>CM053625.1:159979307-160042989 GCA_028646595.1 Phalanger gymnotis | reverse complement strand
GCTGGGAGTTCCGTGCGGGACAGACCTTACCCCGAGACCATCCAGGCTGTCCTGGGCTGGAGCCCTGCTTCCCTCTGCCACTTTGTGGGTTCTGCAGTTCTAGAATTGGTTCAGAGCCATTTTTTATAGGTTTTTGGAGGGACTTGGTGGGGAGCTCACGCCAGTTACTGCTTTCCAGTCACCATCTTGGCTCCGCCCCCATCATTTCTTATATTACAATAGTGTTCTATCACAATCACATACCACAGTTTGTTCAGCCATTCCCCCAAATGATGGACATCCTCTTGATTTCCAGTTCTTTGCCCCACAAAAAGAGCTGCTATCACTATTTTTGTACCTATAGGTTCTTTCCCTTTTGATGGCAGAAGCTTTAGAATTTGGTGCTAGGGTCACTGCAGAAACTCCAGTACTGACTTGCTCCCTCTCACTCTAGGCGTGTGCACATCTCACAGAGCACCATGGACTGCTTGAAGGGTGAGTTTGAAGTGGAGCCAGGTGATGGAGGCAGCCGCTGTGACTACCTGGAGGAAAAAGGCATCGTCACCTACCTCATTTGTTCTCCTAAACCCATGTCTCCAGATCAGCAGCATACCCCTAATGGTATCAATGGCACGGTAAGTACCCGTTTCCTCCTACCTCACCCCTGAGCCCAGCTGGTCATTAGCAGCTCCTCCAACAGAGAGGGAAACAGGATGGAGACAATCAGAAGATTCCAGCTCATGAGATAAAGCTGTGCATTGTGGTCATTTCACACCACCTGGAAGTTGTGCATTGTGGGAGTCATGAGTAGGTAACACTGTCCTTGATGTTCTTGTTAGGTGTGTTCTTGAAAATTTGGGTGTAAATTATGCACAAGGGGCTTATTAATTAAAGAAAAGTCACCATTAATTCTTTTGTCAAATAGAACATCATTTTATTAGATAAATCTGTCAATTCCAACCTCCTCCCATATATACATTAAACCTTTCTGTAGATTATAAATTCCTTATATCAAATTGCTTAAAATGACAGAAATAGAAGGGACACAATTTGAACACTCAGAAGTAGAAGATGGTTTGGGGAAGTAGACACTGAGTTTAAGGAGACACTGGGACGTCCATTCTAGAGTTGTTAGAATTATGACATCCTCCCTTCCAACAAGAGCTCAGGGTTTTAAATTCAGGATGCATAGTTACTTGAGTATAATTTCTAGATATAAAAATATTTTTAAAATATAGATTTCCAGAGGAGCAGAGATACATATCAACTCTAGCATATTTATCTTGAATATATGAACTCCCCTGGGTGTGCAGTGGAGTTTGAACGTGATTCCCAACAGAAGTCATGATATAGAAAATGTGTGTGTGTGTGTGTGTGTGTGTGTGTGTGTGCATGCACACGTGTATTGGAGCTGAGGGTGGGGGAAGGCTGGCTTTGAAATATAAAGACAGTTGGAGACCAAAACATGGGTGGCCACAAGGCAACTACAGTTTAACTCAGTTATCACAAAATCACAGAGTGTTGAGGTTGAAGAGATCTGAGGGAAATGTAGTTCCACTCACACCTGAATAAGAAATTTCTCTCTAATGTCCCCAACTAGTGGTCATCTAATCTTCCTTTGAAGAATTCTCATGAGGGGGAGCCCACTGTCTCCCAAAATAGCCTTTTCCACTTTAGGTTAGCTCTAATTTGGGGGGAATTTTTCTATATATTGAATTAGATAGTACAATTGTTGTGACTCTGAGATGTGCATGGTATTGTGGATGAGTGCTTAACCTAGTGTTTGGAAGACCTGGGTTCAAATCCCACCTCCAACACTTATTAGCTATGTGACCCTGGAGAGCAGTCACTTGATCTATCTGGGTCTTAGTTTCTTTATCTTTAAAATAAGGGGGCTGGACTTAGTGGTTTATGAGTTTCTATCCAGTTCAAAATCTGTGAACACTATGGTCTTTGAAGAATTGAAAATGAGGATCACTAAAAAGGCAATAGACAGGAATAGTGTGGGCATGAGCAGGCTCCAATGCATTACCAACAAGGAGTTAGGAGATAGAAGCGCAGTAAAAGTTGTCATCAAAGAAATACCTGAGCAGAAAGGAAGACAGGCTAGTCACATGGCAAAAGTCAGGCACAACTAATAGCCCATAAAATTCACTGGTATATTTGCAAGTCAAGAGAAACAAGGAAGACCCACCCAACATATCGAGTGAACATCAGGGAGAATTTATAGGAGTGCATGTGTGAGTTGTACAAGATGGCAGCAAAAATGGGTTTCATTTTGCACTTTTAGAGAAAAAAGTCATATTGGTAAGATAACAGGCCCACTGGGAAACATACAAAGAAGGAGTCAAGCTTTGAAAGATTATGTGATTTACCCAAGGTCACAATACAAAGCCATCTGTAGAAAGTACCATATGATTTGTAACATTTCTGACTGGTGATCATGGAAAAGCTGCCTATAAATTATGGTTATGATTTTGATAGTCAGAAATGGGGTAGGGCTTGCAGAAGACATTTCCTATGGAGAGAAGTACCATGGAGAACTTTCAGGGGTATCTATATGTAAGATATGTTCAGGGGATGGCAGGCTAATTTAGGTGTATAGAAGCGTGGAGAAATAAGACTGGAAAGCAATCCATCAACAAGCATTTATTAAGTACCTGCTATGTGCCAGGCACTGGGCTAGGCATTAAGGATACAAATACAAAAAATGACAAATGCCATTCTTCAATAGATATGAACATGCAGCTTTCAAAGGGAGAAACCCAACTATCAGCAAGCTTTAAAAAAAGGGCTCTAAATCACTTAATAATTACAGAAATGCAAATGAAAACAGTTCCACCTTACACCTCTTAAATCTCAAAAAAAAAAAAAAAAGGAAAATGACACATATTGGAGGGACTACAGGGTGTCCCTAAAGTCTAGACACATAGGCAAAAAATGCACATTTTGAAATATTTGGAATATTAACAGACCTTAGCCCCCTTGACTTCTTTTTCTGGGGTATGCTAAAGGAGAAGGTATATGCAATGAAAATCAGATGCGACACACTTGATTGAATGCATAAAACGCATAAAGAATGAATGTGCTAAAATTGACGGCACTGTGGAGTTATTGCATCGAGTTCACGTGAATCTTGCAAAGAGCGTCAACCTTTCCATCACAAATGATGGAAATCATATTGAAGATGTTATTTGTTAATATCCAATTAAATAAAATGATGTTAAAATTTTCATTCATTTCATTTCTTGAAAATATGCATTTTTGCCTATGTGTTCAGACTTTAGTAACACTCTGTAGAGGAAAACAGGCAGGTTAATGCACTGATGATGGTGCATCTATGAATTGGTCTAGCCATTCTGGAAATCAATTTGGGACTCTGTCCCCCAAAGTCACTAAACTGTACATACCTTAACTCAGAGATATCACCTCTAGGTCTATACCCCAAAGGGATCAAAGAAAGAAGAGAACCCATATGTACAAAAAATATTTATGGTAGATATTTTTAGTAGCAAAGAAGTGGAAACCAAGGGGATGCCCCCCAAATGGAGAATGGCTAAACAAGTTATGGTATATAAATGTGAGGAAATACTATTGTGCTATAAGAGATGATGAAGGGGATGGCTTCAGGAAAACCTGGAAAGCCTTGTATGAAGTGATGCAAAGAGAAGTGAGCAGAACCAGGAGAATAATTTATACCACAAGAACAACATTGTAAAACCAGCTTTGAAGGGCTTAAAAATTCTGATAATACAATTTCAGAGGCTCAATAATGAAGCATACTACCAACTTTTTGATAAAGAGGTGACAGACTCAAATTGCAGAATGAGACATACATTTACAGATACAACGTGGGGATTTGTTTGACTAGATTATGTATATTTGTTGGAAAGGTTTTTTTTTTCTCTTTTCTCAATTCAAGGAAGGGGAAGGAGAGTGTTGTTCATGAGAACAAATCCCAAAATTTGAAATGGTTTTTACAAAGAAGTTTATTAGGTTGTTTGGTAGAGGAGAGCTCCAAAGGAGGTGTGGCTCCCTCTCAAGCTCTGGAAGATTTATTATGTAGGGTTGAGATGACGGTGCCTGCACAAGAACCACATATACATAGTTAAGCACAGTTGCCAAAAGGGAAACTTGAAAGCAAGGTAGAATGAGATAGATCTGAGTAACTGTAGACATTCAATAAAATATGGGCAAAAACACCAGGGAGCCCAAAACATTAGTTTGGGTGGACCCATCACAAATCCTGGGTATGGTAACCCAAAGCAAGGATGCTTTGGGTGGTTGCAGGATGTGGGGGAAGCCAAACTCCCTTGTAGTCATCTCCAGCATTCCTAGAGAGTTATTGGTGTCAGGGGACATTTTGGGTGTAGATAACTCTTAATCACAGAGAGTTGGATTTAAACAGCATAATGATTTCCCCAAGCAATATAATAAATCATTTTTCCTACAGGATAAGGAGGAAAGCGGATCTAGGGATATAATTGACCAAGAAAAAGAGAAAGGTTATTAAGATATGGGTTTTTTTTTTGAAATGTACAGAAGAGAACAGAAGAAGAAAGACAGCTTTGAAAGCAATATGTTAAATTTGTCATATACTTAAAAAGAATAGCAAGGTATACATAATAGAGATTCACAGTTTCATGTGCAACCCCCTTTTTCTGTTCCCTTGTGTGTGTGGAAGTGCTTCTTTAGTTGTGTTTGTTAAGTTCAGAATTTTTAAAATGACTAAAAAATGCCAAATACAAAGAATGAAACTCACATCCTAATGAGACAATACCATATCTAAGTGTATGCAGAATAAATATAAAGAGAATAAATGTGAATTAATACAAAATAGTTAAATACAAGTAAGCTTGGGAAGGAAGTTCCTAGCAGTTTGGAAAATCAGGAAATGTTTCATGTGCAAGGAGGCGTTTGAACTGCATCTTGAAGGAAGATGGAGGGGAAAAGGGAGGGCAGTCCAAGTGTGGGGCATGGCCAGTACAGATGCGCAGAGATGGGAGATGTGGGTTGTAGTCAAAGATCTGTGAATGAGATTGTCAAGAACAAGCGTGTGTAAAGAGATGGAATAGAGATGTTGATCAAGAAATCTTTTTAAAAATATCTTAAGCTTCTGATTTGAGAGACAGAACAAGGAAATTTTTGACCCAGGATTACTGGGGGATAATCTGCTTCCCATCATTTCCCACCCAAGTCAAGAAAGTGAATAAAGTCAAGCTAGTAATGCTAACTCATTCCCATGGTACTTTAAAGTTTTCAAAGTGTTCTCTTCAATAATCCAATGAATCAGGTACTATAGGGGTTATTATTCACATTTTGCAGAGTTTCAAAGATGTTCTGTGATTTGCCCAAGGTCACACAGCTGGGAAGTCTCTGAGCCAAGGTTTGAACCAGGTACCACAATTCCTGGTCCAGTACTCAACACTATGACACACACCCTGCCTGTGATCCCTAATCGCTGTTCTTTCTTGTTGCCAGGCCACAAAGTTAGGGTCCTCGCAGCCCAGCTCCCCCATCCTGATCAACACCAAGGAGACCAAGGAGCCCAAGGAGCCAAACGGAAGCGTCACGGCCACCTCCCCAACCCCTGAGGAGACCGAGGATCTGGACACCCAGGTGAGTGGCAGAGGGCAGGGCAGGAGCAGCAGGGGGTCTGCCTCTGGGAAGGTGTCTCCTGGCTGAGGGTGGACAGGCGAGTCTCCAGAAAAGAGCATTAACCTTGCCATGGCGGGCAGTGCTAGGGAGGGAATCACAGAGCCTCACAGAACTTGAGAGCTGCGAGGAAGCTCAGCAGAGAATCCTCGCTGCAGCCCAAATGACAAGTGCTCATCCATCTTCTGCTTGGAGACCTCAAGGGAAGAGAAACATCCTTGCTCCCGAGTCTGTCCATTCTGTAGCTTTGTTGTTCAGTCTGACTCTCCGTGACCCCATTTGGGGTTTTCTTGGCAAAGATACTGGAGTGGTTTGCCATTTCCCTCTCTAGCTCATTTTACAGACGAGGAAACTGAGGCAAATGGGGTTAAGTGACTTGCCCAGGGTCACACAAGTAGTGTCTGAGGCTGGATCCAAACTTGGAAAGATGAGTCTTTGTGGTTCCAACCCCAGCACTCTGTGCATTATGGTGCCACCTAGCGTCCAATTCCAAAGCTGGACAGCTCTAATTGATAGGAAGTTTTCCCTTACACCAAGCCAGAATTTGCAATTCCTTTGCAACTTCCACCCATTGTTCCTAGTTCCTTCATTTGGAGCCAAATAGAGCAAGTCAAAGTCCTCCTCCTCACAACCATTCCTCAAGCTCTTGGAGATACTATCATGTTCTCTTCTCAGCACTCTCTTCTCCAATCTAAACAATCCTAGCTCTCACAGATTATCTTCATAAGGCCTGAACTCATGGCTGCCCCCTTCTGGACACTCTCCTGCTTATTAGTGGCCTTCCTAAAATGTGGTGCCCACATCAGAAAGCATCCTCCTGAGGGGCTGCAGAGGACAGAAGGATTATCATCTTCTCATTCCTAGAAGCTATGCCTCTTGATGTAGCTGAAAATCACCTTAGCTTTTTTTGGCTGCCGTGTTATCCTGCTGACGAGCTTGCAATCCACTAAAACCCTCAGATCTTTTTCAGGCAAATGCTTCCCCTACCTTAGTCTTGAGAAGTCAGATTTTTGAACCCCAGAAGCATCTCATGGCAGTAAGAGTACCTAAGTTGAAGTCATAGAATCACAGAATCTCCAAGTTGGAAAGGACTTCACAGTAAAACTCATACATGAACTCTGCCATACCTGACAAATGATCATCCAGTCTTTGCCCGAAGACCTCCAGTGACGGGCAGTGACCTCCCAAGGCAGCTCAGATGGCACTAATTGTAGAGACCTGGGTTCTAGTCCTGGCCCTGACACTAGTTAGCATTTTGATTTTGGGCAAATCACAACTTTTCTAGGCCTGTTCCCTTGTTTGTTAAGTGACAGGGGGTTAGATTTAGGTGGGGGAATCTGGGAAGATCAAAGCCATTCTTACTGGAATGCACATTCTGGGGATGATGCTGACAAAATAAAGGAGGGTGATTTCATCCATCATGGGCCTAAAAACAATCGTTGTTCCATGTGCCTCCTTATAACACATACTTTAATTTACTTGGCATTAGGGGATTTATTTTGTTTGACTATACATATTTGTTAGAAGAATTTGGTTAGGGGAAAATAGTAGATTTTTGCTAATTTTAAAAAATTAGATATAAATATATATATGTGTGTGTATTGATATGTATATTTATGTGTGTGGGTATAGGTGCAGATATGTGTATATTATGTGCATGTATGGATATGTATGTGTAAATGTCAGCATAAGTATATATGTATGTGTATGTATGTATGGACATGTGCATATATGTGTGGATATATGTATGTATACTTACATATGTATATTGAAGTATATGTGCATGTATGGACATATGCATGTGTGTGTATAAATATGCACATATATGCATGTATGTGTGGTTATATACACATATATTTGTATATATGTATATGTGTATGTATATGTGTGCATATGTATGTATAGAAGTATGTGTGGATATATATGCAGAAGCATACACATATACATATATAATCTATACACATATATATTTAATTTAATTTAGATTTTGTTGAATGAACAAAAATCTACTTTCTTTCCCTCCTACTTCTCTCCATCGGGGGTGGGGATGATGAAACTAAATTCTTCTAACAAATATGCATAATTAAAAAAAAACCAAATCTCCTAGTGCCAAGCATATTAAAGCATGTGTTATAAGGTGACACATGGAACAATGACTGTTTTTAGGCCAATGATGGATGAAATCACCCCACTTTTCTACATGTTTCTATATACACACGGGCCCCAGCATCATCTGGTCACAAGCCTGAAGTTTTGCCACTGATGTCCAGGTGCAGGAGTTGGATTATAGGTTCATAGAACCTCAACTTTAGAGACCTAAAAGGTCATCTAACCCGACCCTCTCATTCTCCTCTCCTCTTTTTTAGGTAGTTCATTTAGATTTTAGAAATAAATTACCATTGATATCTTTTGTTTTTATTTTATTTCTTTCCTAATCTGTCTCTCCCTGTCCCTGTCCCAGAGTGCCATCTTTATAACAAAGGACAGAAAGGAAAAATAGTTTAGCTGAACTAACCAACACATTTTTAAAAAGTCTGACACTTTGTAAGGCATCGTTTCCCATGGCCTTTCCACGTCTGCAAAAGACTGGAGGAGGCAACGCTAATGAGGAAACTGAGTCCCAGAGAAGGGAAGTGATATGGGCAAGGTCACAAGATGACAGGGCTGAGCCCTGAATCCGAGCCTCCCAAAGGCCAGGCTAGCACTTTTGCCTCTCTGCTAATCCACAAGATACAGTAAAGATCAATGTGAAGGAGGAAGTACAGAATCCTTCCTGGTGGTCAGTCTTATTTTCTAGAAAGACTCCCACATGATGTAGCAGCAGAGGTAGTTGATGTTATGAAAGAAATCGAAGGAACCCTACAAACCTCTCCAGTCACCTAGGCTTGCAACCGTGGTGTCATCCTCAGCTCCTTACTGAATTCATCCCGCATTTCCAAGCAGTTGCCAGTGTGTCCTTTTTTTAAAAAAAAAATTTCAACTTTTATTTTCAGCTCCAAATTCTTTCATTTTCTCCATCCCCTCCCCTACACCTTGAGAAGGCAAGAAATACAACGCCCATTATACACACGAAGTCTAACAAAACATTTCCATATTAGCCATGTTGTGGGGGCGGGGAGCAAGAAAAACAAAGAGAAAACAAAGTATGCCTCAATCTGTAGTCTGAATTCATTAATTCTCTCTCTGAAGGTGGATAGCCTTTCCCATCACGAGTCCTTCAGAATTGTTGTGCATTATTGTACTGATCAGAGCAGCTAAGTCTTTCACTGTTGTTCATCATTATAATTATAATATTGCTGTGCTTCATATTCTCCTGGTTCTGCTCACTACATTTTGCATCAGTTTTTCTAAGTCTTCCCAGATTTTTCTGAAATCATCCTGCTTGTCATTTTTATACAATAGTATTCCATCACAATCATATACCATAACTTATTCAGCCGTTCTCCAATTGATTTGCATTCCCTCAATTTCTAATTCTTTGCCACAACTGTTATAAATATTTTTGTACGTGGGAGTCTTTCTCCTTTTTCTTTGGTCTCTTTGGCGTTCATACCTCGAAGCAGTATTGTTGAGTTAGAGGATATGCACAGCTTTATAGCCCTTTAGATGTAGTTTCACATTGTTCTATAGAATGGTTGGACCAGTATTCAGCTCTACCGGCCATGTAGTAGTGTCTCTATTTTTCCATATACCTTCCAGAATTTGTCATTTTCCTTTTCTGTCATGTTAGCCAATCTGACAGGTCTGAGATAGTATCTCAGAGTTGTTTTAATTTGGATTTTTCTAATTATTAGTGATGTAAAGCATTTTTACATGACTATTGATAGCTTCGGTTTCTTCTTCTGACCATTCTGACTGTTGACTATTTTTCAATTTGGGAATAGGGCTTACTTTTGTCAA
The DNA here is from genome assembly GCA_028646595.1 of Phalanger gymnotis. Lineage (NCBI taxonomy): Eukaryota > Metazoa > Chordata > Mammalia > Diprotodontia > Phalangeridae > Phalanger > Phalanger gymnotis. The sequence continues at coordinate 160,033,455 of CM053625.1, read as the reverse complement.
TTTGGCTCAGATCCCTGTATATTTGAGAAATGGGACCTTTATCAGAGAAACTTGCTATAAATTACATTTCCCCCAGTTTCCAACCTTCCGTCTAATTTTAGCTATGTTGCTTTTGTCTGCACAAACCATTTTTTATTTCATGTAATCAAAATTATCCAGATTACTTCCTGTGATCCTCTTTATCTTTTGTTTGGTCGTGAACTCTTCCTTTATCTACTGATCTGACAGCTATTTTTTCCACGTTCCCCTAATTTGGTTATGATATCACCCTTTATGTCTAAATCACGTACCCATTTTGAGCTTATCTTAGTATATGGTGTGAGATGTTCTTCTATGCCTAGTTTCTGCCAAAGGGCTTTCTATAATGCTAGCAATTTGTGTCAAATGGTGAGTACTTGCCTGGCAGCTAGGTGAAACCATAGTGCACAGAGTATCAGGCCTAAAGTCAGAAGACTCACCTTCCTGAGTTCAAATTCGGCTTCAGACATTTCCTAGCTGTGTGACCCTGGGCAAGTCACTTAACCCTGTTTGCCTCAGTTTCCTGAACTCTAATATGAGCTGGAGAAGGGAAATGGCAAACTACTCCAGTGTCTTTGCCAAGAAAACCCCAAACGGGGTCACAAAGAGTCAGACGTGACAGAAACGACTGAACAGCAACAGCTAGAATCTTTGTGTTTGTCAAACACTAAGTTACTGAGGTCACTTGCTTCTTTATATTGTGTATCTATTCTGTTTCATTGACCCACCACTCTATTTTTTATCCAGCACCAGATTATTCTGAGGATTCCCACTTTGTATAATTTGAATATATTGAGTACAATTTGAGTATATTTTTGAGACCTGACGTGTCCTTTTTTCTGAACTCATTTAGTCATCACTCTAGCTTGGGTCCTTAGTACCTCTTAACTGGACCTCCCATCTTACCTTCCTTCAAGCCTCTCTCCAGTCCATCCTCCTTGTAGCTCCCAAAGTGACTTTCTAAGGGGTAGTTCTGATCGGATCACCTCCACACTTCCCAAACTCTTTATTGCCTCTAGGATAACATATAAACCCCCTCTTTAACTTTAAATCCTCTCAAAACCTAATCCCCACCTATCTTTCTGCCTTCATTGGCATTGCTCCCCCTCCCCTGCTCTGCAGTCCAGACCAATTGGCCTTCTCTCAGTTCCTTATACAAGGCTCCCCCATCGTTTGTCACTTTGATCTTCTCTACTCCACAAACTCTACTATTTCCCTGTTACTTCTAGGATGAAATAGATAAGCCCCTCTGGCATATCAGTCCCTTCCTGACCTCTTTGTACCTATCCATTCTTCTCATGTTACTCCTCTTGGAACACCGTAAGGTTCCAAGTTAAGTGACTTTTTCAGGGTCACCCAGCGAGAAAGTGTCTGAGGTCAGGTTTGAACTCGTGTCCTCCTGACTCCACGTCCTGCATTCTGTCTCCCGCACCACTTAGCCGCCTGTTTGTGTTACTGTTGTCTGGTATGATGCTCAGGCTCAATAAATGCCTTTTAAGTCCTGGCTACGGAGGTGTTGTGGTGCAGTGGAAAGAGTTCTGGATTTGCAGTTCCCGCGTGGCCTCCGTCCCTTACCGCCTGTGTGACCTCAGGCGGGCCAAGTCCCCTGCCCTGCCCCACCCTGCCCTGGACTCATCGTCCTCATCTATAAAATGAAGTCCCTTCTCTCTCTAAACCTACGACCCTATGACTTATTGGTGGCTCTTCCTCTCCCAAACATGCTTTTAAAATGTTTTACTGTTTCTCCTTCACTGTCTACATCACTGTTACCTCCCCATCCCCTACCACAGAACCTTCTCTTACAACAAAGAAAAGCACAGGCAAGCAAACCAGCGTATTCTCTGGGCGCGGACATGGATGCCTTCTTCTGCACCCATAGTCCACGGCCTCTTTGTTGAGAGACGGGCGGGAGGCCTCGCTCTCGGGCCTCTCAAGTTTACATTCTCACGCATTCTGGCTTTTTTTCACCGCGTGCAGGTGGTCAACCCTTCGTTTCCCAACCCTCGGCGGCGCTTGCGCCTTCACGACTTGGCGGAGAGGGTTGTGGACGCCTCTGAGGATGAACGTGAGCTCAACCAGCTGCTCAGTGAGGCTCTGCTGGAGAGGGAGTCAGCACAGGTGTAAGTAATATGGCCCCTCTCATTCCCCACACCCTGTCCCTGACTGGCTAATGAGGGTGGGAGGGGGAAGAGTCATGAGCTCACTGGAGAGCCTTAGACTGTTCCTGGTTAGCTTAGAGGGGTATAGAGTTAGGACTGTATCCCTCATTCATTCATTCAACAAGTATTTATTAAGCACCTACTGTGTACCAGGCACCGCATTGGAAATACAAACACAAAAATGATCAAGCCTCTGCCCTCAGGTAGATTATAGTCTATGGCGGGGGAGGGGGGACACCACATGCACATATGGAAATACTAAAGACACGAAGTGACTGTGGGGGTGGGGTGAATGCAGGAATCAAGAAAGGCTTCCTGTAGGAAATGGTACCTGGGCTAAGCCTGAAAGAGGAGGGGTGCAAGAATTCAAGAGAGGGAGGAAGAAGAAGGGGACAGGGGGAGGAGGAGAGGGAAGAGGAAGAAGAGGAGAGGGGGAGGAGGAAGGAGAGAAGAGGGGGAGGAGAAGGAAGAGAGAAGGAAGGAAGAAGAAGAGAGGGAGGGGAGGAAGAGAAGAGAGGGAAGAAGAGGAGAGGAAATAGGAGGAGGAGGAAGGGGAGGAGGAGGAGGGGATGTTCCAGGTGTAGAGGACAGCCTGTGCAAAACATAATTCGCTGGGACTTATTTTCCCCACACAGTGTAAAGAAAAGAAACACGTTCCTTCTCTCCATGAGGTTTATGGACCCTGAGATGGAGACGCGTTACTCGGTGGAGAAGGAGAAGCAGAGCGGGGCCGCCTTCAGCTGCTCCTGTGTAGTGCTCCTTTGCACGTCCCTGGTGGTGATCCTGATTGATCCTTGGTGAGGGGAGTGGGCTAGGCGAGGCAGCGGAAGCGACGGATCGCTTTCACTTGGGCCTAAATAAGGAAAAACAGCAGCTGGGCTGGATAGTTGAATGGAGAGAGCACTGAGCTTAGAGTCAGGAAGATTGGCATTCAAACCCTGCCTCAGATAATTGCCAGCTGGGTGACTCTGGGCAAGTCACAAAGCTGCTCAGCCTCAGTTTCCCCGACTATGAAATGAGGATAATAATAGCAGCCGCCTCACAAGGTTGTTGTGAGGATGGAAGAAGAGAACACATGCAAAATGTTTTGCCAGCCTTAAAGCATTATGCTATTGCTGTTACCCTCATTAAATGTGGATGGGAGCGAGCCCCAGTTTTGCTCTACTCAGAGTGCAGTACTCAGTGATGTCCAAGAGTGAGGTAGAGGCAGGGACTCAGCACACCTGGGTGCTGGCCTCAGCTCTCCCGAAGACCTCAGCAAACCTGATGTTGTGTCCAGGGGAGGGCTAGGGCTTCTGCTCCATAATCCTTCCCCCTGCCTGTCCTCTTCCCACCCACTTTAAACTCAGTCAGGATGGTGCTGGATAGAGGAGGCTGAGTGGAAAGAAGTCCAAGAAGAGGTCAGTCTATAGCCCATGTGGGGTCCAAAAATGTCCAATCTGCAAGAAAAGCTACTGAGGCAGAACTCTAAGCCACTAGCACTTTATTCAGGAGTCCATGGCTCCTTCTAACAAAGTGGACCTCAGATCTTAATCATGATCTGAGAGCTCCTTCATCCCCAGGAGCTTGTTTTTATAGGGTTTGATACCTGGACACTCCGGAGAGGCAAAGCAAAATACAAAATCTCATTGGTTGATAGATTGTTTTGAGTGCCAAAAATAAAACATCAGCCAAAAAATGGTCTATCAGCAAGGGGCGAAGCCCAGGCTATCTCTACTGACTAATTGGTCATAAGATGTATGCATTCCTTCTCATGTTAGGTAGGAGGGGATGGTCCCCAAAAAAATTGGGGAACTTTCAATACCACGCCGCCCCCCCCCTCCCCGCTAGGCTTGGACAAGGAATTTCAGTAAATCAGGATGGAGATATCTTTGTCAACATTCTTATGGTTGTGCAAGTGAGCTTCGTAACTGGTGAACAAGTAGTGAGTGTTGAAGTTTTTGAGGCCTACTATAAGAGCCTGTTTTATCTAATTATTCCTGTGTGATTTATGTAAAATATCAGACTGATTAATACTGATTAGAATGGAGTTCTAATCAGTATTTCACACTAAGAAGGGCCCAGAGGAGTCTGGAACAAGATGGCAGTGGTTCAGGAGCTGTGTGACCCAAACAAGGTATGTCAAGCATCTGAGGCTGGATTTGAACTCAAGTCCTCCTGACTCCAGGGCCAATGCTCTACTCACTGCACCACCTAGCTGCCCCCTCTCCTCGAAGCCGAGCCTCTGGTGTTCTCAAGCCCCGCCTCAACGACCAGAGACCATTGGTTCCCGAGTTGGCCCCTCTTAAGTCATTAATCTACACCCACACAGGTTTCACACCTGATAGGGCTTTGGGCCTGGGGCTTAGCACTTAACAGCTGAAAGTACTTTCACTCAAAGTAAACAAAGTAAACAAAAGCCAAACTCCTCAAGTGCTAAGGAGCCCATTTTGCCTTACTGACACACAGGGCTGGTTTCTGCCTTTGCTGTCAAAGCCTAAAGGATTGTTTCCTTTTCTAGAGCACCCTGATTCTGGGTTCTAGACCTGAGAGCTTTCTCACTTTCATTTTCTGTCCTTCAGGCTGATGACAAATTACTTGACATTTGTGGTTGGAGAGATCCTGCTGATGATTCTGACAATCTGCTCCATGGCTGCCATTTTCCCCCGGGTAAGGAACCACGTGGTTTGCTTAGACTAAAGTTGTGGTGAAGGGTGCAGTTGGAGCAAAGTCGACTATGGGAGAAATTGGTAACCATATTGTCACAGAGCTTTGTAGAGGCAAAAGTGGGCATGGACATAAAATTATAGGATTTAGAGCTGAAAGGAACCTTGGAGATTATCTTGTCCAATTTCTTCTTTTTTCCAATGTGAAACTATAACCCAGAGTTTCCAGGTTAAGTTATTAAAGGGTCAGTAGGTTGTTAAAGCTGAAAACTGCACTGGGACTTTTGGGACATGGTGTGTGGGTATCTGTAACAACACTTGGCCAGTCCTCTCTTTCGTTTCTTTGCCTGTGGTCTTGACAACTTCTTCCACAACGCGTTTGAATCATATTGAATGATAAGAGACTGCATGGTGTAGTTGACAGAGTTGTTCAGTCATATTCAGTCGTGTCGGACTCTTTGTGACCCCATTTGGGATTTTCTTGGCAGAGATAGTGGAATGGTTTGCCATTTCCTCCTCTAGATCATTTTACAGATGAGGAAACTGAGGCAAACAGGGTTAAGTGATTTGCCTAGAGGCCAGATTTGTATGCAGGAAGTTTAGTTTTCAGGCCTGGCACTCTACAGACTGTGCTACCCAGCTGCCCTACAGGTCAAGGAGAGAATAAATCCTGTAATAACCACTGAGCGAGCCATGTCTGACAGAAGACTGGAGAGAGTCTTGCTGGCAGAGGGCAAGTGCTGGGTGCAGTATTGACTAGGCTAATATCAGGACCTTGATGGTATTGATATGAGAATAAAAACACATTTGAAGAATTTGTGACTCACGCTTGTGATAGTTGTAAGGATTTTTTTCACTTCTGCTCTCCAACAATTGAGTCCCATACCCATGAATCCTAACCAAAGAAAGGCTGAGCCATTCAGTAATTGCTTATACTAAGAATGTGAACAGGTGGCTGTGTTAAACCTCCATCCTTTGGAGGATGAGAGACTTCGAGGTAGTTGTGATCTCAGAGGCCATCTGGTTCAAGCCCTTCCTTTCACAAATGTGGAACCTGAGTTTCAGAGAGAGTAAATATTTACCTGAGGTTGTACAGGTAATAAGTGGCAGACCCAAGATTCAAACCCAGGTCCTCTGACGCCAAATCCAGCGTCCTCGTTTAGGTGTTCGATAGCATGTTCCAGCCATCGATGATACTGACTGATTGAGGCTGATTATGGATTGTGGTTGACACCATGAGTCATTTCTGTCCCATGTCTTCAGTCCCACTTTTGTGGCTCCTTAGCAGTGACATGAGTGTGGAATTTCTTGGCAGCATGTCAGACAATCTATTAGACCCCTAATGGTGGTTTCTGAAATGACTTGGTGGCTTGGGAATACAAGGCCAAATCCTGAGTTAGCGCCAATACCCGTCAGAGCCAATCTCTCCTCCTCGGGACAGCCCACCATTCACACAGATGAATAAGATTTTCACTCACATTTCCCTAGAAGAGAAAGGCAGCCAAAGAGGTACCTGGAACTGGTTTTCATCCTCAATGTTGTGTTATAGGCTTATAATCAATCCATCAGGGGCTTAGAATTTTATGTCTAAATATCCATAGACTTGCCTGTATGGTCTCTCCTTCCTACCTTGCATCTCCATCCTGCCCTCCTAGACAGATGTTTTTTCTTGATGTATCCAACAGTGGCTTTCCCACCACAGGCCTGCCCTTTAACTCAGCGCTGTCTGACATCGTCTGGTATTTTTTCTTTCTAGATTCTTTCCTCATATGTGCAGTGCTGCTGACCATGCTCCCAGGACTGGATTGTAGCAGTATTCAGGGGGAGCTCACAATTGTGTCTTCAGGAAGCAATGGTCCTTGCTCATCTCTCCTGAAATTCTTTTCCCTTACAGCTATTCCCAAAGAAGCTTGTGGCCTTTTCTACCTGGATTGACCGGACCCGTTGGGCCAGGAATACTTGGGCCATGTCCGCCATTTTCATTCTTATCTTGGCCAATGTTGTCGATATGGTGAGTTCCTTGACTTGCTGACTCTTGTACCAGGTGGCAGAACCCTTTAATTTCTTAGCAGAATTAGTTTCTCCTGTTGTTTTATATGGTCAAAGTAGACCACATGTCCCACTATGCATCAGCCAATCCTCCTACCTAATTAGAAATGGGTTTAATGTGAATTATAGGCCTAGAGCTGGGAAGGACCTTTGCAAATCTTCAAAGTACTTGGTGCCAGTCTAAGAGGAGCTGATGCTTTCATAGACTACTTGGGTGTGGTCTTAATAGAGCTGGATTCAACTCACCCAGAAATCCCAGCAGGAGCGGCCGATCTAGGAGAGTGCAAGTGGCCTTATTTTGAGGTTTTTTCCTTCTCACTCTGCCTTGAAGCCTAGAAATTCCTCCTTGGATACAGAGAGCTGAGCCCAGGCATTTTCCTGTATTGACCCATTTTTTTTAGATGAGTTGCTGTTGTCAGGAAAATATTCAACCAGGCTTAGTATTCCTAGGTGTAGTCAATGAGGTAAAACCTACAGGTAACCAAGTGAGATAAATATTCCTAGTGGTTAATCCCGTTTCCTCCTGGCAATAACACTGCATAGCAATAGGAGATTTGTGTTATTCTCTGGTAGGCCTGCCCTTCCGAAATTGTCCTTCACTAAAGGTTCAGAAAAGATGACAGTACGGTCAAGAAAAAAAAACAAACATGTCTATGTCCATCGATTTATTAAGTTTTTTTCTCTAGTAGTGCTTCCTGTCATCTCCAGGACCAAATATAAGATCCTCTATGTGGCATTCAAAGCCCTTCGTTACTTGCCCCATCTTTTCCATCTTCTTTTACCTTAGTGCTTCCCCCCTTTGCATACACACACACACACGCACACGCACACATGTGTTCTGCAATCCAGTGACACTGGCCTCCTGGCTGTTCCTCTCACGAGACACTCCATCTCTAGACTCCAGGCATTTTCTTTGGCTGTGCCCCTCTCCTGGAATGCTCTCCCTCCTCATCTCCACCTCCTGACTTCTCTGGCTTTCTTCAAGTCCCAGCTAAAATTCCACTTTCTATAGGAAGTCTTTTTCAGTCCCTTTTAATTTTATTGCCTTCCCTCTGTTGATTTTTCCCAATTTATTGGGCACATAGCTTCTTTGTGCATAGTTGTTTGCATGTTGTCTCTCCCATTAGACTGTGAGCTCCTTGAGAGCAGGCACCATCTTTTGCCTTTCTTTGTATCTCCAGTGCTTAGCCTAGTGCCTGGCACATAATAAGTGCTTAATAAATATCCATCAATCAACTAATTGATTTTGGAAGATCTCAAATATTCCAATCACCAAAGACTTTACTTGTTTTGAGCTGAAAAAGAAATATGTACAAGAACGCTCTATTTGCCTTTGTTGTTGTTGAGTCATGTCTGACTCTTTGTGACCCCATTTGAGATGTTGGAGTGGTTTGCCATTTCCTTCTCCAGCTCAATTTACAGATGAGGAAACTGAGGCAAACAGGGCTAAGTGACTTGCCCAGAGTCACATAGCTAATAAGTGTCTGAGACCAGATTTGCACTGAGGAAGATGAGTCTTCCTGACTCCAGGCCTGACGCTCAATCCACCTAGCTGCCCTTATGACTCTATGACTATACTCTTATCTGACTCCTGAGAATAACGATGCAATACATTTAGATAACCTCTGAGATGCTTGTTAGTTCCAGAAACAATACAATTTTACGGCGCCCCTATCTTCCTGGGTTTCTGGGATACCTAGAAATGGCAGCTGAATTCCTTCTCCCCGACTTTGCTGCCTGCTTCCTTTATCTTGCCCATTCCACTCACCTCCTTTCTCTGCTCCCCATTTAGCTCAGCTGCTTGCAGAACTACACGGGAATTACCAATGGGACGACGGTGACCATCATGGCAGGTGGCTGTGTGGACAATCCCAAATACTACAGCTACATTGCCGTGCTAGCGCTCATTGCCGCCATCATGCTGGTGCAGGTCAGCCACATGGTGAAGCTCACGCTCATGCTGCTGGTCACAGCAGCTGTGGGTGTCATCAACATCTACGCCTGGCGCCCCATCTTTGATGCTTATGACAGAAAACGCTTCCAGGAACATGAGTAAGGCAGTACCCCTTTCCTGTGGAAAGCCCTCCACACTCCACCCGTAGCCAACCCTCCCCGATCAGTCATCCTTTGGCCATGTCTTCCACCCCTCACACCATCTATTTCCCTTCCCTGGCATGGCCATTTCAGGCTACTCACCTTCCCCAGGTTGCCCACCCTTTTGCTCCAGTAGTCAAGACTAGAGCAAGCTAAGTGTCTTAGGTTCTCTTTGACTCACTACTGAAAGGATGTGCATTTGGAGACCCCTTCCACATCCTGAGTTATAGTCTGGGGAGTTGTATTAGCAAGGCGATAATCACAATAGAGACGATAATTGTCAAAATGCCTATGTGGTTCTGTCTTGCAAAATATAAGAGACTCTCCATAAAGAAGGCAGAAGAAGTAAACCATTTATTCAGACACCAGAGAATCAGGTCCTGGGTGGGAAAGATTTTCAAATCTAAATTGTCATTACAGGAGTCAGTCCCCAACAGTGGTAGGAGGGAGAAAAGTGAGGTTGAGTCACTCATTGTCTACTCCCCTACCTCTATTATTAGTGTTAGTTTTGAGGATCTGAGCATTTATTACAAAGATGATTATTTGAATGAATATTTTGGGATGGGGGTCAGGAGAGGGAGAGGACACCAGAGAGCAGTGGACCTCCAATATAGACAGAATGCACTCAGACAAAGCCATTCGGTTAGTTTTACTCCCATAGGAGAGTCAGGCACTGGTTCTCTGCCCCATTGCCCCATCCTACTTTCTAGTACTTTACTGTTTTTACTATCACACAAGTGATAGGGCTGAGCTGTGGCATGGAAGGGATGGAGCAGGAGCCCAATCTGTAATGAGTATTTAACCTCAGATAGACCCTGCTCCTCCCTAAACCAAGGTGTCTGTTCAATAAACAAGAAGAAGTCCTGGGGAAAGAGGAACCTTAGCATCCTACCTTTGTCTTACCTATACTTTGAGATCCCCCTTTATGTCCGTCCTGAACTTGGGCCCCTTAGGTGGGAAAAGGAGAGGGCTGCTGGCCCTCCCAGCTAGGCCCCTATCTGTAAAGTGACCCCTGATCTAGCAAACAAAGAATTGTAACAGACAGAATTGGAAAGGTCTAAAGAGAGTGAAGCTATCACAGCAAATACAAATTTATTGATAGGAGTTTAATTACTGGTGCCAAAAGTATCTCAATGGGGCAGCTAGATGGCACAGTGAGTAGAACACTGGCCCTGGAGTCAGGAGGACCTGAGTTCAAATGTGGCCTCAGATGCTTGACACACTTACTAGCTGTGTGACCTTGGGCAAGTCACTTAACCCCAATTGCCCTGCCTTCCCCCCTCCAAAAAAACCCCCAAAACAAAAGCATCCCAAGATAATCCTCCTCTGTGATGTAGTCTGTTTATGGGAGGGCCAGCTACTCCCCGCCGGAATTATAATCTTTAATAAATTTACCCCATCTCATAAATGTTTAACAACTGGCTTCCCCCACACTCCCAAATTGTACTTATAACACACTTTTAAGTTTAACCTGCATTATTAACATTTCTCTTCCACTTTCTTAAGTCTAAATAATCAATAAATCAAGCCCCGATTGGCAACATTTGCCAGTTTTCTAGGTGAAAAGGCTACTGACAACATAATAATTGAGAGCCGGCTTGAGCTGGCTCCAGCACACCCCTGCCTACGTTGCTCCTCAGCTGCAGTCACGTTAAAGACAAAGCGCTGTTCTGGCCACATCTTGGCTCCTAATGCACTCCTTTGTCTAAGGCCTTCTTTATTTCTGGGTCAGTGAAGGTCAGCTAAGTAAAGGAGCATTACGTCTTTTCTTTACTTCTCCTTAAAGGCTCTTCTCAAAAGCTCCTAGGTTAGAAAGAAAACTCTAAGTCTGGGGTGGGGTGCGATGGGGTGGGGGGAGGAATACAGGAGCTCAAGGGAAGACTAGCTACTAAGGGAAGTTAAGTTAGGGGCTAACCCAGGGAGTCAGGAGATACCCTAAGGAAGAGAGTGGAGGGAGAGTGGAAGGTGCCAGGAAATAGAGAACAGGGAGGGTGTGACCGATATTCTGATATACCCACTTGGCTCTGGGACTAGATGGGAAGTGACTGAACTATGTCTGTCCTATTAGCTTCCCACCCCTGGTCATTACAGAGAAGATGCAGGTGTTCGCTACCCTCAATGGCACTGATGGGTAAGGATCACTGCTTTCTCCTTCCCTTTCGTCCTCCTCATTTCCACACTGTCCTTTCATTTTTGTAAGCTTGCTATAATGCTTTTGTCGGGGTGGAGGCTGTAATATACCAAGAAGCGCTGGTCTCACCCCTTGAGCGATGCACCCGGGAGAGTGACGCGGGCAGATAAAGGTGTTATAGATCCAGGTGACGCTTTGTCACTGGGTCCTAGCCTTGTTCTAAGTCAGGGAAAACTTTCAGAAGGGAACAGATGGTGGGGGGAGATGGAGATTGTTTGATGGTTGGGTGAAGAGGACTGTTTTTGTGAGTTAACAGAAGGAAAAGAAAGGAAGGGACAGAGAAAGAATGAGAAAGAAAAGAAAACGAAAGACAAAGAAAGAAGAGAGTGAGATAAAGGAATGAGAGAGGAAAAAAGAGAATAAAAAAGAAAGAGAATGGAGGAGAAAAAATGAAAAAGAAAAGAGAATAAAAAAGGGAGGAAAGAAAGAGAAAAAAGAATTAGACAAGGAGAGAAAGGCAAAAGAATGAGAGAAAAGAGAGTGAGAGAAAAAGAAGAAAATGAGATAAAAGAATGAAAAAAGAATGAGAAGAAAATGAGAGAGAAGAGAAAGAAAAGAATGAGGGAGAGAAAAGAATGAGAGGGAAAAGAGAATGAGAAAGGGAGGGAAAGAGGATGAAAAAAAGAAAAAAGAAAGGAAGGGAAAGAAAAAAAGAGAAAAGGGAAAATAGAGATTAAAAAGGAAGAGAATAGAAGGAAGGGGAAAAGAGAAAGAAAGAAAAATTTAAAGGAAAAGAGGAAGGGAAGAAGGGAAAGAAAAAGAAAGAGAAGAAGAATGGAACAAGTTATTGGAGGATAGCCATGATAGGCTGCTTGCTAGGGTCCCTCAAAACTGGCTGATGGGAGGTAAACTGTGAAGGGGACTGTGGTAGTGGGAGGTGATGGTTACAGGATAATGACTTCTTCCTTCTCGGAATTCTACGCAATTAAAGAGGCATTTGTGGCCTATGGCCGAGCCACCGCACTCTTTCTGTAATTAGAACTGGTTTATCAGACAGTAATATATTCACCCAACATTATGTGCCCTGCAAAGCCTGGTCCAGGTTGGGTCAGGAGTTAAGCATAGCCAGAAGACAGGCAGGTGAGGAGGGTCTTAAAGTGTAGGAGGATTTGGGTCTCGATGTGGAGGGGGTTGAGGAGCAGGGGAAGGTTATTGGGTGGTGGGGTCAGGTGGAGCTAGGGAGCAGTAAAGCCTGGGTTAGCCTAAATGGTGGGTCCTGTCCCTGTCTTCTCTTGGGCTGACTTTCAGGAAGTGGGAAGAAAATCCCCTTCCGAGTCAAGTCCGGCTTACGTTCTCTGTGTTCTTTCTCTCCCTGCTCCGCCCTCGTCCCGGCCCAGGCTGCCCCTGATCCCCTCCAAGTACTCCATGACGGCCATGGTCTTCGTGATGTTGATCAGCTTTTACTACTTTGCCCGACATGTGAGTGCCTCTGCGCTCTGTGCCCAAGCCCTAGAAATCTCTGGGTTGGCTTACTTCCTGCTCTGGGAGCTAGGGTCTAGCTACAGTTTCTCTTTCATTGACTTGCTGTGTGACCCTAGGTAAGTGACGTCCTTATCTGTGCTTTGGTTTCCTCTTTAGGAACTTCAGCTAAAAGGAGACAGAGAACTGTCCTTAGATTCAGGGGGACCTGGGTTCAGGTCTTGCCTCTGAAACCTCCTGGCTGTGTGACCCTGGGCAAGTCACTTAATGTCTCTGTTGCCTAGCCAAGTCTCTGAGGCTGTTGAGCTACAGAGGAGGTACTGATCTGCATCGGCAGAATGCGCACCCAGAGCTCCACACATTGATAGAATCTCAAGTCTTGTCCAAACTTGATTTAGAGCTGCTTGACTTTGCTGCCTTCTCAGGGAAGACCACATGCTCCTGTGAGGGGTTCCCAGTGGCGCGTCAGCCCATTTTTGTGAGCGTCGAGATCCCGTTTAGATTCTGTGCTAGGTAGAGCAAGGGGCAGCTTTGTACCGTGGACAGAGCCTGCGAGTTGGAGGCTCTTGAGCTGACCTTAGTTCTCTCATGGGGTTGGATAGGATCATTGCTGTATTCAACTCTTTGTGACCTCTTAGACCATATTGTCCATGAGGTTTTCTTGGCAAAGATACTGGAGTGGTTGGCCATTTCCTTCTCTGGTAGATTAAGGCAAACAGAGGTTAAGTGACTTGTTCAGGGTCATATAGCTAGTATGTGTCTGAGGCTGGATTTGAACCCAGATCTCTCTGACTCCAGGCCCAGTGCTCTGCCCACTGAGCCACCTAGTGGCCTCCTGGATAGGAACATAGGTTTAAGTAAAAAGGAACTTTCGAAGCCATCTAGTCCCCAGGTGGGGTACTGAAGTGACTGAACGATGACAACAAAAGTCCAACCTCTTTATTTTACAGATGGGGAGACTGAGGCATGGGGCAGGGAAGTGACTTAACGTCACACAGGGAGTAAGGACCACGGACAGGATCTGACCCAGGTCCTCTGACTCTGACCTCCAAGGGCCTTTTTAGCCCCAGGTCTGTGAGTCAGTGAGACAGAGAAGTGAGGAGCAGCTAAAATGACACGTCAGTTGTCCTGTCCTCGGACACATCATTGGCAGGAGAGCGGGGCGGGGGGAATCCCAGGAGAACAAAGGAGAGGAAGAAAAAAGTGGAAGTCCAGGTGCCACCCGGGGGGACCCTCTGAGATTGGAGGTGGGGAGGGGAAAGGGGGACCTCCATCGCCACCGTTTAGCCAACGACCAGGGCTAGAGTTAGCAGCCAGGAGTCTTAAAATATGCAGCGTTCCTCTTTGATCTGTTGCAATTCGCATTGTACCATGGAAAGAGCACTGGGATTTGGAGTCAAAAGCCAAGGGTTCGAAACCCACTTCTGTCACTTTCTAACTGTGTGACCCGGGGCAGGAAGGAAGGAAGGAAAGAAAGAAACAAGCATTTATTAAGTACCCATTATGCACCAGGCACTGTGCTAAGCGTTTTACAAATATTACCTCATTAGATCCTCAAAAGAACCTTGGAAGGTAGGTGCTATTATTCCCCCCCCAATTTTACAGTTGTGGAAACTGAGGCAAATAGGGGCAAAGTGACTTGCCAAGGGTCACATGGCTAGTAATTGTTTGAGGCTGGATTTGAACTCAGGTCTTCCTGGCTCCTGGCCCGGTGCTCTCTCCACAGTGCCACCTGACTGACTGCCTCTCGAGGTCCTTTTACCTCTCTCACCTGTCAAGTGAGGGGGCTGTACAAAGGGCCTGGAGGTCCCTTCCAGGTTTAGGTCTGTTGTCCCAAGGCTCTGTGGATTGGGACACCTGGGATTTCAGCTGACCTCTGGCACTGACTTTCTGAACCAAGTGAGCCTTTTCTACCTCTCGTTTTGCCAAATGTCTACCCACATTTCTGAAAAGTTTCCCCATTCATCCCTAGCTCCAGGGCCCCTTGCCTGTAGGATAGTGGAAGGGGCGCCGACTCTGGAGGTAGGGGACCTGGGTTCAAATCCCACCTTCATTCTGACAAGCGCCACCTGTGTGATCTCGAGCAAATGACTTGCCATCTCTGGGCCTCCCTGTGCTTATCAGTCTAAGGAAGGGGCTGGACTAGGTGATTTCTAAGGTCCCTTCCCGCTTGAAATCTGCCTTCCTCTGTCTGATCCTGTGACCCTCCTCAAGCCCAGCTGTGGATCATGCTGTTTGCTTGAATTGGCAGGTGGAAAAACTGGCCCGGACTCTGTTCCTGTGGAAGATTGAAGTCCATGACCAGAAGGAACGTGTATATGAGATGAGACGCTGGAATGAAGCCTTGGTCACCAACATGCTGCCAGAGCATGTGGCCCGTCATTTCTTGGGCTCAAAGAAACGGGATGAGGTGAGGGGGGAGGGAACCTGACACCATTACCCTAGACCTAGAATGAGGGGCAGGGGAGGATTTCCAGACATCCCTGGATGGGGCCTGCCTGTCCTCTGGTGGCCATACTTTGAGGTGAGGACCAAATAAGACAATCAGTAAGCACTTATTAAGCACCTACTGTATACTAGGCAGTAAGTATTCAAAGACAGCCGTGAAACAGGCCCTGTCCTCAAAGAGCTGACATTGCATCAGTGTCCATGAAGGTGCTTTCTAAAAAATGAAGAGTAGTCTTCTGGCAGAGTCCCTCGAGAACAGCAGTCTTTTACCTTTCTCTGTATCCCCAGTGCTTTGCACAGTGCTTGGCACATAGTAGGTGCTTAATAGATGTTTATAGACTGACTGACTATCCACCTATAATCAATTATCATTCAATCAGGTTCCGACCTTATAGATGCTTTTTTAAACCATTGCTGTCATGTGCCAATGATTCTCTCCCTTCCTTCATTATAAGGAAAGAGTTCAAACAGATCAGCACACTGGCCATGGCTGAAAATGTGTGCTTCATTCCATCCCTGTAGACTACCACGTTTCCCAAGATTGTCTTGTGAAGTCATGATTGGCTGCTGTATTTCTCACAGTTCTGAAGACTTTCAGTGTTTGTTCTCCCCCCTCTCTCCCCACCTCTTTTCAGGAACTGTACAGTCAATCATACGATGAGATTGGAGTCATGTTTGCCTCCCTGCCCAACTTTGCGGACTTCTACACAGAGGAGAGTATCAACAATGGTGGCATTGAATGTCTTCGTTTCCTTAATGAGATCATCTCTGACTTTGACTCTGTGAGTGTTTCAGACTCACTTCTTCCCTCTCCTACCATCCACCACTGGATACCGATACCCCATAGACCTTCAAACTTGGACTAGGGTATAGACGGGTATAGGGCCAAAGAATATGGAGTAGAGAGATGGGTCGTTGGACAAGGGATGCAGCCCTTGGGGTGGTGCCTTAGCCGTTTGTATTTGGGGTCCTATAAATACTTGGAAATGCTAGAGTTTGAGGTAGACTTAGGACAGAAGCTCTTATAGATGGGAAAAGCTGAACAGGGATGGCCATCTTAATTCCTTCATCTCACCCAAGTCCCGTGGGATGCTGGGAAAAGCCTCTGTGGGTGTTCTGAGGGTTCTCGGCTTTAGGGGAGTTTGTTCCCATCTCCTTACTGTGCTGATATTTCTCCATTGTGATTCTTGCTTCAGCTCCTAGACAACCCTAAATTTCGTATCATCACCAAGATCAAGACCATTGGCAGTACCTATATGGCAGCATCAGGTGTCACCCCAGATGTCAACACCAATGGCTTTACAAGTGGCAACAAGGTGGGAATGCCACTTGTTGAAGGGGGGAGAAGACGGAGGAGGTGCCCAGATGGGGGCAAGAGATGAACAAGACAGCTCAGCTCTTGGGGCATCACGAATATGGCATAGCTCTTTGTGCCTTCTCAGACCCCTTGTTCTAGCTAATTTTGTATTATGGTCATTTGTGTGAATGTCTTATCTCCCTTACTAGACTGACTGTGACCTCCTTGTGGTCAGGAGTCAAGTTGTAATCGTCTCTGTACCCACAGCCCCTAGGCCTGGCCTTGCTCACAGCTGGGCCAGGTTCATAGTACGTGCATAGTCAATGTCAAACTCAATTGATTGAGAAGGGCTTGGTTGGCAGAACAGATGGGTAGCTGTGTATTCTCATGCTTCATCAATCCACCCCAGCCAAGAGAGGAATCCAGGTTTTGAAGTCACAGATGTAGAGCTAGTGGAGCTCCTCCAGAGGACCCTCCCCATGTTACAGATGAGGAAACTGAGGCAGAGAGAGGTTACGTGACCTGTCCAGGTTAATAAAGCTAACATCTAAAGTAGGATTTGAACTCAGGTCTTTCTAAATTCAGGGACTCTGCTCAGGCTCAGAACACTTTCTCAGGCTGCCTCTCCTAGTGTAAAATGGGGATAAT
Source organism: Phalanger gymnotis (assembly GCA_028646595.1). NCBI lineage: Eukaryota > Metazoa > Chordata > Mammalia > Diprotodontia > Phalangeridae > Phalanger > Phalanger gymnotis. Next base: position 160,016,487 of record CM053625.1, on the reverse strand, counting down.
ATTAGCACCTACATCCCAGGGTATGAAGGGTGGTGAAGATCAAATGAGATCATTGTGAAGAGCTTAGCACAGTGCCTAGCACGTAGTAGGTGCTATATAAATATTAGTGATTATTAAGTCTTTTGATCTCTTAATATCCCCAAGCAACTCTCTAAGACTATAAGGGACAGGGAAATTGCTTATATGTATCAGTGAAGAGAATTTTCACGCTGGGAGCTCCCTATACTAGACTGCCTCCCTTTACCCCTCCCCCCAACAAATAAATAAATATATGTGTGTGTATATATATATATACATGTATATATATATATATATATATGTATAATAAAGGAGTGTCTACTTTGTACAAGGCATGATGCTGAGTGTTCTGAGGAATAGAAAATGAAAAGATACCATCTTTACCTTCATGAAGTTTACTGTCTAGTTACGGAGAGAAATGTATGTAGATCAAAAGATAACAATTCAGAATTTAACTTAAGTAAGTAGAAGAGATGGTACAAGCAAGTATAGATATCATAACATAGAGAAAGGAGCACTGGACTGATAAGCAGGAGTCCTGGATTCAAGGTTTTGCCGCTAATAGCTGTGTAACCTTTGGGTCACTTAATCTTCCCAGGGCTTCAGTGTTCCCATTTATAAAATGGGAGGAGAGCCTTCCAGCTTGAAGACTCTGTTTTTATCGATGTTATATGTCTAGCTGCTAGATGAATATTTTGAATTGTGATTGTTAAGGTAGTTCAGGGAAGAAAGGGCTTTATTTCTGAAGGGGCTGGTCAGGGTAGGACTTCCTACATATTTTTATTAACAAGACACCTACTATGTGCCAGCTACTGCGCTAGGTGCTGGGAATTCAAAGACAAAGTAGCAGCATTCTCTGTCCTCAAGGACCTTACGGTCTAAGTGGGGAAACAATATGTACATGGAAATATATTCAAAATAAAAGCATGATGTATTGGAAGGGAGGTACTAGCAGCTCGAGGGATCACCGATTTAAAGCTGGACGGGACTTTAGAAGCCATCTACTCCCACACCATCATTTTACAGATTAGGAAACTGAGGCCCAGGGAAATTGTGACTTGCCTGAGGTCACAAAGTAAATAGAAAAGGTGGGATTTGAACACAGGTTCTTTGACTCCAGAGCTAATGCTCTGTCTACTATAGCACACTGCCTTCTCAAGCAAAGGTCTCTGTGGTAGGAATGGAATAAGGAAGTTTCATGAAGAAGGGAGTACTTGAGCTGAGTCTTGAAGGAAATTAGGACTTCTGAGAGGTGGAGGTGAAGAGGGAATGCATTCTAGGCATGGAGGTTCTGGGTTTGGGGAACAGCCTGTCGTGTGTGAGAAACAGGTTTGTGTTGGCTCCTGCTCCCCAGCCCATACCTCAGGCCTGCCAGTGATGGCCATGGCCCTGCTTAGGCCCTCAGGTGGTAGTGAAAGAGGCCACCAGCCCCGCTCAGAGAGGGCAGGCACTGGGTCCCAGGAGGAGGCTCTTGTGTGGGTGAGATGCTGTTACGAGGGATGGGAGGGACAATGGAGGTCTAGGGAAGTGGAAACAGGTTCCTGAATTTTTCTCTCTTGCTCCTGCTCTGCGGCACCAGGAGGAAAAGTCGGATAAGGAGCGCTGGCAGCATCTTGCAGATCTGGCTGACTTTGCTCTGGCCATGAAGGACACTCTCACTAACATCAACAATCAATCTTTCAACAATTTCATGCTTCGCATAGGTAAGTACTGGGCCTCAAATACCACAGGGCAAGACTGTCTTAGTGGGGCCTTCGAGCTGCTGGGGGCTCTGAGCTACACAGTGGCATCATCATATTAAAAGGAGAGGAAGAATGGTGGTGAAGCTGCCATTTTGAGATGGGCCAGGAGAAGAGGGGGAGCCAGTTGCAGAAGAGGGATCAAAATTAAAACAAGCTCTCTTTCCTACTGAACCCCCTTGGGGAGGATATATTTCATCACTCTTGTCTTCAAGTCATTTTTTAAAATGTTTTATTGATGTATTATTTTTAAAACATCACTGTCCCTTCCCAATGACTCTCCTCCATAATACAATTAAATCCTCCTTGTAACAAGTCACTATCATAACAAATAGATTCAGTGGTCATATCTGAAAGTGTGTGCCTCATTCTGCCATCTAGCATTCACAGCCTTTCAGCTGAGAGGCAGAATGCAAGCTTTATCCCTCAGTCTTCCACAGTCACACAGGGTCATAGCATCAATCATTAGAGGCAGCTGGTAGCACAGTGGATAGAGCACCGGGCCTGGTGTCAGGAAGACCTGAGTTCAGATGTGACCTCAGATGTGTTCTAGCTAAGTGACCCTGGACAAACACCTCTTTGCCTCTGTTTCCTCAACTGTGAAATGGGGATAATCCATAGCAGCACCTACCTTGCAGGGTTGTTGTGAGGATCACATGAGATAATATTTGTAAAAGATCTTTAGCACAGTACCTGGTAGGTACTGCAGAAATATTTATTCCCTTTCCCTTCCCCTAATAGAGTTCTGAAATATTTCAGTGTTGTTTGCCTTGGCATTATTGTGGTCGTTGTGCCAGTTGTTCTCCTGATTCTGTTTGCTTCATTCTTCATCAGTTCATACAAGTCTTCCCAAGTTTCTCTGAATTCCAAGTCAATTTCCACAGCCGCCTGGGGCCCACACTGGTTCAGTCCTGCCTAGACCTCTAAGCAGCTTGTCAGACAAAGTATCAATTCTTATTGCTGATAGCCAGGTCTGAAAGGTGATAGCTTAAAGGGCAATCGGAATTGTTGTCTATGCTGGGTCATGGTGAGGGAGGAAGTGGAGTGGGGAGCACTGGAAGTGTGACATAGTCCCTATTCTCCAGGATCTTACAGGGGAGACAAGAATGATACCACAAATATAGAAATATAAAAAAATAGAGAACACAACATATGATAGCACAGGATTGCAGGTTAAATTGTGGTACAGATTCTTAGAGCTGGAGGAGTCCAGAGAAATCTGGTGAATTGATACCTCCATTAAGGAGGCCTTAAGATATGCATAAAATGAGGACAATCCACAGGGGAGAAGTAGGCGGGGAAAACAATAGAGGCAAAGATACTGATGGGAGTGAGGCATGTTTGGAGGGCCCATGAGAAAACCAGCCTGATAGAGCAGGGGGTTTGTATCGGTCATATAGATGAAATGGGGCCAGTCTATAGAAAATTTGAAGCCAGATGGCAAAATTTAGATGGAAATGGAGTGGAAATGGGGAGCCACTAGGTTCCTAAGCAGAAAGCAATATTTAAGGAAGATTCATATGACTATGGTACAGAACGGGGTACAGGAAGGTCAGTGAGAATTACTCTAGTACAGCATGTGATACCCTATAGATAAAGGAGAAGATAGGGCTAAGGGGAGGGTAGTCAGTTTTGTTTGCAGAGAAGTGGAGGAAAGGCTACTAGAATTGACAAAAATCATTCTTTTCTTCAAGGAAGAATGATCAATGGAATTGTGAAAACATAAGCCAGAGAGTAGCGAGTGAAGGAGGAAACAAATACAAAGGAAATGAAGGCAACAGGAGATGGCGTGTGAGAAAGGAAAGATGGAGGGGACATTTGTTTCGAGAGTTGTTTTTTAAGGACAGAGGAAACTCAGCCATGTTTGATGGCAAGGGGAATCCAGCAATCGTTCAATAAGCATTTATTAAGCACCTGCTGTATGTGTTAGTGATGTGGAGACCAAAGTGAAACAGTTCCTGACCTTAAGTCTATGAGAAAACTACAAAATCTTCAGCGAAATGCACAGCAGTGTACAACAGATTTGTTTTTCTGGCACAGATCGTTGAAGCATCTTAAAAAACACACAGCCTGTTATAAAACCAATTGAGTTAGTTCATCCATATGTGTGTCTCAGGCAGGTGTTGTAGATAGGCAGTGAACGGGGTCTAGAACTGAGCAACATCTGGGAAACTAGTACTTTCAAAGACTCTAGGATGCTTGATGCTCAAAAACTCATCTCTTCGACACTGATGTCCTCTCAGAGATGTAATAAAGCTGAGAATCAGAAAAGCCCAAGTTTTTGCATGCAACTGAGAAATAAGATATACAGGCAATGGGGCATAGAGGTCTGTCTTGCCCTACAGGAAAGTAAGGGGAAAAGGAATGGGGAGGCAGCGGGGTGAAAGAAGGGAAGGCTGACTGGTGAATGGGACAATCAGAATATATGCCATCTTGGAGTGGGGGGGAGGGTAGAAATGGGGAGAAAATTTGTAACTAAAAATCTTGTGGAAATCAATGTTGAAAACTAAAAATATTAAATAATAAAATATGAAGAAGCAAAAAAAAAGCCCCACAAGAATTTAAGTTACAAATTTTAAATTTGCAAGAAAAAAAGTTCAAATTACAAATAATTTAAAGGATAACTGGGAAAGATGCATAGAATATAGAAGCAGGCTGCATGTTACTATTGACTACCCATGTGGTCATCAGATGTTATTCAATGTCTGAGTGACCAGAAGAGGTTGGTTAGCAAGAATGTGAGAGGAGAAACACTGGCATCCCTAATAATAAAAGAATAAAAAGGCCTCTGGGACAATGAGCATATTCTTCAGGGACAACATGAATTGGGATGAAATGACCTGTTTGCGGTGGGGGGTGTAGAAGAGTGGGGAAGGGAGCCTTACTATCAGTGGAGGAAGCACTTAAGTTACGAAATCATGGACCTCCAAAAGTAAAAGGTTTTAAGAAATATGCCATATATATCTATATATGTATATGCAGGTGTATATACACATGTGTGTATCTCCATATAGCTCCATGTTGTTATTGTGATTGTAAGTTCCTTGAAGAGCTCTTTCTGCTTTTTTTGTATCCCCGGCACGTAGAACAATGCTTGCCACATACTATCTTCAAATACTTGTGCTGCTCCATCTTTCTCTTCTTCCCATTGTTCAGGGATAAAGAAAGCAGACAGTGAAACAGAAAAGGAACCAGTGGAGGAGTGATTTAAAATATCAGAGGAGGGGGTAGGAGTGAGAATGAAGTTTCACTACAGTAGGGAAAGGATGGAAACCAGGGCACAAGTGAAGGGGTTGCTTTCAGATAGCAGCAGTGTGGATCAAGTTGGGAGGGGAGGAGACTTCTCTGAAAGAGGAAAGAAACTTTTGAGCAACGATGAGGGTAGATGATGTATGTCCACGAGAGATGGCTTTGATTTTCTCAGGGAATTAACCAATCCATACTCCTTCTTAAGGGCCAGTTACATGGCACGGGGGAGACAAGAAGTACATATATACAGAGTAATAAAAACATAGGGTGTTTTGGGAGGTGGGTGGGCACTGGCAACTGGGGAAATCCTGAAAGTCATCATGGAGAACATGGAGCTTGAAGCTTCATCCTATAGAGAGAGAAGGGACTCTGGGAGGCAGAAGGAAGAAAGGAGTGCATTCTAGAAATGTGGACAGTGTAGTGCAAAAGCATGGAGAGAAGAAATGAAGGGTGTGTGTGAGGAAAAGAGGCCAGTCTGGCCAGGTCTCTGAGGGAGGGCAGGTAATGTCCAGTGAGTTGGAAAGGTAGGTTGGAGCTGGGTTGTGTAGGGTTTTAAAAGTTAACTTGGGGATTAGGTCTGTGAGTTATCATAAGAAAGGCATTTCGAAAACATGAAATCACTGTAGATGTGGGCAATTTACAACAGGTGATGCTGAACCTCTTTTACTTCTCCTACTTTTTCCACAGGTATGAACAAAGGAGGAGTACTGGCTGGGGTCATAGGGGCCCGAAAACCACACTATGACATTTGGGGGAATACTGTCAATGTGGCCAGTAGGATGGAGTCAACAGGTGTCATGGGCAACATCCAGGTATGTGTCCCAAGGGCTCAGTACCAGTTAGAGTGATCCACGGCCAGGGAAGCCAGCTCATTCATACTGGACCAAGCTATTTTGCCGGCCCAGCATTCATTTCTCTGCAGTGGCTATAGGGTTGCCATGGTCAGAGCCTTTTTTTTTTTCTTAGATAAATTTAGATTTTTAGATTTAATCAGCAGAGGAGGCCAGAGGCCACAATCCAGGTCTTCTGTGAGGAACCCCTGCCTTCTTGCAGCAACCCTCCACTGATAACATCTGGATCCAGGTGAAATCAGCATGGCACATTGGTGTGAGCAGTGAATTTGGAGTTAAGAAGATCTAGGTTTGAATCTGGGCCCAGCCACTTACTGTATCACTCTTGGGCCTTCAAGTTCTTCATATGCAAAATTAGGAAGGTTGAACTAAGTTGGACCTAAGAATTTTCCATCTCATAATCCAGAGAAGCTTTGAAGGGAAGAGGTCACAGGGAGGGCGAAGTAGGAGGTGGTACACAGATGAAGAACCTGAGGACCAGAGAGGTTGACTTGCCAAAAGTCACACAGGTCTAGGTGGTAGAATAGCCTTTGTTCTTTTCTCATCAACTAATTCTGGAGTCCTTTGTGGCCCAGCACAAACAGCTTTGATCTGGGTCCCCTTTCCTGCCCTACACTCTTTCCTATGTACCATTCCTTATTTTGTAGGTGGTGGAGGAAACACAGACCATCCTACGGGAATATGGCTTCCGCTTTGTAAGGCGTGGTCCCATCTTTGTCAAAGGAAAGGGTGAGCTGCTGACCTTCTTCCTGAAGGGACGGGATAAGCCAGCCCCGTTCCCTAATGGCTCCTCTGTCACCCTACCCCACCAGGTAGTGGACAACTCCTGAATGGCTCCCACCCACCCAGAGATGGGAGGGGCAGTTCCTGAAATCGGAGCACTACAAATGACCAAGTCTTGACATTCCAAAATTACCAAATGGATTCCCACATAGACTTTAGATACAGCCTCTCCCTTGCTACTCCTTTGTCCTGGGAGTGTGAGCTCAGGGGGTACCTGCAATCACCCCTCAGTGTGCTTACAGCTTCTCCTTCAAAGTAGGGAGAAATAGTCCTGGAATGACCTTTCCAGAATCCTAGCACTTCTCTCCCTGCGCCCCTCCTCTCCCCACTAGCCAAGAGAGGCCAGAGCCACTGTGAGCAGAGCATTTGTATCAAGCACTGAGCAAAGGTCTTTGCTACTGGGCTGGCCACCCAGATCCGATGGGAGTCTGCACAGACGGGAGGGATTGAGGCTTTGTCTGTTATGGAGTTCCCGAGAGGGTCCAGTTTATTTTCATGCAGTATGAGAGAAGTAAACAGACCAGTCCCGATTGGTCTGTTCATCATAATGGCATTCCTGGACATCCCTGCCACCTTAGTCTTGAGATCAGGAAGAGTGAGTGCAATATTTCCTTTTACTTGGGGGAGGGGAAAAAATTTATTTCCAAAAGAAAGAAAAGAGATTATATATAAACAGATTCTTCTACATTTATATTTTTAACTGTTTCTGTTAATTTTAACAGTTTCTTTCCAATACTGCCTTGCCTTTTAAGCTCTTGCTAGTCACCTTTGCTATAGCTTTAAAAGAGAATTTACAGGTGATGAAGAACAAGATTGTTTTAATAAAATGTTTATCCATCTCTGAGTGTAGCGACTGTGAGGTTTCTAACTCCGCTTTCCTTCTGAGTGCCAGGGCTTCAGACAAAACCTCCCTGGAAAGGTGGGATCTGGACTAGAACCTAACTTTTAATCACTGGCCAGTCTTCTTCAGTGTTAGGATTGGGGCTAGGAAAGCCCAAAGAATGGTCATACTGTGCCACTTAATCATCTTCTTTCCCTCATTAACCAACAATTAATACATAATCAGATGTGACAACCATCACGGAAGGTACACATCTTACAATCAGTTTCTAGTTATCCACGCTGGGCTTTGACACAGATAATCCAAAACCTTTAATCAGACTTTCAGAGTATACTTCTGTACCCAGAAATGTATCTGATATTCCAGAATTGACATGCGGTGGAAAGAACTCAGAACTAGGAGACGTGAGATCTGGACAAGACCAACCAGAGAGCCTGAGTCTAAAATTGCTCAAGCAAATAAAATGCAAAAACAGAGAGAGCTCTTTCAGGAGGCTGTGGGTGTTGTAGGGCTCTGCTCATGAAGTTTTGAACAAACTTTATACCCATGGAATAATCTAACAACAAATGCTCTCAATAATTCCCAAGTCAGACTCTGTACAGAAGAATCAGGGGCTATTTGCTAATAATTTCAGTGGCTAATTCACTGTTGATGTAAATTCTAACACTGAAGATCCTGAAGCCAGGCTGGAGAAGTCTGGATTCAGTTCTTTAGGATCTAACATTGCCACTTGTAGGTAAGCTCACGTGTCATTATCCTTCATTAATGATGGCAGGTGCTGCTTGTGTCAGTGATTGCTGGGTTATGGTGGGAGATGAACTGAAACAGTGGGGTCCAGCCCGGTGGTCACAAGGGAAATCTATGCCTGTGGCCGTGGGGTATAAGGCCTTTTGGAAGGGTAAGGAGAGCCAGGTTTTCATAGGGAAGTAAGGACTTGGACAAGGATTCAGGGTTCGGATAGAGGGGTAAAGATGGCTGAAGTATCAGAGTGGGCATGACTGGGTTAGAATAGACTAGTTATTCTTTACCACTTGGGTTTCTCACAGATGGATTGAGCGCTCTAGTAAGATAGTATTTGATCTACTTATCCCATATAATCTTCTCCAATTGAACACAACCAAAACAAGGCATTAGCTTAGGCTACGTTGGTTTATGCTATGGACTAATATACACATACATACACATGTACTTTTATCATCTCAAAATTTCATTTTCAAAAGCCATTTCGTTCATCTTCATAAGAAAATGAGAATACTGCCAATCAAAGTTTCCATTAATTACTCCATCAGTCCTTGGTTCAATGAAATGTTGCCATCTCCTCTTTCTCTACCAAGATACTCTTTGATGTCTTGTTTCATTTGCTGATACAAAGCAAATATGATCAGGCCCCCAAAGCATTCAGCAAACCATTCTGTGTAAGAGGATGGTAATGGTCCAAGCACTGACCAGTCACTGCAGCTTAACCTCAAAGGTCAACATCTAAAGGCTCATAGACTTGTCCCCTATATGCCACAAGAAAAGGTGGGGATGGCCATTCATGTGCACAGGAAAATCTGGGCTGGGGAAAAGGTGGAGTTTGAGGCTGAGTCCATCAAACAGTAGTCAGCAGTTATAAGGGCTGTGTGTAATATTGTGCTCCAGCTCATTCCTGATGTGTTTTCCAAGGAACAGGTTCATCTATTTCCAGGTACACTGTGTATGCAATCGAAGTTCTCTCTTACTTTCAAAAAAGACTCAAACACCTTATGAAGGGCATTTTTATAGAATAAAGTCTCATGGACTGCTCGCTGGTCCTCCCAGGAGGCAGGCGTTTCTCCCGTCCCTAAAGAGGAAACATTCCGGTCATCAGTCTGGTTTGGTAGAAACAAGAGCTCTTCTTGAGGTACAAGGTACAAACATAGCCTCCCTGCCACGGTCATTCTTAGGCATGGTAAAAAGCACAAGTGTTGACAGCACCAGGAACTCTCCCAAGGGAATTCACTTAAGAAAAGGTAATCACAAGGTAACCACTCAAATCTAAGCTTTGTAAAAGATTCAGAATTTCAGCCTCAGGTTTTATCTTATTGTTCCTTGTTTCTCCTTCTGTGTTCCTGGGAGGTAGTGTGGTTGAGTGAGTAGTGAACCAGCCTTGAGGGCAGGAAGACCTGGCTTCAAGTCTCACCTTTGGCATATATGGGCTGTGTGACTTCTGAGCAAGGCATTAAACCTCTCAGCACCCTGTTGGCAACTCTCTAAGGCTCTAAGTTACGAAGGAAGTGCTGACCTGCAATGGATGGGAGTTTCCCATATCTAAGGACTTCCTAAACCAATGAAATTCCAGGTCCAGTGCTATGCCCTATTGCTCTCCTTGTGATGACTATTCACACTGTGTCAGACAGCTATGGTGTACACAAAGACAACGCTGTCCTTGCCCAGAGGGCCAGCAGGGCAAAGCCTTTTCAGTGTCTGCTTTGCTTCACAATGATATGGAAGCAGTGTAGTATAGCAAAAAAAAATACAGATGCTAGAGTGAGGTGACCTGGGTTCAAATGCCACCTGATGCCAGTTACTGATATGTTCCTCCCTGGGCCTCAGTGTTCTCATTTGTAAAATGTGGAGGTTGGACTAGATAACCTTCCGGCTCTAAGCCAGGGAAGTTGTTGATTCTATTCCACAAAAGCATGATCGTCTTGGTTTACCAGACAAGGAAGGACAAGAGCACTGACAGAATTCAGGTAGGGAAGAGAAGAAGAGGAAGAACATAAGAACTATGTCTTTCTTTCAGGAAGGAGAGGAAAAAAAAATAAAAGCTGGAAAAAAAAATAAAAATCTCAGTTCCTGCACAGCCTTAGTTTGTACCCACAGGAAACTGGTTTCAAAAAGTCTGGTTGATACCTTTATACTCTGTTATATTTAACTTGACCAAATTATGCTAAATATGATTACAGCACAAGGAAACTTTCTCTCCACAAAGATACGGGGCCCCTCCTCTCACCTTGGTATGCAATGGTGACCTTTGTGGGAAGAGCTGTCGTGAGGTCCTCATACACAAGCCTGGCACAGAAAGGGAAGGATTCTCCACTGGGGTCCATGGTATACGTGAAGGACAGCAAAGTGCACAGGGAATTTCTCTGCAAGGGCCTGGCCAGGAAAGCTGAAAAGCCACACTAAAGGCAGCAGAGTTTAAAACAAACACACCAAAGAACAACATGATTACTGTCATCGTAGTTGGAGTAACTCAGGATGCTTTAAAAATACAAACACTTGAAGACATCAGTGTCTTTATAAAGACACCCATGCTGTATGAATGAAAGGATAGCCAAACACTGAACAGTGAATTTAAAAACATGTTGCAATCCAAAAACAGCCTGGGAGACACTTCATTAACGTGATTTACCTAGTCTACATTACTGGCTCATTCTCTGTCTACTTCCTTAGGTAATCCTAATTTTCCAGTCCTAGAAACACAGAACACAATGGAAGAAAGCCTAATCGTTTTTAAACTAAGCTACAAAAGAAAATAAGTATTATTATTTTCCTTCTCAAAGCAAAAAGATCTATCTCTACATTTCTGTGTACAGGCAAGGTGAAGAATGGGAAAGTTCAACAGTAAAAGTTTAAGAATATTTTGAGTCTACCCCTGAGCCAACATGAAATCTAGCTATCTTCAGTGAAAAAAGACATGAGTCTCTGGACCAAGAAACAGGTGGAAAAGAAATCAGGCTCAAGACTTGAAGGATCTACAATTTCATTGACGCAGACATTAAAGTGGTCTCCAAACTACTAGGGACAAGCTGTAATTTCAATATGGCTACATTTTTGGACAAGGACCATGCATGTATGTTTCTACTGATACTAAGTCTGACTCAGAACATTTGACCCCGACCAAGCTTAATGGACTCAGCTGGTTTCTCTATCTTTTGTTAGTTCTGTTGGCTGAGCGATGGATTTTGTGTTAGGTGTTTTTTGTGTTGTCAATTCTGTAGTTTTTAAGAATAGGTATTCCTCCAAGGAAATCTGCAAAAAACTGTATCTCCTAAAGAGCATATTTCAGTTACTATTAGAGACTATTCTCTTCTCCTTTTTCAGAAAATCCTAACAGCTGCTTTTCCTCTTATTTTTCATGTTTTTTTTGGAAGATCACTGATAGGTGTTCAGCAATCACAACTGCCAGTTTTTTTGGTACTCTGGGATGAAGTCCGTCTGGACCTGGTGACTTGACTCATCAATGGGAGAACCCTCTTACTATCCCTCTACTTACCTTAGGTATCTACTCCCTAGTAATGATTTTTTTCCCCTGTCTTCTGTAGTCCAAAGAGTACATATTGTCCTTGGCAGAGAAAACAAAATGAGTTTTTCTTCTGGCTTTGAGAAGTTCAAGGTCACCTTCAAACCACAAGGAAAAATCTACTATGACCCAACTCTCCTAATAAGCCCCAAAGGAGAAATAAGTAGAGAAATGCTTCCTTAACACCCAGAATTCCTGTTCAGAGGATTAGCCCATTTCCTCAAACCAACTGAGATCTACTAATGATCCAGGAAATACAGAGAGGTCACTTTTTAATTATGGTTGTCCTGGGTTCACACAACAGGGCATATACAACTTTGGGCTCCAGGATACACATACCTGAAGTTGGTCTGCCTGGTATTTTCTTCCAGAATACGCATTTAGGTGTTCGCTGAGACTATACACAAAGTGTTGAAAATTAGTCTCCAAGTACTTTGCAGCAATCTGTTCCAGGGGGATGAAGACTGGAACTGAATGTCGATGTATTGTGATTGGTTTCTTGATGATAAGATCCACATAATAGGAATCTAAGATGTTTCCCTCAAAAGCAGTGTTGAAGCAGAGACAGACCCCTTTTGTGGTCAGTTTGCCACTCAGTCCTGAGACAAAGGATGAGATGAGGCCTCTCAGTAGATGCTATGGGTTCTTATTCCTCCCTTTTGATTCTGTTTCAAATGTATCCACATAAGCAGTCAACACCAAGAGAAGACCGGCAGAGGAGGAATAACCCATCTATGTGATAGTTCCCAAAGATCAAAGTGAATGTGAAAATAGGACTACTTATAACCTTTCTGCCTCTGAGGAATATAAAATACTCCACACATGCATGCCCCATGAATTGTTCTATGTCCTCCTTGTGACACAGAAAAGTGAGAGAAAATCTATGTTACAGAGTAAGTTGAAACCTGGAGACAAAAAACTTACTCAATATAATATAGTGAGTCAAAATGAGAACAGAGTTGGGTATATCATGAATAAACTGAATGACAGAATGATTAAATGAACTAAGGGGATGATATATTTTGATAGGGAACCTAACCATCAGGAGCGATGGAGCTACCCATAGGTGTCCCACTAGTTGCAGGCACACAGTAGGCACTCAAATGCTGATAAAATGCATCCAGGATTGTAACAGTACAATCACAGAAATAGTACAGCTAGAAGGACTTTATAAGAAAACTCATCTAAACCCTGCCTTCCTCTCTGCCCCGGCTATCTTTATCTATTCTGATTTTTAAGGATAATTAAAAGGAAGCCAACCCAGGTGAAATGACTTTTCCAAGAGCACTGATCACACAGAGGGAGGGTATGTGCCAGGATGTGGGTAGGTGGGCCATTCCATACCTGTTAAATGGAATGCCTGAAAGAAAGCTTTAGCTTTTTCCAACTTCATTTCCAGATTTTCCTCACTGTTCTTCAATGATTCGTAGGGTTCTAGGTTAGTGATGGGTATTCTGGCCTGCAAAATAGATTAATGCATTCATTCAGCAACTCTGCACAGTGTCTATTAAGTGCTAGGCACAGCAGTGGGTGTTAAAGGGGATACAGCAAATATACAGTCCTTGCCTTCCAGAAGTTTGGAATCTAGCTAAAAAGACAACTCCACTGACATTTTAGTACCTACTATGCACAAAGTGCCAGAGATACAAAGATAACAAAAGAGTGTCGGTCTACGGGTTTGCAAAGCTTACATTCTATGGGGCTGGTGGAAGATCACTTATAAATAGGTAAACATAATACAAGGTGGCAATACACTTTTACAGTACTTTATTTTATAGTACTTTATGGTTTGTGAAACACCTTACCTATCAGCTCATTTGATCCTCATGACACCCCTGTAAGTTAGGTAATACAAGTATTAACCCTCTTTTAAAGAGAGGACAGTGAGGTTCAGAAGTTAAAGGAGTTGCCCACAATCGCACAACTACTAAGGGTCAGAGGTAGGATGCGAAGCCAGGCCTCTGCTGCCTCCAGGTCTAGTCACCCGGCCATTGCTAATCTCAGTCTCCTTGGCTGGATGCCCCTCTAACTGTGCTCCTCAGGGCTCTGCGGCGCCCTCTTCTCTTCTCTCTCTATACCACCCTCACTTGGTGACCTCAACAGCTCCCATGGATTTAATTACCATCACCATGATGATGATTCCCAAATCTACCTACTCTTTCCTAACCTCTCTGCTGACCTCCAATGTCGCCTCTCCAGCTGCCTTTCAGACATCTCCAACTGGATGTCCAGTACACATCTTAAATTCAACATGTCCAAAGTCAAACTCATTGTCTTTCCCCTTAACTTCTCCCCCGCTTCAACCGAGGGCAACACTATTCTTCTAGTCCCTCAGGCTTATGACCAAGGGGGCATCTTGGACTCCTCACTATCTCTCACCATCCCCATCCTAGCTGTTACCAATGCCTGTAGATTTCACCTTCACAACCCCTCTCCAATATGTCCCCTTCTCTCCTCTGACACTGCCACCACTGCAATACAGACCCTTATCATACCAGGCCTGGATTATTGCAGAACCTGCTGGTGGGTCTCAAAGCTCTCCTTACTTCAGTCCATCCTCCATTCTGCCAACAAAATGATTATTCCTGTTTCACAAGTCAGATCATGTCACCGTCCACTTCCCATAAACTCCAGTGCTCCCTGCCACGGGATCAAATACAAAATGCTCTGCTGGACCCATCATAACGTAGCCCCATCCTACATTTCCACTCTCCTAATACCTCACCCCCCACAAGCACTACTGTATCCAGTGACATTGTCCTCCTGGCTGTTGCACAAAAGAGACACTCATCTTTCAATCAGAGCGTATTCTCTGGCTGCTCCCCAAGCCTGTGATGCTGTCCCTCCTCTGCCCCAACTACTGACCTTCCTGGCTTCCTTGAAGTTCCAACTAAAATCTCATTGTCTATAGCAAGGCTTTCCTTACTCTTTAATTCCTGGACCTTCCCTCTTTTAATCATTTCCTATTTATTCTGTAAATTACTTGTTTGTACTTATGTGTTTGCTTGTTGTCTCCTCCATTAGATGGTAAGCTCCTTGAGGGCAGGAACTGTATTTTGCCTCTTTTTGCATCCCCAATGCTTAGCACGGTACATGGCATATAGTAGGCACTTAATAAATGTTTATTGACTGGCTGCTAAGGCAGGAATCATGGTATAAAGGAAAGAACCAGAAAACTATTCCACAAAAATCTGAAGATGGAAGAGAAAAAAAGGTGGGAAGATGGGGAAAAATAAATTAAATCAGAGAAAGCTTCATGGAATAGCTGAAACTTGGGGAAAAAAAGGGATCTGGAAATATAGAGATGAGGAATGAATACACTCCAGGCACTGGGGATGGCCTGGGAAACTTATTCACCTGAAAGGAGTCTGGGGGCCTTTGATCACAAAGTTAAAACTGCTTTTGTGGAGTACCCATCAAGCACATCATTAATGCTTAACAAATGTCAAGCATACATAAAAGCTGCATGGGTATGCTTCAGAATTATCAGGCTTCTAGTGTCTGAGAAGATAAAAACAATTTCATAAGCTTGCCTTCATACATATGAAAAAGGCATCACTTACATAAAATAATTCCTTAGTTTTTGATTACAGTATAAAATATAAAATCTATTCTACGAGACTCAAGATCCAGAGTTGTAAATGAGATTAAAGCTTCAATACCACCATCTGCACCCTGAACTTTTTTTTTTTTGGTTGGGGAGGGGGGTGGCATGGATATTCTGCACCTGTGATTTTATTTTCCTGATAAGGTAACTTTCATTTGATGCTGGTTGGCCGATGCTCTGCAACAACCCAGTCTTGGGCACTGAGAGACTCAGTAACTTGCTCAGGGTCACAACAATCATGTGTCAGAGGCAGGATGAACACGAATTTCTCTGATGCCAAATCTGGCCCCTGAACTACTACGCCCAGTGGGCTTCTCATTTTCTAACGTCCTTCTCCCAGGAGTAACTATTAAGTATTAAACTCTACTCACACTGGCTTCCTGTAGCTTCACTTTAGTCTTTAGCTCATCCCGAAGTTTTCTTAGCTTGAGGATCTTCTCTTCCAAGTTTGTTTCCTCCTCCTGCTGCCTGCCTTGTTGCCTGGCTGATCTCTGATGATGAGCCTCCAGTCTTTCTAGCTGGTATAAAACACCTGTGAGTGAAAAGACTTTCAGAAGAAATAACTAGTGGGAAAGTATGGAGAAAGCATTTGATGGCCCACTAGAATGCCTGGTTTCTCCAACCCAATACCACTAGTGTTACCAAATAACAATAAACCTAAGAGATGTGAAAGGATTGTGTCAAAAAAAATTAAACTATTGAAAAAAAGTGATCTTTAGGTTTTTTGCATTCTCATTTTTTTTAAAATGCCTAAAGGCTTTTCTCCCTCTATTAACAGATGGCATCATCTGTCAAAGGATCTTCTGGCACTTCCCATGTGTGTAACCTTGGGCCAATCATTTAACATTTCCAGGTCTTAGTTTCCTCCTTTGGGAAATGAGGGGTGGATCTGTTGACCTCTAAGGTCCCTTCCAGCTCTAAATCCAATATCTATGTTTAATGGAAATCAATGTTGGGCAATTTGGTTTATGAGCTTTTTCTGGAACAATTATTTCATTAAAATAAGGATTATATATGTACCCTTTAGCCTTGCATAAATTTCTTCTCTACTATTAAAAAATTATCTTTCAGGGAAGCTAGGTAGCACAGTGGATAGAGCACCAGCCCGGAGTCAGGACCTGAGTTCAAATCCAGCCTCAGAAACTTGACCCTGTGTGACCCCGGGCAAGTCACTTACCCCTAATTGCTGAGCAAAAACAAAACCAAAAAAATTATCTTTCAATCTCAAAGTGCCTAAGTGATGCGCAGTTTCCACGGGAAGTTTTACTATGCTCTTTCAGTTTTGAAGATGTTGCTACTACCTTGCCAAGAGTATGCACTGAGAATTACTTTTCCATGAATGGGGTGCACATGTATTCAATTTAAAAAGCATGTATTAGGTGCCAATTATGTTGCAAGGCACTGTACTAGGTGTTTGGACTACTGAGGCAGAAAGAAGCTTACATTCCAATGAAGGAAAACACATACTAGATAAATAAATACAAATGTATATAAATCTCTTTTCTTGGGAGGGGGGAGCACTAAATTAAATGGAAATCAAAAGGAGGCATCCAAGAACAACAGAAGTGAGGTAGGGAAGCATTTCAGGGGTGGAGGGTCTGGGGGACAGTCTGTGCAAAGGCCCAAGCACAGAGGAAGGCGATGGAATGTCATTTATGGAGGACAGTTAAGAAGGTTATTTTGGATGGAATGTGGAATGCAGGAAGACTAATATATAATCAGCCTGGAAAATGGACAGGAGTCAAATTGTAGAGGGCTTTAAATGCCAAATGGATGAATTTATATTTTGTCCCAGAGAAAATAGGAAGCCACTGGGGTTACCTGGTCAGACTTGTGCTTTAGTACTATGAGGATAGATCATAGTGGGGAAAGGCTAGATAGGAGGAGAATAACACTATAAAGGTACTGCATAGTCCATGTGAGAAGTGATGAAGGACTGAACTAAGAGGATGGTGGAACACAAGCAGAGAAGGGGATGGATGTAAGAGGTGCTGTAGAAGAATCGATTGGATTTGGAAACTGCCTGGATAGAGATGGAAAAAGAGCAAGACTGGTGAGAAAGAAGAGGTGAGGATGACTCCTAGGTGGAGAACCCGGGTGACCGGAAGAACGGTGGAAGCCATAAGAAAAGAAAGGTTTGTTTTGGAAAGGTTTAAAGATGCCCATGGAACACTGAAATCAAGATGTCAAGCAAGCTAAGCTCACAAAGACTGGGGCTGAACACGGAGATTTGGGACTCATTTGCATACAGATAATTAAAGCTCTGGAGCTGATGAGAGCACCACTTATTCCTCCAAAGTCTCTAACCCAGGCTCCTTGGTGACTGGAAGCTTTAGGTGCACAAAGCTGCTCCAATGGAACAAAGGTCAAACTAAAATGCACAAAAACTGAGCCCAAACTTTTATTTACTAGCCACTCAGATAAAGAATTATTATTATTTTTTGTTATTTTTCAGTGAGAGGTACATCCACAAAGCCTCTTAACAAGTTGTGAGATCTGTAGTGGTATGAAGGAGTTTAATAAGATTGATAACCACTAAGGGGAATAGGGAAACCAACCGGATCAAGGAGCCATATATTACTTGATTATCAGGGAACGCAAAGCCCTGGAAGCAAAACTCTAGTTCCAAAAATGCTGAGGCACACATACTTACCCGGAGCCACAGCTACATCTCATTAGCTAGACATCTTCAACAAAAGGCACATTTCACCAGTATCAATAAAGAACATATACTGGTCACAAATATGCACAGAACGACAAAGAGGGAAAAGAAACCAACACTGAACAGAAATGAGGCAGCCAATAACAAATGATAATTTTTTTTGCTTTTAAAGCTTTTGGTTAGCGTCTGTGACCTCTCCAATGTGTGTTTGAGTTTTTAGCCATTAACATTCTGCTCCAAACATCAGGGGGAATGTATCACACATGGGCAACACAATTTTGAAAGTGTTAGCTTTCCCCTTGGGTCAGCGCTTAACCGGGGGAATTCTTAAAAACAGTGGAATGTAATGAAAGGGTCATTTGACTTGACCCGGGCTTAGGATCCCCTACCCCACCGTAGTTCTCGGATCTTGGGGATAACCACTCGACCTCTGTGGGCCTCAGTTTTCTCACTTCTAAAACGAGAGGATTCGCCCAGATCCTGTCTAAGGCCCTCTCCAGCTCTAACATCCTATCATCGGACCAAGCCCGGACCAGAAGATGAACGTCCTCCTCCAGACTCACCGTGTTTCTGGGAAGCTGCCATCAGCTCTCCGAATCCCAAAGGCTGGTTGGTTTGTTTTGGAAATGCCTAGAGTAGATGATGGTGAATGTTCCCCGGAGTCCTTGCTGAGTGAAGGAAAATAAGACAACACCCCTTCTTTAGGTACGGACGGGCACCCAGCTCATATCAATTAGCACAGTATTGGCATTTAGACTGACATAGAACTTTACAAACACCGTCTATGCGTTGGACGCTCAGGTAAGCCTCAGGACGCGTACCTGGTGAGAGGCAGAAGGGTGACGAGGGGATGGAGCGCCAGATTCTGGAGCCCAAACTCCCGGGAGGCAGTCGGGGCGTAGGGGATGGAGGGCTGGGCTTGAAGTCTTAAGCACCAGAGATCGAATCCCACCTCTGGGCGTTTACTGGCTTCGTGACACCGGGGCAAATCACGTAATTTCTTTGAACCTCGGTTTCCCCAGTGGTGAAATTGGAGCAATCGGATCCCTAGGATTCGCAAAGGTAACAAGACAGTCGGCAAGTAAGTTTTGAAGCTAGATCTTCGCGACTCCACACGCCCAGGTCTTTTTTCCCCTATATGCCGCCTCTCAGGCTGATCTAACAGCGCCGAGGCGTCTCGATCCGGTATAGCGTTTACTACCCTCCACTCTCACTACCGAATGAACCACCTTTCCCGCCGACAGCAACTTCAAAACAGGCTCGATCCGTCCCGGCGTGCTTAGCGCATACAACGTACAGCAAGATGGCGGCGCCCAGGACATAAGCACCTCCTTATTTTTCCCGACATGCCTTGAAGATTCCACGACTCTTTTGTGGGGGAAGATGGCGGCTCCTGTGGAAGCAGTTCAGCCACTGGTGCAGTATTTGGTTCTGCGAGGGGACTTGGCGCGGGCTCCGTTCTCGTGGCCGTTAGGAGCGCTGGTGGCACAGGGGTGTCACGCGGCCATCGCGGCCTTGCATGCCCACCGCGACCACCCAAATACCGCGGCTTATCTCCAGGATCTGGGGAGCATGCGCAAAGTGGTTCTTGAGGTGCGGAACCCTTTGAATGGGGAGGGAGGAAAGGTCGCGTTAGAGCCGGAAGCGGAAGGGACGAGCGTTTCTTCCTGAGGCTTAGCGATCCCTGGTCCCCGCCCTCTTCCCAGGCTTATGCTGGGAAGGGAAGGCGGCCTGGTCTTTGACGGAGGTTGTAGGGGCGGTGGCCTGGCCTTCCCTCTTTTTGTGGTAGGCCCTCGGACGTGGGCTCCGACGACGGCCCCGCCCGGGGCCAGAGCTTTGGAGGGGCGGTGGTTTGTGCGACGCTACTCCGCATGTGCGGTGAACGCCTTGGATTCCAGAGCCCCTAGTTCTCTTCCAGGCCCCCTGCTCGCACCTGGGGATGCAGGGATCGTCCTCCTCCAAGTCCTTACTAGAGGGAAACAGCATGTTCGCAGATGATTAAATCTGGATTGTTGAGAAGGGGAAAGCACTAACATCTGAGGGGCTGAGTGGGTCAGGAACTGGGAATTGCAAGAGGGTGAGTGGAGAGAAAGGGATGAATGTAAGACATAAGCGGGGGTGACTGATAGAATTGGGGGCGGGGCAGGCGATGAGAAAAGGCCAGACACCTCCCCTAGGTTTCGAACCTAGGTTATTGGGGAAAGGGAATTTGGGAGAAAGGGCAGGTCTTGTGTTCAGAGGGAAATACAGATCCGGCTTTGGACCTTTGAGCTTGGGCATATAGAACATCTCGGTGGACACAGTACAGTAAGCCATGAGATAATGGACTGGACAGGCGTCCTTGCAAGATTGGAGAAAAGGTTGGGGGGCGGTGTTGATGTAATTTCAGTGTAGAATTGGGGAAGAGAAGTAGCTCTTTGTAATGGCTTCATTTCAGGGAGAGGAAGAAGAAAAAAGGTTGTATAGTTCACTTGAATAGAGAAAGAATCAGTACAGTGTGACTTTTTCCTATGTCATTCTGAAATGTGTAAGCAAGAGTGAAGAAGGCAAATGGTGTCAGTACTCTGTGGTTGGCATTTGGAAAAAGGACCAACAGTGAGAGGACATTGGGTCCAAGAGTTCAAGTAGTTATTAAATACCTATCTTTTGTGAGGCACTGTACTAGGTGATGGGGATACAGAAACAAGTACCTGGCCTTATGGAGCTTACATTCTTTTGGATAGTCACAAATTTATACAGAGAAGCATATTTAGTAGTGTGAAGAGAGTATTAAGTTACTAGGGGGTATCAGAAAGGGAGGTGGTACCTGAGATGAGCTTTGAAGGGAGCAGAGGATTCTCAGAAGTAGAGGTGAGGAGGGAGTTTAGTTCAGGCATTCCAGGCAGCATGTGCAAAAGCATGGTAGAGCAAAATTATATGCCAAATTTAAGAAATAGCAAGTGGGGTAGTTCGACTGGTTTGTTGAATGTGAGTCTAGAAAGATAGATTGGTACTATACTAATAGTTTCAAATGTCAGGTGGGGGAAGTTTTTATTTTATTCTAGAGACAAAATCCACAGCAGAGATCCACTGAAGCCTCCCAAACAGGAGACAGATATGGGCAGACCTATGCTTTAGATTAAGAGAATAAATAATCCAATATTAGAAAAAAAAACATTTAACAATTGTCAACGCTGCCTCCACATTTTTCATACCTCTTCCCTTCTCTCCATTCACACGTAATCATCACCCTAATTCAGAAAACTTAAACTATTATAATGGGCTAATTGGTCTCCTTTCTCTCTTCTACCCCCTTACCACCTCCATCACCACTCCAAACTACCCTCTGCAGAACTGCCAAAATGTCTAATTTTTCTAAAATTCTACTCAGATCCTTGACTTCTTTGGTTAGTTTTACTAGGCCTAACATAATTGAGATTCCTCAGTTTACCAATTTGCTGCTGATTCTTTATCTAATTTGATTAGGTTTTCCTCTAAGTATTCAGATGCTATCTCATTTGGCACATATTTATTATATGTCTATAATACCTTTAAGCATGATGTAGTTGCTATGTTTATCTCTTTTAATCATCAGCTTTTACCGTTGCCTCTTTTAGTGTGACTTAATAGAATTTGCTTTAGCTCCCTGGTAGTAACTTTCTTTGAAACTTTGTATGTAAAGTCCATTTCCGTATAAACAACATGTTTTTGGATTCTGCTTTGTCATCTATTCTGCTATTCTCCTCTATTTTATAGGTGAGTTTATCCCATTCACATTTGCAGTTTTGAGCCACAATTGTCTTTTTCTCCCCAGCCTATCCTTTTATACTTTTTTTTTTCTAATAGCCCTTCTCCTGGTCCTCTTTATTCCTCCCTTCATACTCCAACCTCTGAAGATGGAATTTGTTATGCTTATGACTAATCTTTCTCTAAATCTCACCTCCCTGTTAATCTCCCTGTCTACTCTTCCATTCCCGGTCTTCCCCTACCTCCCAATAAACATGTGGGGGGGGGGCAGCTAGGTGGCGCAGCGAGGACCTGAGTTCAAATCCAGCCTCAGACTCTTGACACACTTATAGCTGTGTGACCTTGGGCAAGTCACTTAACCCCAATTGCTCTGCCTTCCCCCCTGCAAAAAAAAGAAAAAGAACATATGTGAGGGGATAACTTTCCCTATTCAAGTTTTGGAAAAGGATCCCGTTTAAATTTTCCCTTTTTGGGGTAGTAAATTAAAGGGAGAAAGTGAATATATTTCTTTAACTGTCCTTCTGCAAAGCTGGATTTGGGGATCTGAGATTATGGATGTGATGGAACTTGTCTAATTCAGTAATTGCTGATACCCTTCTGTGAAGAGGAAATAAATTTCTTTTTCTTTTGTGTCTTTCTTATAGAAAAGGAAGTGAAATCTCAATTAGGATCGCTTGCACATTAGTGGCAAAGCTAGAAGTAGAACATAACGTCTTCCCAGGCCATCTTCTTTGGTATAACCTGGTTCTTTCCTTTTACATAGTAGGGAGAGTGTTTTCACAGCCCTGCAGCCCTCCCTGGATGAAGCATTTGACCTGCGTTCATATTCTTCTGTCCCTTCCCCTTTTTCTGCTCTACTACAGGCTCCAGATGAGGCTGCCCTGATGGCACTGGCTGAGACTCTGAAAAAGAACAACATTGACTATATGCTGTGGCTAGAGCAGCCAGAAAACATTGCCACCTGCATAGCTCTTCGGCCTTATTTCAAAGGAGAGGTGAACGCACATTTGAGGAAGTTCAAGTTACTGAAGTAACCATCATGTGTGAGAGCTATTTTGGACAAATGGGACCCAGAATCTATGTGCCACCCATCTCTTGGCATCTCTGCAAAAAGTGTGTCTACAACTCCCTGACATAACCCACGTTTGCGCTCAATATTGGCAGTCTCTTTAGGGGTAGTTGTGAGCAGGTTAATTTCTGAATAAATTTCAACAAATAAACAATTCCTCTTTCTATGAAGGTAAGAAAGAGGAACAACCACAGAACTCTGCTGGTTATCACATCACTCTGTGACTCGATCAGGCATTCTCTGTCTGGGTGGCTTCTAAGTTCCTTCGCAGAGTTGGATGTGAAGCTATCACCCTAGGGAAAGGAGTTTCCTCAGGCTTCTTTTTAAATCGGCAGCTAATTATAATGGGAGGATCACTTTGGTTTATATAGTACTCTTAACATTTCAGACTTAAAAGTTCAAACATTAAAGGATTTGGAGCTGGAAGGCATCTTAGAACTCCACTAGTCCCAGTGATCTTATCCTTTGGTAAGTCTGAAGGCTGTAAACCCTGTCTCAGATTGTTTTTAAATGCATAAATACATGCAGAATTACAAATGAAACCAAGTATATTGAAATACAGTTAACACATTTTTTAAAAGTTGAATTCAGGATACCCTGATCTAATCCAACTTTGTCATTTTCAAGTTTAGTTAATAGGCTCTGAGAATTTAGGTGACTTGTCCAAAGTCACACACTAACATCACAAATTCAAGCCGAGATCCTCTGATGGCAGAAGTAGTGTTTTCACCTCTTTTCTTAAGGTAGTATTTTCATATGCATTTTCATTTGATTTGGTTCTTTGTTGATAGAAATCACATGTATTTTTTGAGTCCTTCCTTTCTAGCTGCTTCGTATGTATATTGTAGATAAATGTTTTATGATGCTTTCTTAAAAACATTGGCTACCAATGACTCCCATCCTCTTGTCCCCATTACTCACAGAACTTTCTTTTGTAAAACAAGTCACGTTGTCCAGGTCAGACATGCAAAAGGTAGAAGGGAGGATAAAATTGAACTTGTTACAGGATCAAGATAACCAATGGAGAGGAAAGTGAGGCCAGGGGCAGGGTGATGGGCTGGGAAAGCAGAGAGGATGGAATGACTGGAAGTTACAGAAGTGGATGAAGACTAGGTTGTGAATAAAATTTCTCCATCAGTAAGATCAAGAGTAGGCCCATTTCTGTCAAACCGTTGACAAGCACTTACTGCTTATTCCTTCATTTATCTGCTGCATACCTGGCACTGCAAAACACCCAAGAAATAAAGGCAAAAACGTGGTCCCTGCCCTCCAGAAGCTCCCATTCTAATGGGAGGAGATAATGTGCAAAACATCTGTATACATACAAGGTATATATAGTGTGAATGGGAGGTATTTTCTGAGGGAAGGCCCTAGTGGGGGGAGGGGAAAGAGATGGGACTGTTAGGGTAGATGATGAGGGCACAGACTCTGGGAACCCCCTTGAATCTGGAATACAGTCTCTGGGAGTCCCCTTGAACTCTCCTTGAATCTCCCCGCTAGATCTGGCCTTCCCCAGAGACTATAGCCTTACATTATCATTAGGCCCAAATCTACCTAAGCCTTGCCATCTATTGTTACTATCAATAAGCATGCCTTCAGCTACTTCCAGCTCTTAATTCCATTTTCTTGGTTCCTGGACTCTGACCTCATCTGGTCTTCCTTAGACTCCTCCTCAGGACCCTCCCTAAAGCCCTCCTTTAGTCACCCCAGACCACCCCTCAATCCCTCCTACAGTCTTTGTGTATATAATCTCCATCTTGCCTCCATGAAGGCGCTCAGATTCAATCTAGTTCAGTAGATTGAATCTGGCCCGCTTGTGAAAACAGGTGTCACAAAGGGTGTGATTTCTTAAGACAACTATGGTGAATCCCTAATAAACTTTCTCTTTTTCCTTGGCTGACAAGGCTTGAGTCAAATTCTTTTGGCAGGACCCGGCATGTTGGTATTTTGGGGTCTTGAGCACCCCTAGAAACCTATGGTTCTTAAACCTCTTCATAGGGACTGAAAAAGGACTGCTACAGGGTGAGATTTCAGCTGAATATTGAAGGAAGCCAGGAGACAGAGGTGAAGATAGTGTTTCAGTTAGTGAAAGTATGGAGATGGAGCACCATGTTTGAGAAGCAGCAAGAAGGCCAATACTGGTGGATTTTACACTTCTTGGAGGGAAAGAAAGTGTAAGGAAGACTGGAAAGTTAGGAAGGTGCCAGGTTGAGATGAAAAGCTTTAAAAGCCAAACAAGATTGTATTGATTCTGGAGTCAGTGGAGTTTATCAAATAGGGGAGGGACATTGTCAGACATTTTGCTTTTGAAAATAAATTCACTGGCAGCAGAGTAGAGGGTGCTTTAGGGTGGAGAGAGACTTAAAGCAGGGAGACTAACCAGCAGGCTGTTATAATAGTTTAAGCATGTGATCATGAAAGCCTACACCAAGATGGTGGCTGTGAGTGGAGAGAAGGGGATGGATTTGAGAAATGTTGCGGAGGTATGAACAAGACTTCAGCAACAGATTGGATAGATGGGGTGAGTAAGAGGAGCTGAAGATAACACAGGTTGTGAACCTGTGTGACTAGGAGGTTGGTGGTGGTGTTCTCAACAGCCAAGTTTGGGACAGGGCAGGGTTTGGGAGGCCCATGTGTGTGGCTGAGTTGGAGTGAAGGTACAGGTCATGGAAGAGGAAGATGATTAACTAGTAGGTCAGGATGTTTGAGAGAACATCAATATATGTTGACAATCCTGAATATAAGGGAAGTGATTGGGGTGAAGACAGGAATCCAGGTACTAGATGACAAAGGAAAGAGAATGACTTAAGGGAATGGTATATAAGTGTCAGTGAGATCTGGATACATCTGGATGGAGTCAGCCTGGAAGAAGGAACAGTTGCCAAGTGATAGTGCTAGGGGAAGAGCCTAGAAGTGGCAGTGAAGAGTAAAGAGTCGTTTACTCACTTGCTTAGCCAACTGTCTTGGTGTAGGCTGGGGCAGGAGAAAAGACACATTCAGTGCTGGAGAAGGTGACAAAAGATGTCTTCTGAGGGAGTCAGGTGTCTGATTGCAAGGAGAGGGTAGGCATGTGAGAGGAACAGGTCTAATAGGAATGTGGGGAGGCTCAATAAAATGGGGTTGGGGGGATAGGCTGGTTTATGCAAGAATTACATGGGTGGGAAACAGGAATTAGAGAATAGTAGAAGAGTTTGCATTTAGGTAGTAGATTGTTATCCCTTCCCAGGAAGCGAATCCAACTCTACTCCTGGTCCTAGCTTGGAATCAATTTGATTTTCCCCCTCAGGAAGGGGAATCCAGTCTTTGATCTGGGATGTACACGGTCCCACAGCAAGAGACCTGCTTTTGGTAGTCTTTGCTAGTCGTGAAAATCTGAGGCCTGGTTGATTAGTATAGCTCCCTTGTGAAAAAAGCGCAGCCCTCAAATGTTGGCTTGAATGTTGATATTTTTAGGGGTAGGGAATGAGGTAGGTGGCAGCGAGGAACTGGTTGAGTGATGAGGGGCTCGTTGGGTGATAGGATGCAGAGTCTATGAGGAGGGGCAGCTAGGAGGCGCAGTGAGTAGAGCACTGGCCCTGGAGTCAGGAGGACCTGAGTTCGAATTCGGGCCTCAGACACTTGACACTTGTGTGACCTTGGGCAATCACTTAACCCCAATTGCCCATCCTTACCCCCTGCAAAAAAGAGTCTATGAGGAGCAGAAGACTCTAGTGAGTATATTTCTAAGTTGGATGGAATCAAGGAGAAGGGTAGAAAGGGGAGGAAGATGCTGTCTGACTCACTAGGGTGGTTCAGGGAGCCCCAGTATTGACTGCCCTCTCTCTCTGTGATAAAGATGCTAGGAGATAAGTGCCAAAATCTCTTACACTTATATGGCACTTGAAGGTTTAAAAAGTGCTTTATGTGTACCTTTTCATTTGATTCTCACAATGTCCTTGTGAAACAGGTAATATAAACATTATTCTGATTTTTGAGATGGAAAAAAAGAACATTTAAGTGACTTGTGGTGTGAATCTGGAACAATTTAAATCATTGTCCTTGGGCTGAGTTGCTCTTTTCACTATATATGTTGTATTGAATAATGTTATTGGCCATTAACATTCCAGTTTAGAAGAATTCTAAAAACCGGCATTTATTTTCTTTTTATATCAGGAGACCCCCACCTAGATTTTTGCTGCAAATCTATTCCATGACTAAAAGCAGATCATAGTGCCTTATCTTTCCATCTTTTCCACCAGTGGTACAGTGGATATTACCTGGGGCCTAGATCAGGAAGGCTTGAGTTCAAATCCAGCCTCAGGTACTTACTACCTGCATGGCCCTGGGCTAATCACTTAACCTGCCTGCCTCAGTTTCCTCCACTGTAAAATGAGGATAATATCAGTACCGGCTGTTTTGAAGATCAAATGAGATGTTTGTAAAGAATGTGTAGCACCATGCCTGGAACATGTAGGCGCTATATAAATACTTATTCGCTCCCTCCACCACCAGTTTGTTGCAAAGATAAGGTCAGGTGTTTATGCCCTTCTACTAGGAAAGAGATGTTTCTGTTAGTGATAGATTAGTTATGTAATTATAGAGATTTCAACTTAGAAAGGGGCTTGGAGGGCCATCTCTTCCTTCATCTTAAGTTCAACTTCAGTGCCATCTCACCTGAGAGTCTTTTTCTCTCTTCAAATGTTCTTAGGGTACTTTCCCAGGCTCCCTCCTTTGTATTGTGTGACTTCTTTCTGCTTTCTGAGCACTGATGGAGAAAGGCATAAAAAAACTGATCTCACCCACTACAGATTTATGGTACCTATCCTTGGCTGGGTTTTTGCTGCTGCTCAACAGTCTGTCCCTTTCCCCACTGTAACTATTGAAGACTTTATGTGTACTACCAATAATACCCCTATACACAGATGTCCTATGCTTTTACTTCTCAGGGAATGAGGTCCTCTGAGATGAGCTCCCTCAGCTTCTTTGTTCTAGTCCTTAACATTCACTGTTCTGCATCCCACTGATCCTAGGACCCATCCCTATTCACTAAGGCCAATCTTGAGATCCTTCTCCTGCCTCCTCTACACTTTGTTCCTTGTCTCCTCTTTCTTATCAACCCCTTCCTCACCAACTCTCTTCCCTCTGCCTCCATTCCTAACAAACACCTCTCTGCGATCCTTCTGCCCCACCCAGCTACTGTTCATCTCTCTCATTGCTAAACTTTAGGCTTCTGCCCCCACCCTCCTACTCTGGTTGCCCTATTAAAGTTCATTAACAGCTTCCTAGCTGCCAAATCCAAGGAATGACTTTTTCTGAGTCCTCTATTTAGCTCTACAGACTGTCTCTGTCCTTACCTTTCTTCATGCCTCTTTTGACATTTTCTCCCTTAGCAGTCCTGACCCCAGGCACAGCAGTGTATCCATTACACCACCTAGCTGCCCCCAAAAGATATTACTATTATTAATTAGATTAGCTCCTGTACCTTACAGATGGGAAACCAGAAGCCCAGAGCCTGAGTTACTTTTAGGCAGTGTCCTTTCTCATGCCTAAGAGGGATTGAATGTAAGGGACTTTTTGGCTTACTGATCCTAGACTGGTCCTGAGGTGGGAGTAGGGGATAAAATTGATGGGTATCACACTCCCCTGGTCCCCTCACAATGTCAAGAGGTGAGGAATGTCTCCAGTGATGATTAATGGGAAAAAATGGATTGGAATAGTACAGAATGGTTAAGCACACATGATGTAGTTTATCACCAGAAAGGTGGGATAATAGATCTAAGTGTCTGAGAGCTTAGGGAACTTCTCTTCCTATCAAGTTGGCCCACTAAAAAAAGGTTCTCCAGAACCATCGGAGTCATTGTCAGTGTGAGGATAGCATTCTTTGTATATTGTCTGAAGAACCTGTTAGTAATGAAAATGAAACATGTTCCTGTGTCCTAGGAAAAGCAATATCAGATTCTTATGAAAGGATCCTGAATGAAGTATTCCTTAGACATCTTCTCTGAATGAAAAATAGGGACACAAAGATCAGGTTTCTCCTGATCCTTTAGGGGTTATAGTTGTCCCAAATGTACTTTACTGCAGTGAAGCTCGTCTTTTCCATACTGATGTTGCCTGGAATGTGATCACTAATTAGATTTCCTTTTCTTGTGGCAGCTTTTTTCTCTGTTAGGTCTAGGAACACAGTCCTCAAAGGTTCAGATTGAGATACAGGACCAACCCTCTCCTCAAAGCAAGAGTACTCTTCTCAAACCTTTCCCACCCCCACCCTCCACCCCTCAAACTTAACCCCTGACATTCATATGGATGTAACTCCCAGCGATAACTTACTAAATGTGAATAAACTAATGGTGGAATGAAAGGTTTGGTTCTCTAGTTAGAATGAGTTCACAGGGGTTTAGGAGGCTGAAATCACATAGCCTCATGTTCCTGCCAAGGCTTGTCTTAATTATAAGTGGCAACATTTTCTGCTAGGTGTAGGCTACCTTAAGAAAAAAATCAAGGCATAATTTTATACATCTTTTTTGTTAAAGGTAGTATTGTGGTGGGTATATTCACTTCTGGTTCCTCAAAGTTTAGAAAGCAACATACACACTGGGAAATAGGATGAGCTTCTCCCACTTTAAAAATCAAAATGGCCTGGCCATGGTAAGAAGGAAATGATGAGAATTCTTGGATGAACCAGCTAGGTCTGTCTCAGAGACCATCACGAGGACTATAATGGAAATTTTCAGAATTACTTTCTCTTATTAAACCTGAATTTTAAGTTAACTGGTTTAGGCTTTCGATATTTCTTATAATTTCCATCGCTTCCATTAATTTATTGTGTAGGCAACCCATATTGCTGGTAAACCAGGTCCATTCTGTGGCTGAAAAGTGATTTTCCTGTGGAATGACAGAAGTGCCATAGGTGCAAGCAATTTTATTTTCCTCAAATTTAGCAATCATTTTAAACTGTACAAACATAAAACAAACAGTGCAACTATAAAAAACTTTTAAGGTGACATGCATACTTTAAGGTGCAGCTGGATTGGGATGGGGAGGTGCTGTCTTATGTTGGCATCTTCTGTATTCTCTACCTTTTTTTCTAGTTCCTTATACAAAAGCAGTTAGCCAGGAAACTTCACTTGGAATGCTAAAGTGAGAGTTGAACACCCTGAAGTCTGATTGCACATCTATATGTGACAAACAAAAGAGAAAATCTCCCTTGTCTCCTCCTCAGGGTAATAGGGCAATGAGATGGAGGGTTAGAGTAATGCAGGGCTGGGCAGTCAGGCCGGGAATGAATA
Source organism: Phalanger gymnotis (assembly GCA_028646595.1). Taxonomy (NCBI): domain Eukaryota; kingdom Metazoa; phylum Chordata; class Mammalia; order Diprotodontia; family Phalangeridae; genus Phalanger; species Phalanger gymnotis. The sequence goes on along the minus strand of CM053625.1, from coordinate 159,986,407 downwards.
GATCAAGGATGAAGTTTGTGAAGAATTTAAGGAGGTCGTATTTATAATTGAGGATGTCATTTTTAATTTGCGGTTACTACCCATTGTTAACTCTTCTTTCATCTTTTCATTCATTACATTTTCTGAACAAATTATTTTCTATATTAGGTGAAGATGTTTGAAACTGGGAGGAATTGGCTAGGAAGGAGGGTAAGAGCTAAGAAAATGGCCTCTTCTTTAATGGTGGAATCTATGTTCTTTGTTCTTAAACATTTCTTTTGCCCAGAAAGCAGAGGTAGTAGGGGTGGAGAATATCATTTGTTGGCCCAGGGAAGCTGATGATGCCACCTCTGGTTCTTTCACAACACTATTCTCAAGCTTTTCTATTCTCACAGTGAAATTTCTAAAGGCAGGAAATGGGTCCATTGGATTCCTTATGAGAGGGAGGGATAGTGGAAAGGGATAAAATTAGCCCTATAACAGGAGGTAGATTTTTCCCGGCCTGATATAGAAACAATTATGTCTGGATTGATGGTAATTCAAATCCTAAACTTAAAACCTGAAAAGTGAGGATTTCTTTGAGAACTAATTTTTCCCTTTATTCAAGAAACCTATGTAATTTTGACATTTACTCATAAGAATAGCTCCTAGTATAGTTCTCTGGAACAAGTCAGTTCGCCCCATGGGACTCTTCAAAATAGCATAGCTATTGGTTCCCCTTGAGGCAGGGGACGGCACTTTCTGGCAGTGACATTATTGGTTGTAAATTCTTAAAGTAAATCCATAAATGGCATCACAGTTATTAAAATATTGAAATAGCCAAATGTTTCAGAACTGCAATTCAATTAACAAGTTATATTTTATACACACAAAATTTAGAAAAATCAAGTGTGATATTAAAAGCATAAAACTAAACAGAAGGAAAAAAATTTCTACAAGAAATCGGAAATATTTACAGGGAGATTTCAAGGGCAGAATAAGCTGCTTAGATCATAGAATTTACTTTTATTTTAAATAACTTTAGCTACCTTAGCTGTTAATACAATAAAAGCAGAAAGAACAAACTGCCTTTTTTCCACATTTAATCAGAAAATTGTATCTACAATAACTCAAAAGACTTTGCCCTTTGTCCTTCCCCAACCCTTCCAAAAAATTATTGCATTTTCCCCCAAACTGTACTTTTTCTTTTTAATCCTTTGCCAATGTACACATTTCTGCCTCTATGGCTGGAGGCACCTTGATTTAAACCATCTTTAAAAAAACGGAATGGGGAGGAGGAGGTGCAAAATACTTTCTTGAAGCCAACAGACATAGAATTGCTAGAATAAGCTGATTGTACACACAAGCTGCCTAGGGGTGGGATAGGCTTTACAGAAAGATGACAGCCTTTTGTAGTTGTTTTTTTGCTGAAGGGTACAGGGCTGCCAAGCCCTTCCGCCATAATGGGGTCAGAGTCAAATCCAGCTGAAATGGAGTTTCTTTCTCCACTTGGAACTTTTCATCTTGGTTCTCCTCCAAAAGCCTTCATCCAGATAAGAAGCCAATGACTGATTATAAAAATAAGAACAATTAAATTTGGCTCAAGAAATCGATTGTCCAACTGTTCTGCCGCATTGCTCTCTCAATATCCAAGGCCTTTAAAAAGCAAAAAACACCTCCCCAACCCTCAGCAAAAAGCAAACCCCTTTTTTGCTCCAAATACTACGACCTGAAGAATGGCTGCAGATTGAGATATCAAAAATCTCAGAAAAATATATAATATATTTGTATATCTCTGTATGTCTATTATTTAAATTTCACATTCCTTTAAAAGTGGTTATTCAGTCAGTAGCTGCTGAAGGAGGCTCTTCTGCTGGGCCTGGGGGTTCTGCGGACCTGATGTGGGTTTTTGAGATCCCAGGGGCCCAGGCTGGTTCAGGTAAGGGTCCCCGCCTACCAGATTCACTGTACACTGGACATCGGCGAACACCTGAACCTGCTGCACCTGCTGGAACACAAACAAAAGCTGTGTTGAGACAGAAGGCTCGGCCCCCCCGGCTCATGAGTGCGTACTACTTGAAGTGGGAACTCACTAGAGCATTCCTCTAGTCTGTAGTCACCACAGAGAAGAACTCTTCTGTCTTCTTGTCCTATAAAAAGAAAATTGCTGCACTCATTTTGCTCAGGGTTCTAGAAAGTTCACACTTTAAAAATAAAACCAAAATTGGAATGGCCAAGCTGCCTACAGGGTTGCCATCATTACTGCAAATGAACATCACTTGTAATACTAGTTTAATGGGGAAAGCCCAGTTTCACAATCTGGGGACCAAGTGGTGGTTTTTCATTTTTGTTATTTAGCTTTTAAAGCATACTTTACTACTGTATCTACCTTGTGTCACTGGATAGACAAAAGGCAATGTCTGCATTAACACACTATTATAAAGGAGAAACCACCACAGATCATCATCAAAAGACTACCCCTACAAAAGTTAACTGAGAGAACTGTTTTGTCTAAATTCTGTGTCATGGGAATACAGGGAAACAGTATTTTTATATTTGATAGTTTCTCATATAAAAGATACATTTGAATTACATCCCTCCCCCCGCCCTGTACCAACATCTTCTCCCCCCACCCCCCACCCCAGTATAGCAAAGGTCAGCTCTATTAACATTCATGTTCTGCTAAGAAAGAATTTCTAGTTAAATTGTTCTAGTACTATCTGGAGAATAAAACTAGTTATCCATCTCATACTATTCAGCCATAGTAATCAAAAAATTATTGGGAATAATATATTGCCTACTGAGCCCACCCACACAAACCCCTTCAAATCACCTCAAGTCAGGAACTTATGCTGAAGCTCCTTGTAACTTTATACTTTTAAAATATGAGGTTTTATTGTTACACCAATGTATCATTATATCACATTAGGGATGTACTGGTTTGTTAACAGCATTCTGCACAGCCATTTATCAACAGTTCATGTTTGTAAGGCCTCTTGGAGATTTTCCTTCGGTCTTTACTATCTTTACTGAATAAATAAACTAATATGCATCAAATTCTAAAGAACACATTCTCCTCAAGTTCCCCAACTGCCACTGGTAAACTTCCCCCATCTCTATACCATCCTACTGCCTAGTCTCTGATAATCCTTCTCCCCTGCCTGCCCTCCGTGCCAGTAAGGTTTGCTCAAAAAGCTATCTCAAAATTTAAATTATTAAATTATCTTTGAATAAGGCTCACTTTGTCTCTTTCAGACCCTGATGGATCAACTGAAACATTATTAATAAAAATTGTACAACCTCCTGAAGGCTAGCTTACCTTCCTTCTCCTAATAGCCTTTATCTCCCTGTAATACATCTGAAAAAACCAAAAATATCTCTCAGTTGTTCTTACCAGCTGTTTGTGTCTTCTCTTCATTCTTCAGAAATCTATACTCTGCTTCCTCAGATCTACTCTTACCTCTGCTTTACATTCACTGAACACTTATCAAACATCTCTCCAACAGATCCTTTGATGAAAAAACCACCTAAATTCTTGTCCTCAAGAAGGTTCTAATCTAAAAAGGATAGGACCCATCCACAGATAATTATGGCATCTTATATTCAGGTGGCGTGCATGCAAGAGAGCAAGCAGAATGGCAGGGGAAAGCCACGCAAAGTTGGAAGTCTGGGGGAGGTACCAGTGAAGGTCTTGAATGGAGAGATGATGCTCTAGTGTTTCAAAAGTGGGACATGGTGTATAAAAATAGAGAGGTGAAAAAGTGGGATAAAACTGGGGAACATCAAGTCACCTATTTGGCTAGAGCAGTGGTTCTCAAACTTTTTGGTCTCAAGTCCCTTTTATACTCTTAACAATTGAGGACCCCCTAAAGAACTTTGGTTTATGTAGGTTATATCTGTTGATATTTACTAAATTAGAAATTAAAATGTTTTAATAATATTATGAAAATGGTTTTGACTTTGGAGGGCCCTGACATGGTCTTGGGGATCTTCACGGGTCCCCAGACCACACTTTGCAAAGTACTGGGTTAGAGTGCAGAATATAGGAGAGCAGTACAAAATGCAGCTGGAGAACTTTAAATGCTAAACAAGGGAATCTGTATATGAAATGGAGAGCCACAAAAATTGTTTTTAACAGGAGAGCGCTGTGGTCAGACTTGTGATTTAGCAGTACTATTTTGGCAGTTCTGTAAAAGATGGGCAGGGAAAGGAAAGACTAGAGGCAGTTTTTGCCTCTGCTCCCCTGCCCTGCAAACACGTGGCACATTCTAAAAGGATGACAAAACTCATTTTTTCCCCTCTTCATATTTATTTCCTCTAGTCTTTTCTTTTCCATTCTCAATCTTACCGCTTGAATTCAGGCTCACATCCTGACTTATGCTAGGACTAATGAAGTAGCTTATGAAATGACCTCCCCATATTTAGTTTCTTCTGTATTCTAATCCATCTTGCTCACCACCACCACTAAGTGAAAGCACCTATGTCATCCCATCATTTCCTTACTCAATAATTTTCTATGGGCATAGGACTTAAAAGTCTAAATATGTTAACCTGTCCATCTCCTTTCTCCCCACCCCTTTCTATAGTCTAGTCCCCTGTGCATCTCACACCTCATGCTTTAGCCAGATAGCTTCGCTGCCCCCAGAATATGCCTTGCACATACCTGCTTTATTGCCTTCACATTCAGCCTGTAGCATCTGCTCAGCTAACTCTCATGGGGTCCTTTATGGTCAGCTCAGTTTATACCCCTTCCATGAAGGTTCTGCTGACTGCCCCAGCAACTAGTGAGTTATTTCTCCTCTCAACAAGCACTCACCATCCCTACCATTCATTTAGTACTTAAAATATATCGCCTTCTCTGGCTCTTTTGTCTTTTATAAATTTGTGTCTTATCTCCCCAATTAGATTACAAGCTCCCAGAGGGCAGGAGCTGGCTCTTGCCCTTTGTATTCTCCACAATGCTAGCCCTGCACATAGGAGGCACAAAATATATTCAATTGTGTGAATAAACCACTATTTCTACAAGTGCCCCCATTAAACATGAACATAAACAGTGTACATATAGTTACAAAAATGACCATTAAGAAATGTTGAGCTGGCCCATACAATTAGTACCTCTGATAGATCTATCCTTATTTCTCACTGACCTGGGCACTGCCATCTGATTCTGTTTTGAGAATTTCAGCTGATGAAAGCTGATTGCAGTAAAGGCCTGTGTGTCTCAGTGCTGGATCACTTATCTGTTAAGGATAAATTCAAGAACAATTACAAGTGCACTGTTTAATTCAGGGATAATTCCATCAAAATTAATGATCACTGTTTTGAAGAAAACAAGAAGTTGGTGATTGATATACCACACCTAAATGCCAGTATACACTCCTAAAATATACAGGATTCTTTGTTTTTGAACTTTACATGATGATTCTGAGCATGGTATGATAAAAGGGACTTGGAGGGACCACTACTTATTCAAGCCTTGTGTTGTTCATTAACCTATATTTCTGGGTCTCATGCTCCAACTGCTGCCTCTGCTGGGCCTCATTTAGGTTGTGGTGGAGGAAAAGGGAAAAGATGGATGAATAGTCATCAATTCAATTTATTTTTTTAAATAAAAAATTTTATTTTTTCCCCAATTGCATTAAAAACAATTTCTAACATTTGTGTGTTTCAAATGCTTTCCCTCCTTCCCTGCCCCCCCTCATTGAGAAGGCAAGCAATTTGATATGGGTTATACATGTTCAGTCATGCAAAACACATTAGTCATATTGTGAAACAAAACAGACAAAAAAACACAAGAAAAATATAGAAAAGTTATGCTTCAATCTGATTCAGACCCCATCGGTTCTTTTTTTTGGAGACAGCATTTTTCATCACAAGTTATTCAGAATTGTCTTGGATCACTGTAATTAATTCAATTTAATGAAAATTTGTGAAGCCTCTAATATGTACTAAAGCACTAGAGATACTGAGATGAAAATTAAATAGTCCCTGCCTTCAAGGAACTTACATTTTACCTAGCTGCAATTTGTACATAAGACAAAGAAGTAGAATATAATTTGAAGACGGAAAAATAAGGGAAAGCTTCATGAAGGTGACACATGTGCGGGGTCTTGAAGAAAGGATTCTTAAAGACAGAAATGAGAAGGAATTGTATTCCAGGAATAAAGGAAAGTCTGTACAAAGGCATGGAAACAGAAAATGGAATGTTATGTTTAGAGAAACTAGCAGTCCAGTGTGGTTGAGATACAGAGTTCACAAAAGGTAATAATGGAAAAAAAAAGTTAGAAGGTACAATGGCACCAGAAGGCTTCAAATGCTAGGCTTTAGTAGTATCTATTTAATCGTAGAGGCAACAGGGAACCACTGGGGATTTTTAAGTGGGGAAATGATGTGCCTTAGGAAGATTATCTTGGAAGCTGTACTCAGGTGGAATGGATTATAAAGGGAAGAAGCTACAGGCAGGGACACCAATTAATAGTCTACTAAATAGTACAGGCTAGAGGTGATATGGTGTTAAAACAAGATGGTAGTCATTTAAATGGAAAGAAGGGGACAACTACAACAGGTTTTGTAGTGTTAGAATTGAGCGACCCTGGCAACTGATTAGATATAGAAGGGTGAAGAAGATAAAAGTGTCAAAGATGGACCTTGGGGCGGAGCCAAGTTGGCGACTGGAAAGCTGTAACTGCCGTGAGCTCCCCACCAAGTCCCTCCAAAAACCTATAAAAAATGGCTCTGAACCAATTCTAGAACTGCAGAACCCACAAAGTGGCAGAGGGAAGCAGGGCTCCAGCCCAGGACAGCCTGGATGGTCTCAGGGTAAGGTCTGTCTCAAACGGAACTCCCAGCCCCCAGCTGAGGGGAGCGGAGCTGAGCCAAGCAGAGCCCAGCGCACGCGGTGCAGCGCGGCAGACAGCGGACCGACGAGACCAGGAGTGGAGCCGAGAGTGCCCTAGCATGCTGAATTACTGAGCTGTGGCATGTACCAGACTACACAACCCACAAACAGCAAAGACTACACAGAAGGTTAGTGGGAAAAGCTGCAGGATGGAGTTTGCGGTTCTGCTTCCACCCCTGAGGCAACGGAGGCGGGGCAGCTTTAGAAATTCAGCTGCAGTTGCTTCTGGCCCCAGGCCCACCTG
>CM053625.1:159925855-159978807 GCA_028646595.1 Phalanger gymnotis | reverse complement strand
GGGGGAGGAAATGGGGAGAAAATTGGTAATTCAAACGCCTGTGAAAATCAATGCTGAAAACCAAACATGTCAAAAATAAATTTAAAAAAAAAAGAATATACATGACAAAGTCCAACAGATAGCTATCTCAATAACAATGAGGTAAAATTTCTGGAGGCAAGATAGAGAAGGATCCAATGCTAAAACAAAAAGCTGAGCAGGAAAAGGTCTCAAAGTTAGAGTGATCATTGATCATACGTATAAACAAAGAACAAAATGGAACTGAAGAGGGGAAATTCTGAGACAACCAGCTTAGGTAAGTGGAGTTTAGAGGACAGCCACAAAAGTTCTCTAGGTCTCTGGCTGTTCATCTGTGAAATGAAGGGGTTTATTTTAATAATCTTTAAGGTTTTTGTTTTTAGCTTCAAATTCTATGAGCCTAAGAAAATTAATCTTGACCAATTGGTTCTGCCCATGTTGGCTCATGAAAAACCTGGTAAGCTGCTTCTCTATGGAATCCTGACAGAATTCAGACATTTCTCCATTTCCTTTGATAAGAGCCTTTTCCTAATTTTGTATAAAGAACTAACAGTTGAACTGGTTCACTAAGGGCTCAAAGTAGGGAAGGGAGGAGAGTGCACCCAGTGGAAATGGCCCAGGAAAGACCTAGAGTGTAGAGGGACTGGAGTCAATGGTGAAGATGAAGAATAGGGTGAGGAGTTGTAATGCAGAGGGAAAGAAGGAATAATAAATGATTATGATCAGATAAACGATCTTTAGAACTCATAAACATGGAAATGGAACCACTGTAAGTGATGGCATTCTATGACCATCTGTATGTAGCTGATGTAAAGCAGAGGAGTAGCTCGTGGGAAATGAGTAAATTAAAGAACTGGAAAACTAGGATGTTTGAGGGAGTATCAATATTTTTACTGAAGTGCCCTAGTATGAGAAGAGTTGGGGAGGAATGATCTTGATTGAGCAATTATTGAATTCACTGAGGAAGAAAGGAGATTGTTCTGCAAGTAGGAGTGGTTTGTAGATAACAGCTACCAGAATTTTGAATCAGTGATAAATATGAATTGAATGAACCTCAAAAGAGAGAAGATTACTGAGCGACAGTGACAGAGGAAGAATGTGGAAGAGGCAAAAAGAGTAAGAGATATTTTGGCTCCCCCATCATGACCAATGAATAAGAGGTATGACTGAAAGCGCAAGCAATACTGGAAAGGGTGGTCAGAAATGCTGGGTTATCAGGAGTCAACCACATCTCACTAAGTGCCAGATGATAGAAGGAGAATAAAAGAAAAGGTTTAAGGTGAAAGAAAGCTTGTTAACTACAATTTAAGTTTAGTTTCTGTTTCTGTTCTGTTGTTTTAATAGTTGTATTTCAGCAAAAAAATACAATAAAATACAGATATATGCATTTTTATGTCTTCTCATTACTTATCTATATGTAGAATAAACCTACCATAAGACCTAAGCTACCTTTATCAGTACCATTGTCACATGGTGGCAGCTACTAGAAATGTAGGAATAGAGGATCAGGATGAAATAACCACTCTCTATGGGAATATCTTGCACATTTAAACTAGTTAAGTGAGAGTAAAGTGAATATCTGAAAAGAAATGTAAATAACAAGAGTGGGATATTTAAGTGGTCCATATCATTAATGTTAAATATAATATCACTAAGACCTTTTTGTGTCAAGGATCCTTTGGCAGTTTAGTGAAATCTATGGATTTACCACTAAATGGTAAAATAAAATAACAAAGGAAAAGAATAAGACTGAAATGTAACTATCAAAATATCAAAACCCCCAAGTTCACAAGCCCTAGGTTTCATCACAAATGTCTATTCTAGGACAAAAGGTACCAAATTTTATTTTTTTTTTTTGGAAGGCTCCCACAACTCCAACAAAAATAAATTGAGAAAAAAAAATTCCATAAAACTGAGGAAGGGAGAGTAAAATGTTGTGTTCTCTTCAAAAATATTAAGAAGAAGAGTTAATGGGAAAATAGATTAAGCAAGGAGGAAAGCAGGGTCAACCTTGTGGAGACAGGATAGAGGGACAATCAAATCAGTCCTGTTACCTCTACTAACAAATAACTACCTTTCAAAGCTCTACAGTCTCCACCAGTTTGGAACTTTCTATGATCCTCCTTGGACACTGTAATCTTCCAGTTTGATAAACAGTGCTCTCTAACCTTTTTCTAAGGTTAATTCCTAACAGGTACAGGACTAATAATCCTGCAGTTCTATAAGTCCCCTAAATGAATATGAAAACAGAAAATTAAAATCAAATGAGATTATCATACATGTTTAAGCTTACTTTGTAAAAAGAAAAAGTCCTTTATCTTCATACACGTAAATTCACCCTGACTACAAGCTAAAAAACAAAAAGCCCAAACTATCAGCCTACAATTGTTATTGTTGTAATTTTTAGTAGCTAAAAAAGATTTTCCAATCCCTTCTGATGCAGAAGGAAATAAGCTTGGTTATACATTAACTTTAAAACAACAAATTTGACTAGAGTCTGTTTTCTTTTAGACCTAATTTCCTTTAAGACTTGGGTCTCTACTTTTAAAACTAATATTAATGTATTGCCTTCATACCTGATCCTGGATACTGGAAGACGCTCTGCTGCATCTGAGGATTGATTCCAGTACCAAACTGTCCTCCAACGTTCCCTGTCATACCTCTGTTGACCATATTGTTGCGGCTGGCCAAGGATGCTTCAGGATTTGATGTCAGTTGTGAAAATGGGCTGGTAGAGGTTGGAGGAGTTCCTGGGTTTGTACCATAACTAGAAGGGTAAGGAAATTGCTGTGGAGCACCCTGAGGAAGACGAGAAGTCATTTGAACTGGGAGTCCAGATGAAGGAGGGAGGTTGTTCCCAAAGCTTTGCTGTCTCATTAATAGAGCTCTCTGTTGTTGTATTAGCTGCCTTTGTCGGTGTTGTTGACTGTACAATTCTCGCTGTCGCTGTGCCAACATCTGGGCATTCAGGGGAGGCTGTAAAAGAAAATAAAATCAATGTTAAAATTATTATAAACATTACCTACTAATACAAGCAGATGGGAAAAAAAGCTAAGTGACATTTTCTAGTAGATAACATCAATGATCATTATGCAAAGAAAACTAGAAAAAGAAAAGAAAAATAAACTCCAAAATAATCAGAAACATTTATACAAATTTACTTTTATTATCAATAAAATGTAAGACAGAAATACTAAAATGGTCCTTGAACATCATAATTAAGTTCAAATTTCCAATAAAAAGATGTAGAGATTTAAATGTCAAAAACTGAGAAGATATTTCAATCAGGATTATGACTTTGCTCATCGAAAGTGTTTAAACATCTATATATAATTAAATAGAATTTTAATTTGAGAAAAAGAAATCCAGAAGATTGTTGATGTATTCTCTTTCATCTAGGTAAGACCATAAAATCCCCTTTTCCCATTTCCAAACCTGCCCCACTTGCTCAGGGTTCTACAAACTGACATTTTTGAAAAGGGTATTTTGATAACTTTCTACATATTGAGAAATTTCATAAAAAAATTATGTTTTCAATGACAAAGGGCAAAGAGGCACAGACAACACCTCATTAGGAATTATATATACTCTATATATTCCACGAGAGATCCTTTTCTGAGCTCTGTCATTTACCCTATTTCATTACAAGTCATGGCACCCAATTCAGTACCTCAGAAGATCATCCAAGTTCTGGACCTGCAGAACTGATGAGAGATCAGACTATGGGCAAATATAATCCAAGCAGGAGGAAGAAGAGGAGGAGGGGGAGGAGTTACCACAACAACCACAATCACTACTTCTCCTATTCTCTATACCATCATACACACCTTCCCCGATAATCCATTCCAACTACTACCACTGACTTTTTCTAAACAATATGACAGTCTCCAGGTCACATTACTGTCTGGTGAACTGTGGTTTAATGCACTTGTTATTATAAAGAAACGCACAGTTTACGTCTATTCTAGGGAAAGGAGAATGGTACATACAGTGCTCTAAAAGGAGATCTGAAGGGTTCATTCTCATTTTATTCTCAGATGCAGGGACGTTAGACCTCACTACAAATGTCTACTAACACGTGCCTCCCTTTTCATGAATTCTTTATGCCTGAGAAGCAGCAGTCAGGTAACATAAAGGTGAATGAATCAGGAATCACAACACCAGGGCTGAAATTTAGCCAGCCACTTATTTGTCAGCTGAGCAAGTAACTTAACTTCCATTTCCATCAGTAATAACATTTGGACTTGGACCTGCTTCTAAGGGACTATTGTAAGGATCAAGTAAGATAAAATACTTTGTAAACTGTAAACATGCCATAAAAATCAATGAGTGTTTCATTTGGTAGCGATTTATTCTATCTAAGCTTCAAAAATTGATCTTTAAATATGCTTCAACGCTAGTTCAGAGTAACAGGAATACAGGATGTTGGTAAAGAGAACCAAGGCAGGATGGGAGAACAAAAAAGGATCTAATGGAGCTTGTGTAGTATAGAACCCCATAATGAATGCCTAGCCCCAATAGTCATTAATGCACTGCTGGTGGTTCAAAGTAGATTCTCCCTACATAAAAGAACATTTCATGAAAATTTCTTTATCTTAAAATAAAGAGTTTATTATTTCACTCACACATTGAGTCCTAACTTTTAAATAGGGACAGTGAAACACGACTGCCTTCAGGAGGTGGTTTCCCTGTTCAGAAAGTGGTAAGAGCAAAGAAGAGAAATAAAAATAATAGCTCACACTTATATATGCAAATTAATGTTTAAAAAGAAAACATCCAGTAGCTCTGAGCTAAGAAAAACAAGTATTGTCTCTTTTTTTAAACAGGTGAGGAAAACGAGGCTCAAAGATGCTTAATGACTTTCCCAAGGATTCCATAGCCACTAAGTGTCAGAAGGGCACTCAAACCCAGGTCTTAAAATAACTGTAACAATGTAAATGAAGAGAACCACCACAAAACAATCAAAACTGAATATTGTAAAATTACTAAGAATAAGCATGGCCACAAAGAGATAAGAGAAGACAGCCCCATCTAACTCCTTTCCACAGATGTGGAACATTGCATATATTTTGAGTCCCTTTGGATGTATTTAGCAGTTTTACAGATTTCTTTCTTTTTACTTAAAAACATCATTTGTTATATAGGATGGCTCTCTTGGAAGAAGGAGAAGTATCCTGGAAAAAGTTTTGGTGATGTAAAAACAAAAGGCATCAGGAAAAATTTATTAAAAAAAAAATCTTATGATTCTAAAATCTAGTGAACTGATTCAGCAGTACCAGACCTTAAATAATATTACAAGGTGAGAGCATTGTTGAAATGTAAAATGGATAATTTCAATTATTATAAATTAAAAATTTCTTGGATAACTAAAACCAATGTAACCAAGAATAGAAGGAAAGCAGAAAATTGGGGGAAAACCTTCACAGATAGTCTCTCAGAGAGGCTATGACTGTGTTGGAATACTGCTATGATGCAAGAAATGATGAGCTGATTAATTTAGAAGGAAGATGCAGAGGAAGAAATGACAAATAGAAGGATACATAGTATGGTTTTACACACACACACACAAATATATCTATGTACATGTGTGTATATGTATATGTGTGTGTATGTATTCTCGTTTAATTGTAGCCTGGAGGGGAGGGGGTAGAAAGTGCACAGCAGAGAACAAAAGAAAATCTAGGAGGAAGCAAACAAAAGCTGAGTAGTTTTTAAAACAATGTGTATTATTTTTTCACATAGTTTTTTTTTGAAATGGAAATTTATTTTATATTAAATCCTCTTATATTCTGCTGAGTACATGGAAATGTTCTTTTTCCCCCTTGTTTTGTATTTAAGTTTAAAATGAAAAAAAAAACTTATACACACACATGCACAAAAATAGATAAAATGTAGTCTACATTATACTATGTTGTATTTAAAGAATTACTGGGTGAAATCTGCATCTAAACAGTCTATAACTTCTCTGGCCTAGCCTATTAAATAGCTTCTGCTTTTCCAAAAAACATTTAACATTCTTTTTTCTCCCTAGACCTTCACATTCTTAATTAGCTTTTTAATTCCAGATTTTAAATCCTGCTTATGTTTCCGAGATTTGTTTTAAAAACTTTCCATATATATTTATATTGAATGAAATTTAACCTTCTTTCCTCCCCACCCAAACAATTCTTAGTACACACTATGAGCTTATTAAATGTGTTGCTTAAACTACTCAACTTTTATTAATCTTTTTTTTCATTCTATTCCCCCCCCATTTTTTGTCATGCTTTTTTCCCTAGCTTTCTTTATCCATCTGTCTATATAGCATATGAATTAAATTGTATCATAGTCCTCACAGAGTAGGCAACAGATAAACTTAAAACTAATCACCTCCAAAAACAATGAAGCCAAATGAACCTTGAGCTTGACTTCTCTTTAAGAAACACCACTTTTATAAAAATTTAAAAAAATTTAAAAAATTTTAAAAAAAGAAACACCACTTTTGAGGAATCAAAGGTACGAGTAGGAGACTTATCAGCAATGTTACTGTTACCCTGATATAAACAAGTAAGGGTTGGGAGGCACAAACCATTCCATGATGGCAAGTGGTTGATGTTTCCATTTCAGGGCAGGAACTGCTAGTTTTCTGGTAAAGCTATACACATAAGCTCTTTAGGGGGTGGTGCTGAACTAAATTTCCCAGAATCTCAGGTGCCTCCTTTTCTGGGATAGGGGTGGAAGATAAGAGGGGTGCCTTGTTCTTGATGAGGCCTTCTGCTGCAGTGAGAAGCAATTCTATGAGGAACCTGAAGCCTTTTTCTAGTACCAGAATAGGTGGTTTTATGCTCAGCTTCAGGAAATGCAGAAGTGTTGTTTGTAGTGTCTTCAAAGAGCCGAAGGAGAGGAAAATGGCTGAGATGGAAGTGACCCAGGTCTGCCTTTGACCCAGGAAACTCTAAATAGGAGACGCAAGATTTAAGGAAAGATATGTCTATAGGACTATTATTTAATTCTTCTTTCAACCTGATATTATGATATGGTCTAGATAAGGAAGCTAGAGTGTCAAGGGATTCAAGATTTACACAATAGTGAGATGAACAGTGTTCAGGTTTGGAAACAAGAGTATCATCAAGTGAAAGTAGAGGGTATCAGGGAAAACTAAGTAGGAGAAGGCAAGGGTGAGATAAGGGGGTTTTGACACCAAAAATCAGAGGTAGGAAACAATGAGGTTTATTTTGTGGCAAAATCATTCCAAGAGCTGTGGGATCTAGGGGGAAAAATCATTTTGAGAAGATCTTTTTCATTATTGCCAGACATTTTTATTCAGATAAGATCTAACTAAAATGTCAAGGGCTGTCTGGCTGTGATTAGTGGAACCTGTAGAAAAGACATCAGCACCCACAGTTAGTAGGCAGCAGAGCCATGTCACAAAAAGGCAATAATCAGCTTAAGAAAATGACTTATGCTCATGCTTATGCTGTACTTAGTGCATTTTACATGCTAAGCAGCTGCTTCCTCCTTATGCCAAAGTTGCCATGGAGAGCCCCTCAAAGTATAGTGCAGAGGAAGCACTAGATTTGTAGTCAAAAAAGTTACTTACTACCTGTGTGAACTTCAAGAAGGCACTTAACCACTCTGGGCCTTAGGCTCCTCCTCTGTAAAGTGAGGAAGTTAGAGCTGATCATCTCTAAAGTTCTATAAGCTTATGACACAGACAACGTCCCAAAAGTCCTGTTTTCAGGTTGCTTCTCCTTCTCTAGGCTATTTAAATTTAAGATAGTTAGAAAGTGGTAGGAGAGATTTCCTTTTGCTCTCTCACAATACTTTCCCTGTTTCTCCATAAACCAAAACAGAATGATGGGATGTAGAAACATTAGTTGACTGGCCTAAGAAAAGACCAAATAATATTAAGTTCTTTAATGAGATAATATTTATAAAACATTTAGCACAATGCCGGGAATGTGATAAGTACTATATAAATGCTTATTTCATTCTCCCATTTAAGAAATTTGAAAAAGCCCTTAAAAGAAAATAAATTCTAAGTGTACTGATTTGTAATACAGAAAAAAAATCACTGAGTTATAACTGTATAAGCACCAAGAGATATGCTCAGTTCCCTGTGGCCTTAATGTTGTGACAATTGTGTGTGTGTGTGTGTAATAATTAAAGATGGATGAACACAAGAACTTAAGATTATGTGTTCTGTTGTTATGGATACTCCCTCCAACAGTAAAAATTGGCCATCACTTTCATCATGTCATTATGAGCCTTTTCTAGATGCTAATATTGTACATATGCCAATCAACTAAAGGGATTATCTAGTGCAGAAGTATCAAACACAAGGCCTGCAGACAGATTATAATACCCCTGAACAAAACTAATATGTAGCTGGAAAATATTTAACAAAATATACAGAAATACAATAAAACATATATAGTGTTAATATGTGGTTAAGTCATCTGGGTCCATAGAGATACTTACATATGGAAGTGGACAAGTGGCCTTCTTCTTGTCACAAAACTGGCTGAGCACTTTGGTCATCCAGTCCCTTAACACTGTGTCTCCTAAACCACTGTTTGTTGGTGATATGCTATATAGCCTACTGATGCTCATCATGAATTTCTTTATTGTCCTTTGGGTTACCTGCAACTTTAATTAGAGACTGACATTTCGTTCTTGATGACCATATGGCATCACTGCAAAGAAATTGGTGTTAAAACACTGGACATTTGTTTCTAGGAAAAGACTGGGGTTATTAAAAGTGCTGTGCAATTAGTTTCCTCAGTGCAATCCAGACCACTCCGCTCTTCTTATTCAATGCTGATCGTTACTCACCTGTTCTTTCATGTGGATGTTATGCTGGACATCCTGCATGTCCATGCTGGAATATAGCTAAGTGGCACAGTGGATAGATTGCCCAGTCTGGAGTCTTTATAACCTGAATTTAAAATCTGGCCTCTAGCAATATGCCCCTGAGCAAGGCAATTAACCTCAGTTTCCCCATATGTTAAATGGGGATAATGCTAGCACCTATATCCCATGGTTGTTAGGATAAAATGAAATAATATTTGCAAAGTGCTTTTCACATAATAGGTGCTATATAAATGATAGTTATAATAACTATGATGTTGTGGGTGTGACAAACTTCTCTCCCTGTTTAATGCCTCGCTTGACACTTACAATGGCAGGTCTGTTGAACAAATTTATGTCCATTGTTTATTTCTGTTCTTTCAAGGAAATCTGTTATTTTTATATTTGCATGGGAGATATTTCATTGGAGTAAAACTTGGAAAAGTAACACTTTCATTGGAGTAAAAAAAAAGGCTAGATGTTGCTTTATAGAATCGAACGACTTGACAACAAATAAAATTCAATAAATTGAACAAACAACAGTCAATCATGGCATCTTGTATTCTCTGCACCTTTCAGTCAACTGTACAACAGCCTTACTTGGTTTAACGAGCTGTTGAAACTAAAAATCAGAGCATGGATAAAGGCTGTTGTTGTTTAGTCATTTTTCAGTCATGTTGGAATCTTTGTGAATCCTTTTTGGAGTTCTTTTAATTATATGTCATATTATCTCATTTTTTATTTTTGTAATTTGGGATTTTCATCTTTTCTTAAAAAAAATAAGATGAAAGACTAATGTGGGAATTTGTTCTGCAGGACTATGTTTTTGTAAGGATTGTTTTTTTTTTTTGTTGGGGGAAGGCAGTGAGAGGAAAAGAAAATAATGCTTATAAATAAAATTATAGAAAAACAAGTGGTCTCACTGTACACAGGAAACTGATTTAGAAATGACTTCAAGATACAGCTTCATTGTTTGTGAAGTTATTTGAACATTACCATGTTGTTCAGTTGTGTCTGATTTTTAATGACCCCACAGACCATAGCACGCCTTTCCCTTCTGTTCTCTACTACTATCTCTTAAAGTCTGTCCAAGTATGTTCATTGCTTCTATGATACTTCCATGACAGATGCTATACATTTCATCCTCTGCTGTCCCCCTCTACTTTTGCTTCCAATCTTTCCCAGCATCAGACTTTTTCAATGAACTCCATCTTATCAGTATGTAGTCAAAGTCTTTAAGTTTCAGCTTCAGAATCTGTCCTTCCAATGAACAGTCAGTTGATCGTTTTAAGGATGATATGAACTCCTTGCTTTCATCCAAGGGACTCTCAAAAGTCTTCTAAAGCACCTCAATTTTAAAGCATCAATTTTTCAGTGCTCGAACTCTCACAGCCATACATTACTACAAAAAAAACCCATAGCTTTAACCCTATAGACATTTGTCAACAAGGCAATGTCTTTGCTTTTTAGTATGCTGTCTAGATTTTGCATAGCTCTCATTCCCAGGAGCAAGCATCTTTTAATTTCATGGCTGTATCACTGTCATCTGTAATGATCTTTGAGCCCAAGAATATAAAATCTGACACTGCTTCCATTTCTTCTCTATTTGTCAGAAAGTGATGGAACCAAATACCATGATCTTAGGGTGTTTTTTTTTAAAATATTAAACTTCAAGCCAGCTTTTATACTCTCCTCATTTATCCTTATCTGGAGCTGTTTAAATTCTTAATGACCATGTTAGCACATTCCAATCACTGAAGAAGGTATTCATGATATATAGGCTTCAGGCATCCGTGTATTCTATAAGGGCTTCTCTTGTTTCTTAAGCTCAAACAACATTTTCCAACCTATTTTTCACTGTTTTCTCCCTTGCCCACTTCTCTGCAGACACTATAGTATTAAAAGTATGTTAATTTGGTTTGGAGGCTCTTATTGTATACTTCACAACTTCTTCATCCTTTGAAACAGATGTCAAAAATTGGGTGCATCAAGTTCAAGGGCAACTACTCATCGTTAATCCTCATCCCTTTTCCTCTGGTGTCTTGTGGGCTGGGGACTACCTCCAATTCCAATGACTTAGACCTGATTTTCAATCAACAAGTGAGACCTGGATGTATCCATTTCCTTGAATCCTTCTTCCCTTGTTCATGGCTCCCCTCTCCTCTACCCCCATGCTCTTGCCTGAGTATGTCTCATTTTGGACTTTGGGCCTTCCTCTGTGAAGAGTTAAAATATGGAATAAGACAGGACTATTGTGTTAAGGATTACTGGTCTAACCCGTTCAGGAAAACACTTTTAAGTCCCCAAACTGCTATAACAGCCTAGGACATCATCCTTCCATATAGATGAAACTCACTTTTTAATTTTTTCCTATTGGCTTCATTTAGAAGTTTCATTTTATAAAAATTAAAACAATTCAGAGGAACCACCTCAAACCTATCAAATTGGCTCTTATGACAAAATGCTGGAGATGTGGAAAAATCTGGGCACTAATGAATGCACTGTTGGTAGAGTTGTGAACTGATCCAACCATTCTGGAAAACAATTTGGAACTATGCCCAAAGAGCTATAAAACTGCATTCACTTTGACCCAGTGTTTCTACTATTAGAACTATATCCCAAAGAGATTGAAAAAAAAAAAAAAGGAAAAGGACCTATACATACAAAAATATTTATAGTAGCTCTTTTTGTGGTGGTAAAGAACTGGAAATTGTAGGGGTGCCCATCAACTGGGGAATGGCTGTGGTATGTGATTGTGATGGAGTACTATTGTGCTATAAGAAATGAGGAGCAGGATGCTTTCAGAAAAACCTGGAAAGACTTACGTGAACCGATGCAAAGTGAGCAGAACCAAAGCACTGGACACAATACACAATATTGTAAAACGATCAACTATGAATGATTTACTCGTTCTTGGCAAAACAAAGATCTAAGACAATTCTGAAGGACCTATGATGAAAAATGTTATCTACCTCCAGAGAAAGAACTGATGGAATCTAAATGCAGATTGAAGCATATGGATGGCCTTCCTTCCTTCCTTCTTTCTTTCTTTCTTTCACAGTACGACAGATATGAAAATAGTTTTGCATGACTGCACTTTATCAAATTGCTCACCTTCTCAATGATGGGCAAGTAGAGAAAAGGTGGGAGAGAATTTGGGACTCAAAAATGGTAAAAACAAAGGCTAAAAATTGTTTTTATATGTAAGTGGAAGAAAATAAAAAATTTAAATAAAAAAAATAGAAGCAGCTTTATTTTAAGGAAGAGTTCTAGGTCACCCATATCTTCATTCTTCTCTAGGTTGCACCTCTGGATTTTCTCTACAATGCTCCAGAAACATCTTGACCCGGAACCTCACTCCACCTCTGGACTATGTCATATATGGTTAAAATACCTTCTGCCACTGCGGCCTCTCTCTCTGGCTGGTTCCTTTTAGAACCTCTATTTTAAGGAGGAAGTTCAGGCCAGCTATGTCTTTATTCTTCTCTAGGCTCCATTCCTGCCTTTTTAGGACTTTGAGAATAATGCCCCAAAAGGTCCCCACACCCCCAGTCCTTTATTCCCTTTCCTGTCCCTTCAGCTCCCTTTTATGTATTGTTTTCCTGCAAGGATTGTCTTTTTGTTTATATATTTGTATTCCCAGCACCTGGCACAGTGCCTGGCATACTCAATGAATACTTCTTAATTTGTCTGAATGAAAATGTCAAGATAGATATTATTAATCACATCTTTTGGTATTGTATCCATTTCTTGTTTCTATAAGCATGTAATAATGCCAACAGGTAAATTAATTATATAGATGTTCTATAAGCCATGTAGTTCTCAGCATTCTCTATTCTCTCCTCTCCTTTTTTTTTTTGGACACTCTGCACCTACAGAAATGGAAGGGGATGCTGTAAGACTGAACGCTATTTCATATTTTTCTGTTTCATGGATTGCCATAGGCAAATGATTCACTTAAAGTCTGACCTATTGGTGATGAAGCTATCCATACTGAGCAAGTCTGGTCCTCAGAAAGCAGACTCAGTCTACTTTTGAGAACACGGCTGAAGCATTTCCATGATGAGAGAATCTGCCAGAGCTTGTGCTCCATTGGCACAGCCTTTAATAATAATAACAACACATTTGTTTATCATGTATGAGTTTGCTTTTACATATATTATCTCAGTTGATTCTTACAAGTAGCCAAGTGAGGTAAGTGCTATCTTTAGCTCCACTTTTCCTAGGAGGAAATTAGGGCTGAGACATGTTGAGTGATTCTGTCAGGATCACAGAGTTATTAGTGTCCAGACTATATCTGAACATATATTTTCCTGATTTCTGACTCTAGGGTCACCTCCATGAGGTACTGAAGCAGGACTTTTGTGGAGAAGTATAATAGGCAAACATATACACATAAGGTAGCATTCAAAATAATTTAAAATAAAAGACTGTTTATTCCTGGATCGCTTAGTCAAATTCTTCCTTAAACATTTCCATCTAAGCTCAACTACAAACAAAACAAAAAGCAAGATATGTCAAATAGGTTAAAATATGTCCTTGCATTGAGAATAAGATTTGTCCATTTCTGAAACGGGAAAATTCAGTGACAGAAATGTTCACATTCTTTTATTTCTGACGCTTAGCATAGTGAATACAGAAGCTGGCCTCAGCATCAGGAAGATGTGGCTTCAAGTCTCACATGTTGCATGGGCAAGTTTCTTACTTTCTTAATTCCCCAGGTAACTCCCTAAAGTTGCAAGTTGCCAAGAAAGCACCAACTTGCAGTGGTAGGGAGTTCCCTAATCAGGAATTTCTTAAATCTGTGAAAACATGGAACTGTCTCTCTCGAGACCTGCCCCCCCACCCGGGTAAAAATGATCTATTCTGCCTACTCCTATTTGCCAACCAAAAAAAACCCAAACCCCAAATATCATCACCAGAAGTAAGAAGAATGGAGCTGCATGTACTCAGACAACAATGAGAGATGATGTAAACACCAGAAAAAAAAAAAGTTATATTGTAAACACTGTTACCATTAGAGACCAGCCCAAGCCATATTTTGAAAACCGCAGCTTTGGGTTGATAAAAGCTTACAACATGTACTTTTATGTCATTACCTGTGGCGTGATCTGTTGTTGCATGCCTGACCTCATATTAATGCCAACGGGGGCAGATGCTGCAAACTGGTTTAAGATAGCCTGCCGATTTTGGTGTATCAACTGGAGAAAGACAGGGAGAAAATGAAATAACTACACTGCTACAAGCAAACATTACGTAGCATAGCCCAACAGTTAGTAGGGACATTAAATTTAAACTGCTTGGTTAAGCAAAATTAAATTTTGTTTTTGCCAAACCTTTTGCCAAAAAGGAGTAAATATCCAACACTTACTAAAAACCCAGTGAACAAAAAGAAGTATGTAGATATAGTCGGATATTGGAAAGTAAGTGGAAGAATTTCAGGATTTAAAAAAGGGCAAAATTTCAGAAAAATCAGAAAAATGGGTCAGGAAAGGCCTATAAAGGCCATCCCCTCAGTCCAACTTCCTCTTTTTGTGGATGATGAAAAATGAGATCAAAAGTCTCAAAGGTAATAAGTAGCAGAGCTGGGACTCAAACTCAGTGACTTCAAGTTCAGTGATCTTTCCAAAGCACTATGCTTCCTCCCAGAAGCTTACATTCTAGAAACACTGTCCACACACGTGTACATTGCTATTGTATCTCGACCTCCTCTGCTCTCACTTTTCTCAAAACTCCACAATATGGTTTTCAACCTCATCATTCAACAGGAACTGTTCTCGCTAAAGTTATCAATGATCTTTTGACAAAACCAGTGGCCTTTTCTCAATCCCCATCCAACTTCTCCATGTAGTCTCGGACATTGTTGATTCCCTCTTCTCCGATGTATTCTCTCCTTTTTAGGTTTTTGTGACATCGATCTTTTATGCCATCTCACTTGGTGAGCTCATTATCTCCCGTGGGTTTAATTCTAATCTCTATACAAATGATTACATATTTGTAATGTATATCAGCAATCTCTACATATTTCAGTCTTAGTATCACGAACTAGAGTCTTACATTATCCACCTTTTGGACATATAGAATGGATGTCCCTAGGTGTCTCAAACTCCACATGTCCAAAATTGAGCTAATTATCTTTCCTCCTAACCCCTCCTCCCTTTGAAACTTCCCTATTACTATGGTGTCCTACTATCCTCACAGTCACCCAGATCCACAACCATGGTGTCATCTTCAACTTCATGCATATATCTAATCTCCACTCACACAATCACCATGTTGGTACAGGTTCAAAGGATATTATACCTGAATGACTAGAATAGCCTTGTGATTGGTTTCCTTGTGTCAAGTCTCTCCTAATTCCAATATATCCTCCACTCAGGTGACAAAACGTTTTTCCTAAAGTTTGACCATGTCACCTTCTTACTCAATAAATTCCAGTGACTCATTATAACCTCCAGGACCAAATATAACCTGGTCCCTTCCTAACTTTCCAGCCTAATTATAATTTACTCTCTCTTCCTCCCTTTCACTGGCTGTCCTCTAAGGCTAGAATGCTCTTCTACCCTCACCTCTGCCTTCTGACTCCCCTGGCTTCCTTCAAGAGTTAGCCAAAATGTTACCTTCAAAAGGAGGGCTTTCTTGATTCCTTTACCTCCCTAACCAAAGATAGTGCCTTCTCTTTGAGATTACCTTCCCCTTACATCATATATATGTTAAATGTATAAATTTCTGCATGCTGTTTCATTAGAAAGTGAGCTTCCTCTGGAAAAAGACCCTGCTATTTGCCTTTCTTTCTATCTCTAGCAAAGTGCTTCATCATTGCAAACACTTAATATATGCTTGCTGAATGAGTCCGTTTCTCCCACCTTCACCCCATGTTGCTAAACATGATTTTACTCAAAGATCATAAGATGGGTTGATTGAATGGAATCAGTGAAGATGGAAAAAACTTGGCTTTTCATTTTTAACAAAACTCAAGAGACTCCTAGTAATTCAGAATGTTAATTTCCTTCTTTAAGATATACTATGAAAAATCTAAAATTAAATGGAATAAGTTGGTGTTATCATCAAGGAAGCAGTCATCCCCTTGGTTAACTCACCTAACCTCCTTAGATCTCAGCTTCCCCATCAGTGAAATGAGGGGATAGGACTATATGTTCTCTTAGGTCTCTTCTACCTATGATGTAGGCCACACTGGTATTTGTGGAAGGGCTAAAAAAGTTTCCTTAACTTGAGAGAAGCAAGAAAAGAGCAAACTGTAAGAGAGGAAAAAAACCACGATTTACTCTGAAGAAGTCACCTCTCTAGGTCAGGAGCTGAATGTGAGATGTTCACTCTGCCAGAAACAAGAAACCTTGAAAGTTATATAGATGCCAATACTCCAGAATGCTTTTCCTCTCAGTTAACCATTGTAAATACCCCTATTCAGGAATCTATGAAGACATGAATAGAATGAAAGCTGCATACAATCACTAACTCATCTTGGAAGGATTTATTCACGGAAGGTTTTTCCTTTGTTTCAATTGATAGGGGGAGGGGATGTCTAATTGTTGATAAACTGGATTTGAATGGAGGAGAAAATGTGAAAAAATAAAAACAATAAAACATTGACAAATGTAACTTTCAGTCATTGTGGAATGGGGCAAAACTAATATTGCAGAAAACAATAAGATCTCATAGTCAAATATACTTTCAGGTGGTAGTGGACATTTCTAAGATTCCATAGACTATTTCTAAAACCAAAATCACTACTTCATTATTCAGTGGTTAAAAAATGGCTCTTATATATTAAAACAAAACTTTGAAGTTTGAAAGTAAAAGTAAATTTTTATAGTACAGACATATATTTAAGAGGCAATCTCGTAACACAAGTACTCTGTACTAGAGAAAATGGTTTAGTGAGTCACTATCTCCCAAAATAAACCCTACAAATTCTTGCCTCTAACTTTTACTAAGCCTCTTAACTGAAATACATTTCTACTCTCTACCGTGCCTATTCAAATCTACTCTTGCTTCACAGGAATAAAAACCTACTTCTTATATGAAGCTTTCATTGACTATTCCAAATCACAGTGATCTTTAAGGAATTCCTTTGAACTCAAAAGTGTTTGCCCATCAAAGTTTGACATCTAGTTTATCCCTTGATCCCCATGCCTCAACATACAGGGTAAAAAAATCCCATCAAAATATTAATCAGCAAGCTTTTAATAAGTGCTTACTATGTGACAAGCACTATACAAAAGCTGGTGACAGAAAGCAAAAGCAAAAAACAGTCTGCACCCTCAAGAAGCTTATATCCTGATAGAAAAGACATGTTTTTTAAAAGGTAGATACAAAATACATACAAAGTAGGTAAGAGGGAGGCAACTTAAGCTGGGGGGATGAGGAGAGGCCTGCTGAAAAGGGTGACGACTTGACTGATTCTTGAAGGAAAACAGGGAGTCTAAAAGGTAGGGGTGGGAAAAGAGAATATTCGAAACATGGGGGCCAATAAGAGAAGGAAGATGGACCACAACGTGCAAGGAACAGAAAGTATATCAGTATGGCAAGTCCATATTGTATATGGAAGGGAGTAATGTGTAGGTAGGAAGGGGTCAGGTTGTGAAGAGCTTTAAATATCAAATAAAGGAGTCTATATTTGATTGCAGAAGTTACCACTGAAGCTTGAGTAGGGAAATAATATGGTCCAAATTATTCTCTAGAAAAATAACTTTGCCAGCTGGAGACTTTTGAGAAGACTTATGCAACAGTCCAGATGAAAAGTGATGAGGGCCTGAACTAAGAATGTAGCTGTGTAAGTGTAGATAAGGGCATACATGCAAGAGAACATACAGGATTTTTGTGCCAGTGATAAAGAGCTCATTCTATATGGCAGTTTTACTTTTTGAAGGGTCTAGTTTTTAAAGAGTTCTTTCTTAACGTGAAGTCAAAATCGACCTCCCTCTCAGTAACTTTGTGGTCTTACTTGTGTCTTCTGGTGCAAAAAAGAAAAAGCCCCCTTTTCATGTGGACTTGACATATTTAAAGATAATTGTCATCTGTAAGTTTTCTCTGTTTCAAGCTGAACAAACTTACCTCTGATATTTTACACTTTTCTAATGCATATTACCTTCCTCTCTAACTTTCATTCTCCCTTCCTCAGACTGGAAGTACAGCAACTGCTTATGAGCTGGATACTACAGTGCTAAATAGATGGATGAGTAATAGACAGATGGACAGAAGGTTTAACCAGTTCTCATTCTTCCAACCTGGGCTGGTTTGCCAATCTTTCACCATCCGAGTGGTCCTCATCTCCCAAGATTTCAATAAATTTGTGTTGGACTTAGGAGTGAACATCTGATTAACTCTAGCTTTACTTGCAGCTCAGAACTCCCAAATTCAAATGAGTCACAAACCTTAGCCTCCAAAGCACCAGAACTCTAGGTGCACATCCAGCCAAAGCTCGTTTTTCAGATTCCTCATCATCTTGGCTGACAATCTCTATACCCTGTAGTTTGACAATTCTCCTCTTAAAATATGATGCTAAGAATGAATAATCAGTCTATACAGTCTGATAGTCTAACTTACAGCTAGGTGGAGGTGGTACAGTGGATAGAGCACCAGGCTTGGAGTCAAGAAAATCTGAGTTCAAACCTGGCATTGGACACTTATTAGCTGAGTAACCCTGGTCATAGCCTCCTCAGCTGTAAAATGAAATAACAGCATCTACCTCCCAAGGTTGTTTTGAGGATCAAGTGAGATAATACTTGTAAAGTAGGTAGCACAGTTCCTGTTACACTGTTAAGTGCTACATAAATATAAATGTTTAGCTATAGATATTAATTACACAAAATACAATGAGATTATTTAACAATGTGGATGACATATGCTCACAATGTATTCTAAAATTGTATTAACTTTTATTGATGCATATTAAATCTACAGTAAAAAGAAAAATCATTTTTCCCCTACACGAATTTCTGAGAAGCCAGATTCCCTGGCAGATAATAGCATAATCCTATTCTTGTATTTTTGAGAATCTAAATGAACAAAATATTACGATTACTATATACCAAATGAGTTGCATCCCTCTACCACCAAGTATCAGTGATAACTGAGACCATGTTTACTTGGAGTTGTTATATTATTCTTACTCTGCATTTCTACAGAAAGAAGCTATAAATATTTTCTTAACCAAGTTCCTTGTTATTTTCACCTGAGATTGTTTGGGTACACCTACTTGTTCCCATGGTATATGGTGCTTTCGATTTATCAATTTTCTTGCAATTTTGTTTTCTCCCTTTTCCTCAAAATGCATACCAACCACTTGCTTCACAGGGTAGTTTTAAGGTGAGTGCTTTGAACACCGCAAGGTATAGTATCCATGTGAGCTAACAGAATCATAGATCTAGAGGTGACAGTGACTTCAGAGGCCATCTAGTCTAACCCCTTCATTTCAACAGATAATTAAGCTAAAGTCCAAGGAGATTAAGGGACTCAATCAAGATCATACAAGTCATTTTCTTTATACTTATTATGGAATTTAAAACCTCTCATCCAAAACAGCTTATCTTTAACCAGTCTTCATGGGTATACTCTATCTCTTGCCTGAAGCCAATTTCCTAGTATCAAAAAGTATGGACTAGATCTTTCTGTGGGATATAGTTTTAAATTTCCATATTCTTTCTTCTCTTCCATTCTCATAACTATTATTAAGTGGAAGGAGATGAAAACATAACCATACTCTCAAATCTTCAATTTCCTATCTCCTAAAACTTTAAGGTCACGAGAAGTCAAAATTCCTTGTGATTATCATTCATAGAATTGCTGAATTGGAAGGAAACTCAAATGTCATCTAAACCCACACTTAGCCAAAGCATGAATCCCATTTACAAGAATCCAAACTGAGTGTAAACACCTTGAGGTAAGACACTGTGTAACTTTATCATAATATCTGTGGGCCCTGGCACATACTAAGAGTTTACTGCACTCAGCTAAGCACATGTGCTCAAACAGCCTGTGCTTGAAGACTCTCAGTTTAAAGGGAACTCACTATCTAATGACATTTTGTTTCTGAATAGCTCTAATTGTAACGAAATATTTTACTTATTTTTACTTTACTGAGTTGAGATCTACCTCCTTGTAATTTCCACCCATGGGTCTTACTTTTCCCAAAAAGAGCCTAAGCTCTTTTCCACAAGATAATCCTTTAAAAATTTCAAGTCTCCACAACATTCCCTTTATTCTCTTCTGGATATGTTTTGCTTGTTATTCCAATATGTAATGTCGTGAAGTGGACAAAATAATCCAGGTGGGGTATGACTTGGACAGAGTACAACAAAGGTATCATGATCTCCTGTGGGTGAGAGCTTATTAGATAAATGTATGAATGCAAAACTCGGGTTACTCTCATATGTTAAGCAAAACATAATTCAGTTGTCACAATCCTAAAAGACAAATATAAAGGAGCACTAATTTTCAAGGGCTTTTTGTGCATCCATTCATTTGTATGAATCAGCATAAGGGAGAATTAAGTGATGGGTTTTATAAGTCTTGACAAATAGTCTGTCGTAGACTAGAAACTTAGTCCAGAAAGACAGGAAGCCTTCCAATTTATATCAGGCCTATATGCAGTAATTTCTGTACTACTTATAATATGACCAACCATAGCTCTTTCTTCTTGTAATAACGAGTCTTCCTAATTACTATTGCCTATGAATGCTCTTTAATGTTCTCTGAAGCATGAGATGTTTCATTTTCAGAACCTAAGTATGTTACTTAACTTTTCAAGTGTGTTTATCTTATTTCCTTAACTAAACTGTAAACTTTGAGAGTAGGGGTTACATTATTCTTTAACTACCTCAATAAAAGACTATTTAATAAATGAAATAAAAGTGAGCTAACACATTAAAATCCAGTGGCCCTTATTATGATGTCCCTTGCCAGATGAACAAAGTATTGGGCCCAAATAGATTGCCTCCAATGCACACCCATCTCAGATTGTTTCCTATCTTTTCTTTCCCCTTAACTCTCCCTCCTACATTTACTGCTATTTCCTGCCACCATGTCTCTCTGTTTCTTCATGCTCATTTCTTCCTTTTTCTTCTTATCACTATCTCTTTTATTTTCTTATTCTTAACAGGCTATAAATATGAAAAGGAAATATGATGTTAACTATTTGATGAATTTATTGAATAGCTTTGTTGTACTGCCTCTTAAAAAAAAGTGAAAAGTTTTATATATTTTTTTTTCTTGAAACAAAATTAACAAAACTCAGAAGAAACAAAATCAAATTCCTTTTTTTTCAGTGGAACTTTTAATAGTTTTTCACCCAAGTCAGTGATAGGGGAGAAACGTTCCTTAGTCCTGGTTTAGGCTGAGATAAAGATATTATCTTTTTTTTTGATAAACATTGTGACAATGTGCTCCATTCTATCATTAAAGCAGCTGTTTTCCCATCACAGAAAGAGCTGTGAAGCTTTCTCACATTAAGAAGAAAGTACCCATCATGAGACAATAGTACTTACCTGCTGTTGTCCCTGCAACCTCTGCTGCAGTTGAAGTCTAAGTTGGTTGGGAGCAGCTGGAGGCCTGTTTAGAGTCTGCCGGGGCTGCATGCCCATGTTAGTAGGAAAAGCTCCCCGAGGTGGTGGTACTTGAACTGGCATGGTTCCCATGGCAGGCTTTTGCCGAACCATGCCCTGGAAAGGACTAGGAAGATTAGCAGTAGGTGAAGCTGAAGAATAAGGCTGAGAATACAGGTTGGACCTTTCCTCCATCATTAAAGGTGGTGTTGATTGTTGTGGTTGAAATCTCTCTGTTAATACTTCCAATCCACCCCCCTGTTATAAAAGGAATCAAATAATTTGAAAGTGAATTTCTAAAAACAGGTGACATTTTTATTTTGGGACATTTGTTAACATTGTAATGTTTAATCTGAGACCAGTATATCTTCCAGAAAATGCTATTGAGTGTCTCTGGGTTTAATTTGTAGTCAAAATAAAATTTGTTTACTTGCTACCTAAATATGTCAAGAAAATTGCTTTCAAATGGAATAACAGAAAATGAAAGTACAAATAAAAGAAACCTCTCAATCAATGAAAGATCATTATATTTTATAAAATATCTTATGGACAGGTCTAAGAATCATCCAAACACCATGAGAAAGATTCTCCAAACTGGAACTTCTGTCCTATGTTCTTTTCCATCTTAAAATTTCTGATACTTTGACCCTTAATTG
Source organism: Phalanger gymnotis (assembly GCA_028646595.1). Taxonomy (NCBI): domain Eukaryota; kingdom Metazoa; phylum Chordata; class Mammalia; order Diprotodontia; family Phalangeridae; genus Phalanger; species Phalanger gymnotis. The sequence continues at coordinate 159,956,741 of CM053625.1, read as the reverse complement.
GAAAAGAACAAAACTGTTACATAAGTAGATTGGTAAAGCTGGGATGCTGACATGAAATCTACTGAAGACAATTAACATATATCAATTAAAGACAAATTATCTCAATGCTTCAAGAGCTTATTTTGTCAGTATATATATTCTATTCACTAATGCTAACTGAAAACCTTCCATGTCTTAAAAGAACTGGTAACCAACTAAATTTCTGGCTATACCTTTCTCTCCAAACTCAATTAGACTGGCTTCCATATGACTGGGACCATAAACATGACACCTCTCTAGCGTTGCAGATGCAATTAGGGCATGCACTCTACAGCATATCTTTACAGAATTTGGGATTATCTCCAAGCCACAATGATATATGAGCATAATTATATGTAATTCACAGTATATATTATAGTATGATAATTTTCACAAGAATTATTAATTATAAAATTGGCTAGATAAAACATAACAGATTTTTTTAAAAAAATTTTTTAAAAATCTGGGTACCATTTTTCAAATAGTCCAACCTTTACAGAATACCTGGACAAGTTTGTCAATTCCAAGGGCTCGGTCTAGCTCAGCTAGTTCAGTTTCATCCTTGCCACTCAGAAAGGATACCAACTGATCAAGAAGGGCCTTCTCATCATTTCTTCCCTCTATTGTTGTTGGTGGGCACAGGAGCTCATCTAGTTGGGAGGTGATACACTGGCTGTAGAAATGAAAAGACAGGTTTTGAAAAAAATCAGGTTGAATAACTATGAGGTCAAGAGTAAAGAATTTTTCAATTTTGATTGGGTTAAAAAAAAATGGCCACAAAACTTTTCTGTAAAATTCTCTGTTCAAATCGTTACATTGGTGCACTAAAGACTAATTCGGAATGTAATTTGCACTCAGCTTATAAAATATAATAGACTTATTATGTTTCAATATGCTTCTCATTTATTCATCATCTACTGAAGTCTTATTCTATATTTTTCCCATTAGCACTGGAAAAATTGAATGCAAAATTTATCAAGTCTATAAAAGGAGAGGAAAAGTATTTTAAGCAATGGCAAAAATCTGGAAAACTGTGCAAAAATTCTGATGAAATAATTTAATAAGATCACTGCCAAAAAAATTTTAAAGCTATACTTAATTCAATACAATTAAATTCAAAATCAAAAATGAATTTTTTAAACAAAAAGTACCTATCGAATGACAGTTAATATCAACAAAAGAATGCAACAGAGAAAAGCTTTTTAAACATACCAATTATTAGCAGCACATGTTTACTGATTTTGTTAAAATATCAACTTATAGTTCAAATAAGGAAAACAAAAACACAAGCATTCTATTTCTTAAAATATGAAGTAGAAAAGAGCCCACAGTACAGTCTAACACAATATTTAATGCTATTGGGCTATTTTTGTGTGTAGTACCTTACTTATCAACAGATGCATTGCTCTATATAGCAGAATTCTGAGTTTTTAGAAATGGGGTAAAATAGGGCACAAATTAACTGGATGTCATCTCAAGATGGAAACACAGGAATACTTAGGCAATGGGAATTATTTCTAGACTTAACCAATTTCAGCAACAGGACTGATTGCACATTTCTGTAACAGTAAAAATCTGGTTCCTCCATCCTTTTAGAGTATGCATGTACACATGTATATCCATCCATTCATCAACCAAGTATTTATTGAGCACCTACTCTGTGCAACGCACTATGGTAGCTCATATGGGGGTTCCAAAGACGTAGTCCTTGCCCTCAAGAAGCTTTCACTATAGATAAGATACACGCAAGCATTTTGTGAGCCCTCATGCAGGAAAAAAAAGACTAGAGAGGTCATATCATGTAAGTTCAGACACATCACTATGCAGGGCTAGACAAAGTCAAGAGGTGGCAAGGTCTCTTTGTATAATTAATTCTCACGACTCATGCCTGACCAGAATTGTAGTGGTAGTAGTGAGAAAGGAATTAGGGGAACCGGGTTTATGGTACACTCCGCAATCCTGGTTGAGTTACCACTACTCCTGAGGATTAAATTGCTTGCTACAATTTAAGGTTTTCTGTAACATCATACTATCTGAATGCTGTACAAAGGCACCAGATAATTTTGTAAGAGAGGCACAAGGGGAATGGAGGAAATATTTTGTGGTAGATAAGGGCTGCTTTTACTTCATCTACTAAGTCATATTCTGAGACCTAATCATGATATGAAGTTCTTGAAGTCTATATCAGTGGAATGCAAGCTCCATTCTGAAAGACAGCCTTGGACTCTGCCTTGTTCATTATCTGAGGACCAGGCTAGATAAGTTCAGAAATGCTGGTCAGCACATGTTTTTTTTTTTTTTTTGGGGGGGGGGGGGGTGGGTGGAAAGGGGACAGTGTTGGGTGGGAAAAGCAACTCATAAAACTTTCTATTAAGGACTCTAGGTCTTGTGGTCATTATCAGTGCAGACAGTCTTTTCCCCCATCTCCCAAATAAAACCACAGAGTTCTGAAGTATTAAAATTCTAAAGAAGGTAACTAATAAACCACAAAATAAAGGGTAAGCATAAAAGGGCATTTTTTTTTGGAAAGGAATTTTACACAATGAAGGAAGTTTACAAAAGGGTAAGAATGAAATATTATTTACAATTTTTACAAGTTATCAATAAAAGGAAAGGCACAATATTATTTAACTTTGCTATTTATAATAAGCTTTTCCAGGTAGGAAAAAACCACAGATGTAGAGAAAAAGTGAATAGACTGATTTAAGGCTACATGAACGGCAGAAAAGAAGCCCTTTTTATTCTGTAACTCATTACCTTTCTTCCTAAAACACAGGGTTCCTGGTTTGAACTTTCCTCCACATTGAATCAGTTCCCAAATCTTACTGGTTCTTACTGATACTGAAGTCACAGCTTCTCTTAGTCTATTTCACAACCATCTCTAGGATTTTCCATTTCCACTGTTGTTAGCCTCATTTCCCGTATTTAATTCTGGAACTAAGGTAATAGTCTCCTGATGGTTTTCTCTTCCTTTAGTCAACTATAGTCTATTTAACTCCCCTAAAGAACCACTTTAATTATGATACTCCAATGCTAAAAAATAGGCAATTGTTAACTATGAGCTAAAGCCCAAGATTCCATGATCCTTAACTTGACCCAAACTTATTCTAACAAGTCTCTACCACTATTTCTCTAAATGAAGCCTATACTCTAGCCAAGCCTGACTATGTGCCTTTCTCCAAAGAAACTTTCCCATTTCCATGCCTTTTTTCATATTATTCCCTCTACCTGGAATGCCTTCCCCTTAGTCTAACTCCTACTGAAACTGCTTTCATTCTTCAAGGCCTAAGTTAAATGCCATTTAATTCATGAAGATTACTCTAATTACCATAACTGGAAGGAATTTCATTAGTCTTTGTTTTTTGCAAGTGGTACTTACTATATACTGTATTGCCTTTTAAGTATATATATGTTATAATCTCAACAAGAATATAAGCTTCTGTCAGCAGGGAGCATGACTTAGCGAAAAGAGTGGTCTTTGCCACTGAGTTCAAGTCCAGATCTACTTCTATGATCCTTTGATACTCTACAACCCATAGAATATTGCCTTGAACATAATACTTGTATTATAATACTGAATACAATAATACTTGTACATAATACAAGTTTGAAGAAGTGAAGAATGACTCTACTAGAGGATTTGAGAAGGGCTGCAAGTAAGAATGTTTCACCTGCCTAACATATGCTACTGTACTTCCCTTTATGAACTTTGTGGTCCTGACAAACTGGCCTTCTGGCTGTTCTTCGCAAGCCTGCAGGTGAGTGACTTTTCTTTATTATCATAAAAAGCATCTATCTAAAACCAAAAGCAACCATCATACAGAATAATGATACACCAGAACCTTTTCCAATAAATATGGAAATGAAGTAAGGATGCCCACTTTCCCTGTTATTATTTAATACAGCTCTAGAAACACTAATAGCAGTGTTTACAAAAGAAAGAACTTAAAGGAATTGAAAGAAATTTAAGGAATAAGGATAGGTAAAGAAGAGATAAAGCTATCCCTATTTTCTAATGAAAATGATGGTTTACTTGGAAAAACCCAGCAATGGTGCTGAGACAATTAATAGCTTTGGTAAGGTGGGAAGCTACAAAATAAACTCTCAAAAACAACAGCATTTCTATGTTATAACAATAACAACAGAATGCTAAAAAGCAATAATAGGGAAATCCCATTCCAAATAACTATAAATACATAAAGTATCTGTGGATCAACCTCCAAAGGCATGCAAAAGATTTATACAGATTCAATAAAAAAATAACTTAAGTAGTTGAAGTAATATTCAGTGCTTAATGCTAGGCCCTACCAATGTAATAAAAATGACAATATTACTGGAGTAAATTTATTCTTTTTGTGCCATACTAATCAAATAACCAAGGAAGAACTTTATTAAACTTGATAAAATAATAACAAAATTTCATTTGGAAAAACTAAACATCTAGAATATCAAGGGAAATGATGAAAAGTAGGGATGAAAGACTTCAAACTATATTATGAAGCAGAAATTACCAAAACCATCTGGTACTGGTTAAAAAGTAGAGATAGACATAAGAAACAGATTAGACAAGGGGGAATCAGAAATATAGGAATTTGACCATTCAAAGGGGAAAGTGTAAATTACCTTGGAAAATACTCCTTATTGTATAAAAACTGCCAGGAAAACTAGAAAGTAGTCTGGCAGAAATCAGGTTTAGAGCAACCGCTTCTATTTAACAATACATTCTAAATGGATATATGACCTTAATATTAAAGACCACAATATAATCAAAGGAAAAGTAGATCATCATCCAGCTACAGAAAGGAAAAGTATTACTTTCTAAATAATATTTTATTTTTTCCCCAATTACATGTAAGGACAATTTTAACATTCATAAACAAATTAAAGAGATGTATTCTTAACCAAAAAAGAGATAGAGGCAATTAAAAATGATAAGTCTGATAACTTTGATTATATGAAACTGAAAAGCTTCTCACATATAAATTAATGCACCAAGAATAAGAAAGGAAGTGGTTAACATCCGATCAGTGGTCAAAGTATATGAACAAACAGTTCTCCAAGTATATGAACAAACAATTCTCCAAAGAAAAATTGTGAAGTATTTGCAGCCACGTTAAAGAATGCTCTGAATCACTAATAATAAAAGAAATGCAAATCAAAATAACTCTGAAATTTTACTTCACACCCTACAAATTGGTAAAGATGACAAAAAATGTCAATAGTCGATGTCGGAGCTAAGAACAGGGAACAAAGTAGATGCCAATCAGCTGAGGAACAGATAACCAATGAACATAATAGAACATTATTGTGTTGTAAGAAATGCTGCGTGAGATGAATAAAGAGAAGCATGGAGAGATTTATATGAGTAAAATGAAGTATCCAAAGTCAAGAAAACAACATAGACATTAACTATGAGAATGTAAACAGAAGGAATGACTACATACTGAAAAAACTCAAAAAATACATGTATCAAAATTATGAAAACCAAGACTCAAATGAAGCGAGGGATGAGGAGACACCTCCAATCTATTCTTTGTATAGGTTTCTGGACTTTTTCAATGTGTCAAGCAGTTGTGCTGCCTTTTTTCCTCTCTAAAAACTTAATTAACCATTCTCACTGTTGGAGGAGTGGTGAAAGGAAAGGCACACTAATACATTGTTGGTGGAACTGTGAAATGGTACAACCATTTTGGAAAGAAATTTGCAAACCTGGAAAGTAAATGCAAATAAAGTGACTAAAGTATCCATACTCTCTGAACCAGAGACTCCACTACTTAGCTTATCCTCTGAGGAAGCCATTAATAACAAGAAAGTACTCATATACACTAAATTATTTATAGCAGTACTTTTAGTGACAGCCAAAAAATGGGAACAAAGTAGAAACCCATTTATTGGCAGTGGAATGGCTAAGCTTATTGTGGTACATGGATATTAGCAGGGTTGCAAGAAATGACATATGTGATATATTTAGAAAGATCTATTGCAGAGTGAAGTAGAGCCAAGAAAACAATATAAATAATGCCTATGACAATGTAAATGTAAAGAACAACCAAGCACGAAAACATCAAAAGTGAATGTAACAAAACTATAATGTTCAAGAATGACTCAAAAAAAATATAAGAAGACACCCAAAACACACCCTTATATGGAAGCAAGAGGGCCAAAGGTATTAGACAATAGCACATTTTTTGGACTTCAGCTGTGCTTTTTTTTTTTCTTTTTCTTTAGAAAGCACTTTTTGTTATAAGGGATAATTCTCTGGAGAGCGGAGGGGAGGGATACTGGAGATAACAATGAAAATGTAAAAATAGAACACATCAATAAAAATTTATTTCATAAAAATAAGAAGATAACATCACAATGAATGATGATAGGGAAATCAAAAAAAAAGTCACAGTGAATAATTTTTTTCAAGACCAGGTTAGCAAAGGGAAACAGGCAGAGCTCTGGACACTAGGGTGGGGGTATGGTCAGGAGTACATGTTGTACAGTGTGTTCAATCTCATAGGGAGAGGCTGTACGTAGGGGCAAATGGAAATCCTAGACTTATACAGGGGCAACCCTTGGACTCATATTGGCAGATTGTGACAAGAATAGGTCCCGGAAGCTCTGACACTTACTAGCAAGTTTTATGTCACAAATCCAAGGCAGAGGTGTACTAGGGAAGGTGTTCCCAGGGGGAAAAAGTTCCTGGGAGGTGTACCAAAAAAGGAGGAAATTCAGAAGCAAGTAAAAGTGGTGTGGGTCAGATTCCTGGAGCAGAATAGAGTCTCAATTCAAGCACCTAGTCCATCCCAGAAAAAAAGAGCCAAGGCAGGAATACCAGAATTAAGCAGGGCCTAGAATTCTGTCAATGTGAACCGAAAGGGATTCCTAGGTTGGAGTGGCTGACTCCAACACCAATCTATGGTTGCTCAGACTCAACCTGGGTCAAGAAATTAAAAGACTTCAATCTTGATTATATTAAGAAAAGAATGGAAAAGGAAGAGAAAAATAATATAGTACAGAGGGAAAAGAAAGAAAGTTTAGGGGAAATTACCTCACATAAGCGAGATGCATAAGCTAACATATACAGAAACAAGGGGTGGTGGGTGCTGTGTGACCATACACCAGACCCTCACTCTCATTTGAACTGCTCTAATGAAGGAAGAAGGAATATACACTGACATAGCTTAATAAATAAAAACATTTCACTAAACAGAGAAATAGGAAGAAAAAGGGAAAACAGGAATTAGAGGAAGGGTTGATTAGAGGAGGGATAGCCTTAAACAAAACAAACTCTAACTACGGTTGTACAAAAATATTTATGGTTCTCTTTGAGGTGGCAGGGAATGAGATGAGGAGGTAACCATCAATTGAGGAATAGCTGAACAAGCAATGGTATATAAGTGTGATGAAATATGATTGTGATGTATGAAGTAATGAAAGGGATGGTTTCTGAGGGACTGGGAAGACTTGTATGAACAGATGCAGAGTGAAGTGAATAGAAACAGAACAATCCTTACAATGACAATATAATAAACAACTATGAGAGAATTAGGAGTTCTGATCATCCACAATTCCAGAAGATCAATCACGAAATATGCTTACCTACCTTTCGAATAGAGAAGTAAAGTATTCAGAGTGCAGAATGAAATATAAATATTTTCTGGCCATGTCTATAACAGAGGTGGTGTTTCCCTTTTGTTCTCAATTTGGGTGGGGGAGAGGTTAAAGAAATAGAAAGAGTGAAGATTGTTCGAGACTGAAAAAGATTTAATTAAAAAACATTTTAAGCTACTTAATAATATATTTCTCTATTTAATCTATTTGGTTCAGTTCTCTGAAAGATCTTCATAGGGTTAGAGAAATACCCACAGTTGTCTATCAGAGCTATCTACATCTACAGCTTATATACGAGCTGAACTTTGCACTTAAAAAATATTATTTATTTTTGCAATTATTTAAAACATTTTGAGTTCCAAATTCTTTCACTCCCTCTAGCTCCTTCCCCAGCTTTCTCAGAGATGGCAAGCAATATAATATCAATTATACATGTGAAATCATGCAAAACATATTTCGATATTAACCAAAGGTGAAAAAAAAAAGAAAGAAAAAGAAAATTACACTTCAATTTGTATTCAGAGTTCATTACTTTTCTCTCTCTGGAGGTAAACAGCATTTTTCGTCCTGAGTCCTTTAGGATTGTCTTATATTAGTGTTTTGATCAGAGTAGCTAAGTCTTTATGGTTGATCACCATTGCAATATTGCTGTTACTATGTTTAATGTACTCCTGGTTTTGGTCACTTCGCTTTGCATCAGTTCATTTAAGTCTCCCCAATTTTTTTCTGAAACCATCCCCCTCGTCATTTCTTACAGCACAATAGTATTCCATCACATTCACATACATAACTTGTTTAACCGTTCCCCAACTGATGAGTACGCCCTCAATTTCCAATTTTTTTTGTCCTCATGAAAAGAGTCGCTATAAATATTTTGTACATATAGGTCTTTTCCTTTTTGGACAAAGTTCCAAACTGTTCTACAGAATTGTAGAATAGTTCACAACTCCATCACCAGTGCATTAAGTGTCCCTGTTTTTCTACATTCCCTCCAGCCTTTGTCATTTTCTTTTTCTATCACACTAGCTACTCTGATGGGTGTGAGGCAGTACCTCAGTTGTTTTAATTGCATTTCTCTAATCAATAGTGATTCAGAGCATTTTTTCATATGACTATAGAGCTTTGGTTTCTTCTTCTGAAAACTGCCTGTTTATATCCTTTCACTGTTCAGCAATTGTATTTATTTACGGCATGGCTCAAATTTTTATAAATTTGACTCAGTTTCCTTGATATTTGAGAAATGAAACCTTTATCAGATAAAGTTGCTGTAAAAAAATTATTTCATTGTCTATGACACCTTTTAGCAAAAAGGTAATTTCCATGATTATCTTTGCTTTTTCTAAAAATTATTTTTTGTTACATTCTAAGTTCCAAACTGTCTTGCTCTCTCCCCACCCTGCACTAGAGATGGACACCACTTCATACACACTCACGCACACAACCATACTACGCAAACTTCTGTTTATCAGTTCTTTCTAAGGAGGTAGATAGCATCTTCCTTCATAGGTCCTTTATAGTTGATATGAATATTTATAATATTCAGAATAACTTAGTTTTTCACAGTTGTTATTCAAATAATATTGCTGTTATTACATACAATGTTCACTTGGTTTTGTTCTCTCATTCTTTCATGCAAGTCTGTTTTTCTAAAATCAACCAGCTCATGATCAAAGACAATTCCAAAAGACTCATGATGAAAAATGCAATCCACATCCAGAGAAAGAACTATGGAATTTGAATGCAGATTGAAGCATACAATTTTCTCTTTTTTTTCCACTTGTGGTTTTTGCCTTTTGTTCTGATTCTTCTTTTACAACATGTGTGACTGATGTGGAAATATGTTTAATATGATTGTACATATATAGCCTATATCAGATTGCATAGCATCTTGGGGATGGGGAAAAATTTAGAACTCAGAATCTTATAAAAGTGAAAGTTGAAAACTAAAAATAAATTTAAAAAAAAAAAACCAAAATCAACCAGCTCACCATTTCATACAGCACAGTAATATTCCATCAAAATCATATACCAGAGGTTGTTCAGCCATTGTCTAAATGATGGGCATCAGCTCAATTTCCAGTTCTTTACTACCACAAAGAGAGATGCTATAAATACTGTAAAACATGCAGATTCTTTTCCTTTTTCCCTGATCACAATGGGAAACATCTAATAGTGGTGCTGCTTGGTTAAAAGATTTTTTGGGCATAATTCCAGATTCTTCTCCAAAATGGTTGGATCAGTTCATAGTTCCACCACCATCCTAATTTTTCCACATTCTCTTTCAACATCTGTCATTTTCCCCTTCTAACATTTTAGAGAGTCTGAAAAGTTTGAGATGATAACTTGAAGAGGTTTTCATCTATATTTCTCTAATCAATAATGATTAAGAGCAGTTTTTTCAAATGACTATATAAAGTTTTGATCTCTTCAAAAAACTTCCTGTTCTTTTCCTTTGACCGTTTATCAATTAGAGAATGACATATTCTTATAAATTTGACAAAGTTCTTTATATACTTGAAATATGAGACATTTATCTGAGAAACTGTCTATAAAATCCTCCCCTACCCAATTTTCTGCTTTTTTTCTAATCTTGGCTACATTGGTTTTATTTGGACAAAACTTTATTAACTTAATGTAATCAAAATCATCTGTTTTATATCTTACAATGTTCTCTCGTTTATCCATAAATTCTTCTCAAATTTGTAAGTTTGATAAGTAACATGTTCCACGTTTTTCTAATTTTCTTATGTATTCCTTTGTATCTAGCTCACATATCCATTTTGACCTTATCTTGGTAAATATTCTAAGATATTGGTCTATACCAAATTTCTGTCAGATTACCTTCAATTTTCCGAACAATGTATATATCTATTTACTAAATAGTGAATTCATATCCCCAAAGCTTAAATCTTTACATTTGTCAAACACAAAGTTACTATAATCATTTGCTAATATATTGTATGTCTATTCTGTTTCAGTAATTCACCCTATTTCTTAGCCAGAGTAGCTGGGGAAAGAGGGAGTAAAAGATTAGTTTTGATAATTACTGCCTTATAATTTAAGATCTGGTACTGCTAAATCTTCTTTTACAGTATTCCTTTTAGTTAGGTCTATTTTTGCTGTTGCTTTGTCTGAGATCATGATTGCTATTCCTGCCTTTTTTTACTTCAGCTCCTTATTTTAACTCCATGTGTGACTTCTGGTTTCAAGTGTGCTTCTTGCAAACAATATATTTTTGGATTCTGGTTTTTAATCCATCCTGCCATTTAATTCTGCTTCATGGGTAATTTCATCCTTTTTACATTCACAGTTATGATTACCATGTATTTCCTTCCATCCTATTTTCATCTGTTAATCCTTTTTCTTTTTACCCTCTATTCAAAAATCCACTTTGCCTCTGACCACCACCTCCCTTAATCCACCCACCCTTTTATTTACTCTTCCTTTCTCTTATCCCCTTCCCCTCCACCAACTGAGCATGTATACATATTTTCTTCTCTCTTTGAACCACTTCAATGAGACTGAGGTTCGAGAATTGCCTGCTACCACCACACCATTTATCCCTCTATTGTAAAAGCTTTTCCTAGTGTCTTTTATGTAATATAACTTTCCCCATTCTTCTTCTCCCCTCCCCTTTTCAAAGTGCCTCCCATTTTCTCAGCCCCCTCCCTTTTTTTCTGAGATCATTACAACAAAATCAACTTATGCCTGTGTCTTTTGTCTATGGAGACTCCTTCTATAACTGCCTTAATGGAGTTGCATGTATCATCTTTCCATGAAGCAATGTAAACAGTTTAACTCTTTGAGTCCCTAATAATTTCTCTTTTATGTTTACCTTTTGTATGTATGCTTTTCTTGAAACTAGTGTCTGAATTTCAAATTTTCTATTCAGCTCTGGTCTCATCAGGAATGCTTGAAAGTTCTCCATTAAATATCCATTTTTTTTTCCTTTGGAAGGATTATACCCAGTTTTGCTGAGTAGGTTATTCTTGGTTGTAATTCTAGCTCCCTTTGCCTTCTGGAATATTATATTCTAAGCCTGCTACTTCTTTATTGTGGTTGCTGCTAAATAACGAATGATCGTGGCTATGGTCCCATGTTACCTGAACTGTTTCTTTCTGGCAGCATGAAATGTTTTCTCCTGGAGATGGGAGCTCTTGCATTTGGCTATACTATTTCTGCAAGTTTTCAGTTTGGGAACTCTTTCAGGAGGTGATCAATGGATTCTTCCAATTTCTATTTTACCCTATGGATTTAAGATATCAGGGGAGTTTTCCTTGTTAATTTCTTGAACTATGATGTTTGAGGTTCTTTTTTGGGTTTATGGCTTTGAGGCAGTCCAATAATTCTTAAATGATTGCTCCTTGATTTATTTTCCAGGCCAGCTGATTTTCTGATAAGATATTTTACATTTTCTTCTATTTTTTCATTGTTTTGACTTTGTTTTATTATTTTATGATGTCTCATGGAGTCATTAGCTTCTACTGGCCCAATTCTAATTTTCAAGGAATTATTTTCTCCAAAGGGCTTTTGTATCTCTTTTTTTCATTTAGCCAACTCTGCCTTTTAAGGAGTTCTGTTCTTCAGCAAATTTTTGTGCCTCCTTTTCCATTTGGCTAATTTTGTTTTTTAAAGTATTATTTTCTTCAGTGTTGTTTTGGGTATCTTTTACAAAGCTGTAATTCTCTTTTCATTTTCTTGCATACTCTCATTTTTCCCCAATTCTTCATCCATTACTCACCTCTTTAACTCTTTCAAAAATTCTTGTTGACCTTGTGTCCAATTTGCATTTTCCTTTGAAACTTTGCTTCTAGCTGTTTTTAGGTTGTTTTCTTTTTCCAAATTTGTATTTGGTCTTCTAGGCTATGGTAGTAATTTTTTGTGGTCAAGTCATTTTCTTGGAGTCTGTTCATTTTTTAGCCTGTTTCTTGACTTTATTTAAACTTTGTGATAAAGTTGGGCTTTGCTCACCAACACCTAAGGAGGCACTGTCTCGATCTTCAAGTTTTTTCATGCTGTTGTTTTCGGAGATATTTCTGGGGGGTCTGCAAGTTTTTCTGCTTCCAACGTGATGTGATCCTTGAAGAGGTGTGCCCTTAACCCAGAAAAGGCCTCTGCTTGCCTATGGCCACAAGTGATAGCATTCTGCTTGGCCCTGGAACTGTAACTTTGTCCCCCATGCTCTCCTCTCTCCACTGGAGGAGTTAGTGCTCCTCTTTACCTTGGAACTGCAACCAGGGCCCCTGCTCCCTTGTGACCCACAACACGCACTCCTTTTTGCCCTGGAACTGTGACCTAGAACTGAATAAAGACAATAGAATTGCCAAAAAATGCCAGATCCCACACCTAATGCCAGAAAAGCATCCAGAGTAATCTCTTTCTAACCAGCCATCTGACTCCCTTACTGCCTCTGGGCTGATCTCTGGAAGCTGCTGCTACAGATGTTGCATCTTCCTGCAAAGTCCACCGCCAGTGTCTTGTGGCATGAGCTTCATACTGGCCCCCACTCCAGTATCATAGTCCTCTCTTCTAAGTTGTCTTAAGCTAGAAAAATGTTTCATCCTGATCTTTTGTTGGCTCTGTTGCTCCAGAATTCAATTTGAGGTATTATTTTAAAGTCATCTGGAGGGGAATTTTGGGAGAGTTCAGTTGAGTTGCTGCCTCGACTGCCATCTTGGCTCTGCCTCTACATTTTTTTTAAGCTGAGAAAATGATTTGCCTGTAAACTTGTATAGTCCTTCTATTAGCCAAAATAACTGATAGATATGTGTTCTCTGACCAAACTTGGTCTAGTCATTTCACTGATAGATTTAAAGGACTAAATCTGTCTCACCCTTGAGAGAATCTGAAATGTTCCATTATATCTCTCAAAACAGAAGTACATTCTAAGGTTTGATTTCTACAATAAAGAGGAACATAAAACTTGGGTAGTATATGCTGGAAAGGCAGACTGAAGAATTTTCTATCTTGCAGAACGCAGTTATAGATAAATAAGTCTTTCAGGTTCAGGAGATAACAAAGCCAGTGGAACTGAGGGGTTATTGACCTGAAGTCCCACAGCCATGCACATGCTCCAAAAAAGTTCTGATTCTAAGTTAAGACTCAAGAGGACCTGAAAGAAGCATTCCATCAAGCACTGGTAAAAAGCAGGATTAGATTAAGTGGTGAGTATATACAGGCATACCTCATTTTATTGCACTTCACAGATATAGTATTTTTTTTTTTTTTTACAAATTGAAGATTTATGGCACCTCTGCATTTAACAAACCTATTGGCACCATTTTTCTAAGAGCATGTGTTCACATCATGTCTCTGTGTCACATTTTGGTTATTCATGAAATATTTCAAACATTTTCATAATTATTATATCTGTCATGGTGATCTGTGATCAGTGATCTTTGATGTTACTTTTGTAATACTTGTGTGATGCCACAAACCATGTCTATGTAAGATGTTGAACTTAATCAATAAATGCTGTATGTATTCTAATTGCTCCATTAACTGGTCATTCCTCCATCTCTCTCCCTTTTCTAAGGCCTCTTTCTATTCCTTGAGACACAACAATATTAAAATTAGGTCAATTAATAACCCTACAATGGCAGCTAATTGTTCAAGTGAAAGCAGAATTAATCAATGCAGCAAACATCATAGTTTTCTTATTTAAAGAAACTGTCACAGTCGCCCCAACCTTCAGCAACCACCAGCCATCAACATCAAGGTAAGACCCTCCCACCAGCAAGAAGATTATGACTCACTGAAGGCTCAGAAGATGGTGAACATTTTTAGCAATATTTTTAAATTAAGGTATGTATATGTTTAAAGATATAATATATATATAATATTTATAACATATAAATAAAGAATATAAGATGGCATAAACATTATTTTTGTATGCACTGGGAAACAAAAAATTCATGTGATTTGCTTTATTGTGATATTAGCTTTATTGTGGTGGTCTGGAACTAAACCTGCAGTATCTCCAAAGTATGCCTGCACTAATTAAAGATAGTAAGAAAGGTATCAAGGTAGTGCTGAGTGTATGCTTTCTTTAATAACTTGCTCTTTAACTTGCTCTTCTACATTCTTTAATAATTATGCTTACCTGTTTAGTACAAGTTATGTTTTTGATTTTTAAAAAGCATAATTGAGGGGAAAAGCTTGCTAATGTTCTGTCGATTAACTGCATCTAAGGGAAATCCAGCTGTATGGCCCACAAGGCCATAACTAAGGAACCACCGCTTACCTGGTGGCAACTCACCCTATCTGCAGGCAAAGTACCTAGGAAGAAGCAAACAGCCTCTTCAGTGTTAGCCTTGCAATTACAGTTCTATAAAATGACAGTTAATGCCACAGTTACCAGGTCAGGCCATAGTCAAACATTAGCAATTCTAGTGTTTACCATACATGAATAATAAAGCAAATTTCAATTCAATATAGGTGTGGGTCTGGAACCAGGTATCTGGGCCAGAAAATAAACACCACCGATTTTTCCTGAGTTCTTTGACCCTTTTATCATGCTTATATCGAATAAATTTCAAAGGCATGCAAGACTTAAGACCACTAACAAAGTACACAGCGGCATCTTCTGCTCTTCCCCAATTCTTTACACATGAAGACTTCAACATCCATGTTAGTTTCCTTAAATCTCATGATCTACCTCAGCCACATTCTGCCTCAGGTCACATATATAAAAAATTATACATTAATAATTCATGAATCAGTAAATTCTCAAACAGCTTCCCTATGAATAATCTTTATCTAATGGTATAAAGTTATATTGTCAACTTAACTATACTTTAAACTTAAGTATGAAGGATTCATGTCTGAGAAGAAGCAAGACAGCAATCTTGACTTGGGAGAAAATGAGGGTTAGATAATAATGATTAGTTTGGAGTGGCTATGGCATTTGGAGAATCTAGCAAAATTAGGATCAAACAGCTAATATGGAAAAGTTCTCAAACTGATGAGCAGCAAAAGAAGAAAAGTAAGACTGGTAAAGCTTTGAACAATCTAATTTCACTTAATGTTGGCTAATTTGGCCTAGTAGTTGCCACATTAACCAACTGGGCTTACAACAGGTAGTGTGGAACAACAGAAAATCTCAGAGTCAAGAAGATGAAAGTTCAAATTTCATCTCTAACATATCTTGTCTCTATGACTCTGGGAAACTTTAATAAGCTGCAGAAGAGTTGCTGATTTGGAGGAAGAAATTTTCTCAATAGGAATAACCTACACGGTGTAGTGGACAGAGAACTGAACCCAGAATCAAGAAGACTCACCTTCCTGAGTTCAAATCTGGCCTATGACACTGACTAGCTGTGTGACCCTGGGCAAGTCACTTAACCCTGCTTGCTTCAGCTCCTCATCTGTAACATGAGACAGAGAAGGAAATGGCAAACCACTCCACTATATTTGCCAAGAAAACTCCATAAGGGAACATGAAGAGTCAGACAGATTTGCCACATTAATTCAGTCATGTTGTGCAGACCTGCTGCTATAGGTAGAAATCCTTCCCTACTTTTCTCTCCTCCAGAATTCACTCCAATATAGTTCAGTCACACATTGCCCACTCCCTATCTGCAGGTACACCTATGAAGACTACCCCCTAACTGTGCTCCTTCACAATGTCCTGTGAAAACCATAGTAGATTATGGACTTATCTTGAACCTTGCCATCACTTCCTGTGAGTATATCCAATACTTATGGAAAACTAGATTTTACCTATTGCTTTCTTCTTCTCCTCCTGGGCTCTCTCCTGCCCCCGTGCCTCTACTAGGGATGGGGAACCTGTGGCCTTGAGGCCATATGTGGCCCTCTAGGTCCTCAAGTGTCTCCCTTTGAATCCAAATTTTTATTCTCTGAAGCTTAGATTTGGTCAAAGGGCCACACCTGAAGACCTAGAGGGCCAGATATGGCCTCAAGGCCACAGGTTCCCCACGCCTACTAGGCTAATAAGAAAAGACAGCTACCTATTCTTTGCTCCCAAGTTTTACTTTGAGACGAATGATTTATCACTATCACCATCTTTAATGGCTTATATGAAAACCAACATAGTCTCTACTGTGTCAATGTGTACATTCCTTGATCTTAACAACAAAATGAGAGGTGAGTGAGCAGATGAATTAACTTTGACTACTATGAAGAATCACTTGACACCCTCACAGTTTTATTGTCTTTCTATACTTCTACTTCACACCTACTCAAATTCATTTACCAAACCACAGATATTAACATTTGGATGATATTATCACATGGATATCAGAACCCCATCTCTGAGCTCAAATTTGGTGCTTCCCACTCTCCTTCTAACCAAAGATGCCCTTGCCCTGACATTATATCCTTAGGAGCCCTTTCTATACTCCAATGAACCTGTTCTTCATTGAGATCTGTAGTAGGATTGACCCGTTCTACTATTTCCAAACCCCTCTCTATTCCCTGCCCAGTTCTGCTTTATAGTTAAGTCACTTGAATACTAATCTAATGAGTAGATTCTCCTTACTTTCTGATCTTCTTTTGTACACACTATAATTATGTCTAATAAATCATTTAAAGCCTGTTTTCTCTAGCCTAGGGTACAGATCATTCCTGCATCATGGAACTCTGGACCTTTCTCATTCTCAGATTACCTTTTTTCCTGCTTTACAGGGAAGATCAAGGTCAGTAAGCATGAATTATCTTATCTCAATATACTTTTGTATCTAGAGCCATCTTCTCCCGCCTCCCTCTTATCTCAAAGGAAGAGATGCTCCTCCCTTTCCCCCACCCATTTTTACTCTTGATTTGATCCCCTAACTCCCTCGTTGGAATAGGGATCCTTTCATTAGCCCCTTCTCTAATCATCTTCAAACTCTCTCTCTTAATGTTGGCTCTTTACTATAGAGAGAGGAATCATTGAGTACTAGATAGAGCATTAGAACTGAAAATAGGAAAAACTTGGGTTTGAATTCTGCCTCTGACACTATGTGACGACATGTTTTACAGTGAGACAAAAAATGTGCCTCTCTGCAACTCATACTCATTTTTCTTAATTTCCGTTTTCAGGGCCAAGCAGAAGAAGGTCTAATCCCTCTTCCACAAAACAGCTCCTAAAATACTGAAAGACAGCTACGTATATACTGTTTTTTATGCCTCTGTCCGCCCACTCTTCTCTTCTCCAGCGCAATTCCCATTTTTTCATTTGATCCGTATTATCTTAAGCTAATCAATAATCAACAGCATTTGATGCTCTTGACTACTGTACTTGAAACCACTTCTTCTTTCGTTTCCCTGGTTCTTCTCTTACCTATCCACCTTATCCTATCCTCTTATCCTTCTTTTTTCTTATTCTAAATGATTTTTTCTCTTCTTGCTCACTAAATGTCACTGTCCCTCAAAGCTCAATTTTTGGTCTTCTGTCTGGAATTCTCTCTAAAAACTAGTGCTTTGAGAGATGCCACCAATTCTATGGCTTATACTCAAATGATTCTTAAATACTTATGTATAACCCTAACTTCTTCCTTGAATTATAAATCAACTGCTTGCTTGACATTTCTACTTCATTTTACAGGTAGGTATCACCACGAATTTGATATGCCCTAAACCAGGGCTGTCCAACCTTAGGTTTTTATTGAAACAATACACAATATATTTTGATTTGCTATTTTAGTGAGAGCTCTATGGTAGCTCGACTTCCTTTACTAAAGCATTTATGTAAATTTCTATGCCTGTAAGCAGGCTGCATAAATCACACTGTTTTGGACAGCCCTGTCCTAAACCAAACTCACTACCTTTAATATCAATACTTTCACCTCCAACCATTTCAACACACAGTGATGGTTCTGGCTCGTATCACAACATAACATATTCCGCTTATAGTACTCATTTTTTTTTTGGTATCCTTCATTTGGCACTTAAATACTCCACCTAATGTTGCTATCGATCTATTGATGCTTAGATACCTAGTTTCCCCACCAGATGTTTTTAGCTCCTGAATAACAAGGACTGTGTTATATACTATTTTGTATGCCTTCGGTATGTAGCACAGTGCTATAGAAAATATAAGTGATTTATTTAGTTATATCATTATTGTATAAAAATACAGTGTTCCATTAATGGCATACATACTTAAAAAGTACTTGAATGACTGAATAGTACAGAGTGGTTTATTACACGTTAGTTGTGAAAGTTTTTTATGCTGGCCATATAAAATAGAGATAAGTTAAAATCCACTTGCTACTTACTCTTCTGGTTTATTCAAAGGTCCTTGATTCATAGCAGTTATTGTGTTATTTGCCCATGGAACCTGGTCATCTATTCCTGGCTGCCCAAACTGATGATCAAGACCACTCAGTTCATGTTCAGGCAATCCTGAATCAAGACAAAGAGGAACTCAATGTCACAAAATAGTAGCAAATATCACAAAACTCTGTAGAAATATTTCATTAAGGAATTTAACAAGTTTTTCACAATACAATGATACTTCATGTACTCTGTGGATATTCATCTACTAACAATTTTTTAAATAACAAACGAGCACAAAACATGATGAAGAACTAAGATGCAAGCAAATAATCCCTTTGAACTGCCTTTTAATCAACGTAAAGAATGTTTCACAAAAATGAGTATAGATTGAATTCTGGGGCATACAAAGAGTAGAAGTGATTGAAAAAGGAAAAAAAAATCAAATTTTGGCTACACAAAATGAAAACTGTTGTTGCATGAAGAAAATGAATACAACTAGGATAAGAAGAGAACTGGTAATCTGAGGGGAAAAAATCCTTGCATCTATATCTCTGATAAGAGTCCGATATATAAGGCATCAACTAACTGAAATATATAAGATGTAATATCTCTAACACCAATAGGTAAATGGTCAATGAATATGAACAAATAATTCTCAAAAGAAGAAATGAAAACTAATAATAGTCATATGAATGTTTCAAAAGAAGCAAAGGATATCAAACTAACTCATAAGTCACGTTGTACTCAGAAAATTGGGAAAGATGGCAAAAAAAAAAGGTAATGGTCAAATATTAGAGGAATTGTGTAATATGGGCAAACTAGTACACTACTGGTGGATCTGTGAAATAGTCCAATTATTCTGGAAAGCAATTTGGAATCATAAGAACTGTAAACAAAGCAGATACCAACTGAATGAGAAATAGCTAAACAAGCCATGTACATTAATGTAATAGAATATTACTGAGCTGCAAGAAATAAAGAATATAAAGACTACTATTAAAAATAGGAACTATACAAAGTGAAGTAAGCAGAACCAGGAAAAAATATATACATTGACTACAACAATATAAATAGAACGAACAATATAACTGAAACTGAAAGCTAAGAAATTATGATGACTGTATTAGGCCTTTAAAAAGAGAAACACCTTTCCATTCCTTGCAGAAATTGGGGGACCACGGATGTGTCATTACTTATGTCCAACTGTATGCCCATCCTTTGTATTGTTTGTCATATGGGATAGCTCAAAGATACCAAAAAAGTTTTATTTTTTAATTATAGAGGGGAATAATTTTAGGAAATTTTCCATGAAAATAGTTTTGATGCCTAATATGAAAACTTTCAATTATTTGGCAAATTCACTACTATCAAACTATTAGTCAGTGACAATTTTAATGGCTCAATATTGTCTATTATGTGGAGGTTGTCTGGCATTCGAAGTTCTCCCTAATCAAGTGTTATCCTATTTTTCCAGACTTGTATCATATTATTCAACTACACATATTATAAATTTTGCCAAACCAGACTTAATGTCATTTATAAAAGCTCTCTGCTTTCCAGCCTTGATGACAGTGCTCGAGCCATATCTGGAATGCTTTCTCCCCATCAAATTTTGACTCATTTAGCTGCCACCTAAACTTTTACCTACCTTTACTCATAAACAATTAAAATGGCAAATTCTCTAGAGAAATGTTCCCCTAATTTTTCAGTTAGTACCCCTTGGGCCTATTCTAGCACTTAATTTGTAGCTCTCTTATATAAATATGCAGTATCTTCCATCACCATGTACAACTCCCACCATCAAAAAAAAAAACATCAAAACAATAACAAAAACAACTTAATTTCATTCCCATTGCATTTTGTAGTTATTTGGATTGGGATTTCCCTATTATTGCTTCAAGCATTTTGTCATTAGTATATAGAAACGCTGTTGATTTTTGAGGGTTTATTTTGTAGCCTGCCACTTTGCTAAAGCTATTAGTACCTGCTGATTCCCTGGGATTTTTCAAGTAAACCATCATTTCATCAGGAAATAGGGAGTTTTTTCTGCTCTTTTGTCCATCCTTATGTCTTTAACTCTCTTCTCTTGCTTTGCTGTAATTAGCACTTCCAAAACTTTATCAATAATAATCAGCATCCTTGCTTCATCCCTATTTTTATTAGGAAAAGTTCTAGTGTATCTCCATTGTATGTGATGTTTGCTTTTGGTTTTAGATGCTGAAGTTTTCTGTCACTACTGTGTTACTATGTCTTCTCGTAACTTCGCTATTGTTTCACTTACAAATTTGCTAAAACATCTGGAGGACATCATTAATGACATCGGTTTGTTGTCTATGGTTTCTATCAGCATAATGTAGTTACTTTTCTTTTCTTTTGTTATTTCTTTAATTTTTGTTTTTTTTCCAGATAGCATGATTGCAAGTCCTGCTTTTTGGACTCATTTTATACATTAGAAGATTTTTCATCCTCTCAGTTTTCCTTTTCTATGTCTTTTTTAAACGTATTTCTTATAAGTAAAAAATTGGTTTTCTTTTCATATCTAATCTGTCGCTATTTTTTCTTTTAATGGGTTGTTTAATCCATTATCATGAGTACTGTGTTTATATTTTTTCCAAGTTGTGATTTTTTTTTTACCTTCTTCCACTGTTAATACAGTAGTGTCTTTTCATTTATGTTCATGTTTTTTAAGGTGGTTGTCTTTCCCTCACCCTCAAGGCTCCTTTCCATCTGTTCCATCTTTCTTTTTGAGGTTTTGTTTATTAATTATCTATTTTTCATGTTTTTTTCTTAGTTATTTACTTCTTCCCCACATTTTTCTTCTCGTGTAGTGAAGTCTATTCCTTCTTGTTCTCCCCTCCCCTTCAATTAGTGCTGTTCATTAGGTTTTTAAATTCTGGGGAATTTTTGGCCCCTTTCTAGGGATGATTTCTCTCACTTTCTCTGTCTACTATAGATCCTCATTCTGCAATTCATGATCCCTGTAAGTATCTAGTCCTTCTCTATATTCATCATGGAATCAAAATTTTTGAGGTATTCATTCTGGGTTCTCCTCTCTAAACAGTTATTTTCCATTGTACCTCATTCTATGCCTATTTCTGCACTGGACAGAAAGGACACTGCCCAACATTAGTCTACTTGCCATGCCTCTGATTATGCAGCATATCACTGAGGAATAGTTGCCCCGATTACCTTCTTTCCTTTCTCTATTTCCCTTAAAAACTATTCTCTGGGTCCATGTCCTCTCACTCCTTACGGTGCCAGTTGCCCTCAGAAGTTCCAATTCCCCTCCTCCCATGGCAGGAAGAGTGGTCTTTTCAATTACAAAATCCCCACAGATAACACCCTAGATAAGACTCCTATTCTCTTTCATCCATAAGAATTTTCATTGGCAGAACTGCATTATAACAGGAAAATAAGGCCTTCCCCCCATCCTTTCAATTTTTCTTCCTCATTAGCTATTCCTCTGCAGATTCTTCTCTTCCTGAAAGACCACAGGGATCATCTTTCCATACTGCTAGCCCTTGAATTGACCAGGGCACATCATACACTGTCTGCTAACCCCTGGCTGCCCTCCTCTTTATGCATTCTCTCATTCTGTAATATAGTACCATGAAGAAACATTGATGTACTTGTAGGTGGGGCGTTAAGAGGTTCTGTCTATATTGCCCTAGGCCTGCCTCTCCACCATTACCTCCACTTGATTTCTGCCTTTACCCATCTCCTTGTGTATACTTACAAAGAAGTCTCTTTACTGGTTTTGTCACTTTGCGGCTCTCGTTGACTGTTAATTCCTCTTGCGCTGAAATCTTTGGTACTTTCACTCCTTTCCCCCTTATTTCCCTTATCACTCATTCATAGAGGATATACTATCTCTCAACTTTGTGCATTTTCACTTATTCCCCCATGTTTGGAATTCTCTCCTTTTTCATCCCCATCTCCTGGCATACCTGACTTAGGATGCCAGCTAAAACCCAAACTTCAGTTAGAAGGCTTTCCTGGCCCTCCTTAATGCTAATTCCTGCCCTCTGATATCACACTCCAATTTATCCTCTCTATATATCTTCTTTTTCACAAAGTTTTTTGCATGTTGACTCCCCCATTAGACTCTGAACTCCAGAAGGGTATGGACTGGGGTTTTTTGGGAGGGACTTTGTGTTCCCCTAGCACTAAGCACAATGCCTGGAACATAGCTGGTGCTTAATAAATTGTTGGTGATTTGATTTGTTTTCCTGGTTCTGTTCATTTCACAGGGGCTGGAGTAGTTAAATCCATTCACCATTAACAGTGTGTGTGTGCATGCATGCATGTGTACATATGCATGTGCATTTAAATATGTAGAGCACCACATTCTTTCCTATGAGTTTCTGGATTTACCAGTAAATATAGAGTGACTACTAGACAGACAATATATGCAGTATTTTATATGTAATCCTAGATTTCAAAACAAATCCATTTGAAAAATATTTCTAAACAAATAGGTTCCTACGTAGATATCTACTTTAGTTCAGGTACTTCTTGCACCTAGATTCCACAAAAAAAAAAAAAACAGAAAAAAAGTCAATTTTTTTGTTTGTTAAAATGCAACATATGGATTATTTCTTCCTTAAGAGGATATCACATGGAATCAATTGGCCTATTTGTCATTTTGTCAACAATTTGTTTTCTACTTAGAGTTCTTTTCCTGTCTCTCAAGTAAAGAACAACTCCTTATTAATAAAAGCTGGATAGTTCTTAAAAATTAAAATGTAATTTTTATTGACAAGATAAAGTGTCTTATTTTGATACGAGAAATACGAAAAATTTTTCAGGTAGAAACTTAATTGTTATTCTTCAGCTGATGTCCACACTCATTTTATTTATTTTTTACTGGAAGAGCTCTAAGAAGTTATTTACTCTAACTTCTTTATTTTACAAATGATGAAAGCAGTCCAAAGACAGGAAATGACTTGCCTAGAGTACAACAGCTGAAGCCAGAGAAGCCTGTGTCAGATATGAAGTAAATACTTGAATTTTTAATTCATAAAAACATACCACCATATATTTTACATCTTGACTAGAAACTTCTGAACAGAGAATTTATTCCACTCATTTACCAATGACTCTTCAAATAATAATTCCCTCTTTACTTCCAACTTTCATATTTAATTAGTTAAAAATAAAGAAACTGGGGTATTTGACCACAGATGGAAGTTTGTATTTGTCCCATTCAATAATATACCTGTGAAGTGGGCACTAGGGGTTGCCCTCATTGGGAGCAGGAGAGCTACCTTGCTTGACACAATAGGTCTAGAGATTTTGCTCAGATAACTTAAAATGTATCTAGATATACTGAAATCAGTAAATAGAACTCTAATATACCACTTCTGTTACAGTATCAGTTGACATTTCACTCACAGGAACCAAAGTTCCTAGATGTCTAAATGCCCCCACGTGTATGTAGCCCTTTCAGAAAACATTTTAAAAAAGTTTTGCACTCAATACATACTATTCAGTCTGGGAGGAGGTCTGGCTGGGGTAGACTGAAGGGCAGTTGGCAGGATTTCTGATTTGATGGTCACCCCAGTGCCTCCACCTTCCATCCTTTCTGATTCACATAAACCTGGCAGCTGTGATGCCTTCTCCAGTGTCGGCAATAATGGATCAAACTGGTCAAGGTCTGCTGAAAACTAAGATGGGAAAGCAAAGTCAGAAATTATTATAATCCCTACCCTTCTATCAGAGCAATGAGGCTTTACTGGATCCTTTGCACTTTAGGAATTGTGTGAGGAGATTTTCTGGAAGAAGATAAAATAAACAATGCTGCATGGAAGTAACTTGCAATAGTGGAAAGCAGACCTGAGTTGGAGACAAGGCTCAAATTCTGACTGAAACTTAACTGTAGGAGGCAACATAGTATAGTACTACAATTTGCTCCCCTGGGAGCTTTACCTGTCAGTCACCTCTGGTCCTCAGCTCCCAGTTCTGTTTCTTTTAGGCTAACTATAAACATATTCAGGCAGGACTCTCCCACTGGAAAAAACAAACCCTTCATTTCAATCTACCACGTTCTCAGGCAGTTATTTTGAATCTCTTACCTTTCACAGCTAAACTCCTAGGCAAATGACTTATGAACATGTTTCTTCTCTTGCCACTTGCCCCAACTCCTAGCAACATAGGTGCTGATCTCACCATTCAATTCAAATACTCAACAAGTCTACATATTTCTTTTGACTTATTGTTATTATTATCCTATTTTTGGTCAGCAGCTTTGCCTAGCTTGAATCTTCAGAACGATATCCAAGATGATGACCTCAAATCTCATTATCATGAAGAATGAGGTTTTGATACACTATACTTTCTCAATTCACCCTTAGCTGCAATCACTCTGTGATTGGGGGGATGGAGGGTGAAGCACTAAACTCCTCCCAAAGCCTTCTTTATAGAGGACTTCTGTAACTCCATTTTCCAGCAGTTGCTCTTCTTGGCACTGATTCTGAGGTACCTTCTGCTTTACCCCTCCCCCAGCTTTTCAGCTTCCTTTTGTGTGCTATCTTCTCCCATTAGATTGTAAGCTTAATCGGATTGTCTTTTTTTATTGAACCTATTTACAATTAATTGACTTTGTCCTGTAACTGCCTCGGTCATGATTCTTTGTCTCTAAATTTATTTCAGAAATTCACCTGGCCTGTATTGAATTAAGTTTAGAAATTCAGTTCTCCGGTGAATCATAGCTCGATTCTTGTGTCAAGGAAATCTGTTACCTTTAAAGGAAGAAAATGGATACCAGGGAGTTTGGTTTCCACCAAGCTATCCTTCAAGGATGTCTGGTTGGTTATCCAAGTAAGTCTGGGCCACTATCTCTAACCTTGCAGATGGACTGAAACAATGAATATTTCTTAGTCACAGGAGGTAAGGAAGGGGTTGTTGCTTGCCCTTCATTTCCAATTACCAGCCAATCACATTGTTCTCCACACACTTCAGCACTATAACCAATCATAACTTGCTCCCCATCTAAGAAGTTCTATTCTTTGTTCTGCATTTCCCTAAAAATTATTTAAAAGGTTTAAAATTCCCTGCCTTAGGATCTTAGCTTATGCTGGGGAAATTGTGGTAAATTCACATTTTACTAATGAATTGATCATGCTTGGAAATTTGTGCCTCAGTCTAACTTAATTTTAACTGTTACACAGGTATTGTATTGCTGCTGCTAACATTTATGAAAACTATGTAAAATAATGTACATAAGTAAAGGAGGCAAGAGAAAGCTTCTTGTGTTTCTGTTACACTTTACATTCCATTTAATGTTAACTTGTGGATTATGATAGCCTAAAAGAAAAAAGTCCTTCCACACCAATATTCTACAACTTTTTTAAAGCATAAACAAGTGTGCTTCTTAAAGTTTTTTGTTTTGTATCTATTGAGATAATCACGTAGTTTTGAGTGTTTCTACTTTTAATTTAATTGTGCTTCTAATGTTGAACATGCTTATTACATTCCTAGTATAAAACCAACATGATCATGGTGAATATTTTTCTTTGATAAACTGTACTAATCTTTTGCTTAAATTTCATTTAAATTTTTTGAATTAATACTTACATTAGTCAATACTTTTCTTATTTTGCTATATGCTTTTCTGATTTAGGTATTAGGACTATATTTCATTTATAAAATTGGTTTAGTTGAGAATAATTTGTGTGATCCTGGTATTAACTGTTCTTTGAAACTTTCATATAACTCTCATGTAAATCCATGTGGATCAGGGTTTATTCCTGCCACCCTTCCCCCAGTTCCTTTATATCTGTTTCAATTTTCTTTTTTTGAAAATGGATTAAGATTTCTACTAAGTATTCTGTTATTTTGGGCATTTTATGACAAAATAAATAAAAATGACAATGAAGAAATATAATTTAGATGTTGTAAGATGATAAACAAGCTTAACTGCAAAGAAGAGATATGGAAAGGTATTTTTTCCCACTCCTTGGAGGGAGGTTTTAGGTATAGAACACTTCATGTAATATTGGACTGCTTGGTAATTTTTCTAAACTTGGGTTTTTAAAAAATCATTTAAAAATTCTTCATTATGTAATGGAGGGATGTCTCACTTACCTCAGTTGATGTAGTCAGAGAAAGCTTAGAATATCAACACACGGAGGAGTAAAGGAGGTCAAAAGAAAATTTTCCTATGACTCCACAGCTACGTGGGAAGTTCTTTAATCAACATTAGAGGTATAAAAGGCTTTGGACATTGGATAAAGGCAATTTCATCCAATCCAAATTTATCCACACAGGAAACATCTAGTGATTAACAGGGTGCCATTTATGCTCCCTGAACCTATATATATAAAAAGAAAACCATGCAGCAATTAACATTCTACAAACTGGGAGCTGCCTATGGAGGAAAATCTCCTGAAGGCAGGGTAACGAGGGCATTCCTTTCTCCACATCAGCCATAAGACGTTTGAAGAAGGATTATTGAACCAGTAGGAGAAATTGCATCCAATGGGAAACAGAAATACATGCTTCAGAGAGACACAGATACAATGACAGTAAGTGAAGAACAGGAAGTAGCTTCAAAGAGCTTAGTCAAGCTTGTGGCAGAGAAGAGAGGTAGACTCTGGAAAAGAGCAGACCTTGGGAGAAAAAGGAAGGGGTAGAGGCAGGTGTGTTGAGCAGTGACCAGCAGAGATACTGAACAAAAAGGGAGCTACTTGAGGACTCTATGAAGACAGAAAGTTCTTGGACCTAAAGTTCCAAGTTTGTGAGTTGTCTTGGTGTGTGCACCTCACTACCACTGTAGATTTAAGTTTGTGCCCACTCTTCCCATGGGCATCATGTGAGAGAGCATAAACTAGGGCATATATTCTGTACTAATGTACCTAGCTAAAGAATATTTTAAAGACCTAGAACAAAATAATAAAACTCACTATGGAGGGAAAAAAAGTCAATAAGCTTAAGCGTAATGGGGAGGGAGGGGGGAGAGTGGGAAAGAAGGAGGTCTCCATTGTTACCAGAATGCAAACTAAGCATTAAAACAATTTGGTGTTGAATTAAAAAAAACCCACAGCAATCGAATAAAGGATTAGGCATATGACATTCAAAAGAAAAACACAACAGCATAGAGTTTGATAAACCCAAATATACCAGTTACTGGAGGAAGGACTGATTGATATGACAAAAAATGCAGGGGAACTGGACAGCAGTTTGGCAGAAATTGGGTTTGGACCATCACCTTACACCATATACACAGATAAATTAAAAATGGATACACAGTCTAGATGCAAAACAAACAAACAAAAAAACCAAAAAAAAAACACCCCACATCATAAACAAATTGGAGTAGCAAGGAAGAAATCATACAAGTAAAGCACTTTGTGAACCTTAAAACATGTTATAAATGCCAATTACTATTACTACATTTTAAATCTATAAATGGCAGTATGTGACTTACGCAATGATAGAGGACTACACAAGTAAAAATAGGCGACTATAATTATATAAAAAATTTTTGCACAAAGAAGTTTTCATAAAAATTAGAATGGCAATAGCGAAATGGGAAAAAAAATCTTTAAAACAGATTTCTCTGATAAAGATATCATACCCAAAATATAATAGGAATTGATTCAAATTTATATGACAAAAAGCCACAATATAAACAGGCCAAGCTATGAACCATCATATTTTTAAATGTTCTAAATCACTAACAATTAGGAAAATGTAAAGTAAAGAAAATTTGAGATTCTAACTCAAGTTTATCAGACTAGTAATGATGGCAAAAGAGTCAAATGACATATGTTAGAGAAATTGTGGAAAAACAGGTATACTAGTGATCTGTTGGTGGAGCTGTGAAGTGGTCTCGCCATTCTGGAAAACAATGACTAGAAAGTTACAAAACTGTGTATACCCTTTGATCCAGCTATAGCAATATTAGGTCTACATTCCAATAAAATCAAATAAAGAGGAAAAAAAATCTACCTTGAAAAATATTTATAGCAGCTTTTTTAGTGGTTACCCCAAACTAGGAACTAAAGACATATTTACCTTTTGAGGAATAGTTAAGTATATTGCAGAATATGAATGTAATGGAATATTATTGTGCCCTAAGAAATGATGAAATTACGAATTTTATAGGAAACCAGGAGACCACTATAAACTAATGTTGAGTGAAGTGAGAGGAACTAGAACAATTTATATGATAACATATTAAAAAAACAACAACAAAGTTTTAAAGATTGCAGAACTCTGAGCAATGTGATGATAAACTATGACTCTAGAAGAACAGAGATGCAACATAATATCTGCTTCCTAATAGAGAGGTGATGAGCTTAAAATATAAAAGGACACAGTTTTGGATATGGCTAATGTGGAAATTTGCATTGCTAAATGTTGAGGACTTATTTTTCAGGTTGTTTTTTTATTTGCTCAATGAGTAGGGTAATAGAAGGAGGAATAAGTATAATTGTTAATTTAAAAAATAAATTAAAAGAAACGATGGAATGGCAGCAATAATATAAAGGCTAGAGAAGAAAATAACCAAAGTAATCACTTAATAAAAAGCTGGTCACACAAACACACATGCACACACCCATGAAAAACCATATGAAACACTGCTCCAATTCAACTAAGAGTTCTAAGACATCAATTCTTAACCAGAAAACCAGTAAAAATGATGAGAAGTATGCTTAAGAAGTAGAAAATAATATTTTATTTTATTAATTTTTTTTAAGAAAAAGCATCATATGCTAATACATTATTGTTGGGCCTGTGAAATGGTTGGGCCATTTTGTCAAGCAACTTTAGATTATGAAGAAAAGTTAAGTCAAAACACATTTTTTATTAATTGCCTATGGTGGGCCAAGCACTAGGAAAAAGCATCCATGTTCTCAAGGAGCTCATAGTCTAATGGTGGTGACAACATGCATAAAGCTATGTACAAAAAAGATACATATGGGATAAACTGGAGATAATCACAGAGGAAAGGGATTAAGATTAAGGAGGTCCAAGAAAGTGTTCTTGTAGAAGGTAGGATTTTGGATAAGGCTTGAGAGGAAGCCAAGAAGTGGTAATGAAGAGGGAGAAAAGGCCAAGCAAGGGGAACAGTTAGTGAAAATACTAAGGACAGCAAGGAATTGTTACTGGATCACAGACGAGGGGAATAAGAAGACTGAAAAGGTAGGAAGAGGCCAGGTTATAAATGGCTTTAAATGTTAAAAGATTATATGTTTTGTAACAAAAATGCTCATATCTTTTTACCCAAAAGATTCCATTGCTGGGCACATACCCTACTGAAACAATTAACAAAAACAAAGAAAGAGTTCATGTGCACCATGACATGACAACAGGTATTTGAGCAGAGGCATATATTATTAGAAGAGTTTGCTTTCAGGTATGAATTGTCTGGCTGTAGAGGTCCCTAACAACTATCAACCTGTGTAGCTGACTAATGATTTTTAGTAATGGACTAATGTTTGCTGTTTATGGATTAGTAACCATTGCTTTTGGGATTACTGCTAATTGCAAGTATTGATTCTGGATTATTACTGAAGCATTACATGATAACTAGATAATTAATAGATAGTTTATTTTCCTGACGCGTTGGCACACATTGTAAACTCATTAGGATACTTTAAGACCTCTTGGTTGATCTACCTGCTAGTTATAATATTAAGAAATAGGTTAAAAAAATAAGGCCAAAACAGTGAGTTTTCAAATCATTTGATGATGCGTAAAGACTTTTAACCCCAGAGTGTAAAATATCCACTTCAAGTCACTGAGAACAGAAAAAGACTCCTTCAAGTACCTTGATGCTACAGGACATCAAGGTTTCCAATCCAGAATCCATGGATCCAAATTTAAGAGATGAGAGCAGGGTGCTGAATCTGGGGCTGAACTTGTTTTCAAAAAAATATTTTGATAACATATTGGTTTCTATATACTTCTTTCTCTGTGAACTCTTATGCATATATTTCTTCTGTAAAAATCCCTCAACATTATCATTTTGTTTTTGTAGCTATTAACAGGATTATTGCTTTGACTTGCATTATGAATAAAATGTTCTATATTATAAAAA
>CM053625.1:159893054-159925355 GCA_028646595.1 Phalanger gymnotis | reverse complement strand
TGCTGAATCTGGGGCTGAACTTGTTTTCAAAAAAATATTTTGATAACATATTGGTTTCTATATACTTCTTTCTCTGTGAACTCTTATGCATATATTTCTTCTGTAAAAATCCCTCAACATTATCATTTTGTTTTTGTAGCTATTAACAGGATTATTGCTTTGACTTGCATTATGAATAAAATGTTCTATATTATAAAAAGAATTATGATGCTTATAGCACCAAAAAAAAAAACCAACCCAAAACAAAATTAAAAGTGGGGAAACACCTTATATAAACTCAATCAAAAGATGTTTTCAGCCTTATATTGTCTATTATATTATAGCATTTCTAAATTATAAGCAGTGAAATTAACCAAGTAAGGAAATTTACATTGAAATCCTTTGTAACTATAAATCTGGCCTTTGTATGTACTTACTCTGATCTAGGTAAAAGTTCCTTCAGCCCATCAGCAAGTAATCATGAAAAGAAAAACACTAATACTTTTTTAACTAAAGTGTCAAATAAACTTCAATTTATATATAGGTTGCTGGTAATGTTGGGTTGGAAGACGTAAAGATAAAAGCAGGAACACCTCAATACCTAGGCCTCTTTTGTTCCATCTTCCCCTCAAGGTAATATTTTTTCAATATGTAGTATAAGTAAACGATGAAGGATTATTGAAATAATTAAAGATTGCTAGTTAAACTTTAACGAAGGATCACAGTGTCACAGTGGAAGGAAAGACTGCCAATATATCCTTGGAGACACAAACATATGAATGTGAAGAAGGAAATGAAGATGATGAATCCCTTAGAGAAATGGAAGAACTTGTTGGGCAGAGATTCTTTGAGGACTTCACACCATTTTACTGTAAACTATATTCCTATGCACATTGAAATATTTTTAATCCTTGATTGTTTCCATTACTTTAAAGAAATGAAGTACTTTAGTTTCCCTAGAGTAGCCTACATACTTGCTGACAAAAAAATTTCATGTCTACTCTTTGATACCACTAATTTCAAAGTTTTGTGCTTATCAGAAACAGATACTTCATCCAACAATGCAAACTGCAACCCCCTCCACCTTATGTGGTCACTCTGAGTTTCTCTCTCTCTCTCTCACACACACACACACACACAAAAAGGTCATCACTTTACGGCCAAGTTTTAGATGACGTATTATTTTAGAAAAACACAAATTCTTCTTTCAACCATGTAACTTTAAGTAACTTCTATTAAAGTCATTAGAATCTGCCTAGATCTAAATGACTACAAAGTTTGTCTTATTTTGTGACCTCTTAAGGAAGGGAAATGCAAATGTGTTCTGTACTTTTTTTATGAGCATGAAAATCTTAATTTGCTCCAGTAGTTAAGTGTGAATAATTTTTTACCTTGTTCCTCCTCTCACCTCTGCATGTTACTGTCCAGAGATTCTTAACCTGGGATCTGTGAACTTAAAACACACACACACACACACACACACACACACACACACACTGTATTTTAGTATAGTTTCCTTTCTTGATCTTATGGATTTGTGTTTTGGGGCAGCTAGGTGGCACAGTGGAAAGAGTGCTGAGGCCTGGAGTCAGGAAGACTCATCTTCTTGAGCTCAAATTTGGCTTCAGACACTTGCTTTGTGTGTGACCCTGGGCAACTCGCCTAGCCCTGTTTGCCTTTATTTCCTCATCTGTAAATAAGCTGGAGAAGGAAATAGCAAGCCACTCTATTGTCTTTGCCAATAAAACTCCAATTGGGGTCATCAATAGTCAGACACAACTGAAATGACTCAACAACAATTCTCAAGGAGCTCACAACCTAATGTGGGAGACAAACAAATATGTACAAATCACATATTTTCACACAGAAGTAATCTCTTTACTACTTGCCCAATGGACACTGGGCCCAAATATGTACCACAGGGCAGATTTCAAGCTTGTTCTCATGCTCTCTCTGTGTCTCTGTTTCTCTCTCTCTGTCTCTGTCTCTCTCTCTCTCTCACACACACACACTCACACACACACACACACTCACACACACACACGATAATAAAAAAAAATCACACAAAGTAATAACAACTAAGGACATCTGTTCTATAGGAGTAAATGTATTACCCACCTGACTCTGGGACTCTAATTTGATTTCCTCTGGAGCAGCTTTAGTCAGTGGGGTTGGAGTTGTGTTACAAGGATCCATTTGTTCTTTCTTTTCAACTTTCACTTTCACATCATCCAGACTCAAGGTTGGAGCTGCTCTTAAGTCTTTCTCATCTTTATCTAAAAGGTACCGTAATAGTTGATGGTCCTTTGATTCCTTTTTCTTTGAAGCCTCCAATTCTAATTTTATGTTAGAGTTCCCTGGCACTTGATTACTCACAGAACTAGATGCACTATCCTTTTTGTCATGTTCCACTGATAGAGTAGTTATATCTGAGGGGCTACCTTCTTGCAAGAGCCTGTGTAGAATTTTGTGTCTCTCAGTCAATGAACTATGAGAGGAAGGGCAAGTGTTGCCTGAAGACGAAGAGTTATTAGCTGTTGAAGTCGAAGTGCCTGAGCAAGATAAAGCATCTTTGCCACTTGTATCAGTATCGGTATGTCGTAGCTGCTGTTCAGCAGTTGTTGCCAGAAGCTGGACTAGTTTATGACTGGTTTGAGAGTATTTATTATCTCCTTCTGAGAGTTTGTCACTACTATGCAAGAGGCCTGACTCCAGTGGTTTAACATCATTTGAATTGTTGTCAGATTGAACCATTTCATTTAAAATGGATGTGATTTCTTTGCTGTCTTTGGATTCTGCTTTTGTTGGCAGCATGTTCATTCTGCTGGGAGAATTTTGTGAGCTCAACTGTCTGAGAACAGGAGAAGTAGCAGAAAAGCCAATGGAGTTACTGGGTCCTTCATTAATACCCTGTAAAGAAGTTGCTGGGATGTTTGGATAAGTTCTATTAGGATTACCACAGGCACTACCTACCATGCCAATGGGGGAACTCAATGAAGGAATATTGGGAGAAAAAGAATTGCTTGGCATTCTTGGCCTTGTTACCAATCCAGAGCTAACTTGTCTTCTTGGCGACATGAACTGTGCTAAGGTAATTCCTGTACTATCCATTGGAGAATTGGTGAGGCTTAAAGAGTGATTACTGCCCTGGGAACCAGCCTGTCCCTGGTTTAAGGCAACACTGGTTACAACTTGATTTCCAGGTGAACATCCAAAGCTCCCTTGGCTGGTGTTGGAATTACTATTACTGCTGCTATGAAGATCAGAGCTTGGTTGATGGTTTACTCTGGGAGTAACCATGCCACTGTTAGACGGTGGAAGTGTGGATGATCGGGCCATATTCTGGGCTGGAGAGATACTAGGATTTACTGATGGGTTTATTCGAGGAAGTGACATTCCAGAATTAGTGTTATCTTGAGGAGAAAGAACATTGTGTTCCCTAGAAAAAGGGGGAAAAGATAGTAAATCAAACATTTTCAGTCAGTTTCCTTTTGAACATTTTAATGCTACAAATGATAAAAACGATATCATTAGCCTAACACCAAAATTGCCAAGAAATTTGAGGGCAACTACATCATAAATGTCATTAAAGAATAACAATTACATTTTATATGTTCTAAAGCACTGCCACATAGTTTATAGGAAAGGTTCTTATAGCACCTAAACTTTAGTTATATTTCCAGTTACCTGGAAAAGAAATCTTATTTAGCTTTTTTAAAAAATAAAAGCTCTTTTTTAAAAAAGAGATGTGCTAATAAAAGTCTATTGAAATATCATAAAGAGGTTAAGATTGGGATATTTGTGATTAAAAGGGAAAGCTCCAAGACAACAGAAAAAGACAATCTGTATTGAATTCAAGTTTGCACACTATTCATTACACAACTCTGACCATACCGTTTTTCTGATAAAAGACTAGATATTAGTGTTGGCATACCCAAACAAGCAATGACTCAGATGAAGCAAGGAGAAAGTGAAGAATTACTTTATTTAGCTCAGAGTAATATCAAATAATTTTGAACATTGGGGATTTGAATTTTTTGATAGAAAAAAATGTCTAACATGATTATGTATGTATATATGTATGTATGTACGTGTGTATATATATGCATATATGTATGTATTATGTATGTATATATGTGTATCAGAAGTGTCGAACTCTGAGCCCCCATGCACCCTAACCAAATTAAAATGTAACTGGGAACTATTTAACAAAATACATTAAAATACAATACAACATAATGTTATTTTGTGGTTTTCAAAGACAATATTTGCAGCTTCAGGGAACTATTTCTATTTTAGTTTGACACCAATGCCTTAGACAGATAAGGCAACAAAATGTCAAGTAGCAACACCAAGAATTACTGTATTTTTAAGAAATAAATTGCTAGCATATGGAGAAACTGTCAACTCTAATAACTTTAAGATGAAGGATCATCAAACTTGCCTTAATGAAAGCAAAATATATTTTTATTATAAAATGTTAGCCTAGTCTAACGAAATTAGCTTTTGAAAATTCTGATGCTTTATTGTAGTCATATAAACCATCAGTTCTTAATAGGTGAAATATTTGTTTTAAACATTTATTTTTTTTCTAAAGTATCTACTTGCACTTTTGTCATTCGTTTCCTCTTTTTAAGCTACAAAATAACTGTGAGGTGACAAAAACTACAAAAAACATTATGGGTACGGATAATATTTTCATGAAACACTAGTTTCATGCTAATTTAGAAATTGTATTTCTAATCATAAAGAGAATCAAAATGATGAACTGGTTGATTTCATATGAAGCTCTCCAAATAAGTAGTACCTGTCGATGATATGAATTCCCATGATGAAAGGCTGCATATCTGGACTTTGAGGGTAGCAAAGTTTACACTTGGTGTGGGCGCTAAGCATTGTCCCATCATTCAATATGAACCTATAGGATGGGCTGAAGGCAGTGCCACGGGTCATCACTGTTTCAAACAAAAGAGAAACCTAGTTAAAATTTTTACACTTAATTCTAGGGCAAAGGACTATTACCAAGTCTTATATGTACCTATAGCTTGTTAAACATTCTCACATATGGTTACTTGCTCCTGCAATTTACTCTTATATTCTTAAGGCTAGGATTAGACAATACAGACAGGTGAAAAAAAAGTCATTGTGGATGAAAATACATTAGACACTAGTTGATATCAGGTTTCAATTTATTCGCAATTTAACGAGGGCCTTCTCATAAGGGGAATGGGCATGAAGTCTCTCAAAATTGGAAAATCAGTATTATGAAGCACTTAGCTCTTTCCTTACCCTCAACATTCCCTGTAGAATGTTCTGTCCCAGCTTGAAGTTTCTTGGCTAAAATTCAAGCCTGGATTTTTTTTTCAAAGGAAAGACTACAAAGCACTAAGGTTTTACTTTAACAGAAAAACATAGTAAGCTTATAATAATTATACATACATACGTTTGATCTTTGAAAGATATCTTTAAAGCTTCATAGGGATATAAACGAAATCAAGTGTAAGTAATACCAAATAACCAAACCGATGAAGTATGTCTATATATTATGTCCATTACATTGTGCAGTTCTGCCTTAGATCTTTATTAATTGAGCAGCAGAAAATTAAAAGAGTTAGGTTGTTGATTGCTTACAGGCTTATACCAGTTATAAAACTGTACTTTGTGCCTTGATATTATCTTATAGCCCTCTTGTAACAAGACTTATCGCCGAGATTTAGGAATATTTAGATGGATTTTTTTTCATCTCTTCAGTGTGGCTATGGACCACACTGATGAAGACCATCACCATTCATAGCTTTCCTCCCCAGAAGGACTATCATTCACACTCTACCAGGAAATTGTCTACAGAAGATCCACCCAATGTGTCAGATGTCTTCAAGTCACTGAACAAATGTTGCATATTAAGAGTATCAATAGTTGGACAAATATCTGTAGATGATACAATAACTGTGATGTTTGGCACTCTCTGCCGTCTTTTAATTATATTGCCACCAACAGCAGAAGAGACTATGGACTATATTGTTCTTTGTTTCATGTATTACTATGATCACTCAAATTAAAGACCAGCCTTCTAGGGATGAGCCTCTCCACACTTAGCTAGGTTGGTTATGAGACAGAAAATAAAAGTTACCATGAATTTGAGACTGCAGCTTGGTAAAACCAGTTGGGACATGCACTCTATTGGCATAACCTTTGAGAACCAAAGGTCATCCATATACCAGGATGCATATAAAGCTACCAGAGAAGAGAGGGGTGATTAAGAGAAATCATGAGTAAAAATATGTGTCCTGAAACACCGTTAACTATATACACTATATAAATGATGGACATGCTTAGTCTTTAACATAGGTGATAATTCTATCCATCTACTACACTGTGATGAAAGGATTCTACCCTAGTTTAAAACAGCAGAAGGAGATATAAAGAAAAATGTTAAAAAAGAGCTTTTGAAGCCATGTATAATGAGGTAAGAAGGCATGATCTTTCACTCTAACCAATTATTTAATTATCGATTTGGGTAGTCATACAGCTAAAGAAAAACATAGCTCCTGCTTCAAATCTAAAATATAATACACATAGGACACAATCTCATGAAAAGAGTACAAAAACTGGGATATTTCACACTGCACTGAAGAAATCAAGGCCGGTGACTAGGATAATTATACTCTACAATATAGGTCTTTTGATTTACTGTGAACCATCTAAATCACTGGAATTGAACTTGTGAATTTATGCAAACTTATGAAAGGAAAACTATTTCTGTATAAATAAATATTTAGTGAGCAATAAATTATGAATGTATGACTTTTTAATGAAATTTGAAAATACTTAATCTAAGCCACAACCAGATGCATCCCATAAAGGTCTGATAAAGGATACCAAAGCAAAATCAACAAAAACCTAACAATTTATGACATTTAAATAAAAAATTTGATAAACTCCCTTATAATAAAGAAAACAAAAAACTTATGGGTTTAAAAGGAAATATTAAACAATGCTTAATTATGATTCCAAAGCACTGATGATGAAAAATTCTACCAATCTCCTAAGAGCGAAAAAGATGAACTAATAATCAGAATAAGACATCTATTTTTGGACATGGCCAATACAGAAATTTGTTTTGCTTGGTTATGTTTATTTGTTACAAGGATTTTCTTTTCTCCTAGGATAGGAGATGGGGAGAAAAATGCTTGATAATCAAAAAAAAATTAACTTTAAAAGGAAAGCTTAGCCATTAGAAATACCTCTCCAGTAACATCATCACTGTGTACAACATTCTAGTTTCCACTTCTGCCTTGGTCTTCTACCTTAGTTGAATCTGGTACCTAATTGAATGTTTTCTCTCCAAACCCATTTGATACCTCAATCTCATAGCTGATCACCATTCTCAATTTCATTGCTTTTAATTAAACTCCACTCCAAATCAGGCATCCACCAGCATGGATACACCCTAATTGTTATCTGAACAGTTACTAGAGGATAGAATGTAATTTTAAAGCTAGATGAGACTCTGGAGATCATCTAAACTGTTATCAAAAAATGAGCTATTTACTAGGAATCTTTGAGCCAGGGTGGGAATTTAGTGGAGGTTAGAGGTAGAAAGAATCCCAGGGCAAGTTAAGACTCACCCTGTGCATATTGTTGGGGAAAGAGGGACCCTGGAACAAAGCTTTGTTTACCTTACACTAGAGACAGCTCTCATTACATGGTAATAATCCACACTCTTCCAAGTTAGAAATTGGTGTTCTTTCAATTCAACTGCATCCTTATTTACAATCTCTTAACTATAACTAAACAACTCTTCCACTGCTTCATATCCATAGAATATGTTCTTCATTTTCATTGTGGCTTTGAAGCACTTGGTCCCTCTCCTAAATCAGGCACACTGTTGCATTTCTTTTGGCTCCATCAGACTGCGTATATTTATCAGCTAGTTCAATAATTCCCTTAGTAATGGATCAGGAACAGTGAAACATAGTGAAAAGAACAAAGCCAGAAGAACTAGATTCAAATCCCAGCTCTGCTACTTACTACCTGCGTGATGATGGGCAAGTCATCTAACCTTTCTGGGTCTCAGTTTAATCATTAGTAAAATGCAGATAACATGGCATCTATTTTATCTATTGTGGTGAGAATGAAATGAGATAACATATGTAAACCACATTAAAAACCTTAAAGCACAATAAAAACACTAATTCCTATCACCACCACTAACACCATTAAATGTATGTTGGACTAAATCACCTTTCAATCCCTTCTAGCTCTAAATCAAATGATCCTATGATTCTAATTCCTAGTCTGCTTGACCCTTAATCATGTCAATTTCCAAATGTGAATCACTCTCACAATTTTAATTATTTTCTGATTACATAGTGATAAATGTGATATTTTGTCCCACACTCTAGGAATTAGTTTATCTAATTTATACACTGGATATCAAAGGAAAAATACATCATGACATATTTCAAAGATGTCAAGTTGAAAGGCAGAATCTAAAATAACAGGAAGCCTTCTGCTGCAGTAATAAGAGAAGGCAGTAATGGATGTCTAAAGGCTCAACTCCTGAACGGGGAGAGAACAAGTTGAAGCTGTCATGTTTCATGCCTCCCTGATGGCCTGGGAATCAGCAGAAGCCTGCGAAAAACTAAAGAGAGGCAGAAGGGACCATTTAGCATCAAACCAAGGATGCTCTGAAGTACAGTCAAAGCAACAAAAAGATAGAAAGCTTCTTACTCTAAGAATAGAGGCAGTTCTCAGAAGAGTATGCTAAAAATTAGCTAAAACAGTCCACATTGCGGTTAAAGAATGTGGTTTATAACAGTTTATTACAACAGCCAGTGGCCTCAGAGGGCATGGAGGTGGGCAGAAATAGGAGACAAGTAAAGGAAAGTTTCTTGATTTTTAAGTTTTATTCTAACTTGCATATCAAAGTAGGGTATTTTTCTCTATATATTTTGCCATAAGGAAAAGGAATTGAAGAAATTTGGAAAACAAATAGAACTTTTCCCATAAGAACTTAGATAATGTAACTAGTGAGCACAAGGTAGAGAAAGAAGATCAATAGATGAATGAAAACTACACATACAGACTAGCCAGGATTTCCAAAGTGATGAAGAAAGAGCACTTTATGCTTTGGAAAGTTGTAATTAAAAAAAAATTAATTTAAAAAATGTCTAGACTTAGTGTTTCTACTTACCTATCTTTAGGCCCCCAAAACTGCAATTAGACTATGAGATTTTTTTTGTGAGTTAAAATTTGATCAAAAAGGACTAGATGGCACCCATGAAATTACATACCTTTCAGACAGAGGAGACCTTAGAAATCATTTGGGGGGGTGTGTGTGTAATAGTAGTAGATAGATAGTAGTAGATAGTAGTAGAACTTAGATTTGATTACTAGGTCCTCTGATTCCAAATCCAATTCTACTAATACCACAGAGCATTAAAATCTTAACCTAAATCATGACTTCTTAAGCATAGCACAGGTTAACTACACTTCCTTAATTCCATTTTTCTAAAAAAGGGCTGAATATATAGAAATGAATTCTATGATCTGAATCTCAGATAATTAACACTCTGGGAAGGCTACCCATTTTTACTATTAAATTGTAGACACTGTGTCAAGTGGAAAACTAAATATCTTCACACATATTAATTCCAAAAAAGCAAAACATAACAGCGACAAACATTTTAATGTTTCTTATAGATTGGTTCAGTGGCTAGAGAATGCCAAGAAAGGCACATCAAAATTAATGGACAAGGTCAACTGAAGCTAACAAAATGCTACCCCCTCTGATTAGACCGATTGTTTATAGAAATCTTTCCCAAAAGTAACCCATTTTCTCTGTGATTTAGAAATAGCTTTTTTATGACATTAAGTGTCACCTCTACGAATATTATTAGTAAGCAGTTAACCAAAAATAACCACATTTTCTTTCAAGAAACACTCAAAGATGCCTTTATGAAATCCTGTGGTTATATAAAAAAAGTCTAAAAGCCATTCTTTGATAGGATGTACAGGTAACACTCAAAAGATAACTCATATATTCATTTTGCTATTTCCACATTTTTTCTCTTGTACTTGTATATTTTCATTGGCATGGGGGGAGCCTGGCAAGAAACTCCTAACTAACACAGGGCAGAAAATATTTTGCAACTTAAGAGTCTTGGGGGCTTGTCTAGAGGCACTAAAAGATTAAACAAGTTGCTCAGGGTCACACAGCCAGTAATGTGTTAGAGGTAGCCTATGCACTTGAATCCATTTCTTCCTGATTCCAAAGCCAGTTCTTTATTCATTAAGAACTGTTTCTCTACATTTTCCTTTTGTTCTACTTTATTACAACAAAACTGCAGTTTTGCACAAATACTTATCAAGCCATAAAATTTACAAAAAATTACTCATTACTCTAAACATAGTTAAGGAAGGAGAATTTTACCTTCTTGAAATAGCTGTCTGGCATAAGATGGCTCTCTGCCTTGAGGCTGGAAAAAGGCATAAATGCACTTCCTCACTAAATCTTCCCAGCCGGTTCTACCAGCAGCTCTCAAGGAACTGGTGTCGATAGAGATGATTTTACCTAAGCAGAGAAGGAAAACTGATGTTTATGGTAGCTTTTTGATATATGCATTTTACATTCACATATATACACAAATATAATCACAATAGTCAAAATTCACATTCCCAAATGAATAGTTATAGCTCAAAAACATTTACTAAAAAAGGACTCAAAAGGAGAAAAGCATACTAACACAATTTGATTATTCATACCAATGGAAGGAAATAATCCAGAAATATTTTAGAATTCAGTATATTCTTTTGGACTCATGGGTGCAACATGGGTGGGGTCTGAATGCTCTAGAAATTTACATTAAAAATATTCAGTGGTTACACTGGAAACAAATGACATAGGAGGAGATAGAAACCAATTATCTAGAGTCACAAAGAATTAGCAATCATCTAGTCCAAACTCCTTACTTTACAGATGAAGAAGCTGAAACCCAGGTAGGTAAGTGACTTGCTCAAGGAACCCAAGAGTGGTAAATGGTAGAGCCAGAACTTAAATTCATGTCTTCTAATTCCATATTTAGTATCTTGTTTCCTGGTAAATTATCAATGAAGGTGAGTTCTGAGAAGGCAGGAATATTCCTATTATTCTATTTGTGACCATACCTCTAGTATCGTTTCTAACTCAGAGTAGGTAATGAATGACAGCTACTGGATCAATTGCCAATGACCATATCGGGCCTATTAAATAACAAGCATAGTGCTGGCTACTGGGGATACGAAGGTAAAAAAAGAAACAACTCTGTTCTCAAAATGCTTACATTCTATCGGGGAAGACAAAATAAGCATAAGACTGTTAAATAATAGGCAGAGAATGATGGAGTGCACTGTCAGTGGGTGCATCAGAAAGCCATCACATAGAATACTCTGAGGAAGAAGTGAGAACAAAGCACCACACAGGTATAGCTGACAACCCATAGCAAAGGAAAAGACTCTGGAGATAAAGTGGATTCATGTACAAATGAGGTTAAAAAAGATGAGAAGAGAACAAAAAGAAGTTATGGGGACACAGATTAGGGAGGGAAGGTTTGGTACCATAATGTTAATGGTACCACATTCTTAAAAAAAAGAAACTAATAGAAATTTACAGTTCAATACACAATCTCTTTTTCTTCTTCTTTGCATATGGAAGTGTTCATATTTGTTGATGTTAATCAAATTAATACTTTTTTAAAAAAGATTTCAATCAAGATGTTAATTAACAACTAAGGATTAAATACTTTAATTCAATTCAACAAGTGTTTACTGTTAGTTGCCAGGCACTATTTGATCTGCTAAAAGACAAAACCAGAAAAGACAAAAATGAAATAGCCTCTCCCCTCAAGAAGCTTACAATCTATTGGGGAGAAACACACACACACACACAAAATATACAAAGTAATTGCTGAGGAGAGGGAACTTGCAACTTAAAGAGGACCAGTGTTTACTAGAGAAAGCAGTTGAGACGAATTTTAAGTAAACCTAAGAATTCTATATAGTGCAGGTAGGAGAAAATATATTCTAAACACAGAAGATAGCATATGCAAATACAAAGATAGGAAACAGTCATTTTATGTTTACACTATTTAAGCATCAAGATTACATTTGTTTCATAAAAAGAATGATAGGATTCAATTCCGTTATGAATAATTTATGTAACGCAGAGTTAATTAATCTTTAAATGCTTGAAAGAATTCACTTGTAAACCCATCTGGGCATCTCTAATGAACAGTGAAGCAAAAACAGTAATACAGAGTTATTCTACATCGAGGGGGTTAGGGCCCATGGGTTCAATTATTATTCCTATGCCAATGACTATATATTGAAAGCTAGGTGACACAGAGGATAGAGTACTGGACTTGGGAGTCAGAATAACCTGAATTCAAACCTGACCAGAGATACTAAATTCCTGGGTGACCCTGGGACTCTGCTTCAGTTTCCACATCTATAATTGTGATACATAGTATGAGCCAGAGTTTTTGTGAGGATAAAATCAGATAATATTTGAAAAGTACTATATACATGCTAGTTGTTGTTATATCCAGCCGCAGAATCCTTCCTAAACTCTAATGACATATTATTAATTGCCGACTGGACATCTTTTAATTGAATGAGTTATAGGTATCTCAAACTTAATATAACCAAAACAGAAGACCTTCTCTTCCCCCTAAATCCACCCTTATTCTCATCTTACCTATTTCTCTCAAGGGCACTACCAAATTTCTACTCGTTCACATCCAACCTTGGCATTTCCTTTAACTCCACATTCTCTCTGATGCCACACACCCAAGCAGTTGTAGATTCTTGTTGCTTTTACTACCATATCATCCATCAGTTTCTCTTCATTCACAAAGACACATTCTAATTCAGGACATCATCCCTTCTTTCCTGGAATATTGCAATTTCCTTCTAATTGGCCCTCCTTCTTCAAAAGCCTCACTCCAAACCAACCTCTCTACAACCCATGTGATAATCCATCCCTCTTCCTGCCCCATCCAATAGACTC
This sequence comes from Phalanger gymnotis, assembly GCA_028646595.1. Lineage (NCBI taxonomy): Eukaryota > Metazoa > Chordata > Mammalia > Diprotodontia > Phalangeridae > Phalanger > Phalanger gymnotis. The sequence goes on along the minus strand of CM053625.1, from coordinate 159,912,328 downwards.
CAGAGTTCTTTATCACTTCTAGCTCCTTATAATCTGATCAATCAATAAGAACATATTAAGTGCATATCATATACAAGGCATAATGCTAATTACTAGGGATACAAAACACAAAAACTATCACTACCTTCAGAAACATACATGCTAACGGGGGAGAAAACATATAAATGAATATAAACATACACTATATAGAAGAAAAGTAACCTTAAAAGGGAAGACTCAAATGGTTGGCAATACTACAAGGCTTCTTAAAAGTCATGGTGGATCAGTCCTGAAAGAAATCGTGAAAGGCATGAAGCAAAGATGAGGAGGGAAAGATACTGGAAAGAGTCAGAACAGGAAAAGGAGGCAAGAGATAGATTGCTGTGTATAAGGAAGATGAATAGGCCAATGTTACTGTAAAGCAGGGTTTATGGAGAATAAATAGTAAAGTGTGAGAAGACCAGAAAAGTAGGGAAGGCCAAGGCTGTGAAGAGTTTAAATGCCAAAAAAGATTTTATATTTCATATATATAAGACTTATGCACTAGGAAAATCATTTCAGTAGTTAAGAAGAGGATGGATCAGAATGGGATGAAACTTGAGGCAGGGAGATCAATAAGGTTCTTGTGACAGTCTAGCTAATAGGTAATGAGAGCCTAAACTAGGTGGAGGCCACATGAGTAGAGAAGGGGAGATGTATGACAGCTGTTATTAAGGCAGAATCACAAGATTTGGTAACTATGTAGATTTAAGAATCAAAGAGAATGCCAAGGTTGCAAACTTGAGATTAGGATGGTAGGGTCATTCAAAAAACTTTTTATCAAGAGCCTGCTATGTGCTAAAAATTTACTAATATTTACTATGTGTTAGGTACTTTACTAAGCATAACAAAAGGAAAATCTCTGCCCTCAAGGAGCTCACATTCAAACTGAAGAGAAAACAAGCAAAACCTATGGATATATAAGATCTATATCGTAAAAATAGAAAATAATGTCAGAGAGAAGGCACTAATAGTGTGTGGACGTGTTGAAGGGGGACACTAGGAATTTTACTTCAAAAAAAGGCTTTAATGCATAGTAAGAATCCACCAATAAGGATTTATTAAACATCTATATGCCAGATACAAGGTTTGGTGCTGGAGATACATTGGTGCCCAAGTTACATTTATAGCTTTAATAATTATTCACCTCTACATACCTACAATCCAACCACACATGCATAGTATCTACTACCTTTGCAATTTTGTAGTAATCGTCCCTAATGCCTGTAATGCTCTCCCTCTACACATCTATCTTACAGAATCCCTGGATTCTTCAAGAATCAGCCTAAATGCAGTTTTCTGCATAAGGCTTTCAGGTGCCCCTATTTTTTCTGTCTCTCTCTCCAAAGGTTCCTTGAGTTATATTTATACTTGTATATTTGAATGTCATCTATTTCATTATAACTTAAGTTCCTTGGAGAAAGGAAATGGTTCACTGTTGTTTGTAGCTACAGCAACTAGCACAATGCCTGGCATATAAAGGGTACTTAACAAATGTTTGCTGGTATGATTGACAATTGATTGTACAAATATCAAAACACACAAGGTTCAACACCTGAGATCATCAGATCTCTGGGACCTTGCACAAGAAAAGAAAAGGACAAATCCACTAAATTTCAATCCTTACAAAAGCCAGGATTTAATAGAAATGGAGTTATGATGTGACTAAAGTGATTTCAAAAATTAATTGTAAAGTGAAATATTAATTAAAGCATAATTATCATAAAAAATTAGGATAGGCAATGTAACACTGCTTCAAAAGATTGGCAGAAGTTTCTTTTAAAAAAAATCCAGACTAGGTCTTTTCAAATTTCATTATTTTTGGAGGGGGAAGGCAGTGCAATTGGGGTTAAGTGACTTGCCCGAGGTCACACAGATATTAAGTGTGTCAAATGTCTAAGACTGGATTTGAACTCAGGTCCTCTTGACTCCAGGGCCAGTGCTCTACTCACTGTGCCACCTAGCTGCCCCAAGCTTCGTTATTTTTAACAAGAGTTACTAGCCTTAGAAATCTAAGCATTAAAATGACCACATGCATAATTTAGTCAACTAGTCATTTGTTAATAAGTGTTTTAATCCTGTATTTACAAATTTATTTGAGGTATGTAATCCTATGATGAACAATTAAAAAAGCAAAGGGGGTACAAGTGGAGGCAAAGGGTTTTCTCGTAACTATCCCATCTACATATTTTGGTCAACAACCTTAGATACTGATTACTTAGTATGTGTGTATGTGGCACATGCATGAAAGATGTCCCTGGAGGCAGGAAGACTAGTGTTCAAGTCCTGCCACTAATACATACTGACTTGTGATTCTGATCAAGTCTCAACTTCTCACTAAGTCAGTAAACATTTATTAAGTACTACTATATACCAGCCACTGTACTGAGTGCTAGGGAGATAAAACTCCCCAAAAACTCCCATTTCTCACAAACTCAGTTTAATGTGGGAGTCAACAAGCAAACAACTATATACAAGCATGCTATTTACAGGATAAATAAGAGAGAATCAACAGAATGAAGGCACTAAAATTAAAGATGACCAGGAAAGGTTTACTATTAAAAAAAGATTTTAGCTTGAATTTCAAGGAAGACAAGGAAGCCAGGAGACAGAGGTGAGGAAAGACAGAATTCTATGCATGGAGGATAGCCAGCAAAATGCACACAGTCAAGAGATGGAGTATTTCGTTATAGGCACAGCAAGAAAAACGTAAAAAAATCAAAGAGTACCTGAGTGGGTATGGAACACAATGTCAGAGGACTAGAAAGGTGAGGAAAGGATGGAATAGAGTGGAGGTTTACTTTTGAATGCCAAAGTATTTTACATTAGATCTTGGAGGGATGATAAAGAATCCCTGGATTTATTGAGTAGAGAGTGACATGGTCAAATCTTTGCTTTAGGAAATTAACTGTGAAAGCTGAACAGAGGATGGACTAGAGTGAGGAGAGATTTGTGGCAAGCTGACCAACCAGGAGGGTCTTGTAATAGTCCAAGTGTGAGGTGATAAGGGACTGAACTAGGGTGGCAGCAATATCAGGACAGAGAAGCGAACGTATCGCAGAAATACTACAAAGTTACCATTGACAGGCTCTGGCAAGAGATTGGCTATGGGAGATGAGAGACAGGAGTCAAAAAAGACAGTCAGGTTTCAAAATGGAATGACTGGGAGGATGGTGGTACCCTCAACAATAGCAGGGAAGTTAAAGAGAAAAGAGGGTAGGGGGTGGGGAGAGAAAATTAGTTCAATTTTGGACATGACGGGTTTAATATATCTAGACAGGCTATTCAGTTCAAGAGATCCAATAAGGAGCTGGATATGTGAGAATGGAAGTTAGCAGAAAGGTAGGGCTGGTTAAGTACATTTAAGAATCATTACCATAGAGATGATAATTGAATCCACTGATGAGATCACCAAGTGAAATAGTGAAATAGGGGAAGAAGTGACACAACAAAGAGCCCTTTGGGACACCCAAAGTTAGCTGGTAGGAATTAGATGAAGATCAAGCAAAGACACCGAAAAGGAATGGTCAGATTAAGGAGGAGAATCAAGAGAGAGTAGTATCACAAGAGAAAACAGAGTATCAAGGAAAAGAAGATGATAGTGTCAAAAGCTGAAAAAAGGTCAAGATGGAAGAGATTTGAGAAAAAGACATTAGATTTATCAATTACAATATTGTCAGTGCTTTAGGCAACTCTTTAAGACTATAAGTTGCAGGAATGGTATTAATCTGCCTGTTAGTGATAGTTTTCTCATCTTGGAATTCCCTATATTCAATGAAATCACAAGTGTTCTGCCAATCTCCCTATATCATTTTAAGAAGTATTTAAGCCATGTTATATAGAATAGTATACAATATATAGGTGTTTCAGTTTTGGAAATATTTAAGTGGCTTAATTCCGTAAGAAGTATAGTAAAATTCTACAGCACATTTTGAACCCCACACTTTATACCTGTAGTATCTTGCTTGGTCATAAATGATTCTGAACCCGTAATAGCTGCAGGCCGAGGTAATCGCCGTGCAATACAAATCAAACATGACTGGAAATCTACAAAAAAAAAATTAAGAAACAAAGAAAAGAAGAAATTCAGGAAACAGTACCAAGTATATTTTATATCCATCACTTCTCATTAACATTTTAAATTAAAATAATATTTTTATGAAATTGATATGTAAAACTAATTATCCAACATTTCAAGGCACAAGACTCTTGGTAAAATACATTGAAGTAAAAAAATTTCACTGTTAAAATTACAGTAGTCTTTGTATTATATTGTTGTTAAAAAGTGTTAGAAACCAACAAGTAGGAGTTCTAAGTAGAGCATCAAGGTCAGGAAATGGTAATTTATTCCTTACCATCTAGTTTCATGCATCTACTAGTCAATCAAGTTTCTATACTTATCAATAATCAATGGCAACAAAAGGCATCCCAACAATCTCTCTGTAGCACTATAGAGAATTAATAACTACATATGGGGACAAAGATAGTTGACCCAATTTTTCAAGGAGCATCTTCCTGGCCTTGAGAAGGGCAATAATGTTTTTAGGAGATACAGTTTCTTAAGGGAGTCTCTAAGCTCTGCTCCTTATAAAATACCAAATTGTTCACTTTACAATTTGATGTAATGAGGGAAAAGACTTGGAAAATACAAATCAACAGGAATAAATAAACATATAGACATCCAAATATGTGCACGTCTGTATGTATCATATAACAAGGGCTGCTGAGTGGTACGGGCAGCTAGAACATTAGGCTTGGAGTCAGTTCAAATGCAGCCACAGATACTTATTAGCTATGTGGCCCTCCTAGCTGTGTGACCTGGGAAAGTCATTTAACCCTATTTGCCTCAGTTTCCTCATCTGTAAAATGAGCTGAAGAAGGAAATAACAAACCACTGCAGTATCTCTGCCAAGAAAACCCCAAATGGGCTCACAAAGAGTTGGACATGACTGAAATACATATACACAATATACTTTATATGTATATATTTTTAACAATTAACATGTTTTATAATAAAACTTGCAACAAATTATTTTATATGTATAGATTTGTCATGTATATTCATATATACATGTGTATATATCTGTATCTACATATTTCTATGTCTAAATATATCTATGTCCAGATATTTCTAGATATAGATATATTTCTGTTGATTTTTAGGTGTACTTTCCAAGCTTTTTCCTCAATTTACCAAACTATAACTTGAGAATTTTGGTATTTATGAAAGAAGAAGCTTTGAGAATCTCTAAATTGTATACCATAAAAACACACACACGGTCACTTCCATATTTAACATGTATTTTTGGAAATTCTTCATTGAAATATTCACTGGAATGTTTTACCTGTACATAGGGTGAAATCAGAGAGGAAAAGAATCAGCATACATTTGAGTTTTTTTGAGGTATCAGCTTATATAGCAAGTAAATGTATTCACATGGAATTTTTAAAGTTTAAATTTGGCTGACTTCACACTATAATGTAAAATATCTTAATTATAAAAATTCTCTTACATAAGCAATTTGCATTCAATTGTTTCCCTCAGGACTCAGAAAAACAGAAACAACTAAACATGCAACAATGACTTTCCATTATACCTTCTCCTTCTTCCTGGATTGATTTTGGTTGTGACACAGTGAAACATTGCATTACTTCATACCGCTGGCAAGCTTCTTGGTTCTCAGTGCCTGGCTCATCTGGAGGGCGAATCAGCATCCGGCAGTTAAAGGTATGGCTATTTCGTCTTGTTGCCTCTTGAGGCCAAGGAACTCCATTTACTGTGGAAGACACATAGATTATAATCCTGATAGTGGAGGCAGGGGAAGGACCAAAGATATCTGTATTTTAAATACTCTGTTAGGGGCAGGTAGGTGTCTCAGTGAGTAGAGCACCAGTTCCACTGGAATCAGGAGGAACCTGAGTTCAAATCCGACTTCAGATACTTGACACACTAGCTGTGTGACCTTGGGCAAGTTCGCTTAACTCCAATTGCCCTGCCTTCCCTCCTCCTAAAAAAATATTCTGCTGTATCAATTACATATATTAAAAGAAAAACTGATAAAAACAGACTACCACATATGCATACATGTACAAGATAATCAATCAACATGTATTAAGTCCCTACTATATGCTAGGCACTTGGAAACAAGTTCAAAGAATAAAATTGTAGAAAGGAGTTTACATTCTAATGAGGGCAAAAATAAGTAGATACATAAATACAAAGTTTATACCCACACATACCCAAAAAAGTCAAATACAAGGTAGTTTTTGGAAGAAAAGAATTTGCATTTGGGTGAGGATCACAAAAGGCTTCATGCAGAAGAAGATGGCCTGAACTGCACCTTCTGTCTAACTAACTCAATTTAAATAAGTTACTTAAAAAAAAACAACAACAACAAAACTGTCATTGTCAAGTACCATTGTATGACATATTCACCCAGCACCATGAATTGTAAATCCTGTAAAAAAATGTATTAAAATGCATTGCTGCCTCATGATTCAAAGGCATACTGGTATAGGAGATTTGGACACAGAGGCCTTGAGTTAGAATCCCAGGTCTGCTGCCTGGGTGACCTTGGGCAAACCACTTTAACCTTTTTAAATAAGTATCTTGGCTATAAAATGATGAGGTTGGACAAAATGGACAAGGTCCTTTCTGTCTCTTAATCCTAAAATCCTAAGTACAAGGTTGTTTTTTCCATTTTTAACTACACTGCTCTCTTAGCCTGTTCAATAACTTAAGACTCTCTCTCCCTCTTCCCTCTCACCACTATGGGACATTGGAAGACAGTGAAGAATAAAAGGAATCAGGAGAGTTGAACTCTTCTGCTGGTTTTGCTACTAATTACATGACTCTGGATAAACAGTGTCCTCTGTACAACATGAAGGACTGTCCCAGATTATCTCAAAATATATCACCAAATTCTAACTCTGTTAGATAACTTGCTGAGATCCAGAAAAGGTTGTGTTCATGCCATCTCTCTCCTTTATTAGTCTAGCAATTTTGCCTAAGTAAATAAATAACTGAGGCATCAGTCCGGCATGTTTTTCTTTAAACGAATTTATTTTGCCTCCTAGTGATTACACTCTCTTTTGCTAACTGATAAACTCTCTGGCTCTACACTTCTAAGACACAGTCATGCTCAAGATAATAGGATCTGCTCTACTGTATTTCATATCGAAAGCTAATAGATGATAGCTTTTACTTTGAAAACTTTTCTGCATTCTGTTATTTTGGATGGTGGGGAAGAAAGGCTACAGATCTGAAGCTTCCTCATGTCCTAGGGAGATAGCTCACAAAAGGAAGCTGTGAACTACGTGGAGAATTCATATGGGCAGAAAAGTCAGCTGATTTTAGGTCCAGTATTAAATCCAATTGAATTCTAGCTGGCATCTGGTCTGGACAGCTACCACTGGGAATGACTATGAGGCATCTGAGCAAACCTTGGCATACTTCACTCAGAGAGGGCAAAGGCATCTGCACTGACTGAGGAGATTCTTTTGTGAACCCAAATTCTCAAAAAGTTATAAAGCAGAAAAATAATCTCCAAGATTCCTCAGAACCAATATCAATCTGGTTTTCTTCTTTATTGAGTAAGAACCAAGGGAATATATACTTTTGAGTTATCCCCAGGCTAGAGGCCAAATTGATACTAAATTAGATGGTGTGGAAAACAAAGCAATGAAAATTACAGTTCAGTTCCATCTATCACTTACCCTTGGAAATGTAGCCTAGCAGAAAAAAAAGTACTAATTTGAAATAAGAATTTAGGTAATACTTTTAATCTGGCTAACAAACTCAGCTCCCATGATGAAAAATTTCCCTTGAAATCTTTATCACTACCTTCAACAGCATCTCCTAAATCTGTCAGATGACTTGCCACAAACACTAGCTCATTTTGATGCTGTGAGATTGTTCAAGAGAAATTGAGTACAATAAAAAGAAATGTGCTGAAATACTATATAATCAAACTAGGAATAACACAACAATTTCCTCTTTGCAAGTAACACTAATGCTGCTACTAGCTATGTATTTATCCCTGTATGGAAAGGACATGGCTTAATTGAGCCTCACAGGAGAGTAAACTGAATTTGGTAAATGTGTGGAGGCCTGAAAATTCAGGTGGCAACTACGATTAAACAGAAATGTTAAAATCTAGCCTTCTGTTTGGCAGAGGGAGGACTATAGGTTCAACATTCTTGTGGAGCACAGGTAAGCCTGAAAGTACCAACGTGTTAGAACAAAAGAAGTTAGAATAAAAGAGCTCAGCCCCTCACTACATCCCAGATTCCTTGACTCTTCACTGCCCCTCAATAATACAGTGAGTGGAAAAGGAATGAAGAAGTAGGTGTCAGGTCTTCCATTGGAAACTTTTCTTTATCTGAAGCTACAACATGGAAATTGGCATCACTCCCCCTCATTCTCTATAATATAGCTGATGCCACTACTCAAAATATATTATGGGATAGGAAAATGAAGTAGAATTACTTTTATCAACCTGACCACTCTTTGTTGGCTACAATTCTGACTGAAGGGGCAAGGCTAGCCTCATTAAAGGTAAAGTTATTATCTTCTGCTACACCTATTTGTGGTCTTCTTTAAGACACCCATTCTTCAACAATTTATGTTTCCTCATGGTTGCCTAGGATCCTGTACCCTACTATGACATACCCTCTCTGGGTAGCACTACACAATATAAAACCCCCTTATTTCTACTGTCCAATCAAAATTTATCTATCTCATTTTCTTAAAGACAACTTTTCTTTAGCTGATCTGATAAATTAGTGCACAATAATGTGCCCATGGATGTTAATAGCTTTCATAGTAAAATCAAGTTGCAAACATCACTAATATTATTTTACAAATAAGGAGACTTGGAAGTTATTAACTTACATGACTACTTAGTAAATCTCTGTAAGGGCCAGGTACCAATTACTCAGGTTCATCAATTACTTCTCTCCCTCTTCTATGTCCATATAAGATACCCTACAAAAGGCAGCTCCTAGACTGCAGGGGTGGCTTCTACATGCTAATTTCTAATGTAATGTTTAAAAAACAAACAGGGAAGGATGTAGACAGGCAAACTAGATTCTTTCCTGCTGGTGTCATTTCTTCATCTATAAAATGAAATAGTAATAATACCTATTTTACTTGAATCACAGGGCTCATGTGAAGATCAGAGACTATGTAAAGCATTTCTCAAACTTTAAACTGCTACATAAATGTCAACTATTACATTTGTACATAGTCATTTTATGTCAAGTAAAAGATTTTAGATGATATTGGTTAACAAGATTTCAATTAATTCTTACTGTTTTACAGAAAATATTCTTTGAAAATCTTTATGTGTTTTCTTTACTAACAGAACTAGCCCATGTTGAAATACATTTAATTACTGCTCAAAATCGTTGCATGTACAGAAAAACTGATACATTACAGAAAACTTATTCATGAAAAATATTTAGTTTTACTTTTGTTCAAATCAAAATTTTAAAAGTAGAGTATTAAGCTATCTGGATATGTTTAGAAATTAATTTTAACTTTAAATTAATTTTACTAAGAAAATTTACTCAAATATTCAATTGAATCTGTAACAGCACGCACTCAGAGTTGCCTTCCTTGATGCAGCCTGCAACCTATCCACACTTATCCATCCTATATCATTTTCTAGAACAGACTCCACATATTTAGAATCCGTGGATAGGCTGGGCTTAAGTTCACTCTGGCACTAAATATGAGAAAACTGTGTTACCTAAATAAATTGATAGCAAAGACAAATTATGAATTTAGGAATTCTTGTCTTAGTTTTTAGTAGCTTTAATCATTTGATGGATGTGCTAATTACAAAAAGTTTTTAGTTATTAGAGCACTTACAATATTTTCTAAAACAGGCCAACTCTTATTCTCTATAAAGAATTAAAGTAAATACTTTAAAGTAATAAAAATGCATTTTTCCAACAACACTCAATGATTTAGATTTTCAACTATGCTCTGTAATTAAGACCTTTCTAACCTAATAGTAGATCTTAGGGAAGTTACAGAAATTTCCAGAATCTTTAAAAGATTAAAAAAAAAAGAAAGAAAAGAAAGCACATTAGGAAACCTTTAGTCTTTTGTTTTCTAAAATATATTTCAGAATATCCAATAATTAGAAGCTTAATGCTTTTAAAAATAAAACTAATAACTGATTTTATGGGAGATATATAAAATTGAATCTCAGAGCAGCCTACAATTACTGGAGTCACAACTTATGTTTAAGAATACATATGGAAAGAAAAGTACAAGTAACCAAGACTTAGCTTATGTAGGGCTTTCCTAACTAATAAAAGCAGTCAACTGTTAGTAGGAGGATACCCTGTAGCTTTGTTGTTCTCTGATCCAAGTAGAACAGAAAGGAGAACAGCTTATAGGGGTCTGAGTCTCCCTCAACCAGAGCCTTCTGGTTTGCTTTCCGGAACATATGGGGAATTAAAAACAAAAACTCAAAAAGCTAACACTTTGGATAGTGAAACTAAGAAGTACATAGGTGTCTGTAATCACTGAGTGAAGGGAAAGGCTTCCTGGTACCCAATGCCTTAATACTTTCCAAGGTAATGTAGTCTAGTTCTTAATGTAGGGGCCACGAAGTTACTTTAAAATAATTTTGATACCAGTATTTCAACATAATTTGATTCCTCTGTAATCCTATGTATTTGATTTATGCATTTAAAAATATAATTCTGAGAAAGAGACTGTGGGCTGAAATTCACCAGACTGCCAAAGGGGTTTATGATAGGAAAAAAAGTTAAGAGCTCTTTTTCTTTTTCTGCTCATTGTGTGAGGTTTCATAATACCTAGCTTCTAAAGCACATTATGAGTTGTCCTTTTGAGACAGATAGACCAGGTAGGATTGTTTACAATTACTTTTTAGGAAAGAAGCAAGTAAAGTTGTCATTGCTTGCTTTCCTATTACCCTCGTGTTTCTGCTCCTCTCTGTTTACTTTTTTTGCTCCTGTTCTTTTTTATATTGTTAATAGGTTTCTCTTTATATTTTGCAAATGACACTCAAATAAACAAGTACTGTAAGACATTTGTCATATTGAGATATGCTTCATATGCTTCCTTTCTCTTCCTGAACCACAAATATGCATACACAAAATCACCACAAAAAAATCAACGTACTCCTACAGAGTAGGGATGATGGAAAGGCCCTATCGCAAGGGTCTGATATTGGAAATGAAAGGGCAAGACTATAAAGCAAATGTGTTATTTCTATATTTGACTAATACAAACAGACTGCGAGGACCAGATCAGATTTCACCATGGTTCTTAGGATGAATAAAATGATTCATCTGGGATTAAATCTCAATCAAAATGATCAACATTACTTCAGGAGGGTAGAGGAAGATACCACTAAAAATAATAAAAACAACAAAAAACTGGTTTTTACCTAGTGATTTTGGTAGCAGATTCTTGACAAATTCTGCATGATCTCCCACATGCAGTATGCTGTAGACACTGGTATTCATTAGTTCTTCCTGATTGTAACCCAAGTAGCTGGTCACATTTTCTGACACAAATACAATTCTCCCTTCACGATTCACAACAAAGAAAAATCCATCCAAGGCCTGCAAAGCCCAAAAAGGTTTGAGAAGTTAGGAAGAGAAAGGAGAGGGAAAAGAAAAAGCACACAGTATGAACCGCATACATTTTAATCAAAGTAGAAGAGATCAGAAATGCAATACATCAGAGTTGGGCGTGGTTTAAAAGGCTAGTAGGTTTCAGGTGTTCTGTGTGGAAGAAAAGGCTTTAACTGGGCCTGTGCAATGAAAGTTCAAGTGGAAATTGTCAACCTTTTCTAGGAGTAAAATTTATATAGACAATTCTGGAGCAAATGATTAAAATTAAATGGCTGCAGAGGACCTATCAGCTCCAAAGAATCTCACACAGTATTGAGAAAGACTAAATCTCATTTAGGTTTTCTTAATATTTTACACTTTTACTTCTCTTAGAATTGAAAGACTATCTTATACAGATTTTTTGAAATGCTAAGTGCATTGAATAATAGTTGACAACTCTTTAAACGTGTTATAAAAATGTTATGAAAAATGGTCTGAAAACCTTTTAAAAATATCACTGTTTTTAAAAAGTTTTAATCCTTGTTCGATTCAGTTTCATTTTTTACTGGGAAGGAGCCATACATGAGAAGATTCCAAGTAATCAATTAAGTACTATCTATACTATAATCAGATTTTTTTAAAACAAGCAAACAAAAAAAAAAGAAAGTGCAGCATGATAGGCATGTAACAAATGCTCAAGAATTAGATGACTAAAACTTGGATTTATTGTGTTGTGGACCAGGAAACAGTATTAGGGAGGAAAGATGTCTTTTCAAATAAAATTACAAGTAAGCTTCATACATGAAAGTGAAGCTGGGCAAACTTTTACTTAAAACACATTTGCTGTAAGTTGCATGTGTATGTGACATGAAGTAATAAAATTAACTTTTAAAATATTTCTAGTATAGACTTTTCATCAATATGAACCAGCTCCTATTACTCTGAATAAGTGTTTTATTTATATCAATTTATATTTTCAAGATTTTTTTAAGTTCTTCAATACTTTGCAGTATATATACTTTATATCCCCAAGTACATAAATTTAAAGGCAATTATTATGTGCTTATTATGTGCCAGTCACATAGTTAAGCACTGGGAATAAAAATATAAAGGTGCTATATATCCCAGTCTCAAGGAGATATTATACATTCTCTCCATGCTTCTTTTGCATCTCAACAGCAACTACTAGTACAGGATATTGATTCACTACAATAAAACACAATTTAATTTTTTCTGCCTCTCAAAAGTTTTGTAGAGGTATTCCTGTATTTGGTAGTTGAGATTTGGGAAAACACTGATTTTAAGTCTCTTACAAGTCTAAGAATCTATGACTGTTAGAAACTGAGCCTTGCGAAAAATAATGAAATGTTGAGCAAAACATAAATTGGGGGCTAAATACACTTATGGATGAGTAAAATAATTAAAGCATAAGTAACATATACACAGAATTCCATAAGTCTTACACTCAACATTTTATTTAATTATATCTCATACTGAGTAAAAATGCCAATTAATAACACGCAAAATATATAAAGTTGAGAAAAAATGGTCAGGAGCCTATCTCCTCTGAATAGTGTACACACACATACATTCACGCAATAAAATTATGCTGAACCCAAAACTCCATGAATCATATTCTTAATTGAGATATGCAAATGCTCTGAACCATGGTGTTTCCTGTCTTTATCTGTAGGCACATACTATGTTGCCTTCTTTACAATCTGCTAGTCATGAGAAAGCAATCTAACACTATAAGGGCCCAGGTCTGTTTCTATAGAGAAGTCCCAAATACATACAAAGGCTGGCTTGGTAGCTACAGAACAGGTTCACACACCAAAATATGAAAGTGAGAAAGTATGCAACAATGGATACTCTTTTATGTTTCCTTTCTCGTCTTTGTGATGTCACTTTTGGTTAATTTTCCCCACCCCAACTTTAATTTTAATGGTTCATTTCACAGTGTGATCTAACCCCTGCAACAATACAGCTTACACTATGGTAATCTGTACTGATTTATAAGTTTTAAGTGTTCTTAAGAAAGTCCCATGCAGATACGTTTAGTGCTCTCCCAACTAGGGGGCAATCTCTATCTCATTTGCTTATATACAGGAGAGGGCTGGACAATAAGATTGGCCTAAAATAAGTGGAAGCCTCAGGTGGTAATGGAGGCTTTGTGGGTAGAGACTGAGTATATATTTTTTTAATTTTGCCCATTCAAAAACCTGGTTACAGTGTACTACACTGAAGATGCTAAATAAACAATGTCTGGTAGAAGATATTTTTGTATCAATTGCTAAGAATTATTTTGTTCAGTTTTTGGGTTTGTTTACTGATCACTTGGCAATGAATTGATTATCAATAACAGCCTATATGTGAATGACAGAATCATTCCTAGAACTGTAGAACCTGAAAGAACTATGAAATGAGAACGATGAATGTCTCTCAAGAAGTCTTTATTGATGTCAGTCAAAATTGCTATGAATTTGGACTAGGAATGATGGGAAATGGCAAAAATGAGAATGAATATACATTTGGCATACCTTAGTAATAGTACTGCCATCGCATGTGGGTGGTGTATCTAGGGACACTCTGGGTAAAGATATAGTCTGAGGTTAATGGCTAAGATTTAAAGGGTAATGTATATTAGCTAATTAACATATTATTTGGAATCATTAAAAACAGGCATGTTAAAAATTCCTTCTTTACACCTTTCTTAGAACAGGGGGAAAATATTGCAGAGAAAAGTACAACTTGAAGGAAGTTGATTATTTAAATAGAATGTTGCTTGTCATATTTTAATATTTCAACTGTCTAATGACCATTACATACTCTTCTAGTCCTGGGAAACAAAAGAGTCCAAAAAACAGTTAAAGTCACCACACATGTCAGCCAATGTTGCTCTAAAGCTATTAAGGACTAAAGGATATATTATTTAGAGATTTCGTCTCTATAGGAATACTTCTATCTTATGGAAGATCTCAATAAGCAACAAATTTCTAAAAAAACACATTGCTACTCTAATTTTTTTTAAAAAAGGATTCTTATCTAATTCTCAGGCATAGTTTCATAGTATACTTTGGGGAAAATAAGCATTTGCATACATGTAGTACCCATTTTAGAAAAAATATATGATCTTTAAGAAAAGGAAATGTTTTTAAACTTCATATTCCCAGTGCCTAGCACAGTACTGTGCACATGAGAGCTTAAGAAATGTTTGTTGAACAGAAATAAATGTAAATTACAGTGATCCAGCACATTAGCTACAGATATTAAGAAATTATGACTTTTTAGAAACAGAAAAACTAATATAAAGCTGAAAATATTCATTTAACAAGCACTTACAAAGAAACTGCTCTAGAAAAAACATTATGATAGTTGCAAGGGAGAAAGGGGTAAAAATCAAACAACAAGTAAGGAGCTTACATTCCATTAGTGAAAATAACATGTATTAAAAGAGAATACAATATAATTTCATGGAGTTATGCAATTGGGAGGAAATACTATAAAGAATGGACTTCTCTGGATGTTATCTTAGTCAAATTCAAAGAGATATATCTTACAATCATCAAGTCAGAATTAGGAAAATATGGAAGTATAAATATGAGTAAGGAATGATTGAAACGCGGCATTTATATGGGTATCAAGTAATATAAAAGGTATGATACATTTAGGTATAATGGATGCCTAAATAGAGTCTCTGCCCACAATCTAATTGTGTAGACAAAATAAACAGAGGTACGAAAAAGTATGTTTTGTTGTTTACTGACATTTATAAAGGGCTTTGCAGACATTAGGCAATTTAATCTGATTTATTTATACATGGGAGAGTATAGGATAATAATAAGATCAGCTTAAATGGAACCTTAATGCAGTTGTGAGAAAGACTTGGAAATAGTGAAGAGAAGTTATTGAAAAAAATTTATTTCGATTTTCTAGGACAGTAATTTTAACATTTTTAGAAAGACTTTCTGGAAGAGATCAAGCATTAGTTTCTACAAAAATTGTTTCCAAAACTGTGTTCTTCATCAAACTTATCTTTATTTTGTTTTATAATTTTTCCAAGTGTGACATGTGAAAAAATTCTGAGGTTGGCAGCATGAGAATTAATGACTACTGTCATCAGAGGGTATACCGACCTCCAAAAGAAGAGGTCCCAAAGATTCCTTTTCAATCACGCCTTGACTACTCGATGAGATGTCTGATTTCTGGACGTCATCATCAGTTGCTGTTTTCTCTGTAATAAAAGAACTTTTTTTGTGAAATAATTCTGAAATTACCTAGCACTAAATGGAAAAGTCACAGAAAATGTAGTTTCAACAAATTATAGATAACAGAACGATTATCTCAACAGACTACCTGGTTTAATCTTGTCAAGTAAGCATCTAGCACAGATGACTCAGAATTGTGAAAAGTACCACAAAGACTGAAGGTACATAATTTTAGTAATAAATATAAGACCAAATGAACATATTAATATAAGAATCAAAAGGCAAGTCTTACTATGTTAAAGAGAGTGAAAACACAATACCAATTATGATTTGTGCATAAGAAGTAGCTTTGAAGAAATCAAAGGCAGGCAGGGATGGCAACTGGATTTCTGAATCCATTGGTATAGGGAAATTCCTTTACCAAATTAAGTCTAAACCTTCTTTATAACTTATAGTCATAAAGAGTGGTGTCGAACTCAAACAGAAAGAAGGACCACTAAATCATATATCAGTATCTCTGCAGGCTGTATACTGACTTAGAAAACCACACGCTAACATTATCCATGTTTACTATATTTTTATTTGTTGTTAAATATTTTCCCATGAAGTGGCGTGGGCAACATCACCCACTGGCCATGAGGTTAACACGTCTGTGCTTGTCCGGGGGATCAGAGCAGGAGTGCAGGGAGTGCATTGCTGGCACACAGGCAGGGTTCTCTTGCTTTGCCCTGCTTGGATCTGGGTCACAATACTGTTTGGAGGTTCTTGGAGGAGGAAGAACACTGGTGTGGCAGAGCTTGCAGTGACAGTACAGTAGAAACAACTCTAAAAACAGCAGCGCAGCCCCTAAACCTTGAGACAAAGCACTCTCTACAAGCAGTAATACCCTGACAAAAAGCTCAAGGGTCAAGTACTTGTCTGGGAACATGAACAGGCAGCGAAAAAGGATGTAGACTCAGACTCTAGAATCTTTTTTTGGTGACAAAGAGGATCAAAACATACAACAAAAAAAGTCAACAAAGTCAAAGGGCCTACATCAAAAGCCTCCGAAAAAAAATATGAATAGGTCTCAGGACATGGAAGAGCTCAAAAAATATGTGGAAATGCAAGTTAGAGAAGTAGAGGAAAAACTGGAAAGAGAAATGAGAAGGGTGTGAGAAAACCATGAAAAACAAGTCAATGACTTGCTAAAGGAGATCCAAAAAAAATACACAAGAAAATAACACCTTAAAAAATAGACTAACCCAAATGGCAAAAGAACTCCAAAAAGCCAAAGAGGAGAAGAATGCCTGGGAAGGCAAAATTAGCCAAATGGAAAAGGAGGTCCAAAAAAACACTGAAAAATACTACCCTAAAAATTAGATTGGAGCAAGTGGAAGCTAGTGACTTTAGGAGAAATCAAGATATTATAAAACACAACCAAAGGAATGAAAAAATAGAAGACAATGTGAAATATCTCATTGGAAAAACCACTGACCTGGAAAATAGATCCAGGAGAGATCCTAGGACTACGTCACCAAATTCCAAAGTTCCCAGGTCAAGGAGAAAATATTGCAAGCAGTCAGAAAGAAATAATTCAAGTATTGTGGAAACACAATCAGGATAACACAAGATATAGCAGCTTCTACATTAAAGGACTGAAGTGCTTGGTATATAATATTCAGGAGGTCAAAGGAGCTAGGATTAAAACCAGAAATCACCTGCCCCAAAAAACTGAGTATAATACTCCAAGACAAAATATGGACTTTCAATAAAATACAGGACTTAAAGTTTTCTCAATGAAAAGACGAGAGCTGAATAGAAAAGTTGACTTTCAAATGCAAGAATCAAGAGAAGCATGAAAAGGTAAACAGGAAAGAAAAGTTATAAGGGACTTACTAAAGTTGAACTGTTTTGTTTACATTCCTATATGGAAAGATGATGCTTGTAATTCATGAAATCTTTCTCAGTATTAGGGTAGTCGAAGGGAATATACATATATACTGACAGAGGGTACAGGGTGAGTTGAATATGAAGGGATGATATCTAAAAAATAAAATTAAGGGGTGAAAGAGGAATATAGAGAGAGGGAGAAATGGAGAGACAGAATGGGGTAAATAATCTCACATAAAAGTGGCAAGAAAAAGCAGTTCTGTTGGAAGGGAAGATGAGGCAGGTAAGGGGAAATGGGTAAATCTTGCTCTCACTGGATTTGACTTGAGGAGGGAATAACATACTCAGGTGGGTATCTTACCCCACAGGAAAGTAGGGGGAAGGGGATAAGAAAGGGGGGATGATAGAAGGGAGGGCAGATCAGGGGAGGAGGTAATCAAAAGCAAACACTTTTGAAAAGGCACAAGGTCAAGGGAGAAAACTGAATAAAGGGGGACAAGATAGGATGGAAGGAAATATAGCTACTCTATCACAACATCATTATTGTGGAGGTGTTTTGCACAATAATACATGTGTGGCTTATGTTGAATTGCTTGCCTTCTTAGGGAGGGTGTGTGGGGAGGGAAGAAGGAAGAGAATTTGGAACT
This sequence comes from Phalanger gymnotis, assembly GCA_028646595.1. Lineage (NCBI taxonomy): Eukaryota > Metazoa > Chordata > Mammalia > Diprotodontia > Phalangeridae > Phalanger > Phalanger gymnotis. Next base: position 159,893,985 of record CM053625.1, on the reverse strand, counting down.
CAACGTTCTAAAAGTGGATGTTAAAAAAAAAAAAGATGTTTTTACATGCAACTGGGAAATAAGACATACAGGCAATGGGGTATAGAAATCTATCTTACCCTACAAGAAAGTAAGGGGAATGGGGTTGGGGGAGGGAGTAGGGTGATAGAGGGGAGGGCTGACTGGGGAATGGGGAATATATGCCATCTTGGAGTGGGGGCAGAGAGGATAGAAATGGGGAGAAAATTTGTAACTCAAAATCTTGTGGAAATCAATGCTGAAAAACTAAAAATATTAAATAATAAAATAGGACAATTTAAAAAAAGAATACAAAGAAAAAGACTCACTGTCAGCTTAGGATAGTTTAGGAAAACTGCACAGAAATGTCACATCATGTTTGAAAGATAAAATTTTGAAAGGTAAAACTTAAATAGAAGATATTAAAGATACTCGATGAATGCTCAATGCTAAAGAAGGAGCATTCCAGAAGGACTCAATGTTAGAAAAAAGAGACCCAGGAAGAAAACAGACATTGCTTGAATGAGTGGGTAAACTAGTGAGGACATGAGCATAGCTAGAATGTCACAGGAGACTTGGAAGTAGCAGAACCCCCGAGAGCAGGGATGGGGAAGCTGAGGCCTCAAGGCCACAGGTGGCCCTCTAAGTCATGAAGTGCCACCCTTTAACTGAATCCAAACTTCGGAGAACAAATCCCCTTAATAAAAAGATCTGTTCTGTAAAACTGCAACACACAAGGCAGGCAAGCTAGTCTAGCTGAGACAGCAGGGCATCCTGTGGGAGAAATGGAATTATCAAACAGAACCAAAGGAATGAAAAAATGGAAGACAATGTGAAATATCTCATTGAAAAAACCACTGACCTGGAAAATAGATCCAGGAGAGAGAATTTAAAAATTATTGGACTACCTGAAAGCCATGATCAAAAAAGAGCC
>CM053625.1:159872083-159892554 GCA_028646595.1 Phalanger gymnotis | reverse complement strand
AAAAACAAACATTTTCGAAAGGGGACAGGGTCAAGGGAGAAAATTCAATAAAGGAGGATAGGTTAGGAAGGAGCAAAATATAGTTAGTCTTTCACAACATGAGTATTGTGGAAGGGTTTTACATAATGATATGCATGTGGCCTATGTTGAATGGCTTGACTTCTTAGGGAGGGTGGGTGGGAAGGGAAGAGGGGAGAGAATTTGGAACTCAAAGTTTTAAAAACAGATGGTCAAAAGCAAAAACAAAAAAGTTTTTGCATGCAACTAGAAAATAAGGTACAGAGGCAATGGGGCATAGAAATTTATCTTGCCCTACAAGAAAGGAAAGGAAAAGGGGAAGGGAAGGGAGTGGAGTGACAGAAGGGAGGGCTGACTGGGGGGAACAGGGCAACCAGAATATACGCCATCTTGGAGTGGGGGAGGAGGGTAGAAATGGGGAGAAAATTTGTAATTCAAACTCTTGTGAATTTCAATGCTGAAAACTAAATATATTCAATAAAAAAAAATAAGGAATGTAAATTAAAAAAAAAAAAATGAACTCTACAAGGAACCAAAGGGGAACTTCCTGAAGCACCCAGGAAGGGAAAACGAGTACTCCTAGAAAAGGGACTTAGAGCAATTCTGAGTTACTTTCTTCCACATGATGTGCTCTAAGCTTAGACCTAATTTATCCTAGACTCTGTATATACTTGTGGAAAAGTGTACCCATACTTTAGGAGGCTATTTTGTACCAACTGTCCTTAGCTTATCACCTGAGTGAATACCCATTTCTATAAAGCTAATTCAGTCTGGCTGGCTAATTAATGTTAACTGATAATTACAGGGAAGCACACAGGATAGAGCTTGTGAGCTACTATACTAGAAAACCATACCACCTAGAACCTTACAGCCTCTTAGTCGTCCACCCCCCCCCCCCCAGAGGAAGTAATTCCCCAGGGAAGTATTCAATGCAGTAGTAAAAGAATAAGGTATCATAAAGCTGTGTCTATCTTAACATTTTTAACCCATTTTCTGGTTTCCATTCAACATCATTCCCGGTCCTCTTTTCCTTCCTGGTCCTCTTCTCTTGGCAAAGATACTGGAATCGTTTACCATTTCCTTTTCAAGCTCATTTTACAGATGAATAAACTGAGGTAAATGGGGTTAAGTGACTTGCCCAGGTCACACAGCTAGTAAATGTCTGAAGCCACATTTCAACTCAGGCCTTCCTCACTGCAGTTCTGGTTCTTTATACACTGCGCTACCTAGTTTCCCTGGATGACTATTTACAAGATTACAAATTGTGCAGATTAACAGAAGAGGAAATAGAATACTTAAATATCCTTATCTTATAAATTGAACAAGCATCAAATGATTTCCCTAAGAAAAAAAGCCCCATGACTAGACAGATTTACAAGTGAATTTTACCAAACACTTTAGGAACAAGTTGATCCCAATACTATATAAACTATTTGAAAAAGCAGGTAAAAAAGGAATCCTACCAGTTCCTTTTATTACACAAACATGGTGCTGACACCAAACCAGGGAGAATGACAGCAGAGAAAGTAAACTAAAGGGCAATTTCCTTAAAGAATATGAAAGCAAAAATTTCAAATAAAATACAAGCAAGGAGATTACAGCAATATATTGCAAATATGCACTATGACCAGGTGGTATTTATATCAGGAATGCAGGACTGGTTCCATATTAGGAAAACTATCAACATAACTGACCATATCAATAAAAACAACAAAAAAAACCCATATGTCCATATCAATAGATGCAGAAACGTCTAACTTGAGAGGTTTCTATAACCATAGCATCACCCTTCTTCTTTCTTTGGGCTAGGCACATTGCTAGTTAATAGGTGCACAAAGACAAAAGTGAAAGCTTCCTTGGCTGCAGGCAGCTCCCATTCCAATGGATCCGACAACCTCAATCTCTATCATCTCCATCTCTGTCACTGTCTCTGTCTTTGCCTGCCTTTGTCTATATCTACTATATCTTTATTTGGATATCTGTCTTATGGGGGAGGGCAAGCACTAGAAGCTGGACAGTGGAGAACAGAAAAGACTTAGTGGGAAAGATAGTACTTCAAAAGAACCTTGTATAAAAGTAGGGATTCTTCAAGAAGGACATGGGAAGGACTGCATTCCAGGCATGGGAGATATCCAGTGAAAATTTTGAAGAAAGGAAACGGAATGCCATGTATTAAAAATCACAGAAGGCCAATTTGGCAGCATTTACTGCAAATTTGGTTTAACATTAGAAGACATAAGGCAGATTAAACTGTAATAACATGGGGAAAGTAGATTAAGTGCAGGTGAAGAGATTTAAATTGCTAACAGAAGTTTATATGTGATCCTAGTGGTCATAGTTAACCACTACAGTTTACTGAGTAAGAGAGTGACATATGCAATCAATGCTTTAGGAAAATCACTTTGGCAGTTATTTGCAAAATCAATTTGAGTGGAGAGACTTGAGGCATAGAGACCAATAATTGATATATGTTTGTTGTTTGAGTTCTCTGATAGAAATATGCCTTGGTGTGTTTGTGCCAAAGGTATTGATTGGACTGCATTGGGAGGACAATACTATCTCTCTTGAAGGAACTTTTTCCTATGAGAAAGAATGAAAAGTACTAAAAATTAAGCATGTTAGAGAGTGTATGCAATGTAGGAAAGATATATAGGTTGTATTTAAGCTTAATTAGCTTAAAACTGCACCAAGACTTCTGGGAAAACTCTAATGTAAGGGAGTAATCAATCAGTAGTGAGTGGCATTAATTGAAGAAATTTTCCAGGGTGGAGAGGGGGAGAAAGTTCCACAAGAGTGTAGCAAGCACTGGAAATCTAAGTTTAAATTCAAGCTTAGACACCTGACGGCCACATTATCATGACCAAGCCACTTACATTTATGGAAACTCAGTTCCTTCATTCTGTCAAATGAGGGTAAACTACCTACGACCTAGAATTTTTGTAAAGACAGTGCTTTCTTAATTTTAAGGTAATAAACAAATGTAACTATCTTTCATCTAAATTTTATGATGGGACCTGGAACCACCATTCCTGCCCTTCCTGTGTCATTAGAACTATTGTTGGTGAATTAAAGTAACAACATTTTTTAAAAAGTCCAATTAAGTAGAAATTAAATTTTGAAAATGAATAGCCAACCATTTCACAGTTTATGTCTATATGATATTCCCAAGTAAATTAACTTGTTATTAAGAGGAAATAATAGGCATAAGTGGATTGCTTCATTATTTTATCTAGAAGTCATTTTTAACACATTTTGAGTCATGAATCTTTTTTATCAGTTTGGTGAAGCCTTTAGATCCCTTCTCGGAATAATTTTATTAAAAAAGAAAATCATAAATGAGGAAACATTAAATTTCAGTTAAAGGTTTATGAAAATAAAAATGTATTTTTTTTCCCTATAGGATTATTGACCCCTTGAACTCCATTCATGGATCCCAAGTTAAGAACCTCTGACTAGAGGCAGCCAGAGACAAATAAAAACAAAATCTTGGCAATGTAGAAAATGACAGATTGAAAAAAAATGAAAACTATAAAACAAGTTCTGAGCATTTTCTCCTCTCACTGCTAAATCTTGTTATCTTCACAGATGGTATGACAGACTGATTAATTGACTGAATTGTCCATTCATTCATTTGCTTGATTATTTATTGGCTTCAACTAAAGTGGAACTCCTGATCACCACTCTTCCTTCAACACCTTACCTCTCTCTAGTCATTGTTTTGTTGTGTTTATTTTTGGTTTTAGTGGTACAATTCTCATAATGATTGGACTAATTTAAAGTAAACTGTGATTAAACTGAAATAGGCCAAGATGTTCTTAATGTGAAGTTTTCCTAAGGCATTCGAGCATATGAACTATAGGTTTTAGGTCCACATTAATCTATAATAAAGTGGGTCCTCTAAAGAAAAGGTGATATGGTAGAGAATATGACTTTCCAAATATAAGCATCAACTACAAACTACTCAATTTTCATACAAATCTCTTTGTAATGTAAGCCTCTCTTTCAATATGATAGATAAAAATTTACTAGGTGATCTCTAAAGTGTTTTTGAATCCTATAACATATGGAAAAATGAGGGGAAGAGCTCTAAAATTTTACTAAAGAAAAAAAGGACACTAATATAAATCACCAAAAGACATATATAGTGTTCTTTCTGGCAGATGTTATAGCTTTATTTACTATTTCTTGATGTACTTCATGTATGTGTTCATGTGTGTATGTGTGTGTGTGTGTGTGTGTATGTTTACGTGTACTATCAACAAAACCTGGCAGCAAGAGGTAGAGAAATTCTATTTAAAATAACTGCAGATGATAGGAAATATTTGGGAATCTACCTACCAGGACAAATCCAGGGACTATATGAATACAATTATAAAACATTTTTTCACAGAAATAAAAACATCTAAATAAATGGAGAAATATTAATTGCTCATGGGTAGACTGAGCCAATATAATAAAAATGACAATTCTACCTAAGTTAATTTCTTTATTCAGGGCCATACTGATCAAACTACCAAAAAATTAATTTGTAAGGCTGGGGAAAAAAAAAACTAACAAAATTCATCTGAAAGAACAAATGGTCAAAAACATTAAGGAATCAATGAAAAAAAAATATGAAGGAAGGCAGACAAGCAGTACCAGATTTCAATCTAGTACTAGCTGAGAAATAGAGTGGTAGATCAATGGAATGTTAGGTACACAATATATAGCAGTAAATGACAATAGTAATCTACTGTTTGATAAACCCAAAGATCCAAGCTTTTGTAGTAAATACTCATCCTCTGACAAAAAAATGCTGGAAAAACTGGAAAGGAGTTTGAAAGGAACTAGGGGCATAGACAAACATCTCAAGCCATATACCAAGATAAGGTCAAAACAGACAAATGATTTAGACACAAGGGGTGAATCATCAGTAAAATAGGGGACCATGGAAAAATTAACCTGTAAGATCTATGAGTAAGGAAAGAATTTATGACCAAACAAGATATAGAAGGGATCCCTATAAGTAAAATGGATAGTTTTGATTACATGAAATGAAAAAGGGTTTGCACAAACAAAAAATTTTACAGCCAAAATTAGAAGGAAAACAAGAAACTGAGGAGGAAAATTTACAGACAATTTACAGAAAATTTACAGTAAATTTTCTCTGATAAGGGCTTAATTTTGCAAATACACAGAGAACTAAGACAAATTTATGAATAAATAAGAGCCATTCCCCAGTTGATAAATGGTCAAAGGATACGAACAGGCAGTTTTCAGAAGAAATCAAAGATATCACTAGTTACGTGAAAAAATGCTATAAATTACTATTGATTAGAGAAATGCAAAGTAAAATAACCCTGAAGTACCACCCCACACATATCAGATTGGCTAATATGACAAATAAGGAAAATAACAATTACTGGAGATGTGGAAAATTGGGACACTAATGCACTGTTGGTGAAGCTTTAAATTAATCCAAACATTTCAGCAAACAGTTTGGAACTATGCCCAAAGGGCTATTAAATGGTGCATACTATTTGACCTAGCAATACCACTACTAGGTCTGTATCCAAAAGAGATCAAAGAAAAAGGGAAAGGACCTACTGGTACAAAAAGTTTAAGGTAGCTCTTTTCGTGGCAGCAAAAAATTGGAAATTGAGAGGATATCCATCAACTAGGGAATGGCTACACAAAACTATTATGCTTTAAGAAATGATGAGCAGCATACTTTAAAAAAAAAAAAACTTGTGAAGGTTTAGATGAACTGATGTAAACTGAAGTGAGGAGAACCACGAGAACACTATACAAATTTCCATATATAAGCATAATCAACTGTGAAAAACTTAGCTACTCTGCTCAAGACAATGATCCAAGACAATTTCAAAGGACCAATGATGAAATAAGCCATTGATCTCCAGAGAGAGGAGTGATGAACTCTTCATGCAGAACGAAGTGTGTTTTTAAAAATTTATTTTAGTCTTGGTGGTTTTTTTGGGGGGTGGGGTGGGGGAGCAGGGAGGTCTGTGTTTTCTTTTGTAACATGGCTAATATGGAAACATGTTTTATATAACTTCACATGTGTGAATATCATATTGCTTGCCTTCTTAAAGGTTAAGGGAGAGAATTTGGAATTCAAAATTTTAAAACATGAATGTTAGGGTTTTTTTTTTACATTTGATTGGGAAATATTTAATGAAATAAATAAAAAACATATTTCCCCACTTACCCCCAAATAAAACAATAAATATTCTGGACCAGGATTAAGATATGCCACTCTAGAGATTACAGTTTGGGGGTTAAAATGTAAACAGGCACTTATTTATTATATAAAATTTATTGTACAAAATGTACAATTTATTGTACAAAACAACTTTACGGATATCAAGAGGTTAAAAGAATATGATTTCTAAAGTTAAAAAGGATATTACAATGAAATATTAGTCCATGTCACCTCCCAGTAACCAACACATTGGCCATAATAGGTCAGGAAAGGCATTCCCTGAAGGGTAAAGGCACTTCTGCAATGCCTCTGATATCCCTTTAGCCTAGGTATTTTATGCTTCAGGCAGTAGGTAGCCCAATGGCCTTTCTGCTCCTAAAAAAACCAGCCCAGACTATATCAAAGAAGTGTCATTCCTACCACAAAACTGGGATAAACAAAATAGGTATAAATAAAAGATATCAATAAATTTTACTTTTTAAAAAAACTCAGTGAAAATTTGATGATATGCTTTTGTAATTATAACATTGTATTTTTACATCAAGTCAATTCCAATTCTGCAGATTTCTTTCAGAGGTTAAGTAGATCAAGCTTTTGTTTCCCAACAAATGATACAAAGGAACACCATTTCTTGAACTATTTAAAATATTTTTTTCATGCTGTCAATTTCTCCTTTCTTATTTACTTTGTTTCATTTTAGGGAAAACAGCATAAACATTGGATCTACATTTTTAAAAGTTTGCATAAGCTCTTGACAACTACGTTGTAGTACTCTGATATATAAGATGAATGTTAAATGCTTTGTAGTTTCCTTATAAAGTTAATGCAACCATCTAGTTTCTTTTAATCATTCTTGTGACAAAAAAGTTCCAGAGATATATTCCAAAACTTTCCTAATCTGTAAAATTAGTTGCATTGCATAACATCACTGTCAGAATAATTAAGTCACCACACATCAAAAGCAATATTGAATAAATTGCACTTTAACAAATAAATCACATTTTAGAATAAAATGTTCTTATAAGTTTTCATTGTAAGATACCAGAGAATTTTCTTTATAATTATAGAGATCCCTATCTATATTAAATAATTCTAGAATAAAAAGATTTTATAGCATACCGGTAAAAAACAAAGCAATATTTGCCCTCAAATTAACTAAACTGTGCATAAATATCTTTTGATCCAATGAATATCACTTTTGTGTCACAGTGATCAAAGAAAAAAGGAAAAGGACCCATATGCACAAAAATTATGAGAACTGGAGTGTACGTGTGACCATCCATAGGGGAACGGTGGAACAAATTGTAATATATCAATATAATGGAATATATTGAACCATAAGACACAATGAAAGGGACAGTTTCAAAGAAATCTGGGCATAAACTGATGGAGAGGGAAGTGATTAGAACCAGGAAACCAATTTATACAGTAACAAAAGCAATGTAAAGAAAACTAGCTTTGAAAGATTTAACAATCTTTATCAATGTAATGACCATCCACAGTACCAAAAAACCAGTGATGAGTCATGCTACCCATCTCCTGACAGATAAAACTGAAGTATGACCAATGTGGAAATTTATTTTACTTGATGATGTATAATGGTTTTACTTTTCTTTTCAACTGGGAAAAAAGGGGAGGTGGGGTTGTAGCGGGGAGGAGAAAGACTATGGATAAATTTCCAAAAAATGAAAATGCAAACAGAATGAATCACAGACAAGCTTTTCAAGTTACATACTGATTTTATTATATCCTTAATAAGTAGAGCAAGCACTAAATAATAAAGATTCCTGGTTTTACAGATAATCTACTGTTCTACAATGTATGTGGAAATGCTTATTTTATTTAGGTTTTAAGTTCAGAATTTTTTAAAAAGTATTTTGAATATAGCAATAGTTTTACCTTGTTCCATCCTTTTCATTTGCTGAATCTGATCGACAGTTTTCTTTAATATCTTGCATTTGTCTGGTTTTACGCTCAGGCTATCAATGTCACCAATGTTCGCAGACAGTAACTCAGCCAGCTCTTCTAAATATTTATTTTCTTGTTCCCTGCGCCTCTTTTCGGTGCTGTTGACACAGAAAATCTAATTATTATAATTTCACTGCTACCTTCTATTGTTCCACAGTGTGGCACGTAATAAGCAAAACTGTATGTAGAGACCCTTAATTTTTTACAGAACTCAAAGACAGATTCAGAAACCAGAGTCAACCTACTTAAAAGTCAGGAAGTGCAACAGGAACTATAAGGCCAAAACCAATTAAAATAAAATACAACTTTATTTTCACTGAGCAAGTGATATGTTCCAAAAATTATGTACATAGATCTCATTAAAAGGGACCTAACAGGCAATCCTTTGATTGTGTAGAATACTTTTATAAGGTCAGTGTAACTCCTTATTCTGTCTGTTTTATGTTTGGATTTTCAACATATATGGTTTTATTAAGGCAAAGGAAATCTAAAGAAGAGGCTAGGGGTGCAGCAGACAGTGCAGTGCAGAGCATAAAGTCAGAATGATCTGAGTTCAAATGTGGCCTTAGAAACTTCCTAGCTATGTGACCCTGGGAAAGTCACTCAAGTGCTGTTTGCCTCAGTTTCCTCAACTGTAAATGGGAATATTAACAACACCTACTTTACAGGATTGTTGTAAGGATCAAATGAAATAATATTTGCAAAGCACTTAAGAGTTCCTGGTAAATAGTAGGTGTTATAAATGCTTATTTCCTTTCCCCTCCTCTGTAAGAAATAAAAAAAAATTAGAAATTTTATTAACACTATTCATCAGAAACCTTTATATAAATGGCATTAGTAGGTCCTTATCACAAAGAAATAAAATGCAGAAAGGCCTCGCCTTACTGCTCTTCTCCATGAAACTAGATTTAAATAGCAGAAGTCAGTAACTTATAAGTTTTTTTCCAAAACCAAAATTACAGCCTTTTGCCCATAGATTCTCAGAAAAATAATAAATTAAATTTTACTGATAGTAGTATAGTAGAGTGGAAAGAGCACTGGATTTGGAGTTAAAGGAACTAGGTTCAAATCATGTCATTTACTACCCATGTGACTTCGGCCTGACACAACTTTACTTAGCAATTTTTTCCTTATCCTGAAAATGAGAGGGTTGGATTAAACAATCTCCAATGAGAACGTAACAGGTTAAGTGAATTGTCCAGGTTCATACAGCCAGTAAGCACCCAAGGAAGGATTTGACCTCAAGCAAATTTACAAGCAAACTCAGGTTTATAGACTACACATCCAAGGCTCTAGGCACTATTTCTTTCTGCTGATTTAATATTCCTGTCCACAATGACATCTCCACTTGTTGGTGCCCACTATTATCTGTTCCGCTCCCTGGCTTTCACCCTAAGTTGGAAAATTTTTCATGTGTTCTCTTGTCTCCCTAATTAAAATGGAAACTCCATGAAAGCAGGAACCATATATTACAAGTATATTTTATCTCCTATTGTTAGAGAGTGCTGTTCAAATAGGCACTCAAAAACTTAGTGAACTGGACTGAAAATAAGAAATAAAGTATATATAGGAAAAGATAACAAAACAAAATGAGGTTCAAATTACAGGTAGGTTGGTTCACCCCTTAATTTCCCGCTAGAACAGTAGGAAGAGTAAGAAATGGGAATATGGCAACGAGAGATGAGACAGCCAACATCACCAGCAAAAATACTCCATACATTTTGTGTTTACTTTCCTATGCCCACTTTGCTTCTCTGGCAGGACTGGTCAGCTGACGCCAGAGGAGACTTAAATGCTCAACAAAAGAGTTTATATTTGATCTTACAGAGAACAGGAAGCCACTGGAGTTTAAGTAAGAGAGTGGTCTGGTTAATTAGTACCCATGTATTGGGAAAAAGAAGGACAGATTAGAGTGAGAAGGGACTTGTGGCAAGGTAACTAATTAGAAAGCTATGTAGAGAGTCAAGAGATGATGTGGTATTGACTTAGGTGGTAGGGGAGAAGGAAAGAGAGAAAGGGAAGGAGAATATTGCAAAGGTTGTAAATAATTGGATTATGTGGGCTAAGGAATTCTGAGAAGTTTGGAATCACACCACGTTTGTAAACCTGAATAATTAGAAGGATGGTGGTGCCCTACAGAGAAATGGGGAAGTTCATAAGAAGTGAGGAAGATAATGCATTGTTTTTGATATAATGATGTAGAGATGTTTTCACAGGATGTATGTGCGTGCGCATGCGTGCGAGCACATACACACATGCATCATCTGCAGAAGTAATAATTAAACCCACAGAGAGGGGCTGATAAGCTAGTGAAAGTATAAAAAGAGAAGAAAGTCAAGACTGGAAACCAGATTGCGAAGGAATAAGAAGTGAATGAAAAAGAAGAAAAAAGTGGAGAAAGAGTATAGCCAGCTTTTTCTAGTTGGGTTAAGAAAGAGAAGAGAGAGAGGAAGAACTATAGTTGAAGAGAAAGTAGGGTGGTGAAGAGTTTTTTAAAGATGGAAGGGACTTATTCGTTGGAAACCAGGAAAGGAGCTGATAAAGAAAGGGAGCGATTGGAGTTTAAAGAGAACAGAACTTTCAGCATTTTATTCAGGCTGACCCCAGCCATGCTTTATTTCACTCTTACTTCCTGGTAACCAACCAACTTGCAGCCTATGGCCCAACTCACCATTCATGTATGAGCCAACATGGCCCTCGATGGCCACCATTGCCTTACATGTGTTATCTCTCTCAATTACAATATAGGCTTTTTTAGAGCAGAGGCTACCATTGCTTTTGTATCCATATCTACATTACTTGGAACAAAATCCAAACTTAATAAATGCTTATTTGTTCATTCATGGAGAAAATGGAAGAGGATGGGATGAAGAGTGCACATTACTTTCCTTTACAAACTGGACAAAGCAAACTGGCTATATCCACTCCTTTGCACAGGCTGTCCCTAATGCCTAGAATTCACTCCCTTCTCACTGTTACCTCGAAGAATATTTAGCTACCTTCAAGGCTAAGCTAAAGGCAGCTAAGTGGCACAGTGGAAAGAGTGCTGGCCCTGGAATCAGGAAAGGCTAACTTCAAATCCCACTTCAGACACTCACTAGTTGTGTGACCCTGGTCAAGTCATTTAACCTATCTCTGTTAGCTTCTGTTTTCTCATCTGTAAATGGAGATAATAATAGCACGTACTTCCAAGGGCTGTTGTCATGATGACATTTGTAAAGCACTTTGCCTATCTTAAAGCGCTATATGATAGCTACTTTGTCCTTATATTATTAGCTTATTCTAGGCATCTTATATACACAGAGAGGAATATATTAATTAGCACACTATTCTTTACAATAGCACTCCTTGAATCGTAGTTTGATATTAAAATTAAAAATATAATATGATCTTAAGCTGCACTAATTGAAGCATTCTACCTAAACCAAAGGAAGTTAATAGCCTCATTGTATTTAAAGATACATCTAGAATACCCTTATTCACTTCTGCTTACCACATATTAAGGAAGGTAATGACAAACTAGAACATATCCAAAGAAGGAAGAAGGATTTGGAAAATGTTCCATATGTGCAATGTTTAAAGAAAATGGAGAAGATGGGAAATATAGTTAGTAATCTTTAAGTATTTAAAGGATTATTATAAAGAAAGTTTATCCTGTACAATTGGGGGGTGGGGGGGGGCAGTGGTAGGAGAGATGGAAGTTACACAGGCAGACTTGGGCTCCATGTAAGGAAAATTATATGCTCAAATAACAAAGAATCAATAGAGTTTATCTAAAAACAAATGGGCCACCCCTTGAGATAGAATTTTGCTTGTTACCAAAAATTTTCATTTGGAAGCTTGATAAGCACCTGTTGAAGAAGAAATATTGTAGGACAGATTCCTTGCGTGGGCAAGAAATTAAACGACAGGAGGCCTGAAATTCTTATTACTCTAACAGGGCTGTCCAAAGCATGTGGTCAGCAGTGCCATTTATGTAGCCTGCCTACAGAGCACAGAAATTTACATAAATGCTTTAGTAAATGAAGGTGAGCTACCACAGAGCTCTTATTAAAATGGCAAATCAAAATATATTGTCCACTGTTTCAATAAAAGCCTAAGGTTGGACAGCCCTCCTCTAAAATTTTATGATTTCTCATTCCCCATACATCTCTCATCAGACTCCCTTTCCAAATGTCACCACCAAGTCCTCCACTGATAATATAGAATATAAAGTTCTACCTCCTACTTCATTAGCAAACAAAAGCCAAGCACAGAGCAATAAAAGAGCTGACATTTAAATAGCACATTAAGATTTACAAAATGCTTTATGTGTATTATTCCTTTTGATTCTCACAACCACATTATAGAGTAAGTAGGTAATTCCTATTTTACATATGAAAAAACCAAGCCTGAGAGTTAAAGTTACTTTCCAATGGCCATCCAGCTATAAAGTCTTAGAATCAAGATCTGAACACATATCTCTTCTGACTCCAAAGTTCAATACATTTTCTACTCTACCATGTGTAAATAGTAATGATTGAAAATTATGCTTGGGAAATCAAATCATTTATATCAAATAAAACAAAACAACAACAAAAATGATTAAATAGATAATTTTTTAAATGCATTAAGTAGAAGTGAGGCTACTCTAGACAAGAAATACTACACATAATGTCAGACTTTTTCCTGTGCGTTGATTAATATTGCTGCGCTGTTTTTTCTTCATTTATCCTCTTTATTATAAGGAATGGCTCTCTGGGAGGTAGGGGATTCACTGGGAAATGTAAGCAATATAAAAATAACATGTCAAAATTTGAATGTTCTTACCTTGATGCCAGTGTGTCACATGGTGATCCTTTTCTCTTGTGGGAATCTGGGTTAGAAGGGTCTGTCGAACTGTCTCCGAGGCCACTCATGTTGAGCTATTTCATACCTAACAACCACAAAAAAGAAAATAATAAAGATACTGGTAGAAAATTCTGACAAATAATGCAAAATCGCTAGGTAAAAGTAACTTGAGTCTATCAAAAACATCCACTATTCACTAAACAGACTACAGTTGCAATAATAAGTATTATAATATGCTACAAAGAACACTAGAGTTCAGAGTCCTAGGTTCAAATCATGATTCTGCAACTGGCCAATGGGACAAGCCAAATAACTTATATCTTTCTTTCTCCATCTGCCAAATAGAGAAATTAATACCTGTATTTAAATTAAACCACAGTGGTGCAGCATGAACAATAAAATACTTTAAAAAAAATAAATGCATATTACAAAACAATCATCACAATACCTGAACACAGAGGGGAAAAAAACCCCAAACATTACACAATGGAACCTAAACAAAGCACTTAATCCAATCTCTCATTGTGGCACAATGTTGACCTTGAATTCTCCAAGGAGAACACAAGATTTGCCAGGTTATATTGTCCTAAAAAGGCTTCAAGCATGGTTCTGATTAAAAAAAACAAAACTATGTCTGTTTTCTGAGGACTATCATAATTAAACATGGGAAAGTTCACCACTAATAGAGTGGCAACCTGATGATGGCTTATTTGGTCATGATGACCTATGAAACAAAAACACATGGCCCTTGGTATAGTATACCCACCCCCAAAATATATGTCTGCTTTTACAATGACAGTAGCATAGTAGTGGAAAAGGGAGGCAGATACTGCTTAGAATAGAATTAACAGACTTTCTATAAACATTAACAGAGCTAGTGATATTCAAATTTGAGATCATTGTCCAGTGACTCAAGATGGACAAACTCTTGAAGGAAGTGAATCATGTCAATATTGTTAAAAATTAAAGAATATAAAACAAAGCCGTAGAAATATGGAAAAAATGTTTCAAAGGTTCTCTTTGGAGAGGCAAAGAAAAATTTATGTAGTTGGCTTTATCATATGTTCGAGCACAATAAAAATATAATTTCTTGGGAACTTGTACTTTCTTGTACTATAGTATATTCTTTCATGTAAAGTGTGTTACATAAGAGAACAGTAAAAATAATAGAAATTTCAGGAAAAAAAACAAGAGAGGCAAAGAGAAGAGAGTCAAGATATATTACATATAATGAGCATCAAATAACATTTAAAATTTTGATATTTTAATAGAAAGGAAATTATGATTTCCCATATACAGTAATTTTCAAGCCATTTTTCTGTGCATAGTCAGGACTGACCTGTTATATAAAAGACCAAACAAAATTAATATCAACTTCTAAGACAGAATAAAAATAAGATATGCCAAGCAATTAAATTCAGCTCAAGAGCACATTGAGGGAGAACCAGAAGGCAGCATGTCTGTCAGGGAAGTGAAAACACCACCATCTTGACCACCAACTCCCCTCAGATTCTAATGGAGCTAGTCCAAGACTCTGAATGGAAAAGCCTTTGGAACAGCCATATCCCCCAAAGCAACAGACTTGCTCTGGGCTCAGTCCTCTCAGCTATCAATCAAGGAAAAATCACTGTGGAAAGGGGAATCACCTTCCTCTTCACCAATAATAACAAATGCTGACCAACTGCCACTAACAGGCAAATAGGCACAGCAGCCCAGGAAGTGACAGCCCCACCCAGACCACTGATCTTGCTTCTAAGTCCAGCTCTCATAACCATCATTCAGGGGAACAACTCCTGTGATATAAGTTCCAGCCATCACCACCAACTGTCAACCAACCAATAAAACACAAGGCAGGCAAGCCAGACTAGCTGAAGCACCGAGGCACATCAGGAGAGAGATGAAAGACAGTACGTGGCTAAGCAAGTCAAATGACCAACACTTTGGCCACTATTTCCCCTACAACTCTGATGTGCTCTAAAAAAATAAGCAGGCAGATTTCAGGAAAACCTGGAAAGACTTATATGAACTGATGCTGAGTTAAATGAGGAGAACCAGGAGAACACTGTACACAGTAACAATCACACTGTGTGATGACTGACTTTGATAGACTTAGCTCTTTATGGTTATTCAAGGATCTAAGACAACTCCAAAAGACTCGCAATGGAACATGTTATCCACATCCAAAGAAAGCACTGCAGTCTGAATGCAGACAGAAGCATACTATTTGTTC
Source organism: Phalanger gymnotis (assembly GCA_028646595.1). Classification (NCBI taxonomy): domain Eukaryota; kingdom Metazoa; phylum Chordata; class Mammalia; order Diprotodontia; family Phalangeridae; genus Phalanger; species Phalanger gymnotis. The sequence continues at coordinate 159,877,306 of CM053625.1, read as the reverse complement.
TCCTTTTCTTTTGTTTTTTCTTCTTTCTTGTGGTTCCTCTCATTAGTTCTAATTCTTCTTTACACCATGACTAATGCAAAAATATGTTTAATATGAGCATCTAGGTAGAACCTATATCAGATTGCACACTGTCTTGGGGAAGGGAGAAAATTTAAAACTCAAAATCTTATGGAAGTGAATGTTGAAAACTAAAAATAAATACATTAGTTATAAAAAAAAATGTGGCCTCAGATGTTTACTAGCTGTGTGAACCTGGGCAAGTCACTTAACCCTGTTTGCCTCAATTTCCTCATCGGTAAAACGAGCTGGAGAAAGAAATGGCAAACCACTCCAGTATCTTTGCCAAGAAAACCCCAAATGTGATCATGAAGAGTCAGACATGACTGAACCAACTTAGTAACAACCACCAATCTTGGTCACAAAAGACTAATAATGAAATACAATTCCTTCCATCTCAAGAGGTAGGTGAGGGGGACTATGGTATATATTCTCAGACATGATCACTCTATTAGTTTTGCTTCAATGTTCTTTGTTACAGGAGAGAGTGGGGCGGGGAACAGGGTAGTTAAATAAAGGGGCTCTTAAAATGACTAGTTTTAAAGAAAAAGGCAACAATAAAGCAAACCCTATTCCCTCATTCTATTCCCCAAATTAAAAAAAAAAAATAAAACCACTTGTGAAAGAGGATGTTGAAAGATTATACACAATATTGCTTCCTAAAACACTAAGAAACAGTAGAGTGAAGAATAAGGGGTATAGAAAGTCTGGAAAGTGATCCAATTAAGCAAAGTTACCCCAGGGGTATTTAAGATTTAAACTGAAGGATGAAACCAGCTAAAATTAGAAAAGATCTATAAATACTGATATTAACAAACTCCACTATCAATTACCTCATTTGCATTCTAACGGCACAAACCCAAACCCCCTATATGAGGAGGAAGAACTGACACAAAATAAAGAAAGATGGGAAGAAGATTTGGAGTAAACCAGGAATACTCAGGGAAGATCCACACAGACCATTGTGTTTCAATGGTATTACAGTGTCAAGAGTCTAAGAGGAAAAGTAGACCCTGGACCTGAGTCATACACAGGTACAAACAGGTTGAAGTCTCCATTGTAACAGGAAGTCTCCATATCAATGAGACTGTAGATTCAAAAGATTAAAGTAACTTCATGGATAAATAATTGAGATGATGATTATTCTCTGACATAGTGTTGAGACATTTTGTTGAAAATTACAGCTCTGAAATCCTAAAGTGTTAGCTTGACTTTCAACCTGGGCTTTCAACTTTGCATTCTCTATTTTTTGCCTCTGTATTTATTTTTCTAAGAAACAAAAACTTAGTTTGTCAGAAATTGCCATTTCCTATTAAGTCTACCAGAATATGTGACACAAGGTACTACGCTTAGCACACAAAGCCTTGTCATTCAAATGGCTCTCCCTGTTTTAATATGCGCTGTTATGTTAAACAAATATCCCCTCATTCCTATACAATTTTAATATTCTCAATGCTATTGGTTTTATACCAAATGCATCAGTGGATATAACAACACTGCAAATATGGCTTATTATGTAAAGTGCTTTACTAGTGTTGAACCATCCCTGCCTTGCTAGTGTAAATCCCAATTGTCATAATTAACAATTCTTTGATATGATATTGCATACTATTTGCCAATATTTTAATATTTTTGCACTGATATTCACTAGTGATAATGATTTATAATTTTCTTTCTTTCCTATATGCCTTTCCTTAGTTTGGAGTTCAAAAACATATTTGTCTCATAAAAAGAACTTAGCAAAATGCCATATTTTTCTATACCTACTATGTGCCAGGCACTAATGCTAGGTGTTTTTCACAAACGTTATCTTAATTAATCCTCACAATAACATTATGAGGTAGATGCTTTTATTATCCCCATTTTGCAGTTGAGGAAAGCAGGGCAAACAGAGGTTAAATGACTTGCCAAGGTCATACAGTTAATATGTACTTGAGGCTGTATTTGAGCCCAGGTCTTCCTGACTTCAAGAGTAGAAAATTCATATTTAATAGATTTTACTTTGCGTTTCTGCCTTTCTTGGCTTCAATAACACGCATCTGCTGTAGTCTCAAACCCTGAAGCCTCTCTCAGCTCCTGCAGTCCTCTCGCCTTGGACATCTATCTATCATGTCAATCCCTTTCTCCCATTGGTGAATTCTTCCCAGGTCCAAATTTTGGAGAGGCAGACATGTTAGCAAACCTTCATTCCCCTTATCTCTATGCTTCAGACTTTCAGCACTTCAACATTGAGCCCCAGTACTTTTAATTTACTACCCCACTTCCTTTAATTCCCTTTTATGGATAGTCTTCACAAATTAGGATATAAACTCCTTTAAGTCAGGAATTGTCTTTTTGCTTGTATTTTGTACCCCTATTATTCAACATAGCACAGTGGATAAAAGTGCCATGGCAGAGAAAGACCTGAATTCAAATGCAGCTTCAGGTACTTATTAGCTGTGTGTCCCTAGGCAAGTCACTTACCCTAATTTGCTTCACCTTGCTCATCTATAAAACGAAATGGAGAAGGAAATGGCTTGCCACTCCAGTGTCTTTGCCAAGAAAACCCCAAATGGGATCACAAAGAGTTGGACGCAACTAAAACAAGTGAACAACAACAAACATAGAAGCATTCAATTTTTACTCAAGAATCCACTAGGTTCTGGGGCTTTTTATGTGGCAGATTACTAATATTATGTCCTTTTTCTGTTACAAAAATTTTTCTTTATTTTTTTTTTCTTTTAGATCAACTGTTCTTAAGTTTTTATGTGTCACGGATCTCCTATGTCAGTCTGGTGAAGCCTATGGACCCCTTCTCAAAATGTATTTAAATGCATAAGATATGCAAAATTACAAAGGAAACCAATTATATGGAAATATAGTTATTAAAGTGTTTTAAAAAACAAGTTCATGAATCACCATGAAATCTAGGTTATTTACTTCTTATTTTGTGAGGTTTTGAGGGTAAGGTAGGTGGCCCAGTGGTTAGAGTCCTTAGGCCTGAAGTCAGGAAGACCAGAGTTCAAATGTGGCCTCAGATACCTACTAGTTTTGTGTGACCCTGGGCAAGTCCCTTAACCTTGTTTGTCTCAGAAGGAAATGGCAAGCCGCTCTAGTATCTTTGCCAAGAAAACTCCAAATTTGATCATGGAAAGTCCACAGCTGAAACAACTGAACAAAGTCATCTGTTTCTTTTATATCCTCACATTTATTGGCATATAATGAGCTGTTATATTTTCTAATGATTTATTTTTTTCAATATTCACTGTGACTTCTCCCTTTTCACTTTTTTGGGTATCATTTTGGTTAATTTAACTAATGTTAAAATGATTTTATTTTCTTTAAAGATCTGTTTTATTAATTTCAATTTGTTTTGATTTAAAATTCTATTAATTTTTCCTTTGATATTGTCGAGCTTTTATACTTAATTTTGGATGCCCAGAGATTTAAAAGTCATATTTTGGTATATATTCCTATTGACTTTTAAAATTATTTCTAAAGCTTAATTTTTGAAAAAATTATTCTTAACCAATTCACATCTTAGTTTGCAGTTCAATTTTATCTTAGACTAATTTCCCTTACTGATTGTTTTTAATTGATTTGACTGCAAAAATAACATTTAAATGACAAATTTTGCATTTATTTATGTATTTTAACGTCTCAGAGATCAATATTTAAAAGTCCCCATTTACATCTAAATATTTACAGCAGTACTCTCTGTAGTAGCAAAGAGCTAGAAACAAAGTAGATATCCATCAAACAGGGAGTGGTACTTAAATGTTATGGAATATTACTGAGGTGTTAACAATAACTATGATAAATACAACAAGCGAAAAGAAGACATATAAACTGGTGGCAAACTGAAATAAACCGAACCATCCAAATAATATGCACAGTGACTACAATGATGTAAAGGAAAACTGACACAAAACACCATAATCAAAGATCAATGATATGAAATTATAATGGCCAAGCTTGACCCCCCCAAAAAGATAATTCCATACTGCACACTTTGCAGAGGCAGGGGACTATCAGTGTGGAACACGGTATATAATGTCAAACTTGCTGAATTAATTTTTTCTCTTTTTAAATCTTCGTTTTAAGGGATGGCTCTCTGGAAGCAGAGAAGCAGGGTAGGATAGATTGGGAAAGACGTGGTATAAAAAAAAAACCACAATAAAATTTATTTTAAAAAATTAATTCGCTTCCACTTCTAGTGAACACCGAATGGCAGATTGCGCCGGCACTGCAGGAAGTGCAGGAGGCCCTGGGGGCCCCAGAGTCGGATGTCGGGGTGGCTTTCGCGGTGGTTTCGGCAGAAGGGGCCGAGGTCGAGACCCGGGCTGTGGTCGAGGCCGAGGCTGGGGCCGTGGCGCCTGGGGAGGAAAGACCGAAGACAAGGAGTGGGTTCTTGTCACTAAGCTGGGCCACCTAGTCAAGGACATGAAGATCAAGTCTTTGGAAAAGATCTATCTTTTCTAGCTCCCTATCAAGGAGTCTGAGATCATAGATTTCTTCCTGGGATCTTCATTGAAAGATGAGGTTCTGGGGGGGGCGGAGCCAAGATGGCGGCCGGGAAGCAGTGAAGGGCGTGAGCTCCCCACCAAGTTCCTCCAAAAACCTATAAAACAATGGCTCTGAACCAATTTTAGAGCTGCAGAACCCACAAAGTGGCAGAGGGAAGCAGGGCTCCACCGCAGGACAGCCTGGATGGTCTCTGGGTAAGGTCAGTCCCACACAGACCTCCCAGCCCCCAGCCGAGGGGAGCGGAGCTGAGTGCGCACGGCGCGAACAGACCAGACGCGGACCTACCAGACCAGACGTGGACCTACCAGACCAGGAGACGAGGGGAAAGTGCCCTGGCATCCTGAAATACCAAGCTGTGGCATGTACCAGACCTCTTAACCCACAAAGAGCAAAGACAGCAGAGAAGGTTAGTGGGAAAAGCTGTGTGACTGAGTTTGCGGTTCCGGCCACTTGCCCCTGGGGCACTGGAGGTGGGGCAGCTTTAGAAGTAGGCTGCAGTTGCTTCTGGCCCCAGGCCCACTGGGTGGGAGGAAGTAAGGGGCTGATCAGAGCAGGAGAAAAGAGCCTGCTGAAGATTTAAGCCATCCTCAGCAGGGGCTTTTGGGGAAGGAGGAGCGTAGCTGATAAGGCAGCGCATCCACCCAAGCAAGGAACATAGAA
>CM053625.1:159847553-159871583 GCA_028646595.1 Phalanger gymnotis | reverse complement strand
ACGCCTGTGAAAATCAATGCTGAAAACCAAACATGTCAAAAATACATTAAAAAAAAAAATCAAGGTGATCAAAAAAAAAAAAAAGAAAGATGAGGTTCTGAAGATCATGCCTGTTCAGAAACAAACTAGAGCTGGACAATGTACTAGGTTCAAGGCTTTTGTGGCCATCTGTGACTACAATGGCCATGTTGATCTGGGTGTCAAGTGCTCCAAGGAAGTGGCCACAAGCTATTCGTGGTGCTATCATTCTGGCCAAGCTATCCATTGTTCCTGTGAGATGTGGCTACTGGGGGAACAAGACTGGTAAGCCTCACGCAGTGCCCTGCAAGGTCACTGGGCGATGTGGATCGGTTCTGGTGCGCCTGATCCCCACTCCTAGAGGTACTGGCATTGTCTCAGCTCCTGTACCTAAGAAACTCCTGATGATGGCTGGAATTGATGACTGCTATACTTCTGCATGAGGCTGTACTGCCACTCTGGGCAACTTTGCTAAAGCTACCTTTGACGCCACCTCCAAAACATACAGCTATCTAACCCCAGACCTGTGAAAGGAGACTGTGTTCACTGAGTCTCCCTATCAGGAATTCACCGACCATCTTGTGAAGACTCACACTCGAGTGTCTGTCCAGAGGACCCAGACAGCTGCTGTGGCAACCACATAGTTGTTTTTTATAAGCAAATAAATTGAACTATGCCTGCTAAAAAAAAAATAACAATTCCTACATGACTAGGTAATATACATCAAATGCTGACATCCAGACAAAAATTATGCAAAATGCTTAAGACCTTTTTTGCTTTTATTTCTTCAACACTTCTCATTTGAATCTGCATGCTACCACTGTTTTCTGGATTCAAATGATTCCTAATAATTTTATCAGTCTTTCATTTTGAACTTTGCTTCCTATCTTAGTTTTCTGTGGACAACATATTTTGGTGGTCTCATTTATAAGGCAGCATTTAAGCTAAGCTTTGAAATGAAACCAGGGATTCTAAGAGGTAGAGATGATGTAGGGAATTCATTATGGGAATAGGAGACAGCCTACGCAAAGGCAGAGAAATGGCAAAAAGAATGCATATTTTAGGAGTAGCAAGAAGGTGAGTTTGGCTGGACCATGGAATGTGTTTGTATAAATAATCTAGAAAGGCAGTTTAATGACAGATAGAGGTGTATTTAATCCCAGAGACTAAAGGGATCTTGAGTCATTTTTCAATTGTGTCTGATTCTTCATGACCCCTTTTAGGGTTTCCTGGCAGAGATATTGGAGTTGTTTACCATTTCCTTCTCCAGCTCATTTTAGACATGAGGAAACTGAGGCAAACTAGGTTAAGGACTTGCTCTGGGTCACACAGCTAGTAAGTATTTCAGGCCAGGTGTGAATTTAAGGGACCTACTAGAGTTTGTATAGGGGAAGAAGATGGTCAGACCTGTGCTTTAGAAATGTCCTTTGACAGCTATGTGGAGAACGAATTGGAGAGGGTAGGAATGTGAGGTAGGGAGACAAATGAGAGTGCCTAAAAAAATACCATGGTGGCTATGTAAGTAGAGAACAGGACTGACAAGTGATATTATGGAGACAGAATGACAAGACTGAGCAGCTGTTGGATTTGTGGAGTGAGGAAGAGGTAGGAATTGATGACAGGACTGTTTAATGGACAAACAGAATTGTATGACTGGTTTAATAAACTCTAGTGGTTCCTACTTACTCTAGTATCAAATATCAATTCCTCTACTATTTCAAGCTTTTCACAAGCTAGTCCCATCCTATCTTTTCAACTCTACTACACAAAATACTCCCTTTCATGTACTTTACACAGTCTAGCCATACTCATCTTCTTGCTGTCTGACACAGGACACTGCATCTCCTATATCTGCTGTACCTTTCACTGGCTGTCTCTCATGCCTGAAGTGCTCTCCTTTCTGACTTTTGCTTCTAGGAATCCATGATTTCCTTCAAGCCTCAGCTTAATTACATCAGGCTTCAAAGACAAGCTTTGTATATTCTGTACATATTTACATAGAATCTGATGAATTCTTTCAATCTGTAGTTTATCCCCTGGTGCCACTTTGGGAAATTTTCTTGAGCAATACCCAGAAAAATGGTTGTAACAATATTCTTTTGCCTTTGATTTTTTTAGGCAATCAAATTACTCTAAGATTCTCTAAGAGCTGTCTTCTACTAAGTATTGTTTGTAAACATTTAATACTACTTCCCAGAAGAAATGTTCTCATATATTACAGGAGGCAGGTGTTAGCATCCCCACTTCACAGATGGAAAAACTAAGGTACCAGGATGTTATCTTTTAATAGCATTCAGCAGCCATGAATAAAATTCGTGAAGGTTACTACATTCTTGGTCACTTGCTGTCTGCACTGTTAAATTTATCTGATTTAGGAATAAGAGTGAGGGCTTGGGAATTCAACAGGGGCTATGCAATGGAAATGAAGAAAATCCTCCATCCACAACCAGTAGAACAGGATCAGGTATTTAAATCAGCATTGAATTATTCCCTTCTGCGCTGGTATACCTGGATCAGACACACTTGACGCTTCAGGAAATGGGGAAATGGGTGGTAAAAAAGATTTCAAGAATTTTGCAGCTTATTAGTTGTGGAGAACAGGGTTTTTTTCTTCCTGTCTTCTCTGGTACTGTCATACATGACCCTGACTGTAGCATCTATAGGGAAGATGGTCAGGAATATGTGTTTCCCAGGGAACATTTGTGGTCTATGGGTGGATTTGGTAATGCTTGGGAGTCAGGACATAGTACAGCTAAGAAGGAATCTGAGCAATGATGGTGGTTCCTATAAATTTAGCAGCAGATATTTCATGACTCAATTTAATATCCCAGCACTGGAAAGTAGACATTTTTGTGACAGGTCATGACAACTGAGGTAAAAACTTCAATCCTGAGTTATAGACATAGTTCAAAGAGAATGCACTTTATACTTCAGTTCATCAGAAATAGAAGTGAGTTTTAGTTTACTTCAAGGTCAATGAGTCAACCACGTAATATGGCAGCTAAAAAAGCCATTATCTATTTCTTTATAGATATTATAGCTCTTTGTTGACATCAGGTTCTCCATTTCCTGTAAAGTCAAAAATCTTTAATGCAACCCTATTACCTCTAGGATAAAATTTTTAAAAATACACGATCAGGCATTTAAAGCCCTCTGACTAGAAACAATGCTTTCCACTGTATCATAGTTATTAGTAGTCTATCTTTCCTGAAACTTATATGGAGTAGAGAGACAAAAGGCTAATCAAAGTTTGTCCCTAGTGAGTTCCCATAATACCTATGGTGACCTAGACTACAAAGTCAAACCATGACTTGGAAGGGACAGGAAATATGGGAATTCTGCATTTATCTCCCAAGTCTTGCCACAAGGGAGATTAATGGAAACAAATGTGGGAAGCTTGTAAAGTCCAGCTATTATTATTCCTAGTCCACTACCACCTTTACTTTATAAATCTTTTGTGACTAATAACTCACTGTTATTGAGTACATTCATGTAATTTATCACTTTCAACCCCCCCCCCAAGTCTCTTTTTGGCTTCAATTCCACCACAAAATACAACTCTGATAACTCACTGTAGTAAGACATAATTCCAGGGGTTCAAAGGCTATGCCCATATATCACAAACACTAGTAGGACTTACAATCTTTCAATTGGTGAGAAATTGTGCCTTCTTTATGAGGCCAATTTAAGTCTGAGGACAGGAAAAATTTCCTAACGATTTGAACTGCTCAAGAAGTAGTAGGCACCTCCTCCTTGGAAGTCTTCAACCAGAGAGTGAATAATTGACCATTTATCACATGACGGTATTCTTTTCACGTATAGGTTCATCTAGACCAGGCCTGCAGGGCGCTTGAAGACCACCAATGTGGTCCCAGGTGGTATGTTGTGCAAGCCTGTTTTATATGCTTTACATTTTTTTGCTTCAAATCCTTTGTCAAGCCACAAGCAGCCTAAGGGCAGTATGTTGTGCAGGCCTGTTTTACATCCTGTATATGTTTTGAGGGCTGCTCAAAATCCTTTGGCAGGCCAAATGTTGTGCAGGCCTGGTCTAGACAGCCACTGAGTTTCATTCCAACTCAGATCATGTGGTCATCACTCACCTTCACTCTAATAAGTTGCTAGGTCTTATTGATCTTACCTCTACAATATCTTTTGCCTCATGCATTTCTTTCTCTCTCTACTCATACTACAATCACCCCAGTTGAGATGCTGTAATGGCAAGCAAAGTGGGATTTTTTTGCTGTTTTTTCTTTTGAAGTACTTCTCAGCACTAAGGCAATCAAGTGCCTTTGATTGAGTCTTGCCTTTGTTTGAATCAAGAGTCTTTGACTGAAGTCAAAGTCACTTTGATTCTAAATAGTATATATACTCTGAGGTTAGCATTTTGCTTTAGGGCTCACTCACTGGAAGAATGTTCACATGATTTGGCCAGATGAAACTGGGTAGCCATTAAGGAGGCCCCTGGCTTTGAAAACCGAGATGTTTGGGCTTCTCTCTTTGGTAACTATGTATGTACTGCTATATCAGACAATCAGAAGCCTGTCTGTTGATCTGTGTTATTTTCTCTGTTTGTAATTTCTGTTTGCATTTGCTCTGACATTCAGGGTACTGACTTTTTCAACTGAACTAAGTGAATGATATATGTATGTTTAAAGTAAGATTGTTAACCCCTTAAAGTTGCTTTCCTTTAGAAAAGCAGATCAAAGAACTTGTGCTAGTAGCCCTACTGTGTGCTGGTGTTATTGGCCTTACACCTCCACAGTAGCTGCAAGTAACATTGTTGTTACAGGCACTCATTACCTCTTATTTAAAAAGTCCTAATTTCCTGCCTCTAGTCCCTCCTTTTTCCAATTAATCCTCTATACAGCTGACAATGTGATATTCCTAAAGCATAAGTCCATTGCTCCCTTGATCATTAAATTCCAATACCTCCCTAGTACCTCTAAGATCCAATCTAAACTCCTTGGTTTAGAATTCAAATCTTTTACAAGCTGGCACCACCCATTTTTCCCATCTTACTACATTATCCCCTTTCATTTCCTCCACATTAGCCTTTTAACTACTTTCTGAATATGACATTCCATCTTCTGTCCTCATCCCTTTGTACAGGCATCCTCTCAGTTTGGAATGCACTCCCTTCTCACCTCTGTCTTACAGAAGCTCTAGTTTCCTCAAAAATGTAGCTCCAATTACAACTCCTACACAATATCTTTCCCGATCTATACAACTTTGCTGCTTCCATACAGCAGATTACCTTGCATTTACTTGGTGTTTTACTTATATACGTACATGTTGTCTCTCCATTGAAGAGAAGGAACTGTTTGATTTCTGTTTTTTTTTTTTATTCCCAGCACTTAGCATAGTTCCTGGCTGCAACGACAAATTTAGATTTGAAGATCTTTCCCACCCATTAATAGTCCATGTGACCTGCTTACATCCTAAGGCACATGTGGTGTGAGGAGCTTGCTGAGAGGAAAAGGAAAGTGTGTCACAGGAAATGCAGAGAGAGAGAGCAGTTAGAACTCAGGGATGTGGTTGCTGTGAGTGTATTTGTGGGAAGGCTCCAGTAGGGGGGCAGATGATTTTGGGATGGTGAGGCTCCATGCTGTGATACTGTATATCGAATTCTTTGCTGCTGTGATGGATTGGGCTTATTGGTTATGGGATCTAAATAAATGTTTTAAATGCCTAAATAAATGTTTTACTTCTCCCTTCTATGTGGAAAGTCTCATATTTTCCTATATGGAATCACACAGGCGTTTTGACAATTATCATCTGTATTGTGATTATTGCCTTGCTAATATACAGGCACACAGTAGGCATTTAATAAATGCTTGTTGAGTAACTTCTCAATAGCAAACAAGTTAAACTAAGGATTACCCTTTCAAGAATGAAAAAAGGAACTTTTGTTTGTTTTTTCTTGTTTAAAATTTTATGGGAGGTTTAATGATATAAGAGAGAATGGACACTAACGGGAATCAAGAGACCTGGGTTCTATGCTGGCTCATCTAACAATTTGCTCTGTGGCTTTGGGCAGGTAATGAAACCTTTTAAGACCTCCTTTCCTTGAATTAAATATTTTCTCAGGCTTCCCCTTGCATCTCTCTAATTCTAAGACTTCATGCACTCTAAGATGAATTACACATATCACAACCGTCTTAAACCAAGGATAGATACTGAATATAATTTACCCTTTCTTTGATGACACAGGGTGATCACATTATGAACAAAGATTACTACAAAATGCTATAAAGCAATAAAGGCCCTCAGAGATAACTGAGACTAATTGGATTGTTTCCCTATAAACCAAATTGTGTCAGATCGCTTTGTTTTTGTAGAGAAGAAATTTTGGTTTTATAAATTTTGTATTTGCTTGTTAAACTTTGTTTTCTTTGAGTCAGTCCCAGATCCAGGCTTAAACTTTTACTTCTAGTTACTGTCCTGCATGTCTATCACTTTTAATCTAGTATAGAACAGGAACCCAAATAATTATTAAAAACTGTGTAAAGCAAAGATTCTCTGGCATCTATTTTAGCTGTCTTTATTTACCTCTTTTTGATAGTGATAAAGACAGGGGCTAAATAGTAAAGTTCTACCTAGGTGAAGTACTATTTTATTTTGAATCTACCTAGAAAGTCTCTTTATTTTCCTCTCATACACGCCACAAAAACAAACAAAAACCACAACAAATGGCACATGTATTGGCCTCTTTGCCCAAATGAACTGCCAAATTCAATATATATCCAGTTCTTATAATTAATGGATGTCTTTTCAAAAAAACTAGTCATGTTAGCTGAAAAAGAATCTAGGCCACAAAGGGGACTTGATAAATTGGAATTAACCTCTCACATGGTTATCAGACATAACTAGAAATAGACTATACTTATATTAACTAATGTTAGAGAAGGGATGAGCACTGGTGTTCTAACCAAACAGGTCAATAGGATAGTCTTGCAAGAAAGTAAGGGAAGTAAGATCTATTGTTTGTACTGGTTCTGGAATATACTTTGTCTTAAGTGAAATTTCCAATTGAATGCCTAGTGGCTGTCCTATGGTTGATGTCTCAGAATCAGCATTTAAATCTGACCAGCACTCTTGTTAAGACCACATTAAAGGAATCATCTGTGGTACCATCAAAATGCTAATCTGTCCATCTCAGACAATTTTCCTTTTTTTCCCCTCCTACCTAAATGAATCATCTTTCTCAGTATCTTTCACAGGCTCATAATCCATGACACAAACCCCAAATGCATGTTTCCCTAAGGTTTTGTCCCAGGCCTGCTGCTTGTCTCTTTACACTGTCTTCCTAGAAAGCTATGTCAGCTCAGGATTTAGCCTCCCTTTCTGTGATCTCATTGCTCTTGAGACTTTATAGGGATGCTTGCACCCTGTATCCAGACCTCAAGCCTCCATTTTTTCCTTAAGAATCTTGTTCTGTGTTCCAGAGCAAATCTACCTGGAATGTCCAGATCTTAGCTCCTTTCTGGATTTCTCCAAGCTGCATCTCCCCTCTCTACAACATATCTCACATCAATTCCTTTTTTCCTTTCCACTCACTTATCTTCTAGTCAAGCTCAGATCTTCACCTCTCATGGGAACTGTTGCGATAGCTTCTCTGGTTGCTCTCCCTCCAATCTCTCCACTTTTCAATGCATATTTGACACTGCTTCCAAATTGTTATCCCTAACACAGATCTGACTATATCTTTTCTCTTTTCAAAAATCTTCAAAGGCTTATCATATGAAATAAAACATAAAATCCTCTGCCCAGCCTTTAAAACCCACCAAAATATGGCTCTTATCTACCTTTCTAGTCTTATTTCATTTCTATACCTTTATTCAAACCCCCTTCCAGTTAAACTGGCCAGCTACCAGTTCTAGCTCCTATATCCATGACTTTCCATTTCTGGAACTTCTGTGTCTTAGAATCCTTGGCTTCCTATTAAACATACAGTACAGGGGCTATCTCCTACCATAGCAATTCTTCTTGATCCCTCCAGTTGTTAGTACACTATCCTTCCTGAAATTATTTTCTATTATTTTGTATTTATCTACATGCATATTGTAAGCCCCTAGTAGAATATAACCTTCTTGAAATAATGAATGCTTTAGATTTTATCTTCATATTCCCATTGCCTAGCACAAGCAGATGCTTCAAAAATCTTTACTGAATTGAACCAAATCCATGAGATCATCACATTCAGAGCAAGAATACAGCATCTGTGACTTAAAGTTGCAAAGGATCTAAGAGGTTATATAGTTTAAATACTCTCATTTCACAAGTGAGGAAACTAAGGTCCAGGAAAGTGAAATGATTTGATTAGTCACAAAGTAGCTAAGTCACAGTTCATAGAAACCTTGATTTAAAGGTAGCAGCGATCTCAAGGGCCTTCTCATTGAGCCCTTATGTAACAGATGAGGAACTAGGGTCTAAAGGGGTAAAGTGACTTAGCCAAGGTGACAAGAGAAATAAATAGCAGGGAAGTGAATCTAAAACTAGATGCTCTCATCCAAATCCAGCATCTTCCCACTCTTCTACTGCCTCAGGCTCTAGTCTTTGGATGCCACATCCAAAAATTTTTCTACTATACCAGGCTGTCTCCCTCCTTGCTAATACTCAACTCCTGAAGAAGCTACACCCTATAGACTATCTCAGAAAGGCTGCCACAGATGTCTAGGCTTCTTCCTTTTCTTGTTAAGCTGCTTTACCTGGTATCTCCAGTACTACCCTTCTTAGAAAGGCTTTTTCCCTCATGTTCAATGGGATCAGGTCTAAGCAGCAAAGAGCCCTGTTCTGGAATACCCTGGACAGAGACCTCCTTACACCACCTCTTGCAAATGAGCTAAACGAAAGTGTGGAGCCAATTCTATATCCAGAACAATGGATTTGAGTCTCAGTCATCTGACTGTATATTTTGAATTTATCCTTACCAACCTCAATTTTCCCTCACTTTCCATCCTTAGTACGTCTAGTTTATTCTTTTATCACTTTAATATTTCCTTAAGAAATACATTATGGTCAATTTATTGCTTTTTATCATTGCCTCTAATGAAATATCTTTCTTTGCCTCTTATTCCATAGTTTTTGTACCTGTAGAATCACACCTAGCTGTAACTTGTTTCACCTCTGTGCCCCTCAATTTAATCATCTGTAAAATGAGGGAGCTGGAAAAAGTAACCTCTCCAGACATGTAAAGAACACTGTACATGGGGTCAGAAAATGTGGGTTCTGATTTCAGGTCTGCTACATACTAGCTATGAGGCCCTGACAAGTCACTTAGTCCACCTGAATCACCGCCATATTTTTACTAATTGCCTCATGGGGTAAGGAACTATTTTCACAATGAATTGTAAATTATTTTAACTCCTAAATTTTAAAAGCACAGGTATTTTAAAAATCCTCTTTCCTCCATTTCCAACAAAGAAAACCCTGAGCTGCAGAAACCAGAGAAAATAGTTTGCCATTTGCAAAGGAGAGGCTCTACTTTCTCAGGCTAATATCCCCACCTGGTGGCCTTTCAAGAAGCTACAAAATAAAGGCATTAGATCATTTCTGGCACATGGTAGGTGGCTAATAAATATTTGCTAAGTGAATGATTCATGTTACTTGCAACCCAGATCCAGTGACACGAAGGAAGACTCGAATCTGCTGCTCAGGCTGGAGTGGTACCAAAGGATCTCCACATGTCCTCTTTAGCACTAAAGTTCAGTATCTCCTAATGAACTAGAAATTGTTTTTAAAGTTTGATAAACTGGAAACAATAAGGGGCCTGAAATCAAGAGCTGCTTGGGTTCAAATCATGCTTCTGACACTCACTAGTTACATGACCAATGGCAAATAAAAACCTCTCTGAATTGCAGTTCTTCAACTGAAAAACAGTGCTGACTTTTTGGACCAGACCTGTGATTTCATTAATCCCAGGAAGGAAGGAAATTCTCCCTACCAATGTAGATCAACATCTACATTGAAAAGTCATTTCTTAGTTCATTGTGTGGAGGAACTGAGAAGCTAAATGACTTGATCTAGGACACATCCAGCCTGTTATCAGAGGCAGAACTTGAATCAAATCAGATCTTCAAGACTCTAAGCCCAATTCTCTATCAACTATGATACACTAGAAGGTACATTCAAATCAATATACATAAAGCACTTTATAAAAATCAACTATTTTAAAGCCCGTTGTCAGCTACTACTATATGTTAAATGTTCTTATCTGAGTTCAATCACCAAATATTTATTAAGCACCTAATATGTATCAGGCCCCCTACCAAATGCTGGCAAATAGTTCCTCCTGCCAAGGAACTTAGATTCTGATGGGGGAGGCTATAATAGCAAGCAAAGTGGGACTTTTCATTGTTTTTTTCTTTTGGAGTGCTGTTCTCAGCACTAAGGCAACCAAGTGTCTTTGATTGAACCTTGCTTTTGATTCAATTAAGAGACTTTGATGACAAGAAAACCTTAGTCACATGGGTTTGATTCACGTGGCTGTGATGCCCTCTCACCGTGAAGAAGTATATATATACTCTGAGGTAAGCATTTTGCTTTGGAGGCTCACTCATTGTAAAAGTGTTCATGTGATTTGGCCAGACAAGACTCTGGGTAGCAGTTAAGGAGCCCCCTGGCTTTGAAAACCCAAATGTTGGTACTTCTCTCTCTCTCTCTCTCTGCTAACTATGTATGTATTGCTATGGACAGAGTTAGAAGCCCCATCTACTGATTGGTGTTATTTGCTCTGCTTATATAATGTCTGCTTGTAATTTCTGCTTGTATTTTCCCTGAAGTGCTGACTTTTCCCCTCGAACTAAGTGAATGATATATGTATGTTTAATAAAAGTGAGAAAAGCAGATCAAAGAACCTGTGCTAGCAGCCCTCTTGTGTGCTGGTGTTATTGGCATGATACCTCCACAGTAGCTACAAGCTGCATTGTTGTTAAAGAGGCATGTAGGTATATTCAGAACACATAAAAAAATACAAAGTAAAATTGGAAGAGAACTGCCTAGGATCTGACCAAGTTAATTACTGACAGGCAGTGAAATATAATATAACTAGGCAGGTAGTCAATAACACCGTTTCATCAATCTCTATTTCTTGTGGGGGATGGGGGGGGGAGGTTGGGGGACCACTAACAATAAACGTTTGTGCCCAGTTTGAATTGGATGAAAAGAATGGACCCTATTTAGAAAACCATGTATCCCTTTCCATGATTGCAAGCTACTTTCTAACACCACAGTAAGTAAAGTAGATAAATTCTTTTTTTGTTTTTTATAACTGAGACGAAACTAAATACACACTAAGAAATGGCTAAGGACAGAACAAAATCTTATGGAAAACAAATATAATCAATACAATTTTTTGTTCATATATAATTTTTCAATTTTCAAAGTTAAATACAAAAGAATAAGTAAAAACATCAAGCTATTTCTTTACTTTGATTATCAAAGCTGTAAATACTATTTCACATAAGCATAGTACTTAAAAGGAAGACACTAAGAAATATAGATGATATAAAAACAAACAATATCAATAAATATGTTCATTTATTTTAAAAGATAATAAAATTTTCATGACCTTTCCAAGAACAAGTTACTTTCTTTTACTACAAACCAAGCTATATACTAACTGTAATACTAAATCTGAAAATAATTCTGAATTTTTCATCTCCATTTCCTACTAGGTCATTGTGTTAATAATTCACTATTAGTAATGTATAAAACTCCCAAATGCAAATTCTGTAACGGAATAATAATAGTTAAGGTTTTGAGAAAATACTTTTATTTAATGCTCACAAATAATGCTTGTAATACATCTCAAATTTGATGCATCTGTGAATTCAAAGGTGAAGGGAGAATTTCTTATGTGGAAGCACATTAAATCTCCCTTCTCTGTCCAACCTTTAACTATGTACAAAGCACTGCTAGCTGATGGAAACACACAGAGCAAAGTTAAGACAAGTCATAGAGCTCTCAAGTAGCTCTTATGAAGTTCATATCCTAATAGGGGAGACAATACATAAAGAGGGTTTCTGTGGCAAATCAGGAAGAAAAGTTCCAGGACCTCAGGGCTGAGGGGCAATGCAGATAATGAAGTCTCTTCTATAGTTGTTTGCCTGTGGTCTCTATCTCTCCTTTCCCCAATAGATATTACCTTGAAGGAAGGGGAGCTTGTTTTTGCATTTCTTTGTAAATACAAGGCACCTGTCACATAAGTTCATAGAAAAGGCCAAGAACTAAAGAAAATGAATTGAAAATGGTAAAAAAAAAAAAATCCAAAACACAATTCATTCTATTTTCCCCCAAATCCTCCCATCTGCCTAAAGAAATATGTCCAAAAGAGAACTTATTATGGTTCACTCACAAAACTCCTTCCTTTCTTTCTATCCCTAGGGCTTGGCATTATGCCTGGCATAAAGAAAGTGCTTAATAAATGCTTACTGAACTTCCAGCCAAGTGACCAACAAGATGGCATATTAGATGTTTTCTGATTCCTCAAACCTCTATAAAATAAAAATCATGCACTAAAGATAAAGCAACTTCAGCTGTCCTGATGGTCTAGAACAGACCTACACACCTCGGCAGTAGGTAGGGGCCAAAACTAAAATAGGCTAAACTTCTTTGGGCCTAAGATAGATTAGACTAGAGACAGACTAATGATGGTTAGTTGCCGCAGGTCACATGACAAACAGGAGAGAGGGCACAGTGGCAATCTTTTCTCAGACCACCCAAAATCCTTTAGGCTCTATGTTGTACAGGACTGGTGTAGCATATCCAGTATTCAAAAGAAGGTTAAAAAACAAACTCAAAAAACCAGAAATTGATGCTCATTGACCCTGAACTCACTCAGCACCCTCCACTCCCTCCCACACTAGTGGCGGCAAAGCTGCACCAGGAGACCCAAGGACATGACACAGGTTTCCATTAAAATCCACCCCTACACCTTGTTCCCTCATTCCTCTTTCCAATGATGAAGAAAGCTTGGCTTATGTGATTATAATAACATTTATAGTTTGTACTGTTTTGTAAAGCTTTCATTTAAACAGAGATGACTTTTAAAATAAGTAAATATCATTCTTGTGGCAACTTCTTTAACTTTTCCCCTTACAAAAGGGGCATAATGAGGTGTGTGACCATTTCCATTCAGGATTGGGCAGCCATGACCTCCCATTCAAGAAACTAATTAAGAGTTGAAAGGTTATACTATGGAAGAGCAAATAGATCTATTCTGTTTGGCCATAAAAAGAAGACCCAAGAACAATGGGCAAAAGTTGCTGAGAGGCAGCAACAAATTTAAGTTTGATTCAGTAAAATCCAGTGTCTCCCTGTTACCTCCAACTTAAATTATAAAATCCTCTATTAGCTTCTAAAGTCCTTCATAATCTAGCATTCATAGCTTCTTCCTACCTTACTAGTTTTATTATACCTTACTCCTCCTCTCCACAAAGTCTTTGATCAGGTGGCACAGGCCTCCTTGCCGTTCCTGGAAAGGGCTCTCCCCCATGCCTAAAACACTCTCTTTAACTCTGCCTCCTAGCTTCCCTGATTTCCTTTAAGTCTGAGCTAAAGTCCCACCTTTTGCAAAAAGTCCTTCCCAGACCTCCTTAATCTTAGTGTCTTCCCTCTGAGATTACCTCTAACTCATCATATATATATCTTGATATATAGTTGTTTACATGTTATTTCCCTGATTAATTTTTGAGCTTAAGAGCAAGTGCTGTCTTTCGTCTTTCTTTGAATGCCCAGTGCTTAACACATAGTAAGCACTTAATAAATGTTAGTTGACAGACATCAAGATAAATTTCCTAATAAGTAGAGCTGTTTCCAAGTGAAATGAGTTGCCTCTAGAGATGACAAGCTCCCTCTCCTTGGAGGTCTTCAAGCAGAGGCTGGATGATCATTTTCCAAGTATGGTATGGAGGGATTCCTTGTGTACACCCTGGACTATATGGCTGCTGATGTCCTTTCCAGGTCTCACATATCATGATCAATATTTAATTGAATTAACCCATACCCAACACCCCTTTTCACATCTTGCTGAACCATAACACATTAAAATGAGTTATCACAAGGTCAATAGCTAATCTAAATCTATTGTTTAAACTACCAAGGAGGTAATTTAATGATTTCCACAGCAACTGCACTTATCACCCACAACAATTTAGTTTTGCATAAAGCAAAACAAGATTTCTCACTGGTTGAAATAGCTGTTTGAACTACACAGAGAAGTGTATAAGACACTCTTTTTTCAGTAATTATCAAGGCTGAATCCTGAGCCTTTCAGATTCTACCACTTGATTCATTTTAGGGAAGATAAGTGCACAATCTTTCTAATTTCCCTTGATGTGCATAATAATCAGGGTCTTTAACTTTAGACTTTCCAGGGACTTAGTTGCTACATCTCTGGCAGTAACAGTTAACTAGAAACTCAGAAACTTAAGCCCTTGAGACTACCTGACAAAACTACAATAGGGTGAAATAATAAAAAAAAATTGTAGCTTCATGAATACCAGTTGATTCCTTTGTCCAAGACAACTTTCTCCCTTCTCAAAATTACTGTAGCAATTTTTAATCATTCTTACAGGATTAAATACTGCTTTGTATTATTGTGATTTTGGTGAATGCCTTGCCTCTCCTACTATACCATAAGCTCCTTAAGAGAAGGGATGCGGACAAGAATCTTTTTATACCTACCACAATCCACTGCAACACAGCTACCAAAAAAAAAAAAAAAAGTCTGTACATAAATCAGTTACCAGTGAATGTTAGCTGCTACTTAGTTTATATATAGAATAGATTAAGTACTGGTCTCATATATAAATAAGTGCAGCTAGACATAAAATCACCAAGAAGAAATTGTACTTTAAAGTTTGAGACGATATTAATATCAGGAAGATAAAGTAACCTAACGAAATGGTCCTAGAATCATACCAATTTTAAGATACATATAATGAAAAACTGTGGAGATTTAATAAGGAATGTACTTCCCATTCTCACAGATGCCTCTTACAAACAATATCTATTTTTCTTCAAAGGTCAGCTAGAGAAGCACCTGCTACCAAAAAATTAACCAATTTCAACCTCTCCAACCACCTTCCTCTATATTATCTTCTGTTTAATATATTTTTATGTATACTTGCACATATTTCTGTCTCCCCTGAAAGCAAATAAATTCCCCTGAGCTTCATCAGATTTGACTTGAAGAGTACATACTCAATTGGGTATCTTACCCCATAGGAAAGAAGGAGGAAGAAGATAAAAAAAAAGGGGTGATGATAGAAAGGAGGGCAAATGGGGGAGGAGGTAATCAAAAACAAACACTTTCGAAAAGGGACAGGGTCAAGGGAGAAAATTCAATACAGGAGGATAGGTTAGGAAGGAGCAAAATATAGTTAGTCTTTCACAACATGAGTATTGTGGAAAGGTTTTATGTAATGATATGCACGTGGCCTATGTTGAATGGCTTGACTTCTTAGGGAGGGTGAGTGGGAAGGGAAGAGGGGAGAGAATTTGGAACTCAAAGTTTTAAAAACAGATGTTCAAAAGCAAAAACAAAAAAGTTTTTGCATGCAACTAGAAAATAAGGTACAGCGGCAATGGGGCATAGAAATTTATCTTGCCCTACAAGAAGGAAAGGAAAAGGGGATGGGAAGGGAGTGGAGTGACAGAAGGGAGGGCTGACTGGGGGGAACAGGGCAACCAGAATATATGCCATCTTGGAGTGGGGGGGAGGGTAGAAATGGGGAGAAAATCTGTAATTCAAACTCTTGTGAAAATCAATGCTGAAAACTAAATATAATAAATAAATTTTAAAAAAATTCCCCGAGTTTAATCACTCCTGAATAAACTGGGAAAAGTTTGTGAATCTGCAAAGCATAAAACAAAAACCTATATAACAACAGCTCATGAGTATCTCAAAGTGCTGCTACCCTAGAAGGATGGCTATAGGTAGTTCTATCCATTTTTACACAAAAAGAAAGGCATATTTTAAGGCCAGAAGAAACAAGGATATTTAAAAATCACTTTTTTTCCCTAAAATACTGTATTTAAACTTTTAAAATAAGATTAACATACGAAAGGGAGATATGGTTCCTCTCCTTCCCACAGGAGATAGAGTCTCAGAATGCAATCAGGAAGAATGAGAAATTAATGTGTTAAAACGAACTACAAAGTACTCGAACTGCTTGACCTTCTGGAACTCTTAAACTTCTGTGGGTCACTATGGAGGATAAAGAGAAATCGCTGTTTTTTCAAATGGCAGATCCCCCTATCTACCACAGGACTTTACCCATAATTGCTGCTTAATAAGGGTTTGTTCAATTAAATTGAATTATTTTCCACTCTATGAATAAAAGTGAATGTAAACGCTAAGTTAATAGCATAATTTGGTATTTTAAATTTCTCATGTTTTCCTGGCTAAAACCTATTTAATCACTGTCAAACAAAAAAATTACATTTTTACAACTAAATTAGTTGAAAATTCAAAAACATATACCCTCTTTATTAAAGGAGTCTTAGGATATGTGCTTGCTGAAGAGGGAAAAACACAAAATAGAGAATATATTTTAACAAAAATGCTCACCAAATGTTTATGATCAACTTCTCAAATTAGAAATGCTTTATTTTTCATTAAATTAAAAAATGTATTCACAACCTAGCTTCAGAAAATAACTAACTAACCTAATAGACAGACAGCATAGGTTAAGCAGAGCACTGCAAGGGACTGGAAGTCAGGACTTTTAACCTTGGTTCTGCCACTAAGTAGGTATGTCACCACTGGCAAAGCAATTAGCTTTTTAGAATTCAGTTACAGGTAACTTTCATCCATCAAATGAAGGGATTAGACCAAATCAGTAGTTTCAAATTCAAAGTGTATATTTCTTTTAGGTTTCTAGAACATTCACAATTTGTTTTGCTATCTACTTCCAAAAGGGGAAAGTACTTTGTAAATCTCAAAGCTCTACATAAATGTGAGCTGGTGTTGCCACGATTGTTTAAATCTTTACTTCTCTTCACAAAAACTTACCAATCATTTGAATAGATTTCAATGAACAAACATTAAGCTAATATATATCTTTTCTAACTTCAAAATTTTCAGTTCTATTAAAGCAACACATGATTAACTTTGTTGTTGCCTCAAGAAACAGCCTACCCCAACCAAAATAACACATCATTACTTGAATATAAATTATATGTGCCGTCTTCAAATTTGTCTACATTTACCTGAATTGTAAAGACTACGTAGCATGGTTACATAAAAAATTTTTTTAGAAAAAAATTCTGTTTTAGAATTTTATAACATTTTGGAAATGGCCTTAACGATGGCCAAATCTTTTCATTTTACAAATTAGGAAAATAAGGCCAAGTGAGGTTAGTGACTTGACCAAAGTCACACTGCTAACATGCGTTTAAGTCATGAATTTTAATCTGAGTTGCAAATATATATATTTTGGGAAGGATTAAAATGAACTGCCTGACAAATTCTGTCATGACTATTTAAGAAAAGAAGATGGAAGAATAAAAGTTTGAATGGAGGCTGTTATATTAAAAATTATTTATTTCAGTGATGGACAAACAACAATTCAACAAGAAGTTAGAGAAAAGGATCCCATTTTGTCTTCATAAAAAGCTTAAAAGGGAACATGAGACTGATGCTTAAGAGATCTTTTGAGCAATTCTGCTTCAAAAAAGTGAACGTACGAGAGGAGATTAGGAAGTGAAATATCTTGTGAAAGAGCTTTGAAACCCAGAGAGTTGAACCTGATGAAATGGATGCTTATTAGACAAAGTAGAACTCAAAAAGAGGGCAATAATATTATCAGAGCTACATTTGCAAAAGTAGTAGAGGAAGACAATAATAATAATCCAAGGGAAAAATAATAACCTAATTACAAAAATAATGCCTGAAAAGTAAAATAAGTGTCAGGTCCATGTCTGTCATGTACATATTGGAAATAATACATTATGGTTTAATAACAACTCAGGTATATTTAGCCAAAGACTTCATAAAAAAGATAACCAATATGTTACAAAAAATATGGCTACAAAAAAACGAAGTAGTCATTAAACATTTTTTTTTTTCTAAAGAGAGCCACACATAGGTTCCAAATACTGAAGATATTTAGATTTAGGAAAACTTCAGCCACCAGCCAAGCACAGTTTTAGTATGTCCTGATTATAAAGCAATATTGGAAATGTGTTTATATAAATCTTAATTTTTTTGAACAAAATACAGATGAAAAATCTTGTGATTATTTGTAAAATCCCCCAAATGGATGTATGAAATCATTAATTTCATCTGTTGCTCTTATTTCTCTCATCAATTATTAACAAATTTTAAACAATCAGTATTTTTCTTTATAAAAGATAGCAATTATCTTGTACTAATTTCTTCAAAGACTTGTGGCAAGATTCTTTGCCAAGTCTAGTGAGTGTAAATATTTACACATTTATTTCCAAGTTTAGTGCTGAAATATGTAATTCTTTGCTTAATATGCCATTCCAAAGGTAGGTGGTATTAATAAACATTGGGAGGTAATGGGGTAATGGAGAAAAAGTTTAATTTAAAACAAAAAAACCTAAAGTTGAAAAGTTCACTAAATTTGCTCTCTCAAAGAATTTAATACCATAGGTGATAGGCATTTTCTACTAAATAGTTCTCTATAGAATTTATACTGTAGACAATTGCCACTGCTCTGACTACTAAAACCAAAGAAAACCTAAAGCCACCCCACCCCCCCACCCAAAAAAGCAAATAAATAATGATTACTTGCACATTTCCAAAGAACTGTGGGGGAAGATAAAATAAAACAGAAAACCACCAGAGAGCTTATCATCTCAGTGGAGAGATAAAATACCATGTGTGTATGTGTAAATACAAATATATAAACATATATATGACAATCAGATCAGACATTTATATAGAGAGCAACAGTTTACAAAGAACTTTACATAAATTATCTCCTTTAATCCTCACAATGACACGTTCAAGATAAGTAGGACTGATAGCAATACCCTTACTTTACAGATAAATAACTAGCAATACCAAGCTGTGAAAGAGTGGGTGCAAAACTGATTGCTATTGACACTAAGTTCAGAAGGAAAAATAGGAGAAAGTTACAAATACTTTCATGACTTAAAAAGAAACAGTAACTTCTTACCACAGAGGTATCCAATTAAAATAGTCAGGTTTTAGGCTAAAAAACAAACAGATGAAAAGCATCCTGTTTTGAGGATTTACTTCTTCATCCTAAGTGCACTTAGTTGTTTGTAATAAATTCAATATGTTCTCTCTCTAATACATGCTGCTACCAAAAAGGTTCTGGACTAACTCTTTTACTTGAATCTCTTACCATCTGACCGATAATTAAACACATAATGCCTCAGCCATTGAACAGCAGTGATTCTTGTGGGTTGATATCTGCTGCACCTGACAAAAACGTTACTACCATAATTACATTTTAAAAACACATGCATATCAGGTTGAATTCAGCAGTCCACCTTCAAAAGGAATGCTTTCAATTTCTTTAATTAAAAAACCACTGTGACATGTGTTCTTATATACTTAAAATACCTATTCGAAACAAGCAATCGATGTTGGTAAACGAAGGAAAAAAACACTATTTGCTACTTGCAGATTCTAAATCTCACAATTACAAGTCATGTTCAACTATTTGCTCTTATGTAAAGGGAAAAGGCATGGTCAAATGAATTTCACAGGCTATAACAAAACTTTTCATTAGCAAATACTTTAACCTCCCCTATTAAGCCTCACAGTTAAGAACTACTAAAGCATAGGAAAACTAAACGATTTGAATTTTATCTGTTCTCTGCCCCCCCCCCCAATTTATGGTTCAGATGCTTATGAGCAATAAAATGACTGACAGCCAAATCAAGATCAGAAGGAAAAGCAGCAAAGGAAATGGATAAGCCACAAAAAAACCTAATCTACCTGATATATAAAATGACCTTCAATTCTAAAAAGCTCTTAGACTTGTTAAAAAAAAAAAGTAGGCTTCTTTCAACCTTCAAATCTTCATATATTTTCTAATTTTATTTTGTAGTGCAGTATAAATGAATGCACCCATTCAAAAAAAACTATGTTGTAATTGATTTTTAGGCTTGCAAGGTGACAAAAACAGCAAAATAATAGATACATAAATACAAAATGATCCACTATAAAAATGGAGAAGCAGAGGAGTTTAAACTCCTTTTGTATAAATGTAAATCATAGCTATTATAAGCAAAGTCTTCATGTCATGTAAATATTCATCAGTTTGACTCAGACAAGCATGATCCTACATTAACATTCTGTGATATAAAAATGAACTTAGCAACAAAAAGTCTGATTGAGATTCAGGTTCTAAAAAATGGTTTAAAAAAAGACAAAAAAATTAGATTTTAAAAATCAATATATATATTTAATGTAGCAGTTGGGGAAAGGGAGTAAGAGGGAAAGAATAAGAATCATTGTATAATTCATAATTTTTATTACTAAATTGCCACAAGTGTGTGTGTGTGTTTATTTATTTTATTTTTTAAAGCCCTGACCTGTCAATCAATAATAATTTATTAAGCACCCACTGGGGATTACAGACCCATGTGAAGTGGTTCCCATTCTCAAGGAGTTGACAGTGTAGCCTAGGGAAACATGTATAGGTTTATGCAAAATGGATACAGTGTAGTAGGGGTGGGGAAGAGAAGATGTATGTGTATGGGGGAGACTAGCAATTTGGGGGATCAGAAAAGGCCTCTACTCGCCTTTTAATTACATATGCATCAAACACAATTTTTACAGTTTATTTACTTCCATAAAAAAATGGAGGAATAATTCTCAAGACATTTAAGATGAATGTATTGTGTATTAAATAGCCTTTATTATTTCTATTACTAATTTCTTATATAATGTATATAAGACAATTCTCTAAACAGAAAATAAAGGTAAAATTTTATTCCCAACAGTCCAGTGTCAATACTCACTCTAGTTACAAAACAAATAGAAGTTACCATGCCTCTCATACTGGGCCAAACAAATCTGATATGTATTAATATAGTCAGTTATTTCGAAATGCATTACAAAAACACCAAAGACTAAGTCAAAGATCTGTTTGTTTCACATTATAAATTTTGCCTCCAAACTGAAGAGTCTTGGCTGATGTGTTAGCATTAATTATAAATATTGCTTTCAGAACTTCATATATCTTTGTCTGAGAAGTTTAGGTAGACTTTACATGGCACATGCTTCCCTGAAAAGATTTTTTTGCTTATGTCTACCTGCTTATTTTATCTCAACAATAAATCTAACAAGGCCTAAAATTTTTACACACATTAATTCAATTATCTTTGTGGAGGGCAAAAAGTGGCAAGAATTAAAACCATTTTAAAGTTTGAAAAGCAGACATGAAAAGATAGTGAAGCAAAGGATAGATCAAAGAATAAGACTACAATCTACTAATTGCCAATCCATTATACAATTTCTAGAACACATTACTTGAATATTTGTTACTGTTGTTTTTGATGCAGATATAGTTAGACCGTCGAAATTCTGTTCTTTAAGATTTCTTCTTGATTCAACATGTTTCATTTTAATGAAGCCCTCAATCTCCATTTTAATAATCACAGTGAGTAGTTAACTCATTTGCCTATCAAATAAAAACTAATAATGTTACCTTAAAATCTTTCATATATCTTTTATCCTGCAGATACTAAATAATGTAAATGAATTAGCAAATCACACCAAAATATAACCAAGACCTGTAATCTAAAAGCTTGTTTTGTTCTAAAAACTAACAAGAATGGAAGAGTCAATTGCTAGGCAGGTAGAACTGGATTTCTAAAATTTTTTTTGCAACTCTAGCTCTTCTGTCAAGGCTTTCCACCATACCCTCAATATTGCCAACCCATTTTTTCCTCTAAATACAGACTGTGAACCTTAACCAAGCTAATCTGCTTGCATCTGAAATCAATAAACATTTATTAAGTGCTAATGATTATGTATACAAGCATTGTGTTAGGTCCTGGAGAAACAAAGGCAAACTCTCTAACACCAAGGGGTTTATATTTTATCAGAAGAAATAACATGTAAACCCACACACAAATGGCTTTGACCCACACATGACTTATCATTCCTACCTTCCTTAAGAATATACATATTCCTTTAAAGTTTTGTTTTACGCTTGCAGAAGATTTCCCATGATTAACTCCATCTGATTCTAATTACCATATAAATTCTGTCCCATCAGAAATCATCTATCTACCCTGTTTTAGATTAACTTAGTATATTTTTTGGTGTATTTTGAGTCTGTTTCTTCAATTAGATTATAAACTCCAGGAGGGTAAGGGCCATCTCTTCTATTCCTTCAGTCTCCATAATATCTTAAGTTCAACATTACGCACATAATGGGTAACTGAACCTAAGTCAGAATGTCACAGATGTAAAGGAGGATTTGGAGTCACTAAATTCAGTTTTTCTTAACTGCTGTTTTGAAAATTATTATCAAGTTTACAAGGTATATGATGTCTTCATTTATTCATAATTTTCATTCACTTAATAAGAGATAATAGGATCACAGATTTATGACTGGACGAAATCTCAGAAGGCATTTAATCAAATTCATTTGTCTTCTAGATAATGAAACTAAAACTCAGCGGTAAAGTGACTTGCTCAAGGTCACTCAGGTAGTAAGTGATAAGGCCGAGGAGAAGTCAAACTCTGGACCTCTGACTCTAAATACAGCATTCTTTCACAAAGTATATTATCATATTTTCTCTGAGCCCATTTTTACATTAAAATGTATACAGTCACCTTATATACTTCTCCATAAATCCTAACCATGAAATCAGACATTTTGCAGCTATTTTATAATTACTTTGAGCATATGTCCCAAATTCTCCAGGATAGTTTCAATTTTAGGAATAAAAAAAGTAGTTGTATCAAGGCTTTGTAAAAGTAATTTATTTTTGTGTCCCTATTTGAGGAAAATGGCTATTCTATTCCTAATGCATTCCAAATTTCTTGGCTGAGAAGAATGTTTGTTTATTTATGATTGATTGGTTGGTATAATGGTCATGAAGGGATCAATAATTTTCCCACTACAAAACAGAGAGAAGGCTCTTCAAAATAGAGACTTATAATACATACCAAGGAGACTTCTTTGTTCATAATGAGCATGCAGAACAGGTCAGGTCAATTGAAACACTCCTGAGGAATGGAGAAAAGATGTTTTCCAGAGGACTTTAATCTTTGAAGTCTATTTATTTGAGGCCAACAGCAATGGCAACTGAAACAAATGAGAATGTCACAAAAAATTAGATATTAGCCACAAAATATTTTGGGGATGAATATTTTTTCAATCAACAAGCATTTATTAGTGCATTCTATGCACAGTAGTAGTGGTAATAGGAGCTAACATTTATATAGCTCTTACTATGTGCCAACACTATGCTAACGACTTTATTATCATTATTCTCATTAGATTCTCACAACAACCCAGAAAGGTAGGTAGGTAGGTAGGTGAAAAGGTCTCCATTTTACAGATGAGAAAACTGACACAAATAGAGGTTGGGTGACTTGCCCAGATTTATGCAGCTAGTAAGTGTCTGAGGTCGATTTGAACTCAGGTTTTCCTGACTCCAGGCCCGGCACTCTATCCATTGCAATATCTTGCTACCCCAACCACAGGGATACAAAGAAAGGCAAATATGTAGTCCTCTGCTCTTAAGGTGGTCAAATATAAGGAAACCATAATTATCTCAATAAAGACAGAAAAGGCCTTTGACAAAATATAAAATGAATTTTTGCTAACAACCACATAAAGTATCAGCATAAAGGGATCTTTTTTTTCAAGGTTACTAGTTTAATCTGCCAGCATTATTTTTTTTTACACATACATGCATATTCCCTTCAGCTACCCAAATATTGAAGTCTCATGAATCATACACATCATCTTTCCCTGTAGGAATGTAAACAAAACAGTTCAACTTTAGTAAGTCCCTTGCAATTTCTTTTTCTTGATTACCTTT
>CM053625.1:159830324-159847053 GCA_028646595.1 Phalanger gymnotis | reverse complement strand
GAGCCCTGCTTCCCTCTGCCACTTTGTGGGTTCTGCAGTTCTAGAATTGGTTCAGAGCCATTTTTTAATAGGTTTTTGGAGGGACTTGGTGGGGAGCTCACACCAGTTACTGCTTTCCAGCTGCCATCTTGGCTCCGCCCCCAGGGATCTTTTTTTAATGTGACAAAAGTATATATCTAAAACAAGTAGCAATCATATAAAAAGGGGAAAATAAACTAAAAACTCTCCCCGCCAAAACAGGAATAAATCAGAGATGCCCCCTCTCCCTTGTATTATCTGATAAAGTATTGGAAATACTAGAGATAGTATTGAGATGAAAAAGAAAGTAAAGGCATAAATACAGGCAAAAGAGAGACAAAACTATCACCATTTATTGATGGTTTCCTTAGAAAGTCCTTGGGAATCAGCAAATAAATGGAGATAATATTTTCATTAAAGTTGCAGACTACACGATAAGCTCACAAAAACCAATAGCATTCTGATATAAGAAAATCTAAGAGGCAATAATAGAAAAATCCCATTTAAAATAACTACAAAATGCAGAGTAAGTACACCAAAGCACATTCAATAGTTGTGTAGATTCAATTACAAAGTGTTCTCACAGTATCTGTAAGGACTAAATTTGATAGACTTGACTCCTCTCATCAATACGAGGTTCAAAGACGGCTCCAAAAGACTCATGATTGAAAAGGCTATGCACATCCAGAGAAAGAATTATGGAATCTGAATGCAGATTATGGCAAAATATTTGATCTCTTTTTTCCCCCCTTTTTTGATTTCGTTTCCCCTTTCTCATGATTCATTCCACTGGTTATAATTCTTCTTTACAACTGGACTATTGTATAAATAAGTTCAATGTGAAGGTATATGTGGAAGCTACACTGGATTACATGCCATCTTGGGAAGTGGGGAGGAAGAGAAAAATTTGGAACTCAAAAACTTGTGGAAGTGAATGTTGTAAACTCAAACTAAAAAAGAAATTTACAAAAGAAAAAAAAACTACAAAGTGTTCGTTAAAAATAACAGTAATAGTAACAACAACAACTTAAATAGCCTAAGGAAGGTTCATTACTCCTGGCTAAAATGTGCCAAAGAAATAAGAATGCAAAGTACCTAATGTAGTATCTTAAACACAGAAGATACTCTCTCCTGGCCTCTAGTTTCAGCAGCTGTAAAATGAGGGAGTTGCACTAGATGATCTCTAAGTTACATTCCAGCTTTAAATCTAATAATAATGTAACTTTGTATATGCTACAATTAGTCATTAGGTAATTTTTTTTAGACATTTTAGACTCCATAATGAAGACATGACATAACCCCAAAGTATCCTACTAACTTAAGTCTCATCAGCAACTTCTACATATGGCTAATCTCATCTACTTTATGTTAATTCTTATGAGCTATAATTTCAGAGGAAGATATTTGCTTATCTTGTCTCCGGATTATGGATACATGCATTGTTTAGGGTTCTCATTCATGTATGCATTCAGTATATGAATGACACTTTCCTTTTTACTTTCTAATTAATGATTACTTTTTTATGACTCTTTTTAAAAGACATAAATTATATTTACTCAATGAGAACAAATGGAGTTTTAATTTTACATGTTGCTTTTAATGTTTTTTTACTACCTGACTCAAGAAATTAAGAATTCTTTATAACCAAATTGAAAACGTAAACTGGTTGGGGGAAGAGGGAGAAGGCTGAATTAGTTTTGCAGGAATGGATATCCCTTCCCCACTAGATGTAAGACTGCTAATTTCTTATATTATTCCCCTCCCTCCACCCCCACTCTGGAAAGGTTAAAAAACAATTTACACTCGATTTCAATATTTATTACTACCTTCTTGGATGGAGCACCAGACTTGCAGTCAGGAAGACCTGAATTCAAATCTGGTCTCAGATATTTACTAGGTGTGTGACGTTGGGCAGGTCACTTAAACCTCTGTATGTCTCAGTTTCCTCAACTTTAAAATGGGGAACATCTACCTCACAGATTTGTTTTGAGGATGACATGCAATAATATCTGTAAAGTTATTAGCACAGTGCCTCAAAGTAGATACTTGATAAATGCTTATTTCCTTCCTTTCACCCTATTCTCTTTCTTGGCCTGTACCCATTTTTCAAATTCAATGGCACCTGAATTTCTGGCCTATATCAGTAGTTAGAAGACAAAGCTTTGAAAGAATATCATGCAATAAGATCCTTGGTTCTTTTTTTATGTAGTGGAACTGTTTTCAAGGAAAACTCCTGTAGGAGCATTATCTACTAATCTTGTTGGACCTATGGCAGTAAGACTGGAAGGTCCTTGATATTGAGGCTAGTGTTTTTTCCCTTAAAAAAGGAAAGAAAATGTCCTCAAAACTTAATTGCTCCAAGGGACTAAGGTATGTGCCTTCCCAGTCACTTAAGGCATAAAATCCTTGTATGTGACTTCCACTGCAGTGCAAGTCAACACATCCTTCTGGCCAGGTATGCTACCATGGCAAATGAGGCCAGGGGAGCTGTGCCCAACTGAAGTAAAGCTTTGTAAATGAAGAATATCCTTCTCATGCCATTGTTGAGTAAGTTTCTAAAATAAGTTTCGGGGCAGCTAGGCGGCACAGTGAGTAGAGCACCGGCCCTGGAGTCGGGAGGACCTGAGTTCA
The DNA here is from genome assembly GCA_028646595.1 of Phalanger gymnotis. Classification (NCBI taxonomy): domain Eukaryota; kingdom Metazoa; phylum Chordata; class Mammalia; order Diprotodontia; family Phalangeridae; genus Phalanger; species Phalanger gymnotis. The sequence continues at coordinate 159,844,404 of CM053625.1, read as the reverse complement.
ACTGGCCTCAGACACCTGACCCACTTACTAGCTGTGTGACCTTGGGCAAGTCACTTAACCCCAACTGCACTGCCTTCCCTCCTCAAAATAAATAAATAAATGAATAGATAAATAAAGTTTCTTCTAAAAACAATGTATGGTCTACAAGTATTTCATTTCATTCTGATTCTAAGCCTAAACAACTGTATCCAACCAGAGATAAGCCTAGCCCAGATCACCTTCACTGACACCCTATTCAGATATTTCATCATGGCAGGGGATAACTTATGATTCTCAAGGACTATACAAGTAAACCACAAGCTATAGCAGATCTTACCAAGATGTCAAGGATTTTGATTATAGGCCTGGTGGCCAACTTTATGTTTTTCCTCAATGGAATAGTGCAAAAAGTGTGAAAAGCTTCATGATTAGATTAGATGACTGGATACTAATAAATTATGTATATTTTGAAATATTTAAGTTAAAATAAGTTCTGAGTATCTCATAGGATATACTGAAAAGTTATAAACAAAGGGATCTGTAATTTAGTAATCTTTAAGTAGCTCCAAAGGAATAGGTTTCTGGCTATTTGCTTATTTGCGTATTCTTTGAGCTATGAAAGCCCACATTTAATTTGATTATCCCCTTAGGGCAAACTTGCTTTGAAAATGGGTACATTCAAATGCAATTTGGCAAAGTCAGAGCTGTCTTTTATCATTTCTTCGAAATTCTGGTTCCCCATCATGTCTCTGACATGTGAAAAAAGGGACTCCAAGAATATCTTTTATTCATTTTTATATATCAGTACACATCAAGTCATTGTCAATCATGCTATTTCTTTCTCCAACAACATACAGTGGAATTTGCTTATTGTTCTTATTAAACCAAGCTAGAGCTAGTTTTCGAAAAAGTCAAAAAAATAGAATGGGCTGCTGATGTGATGTTACTAATTATTCAGGATATCAAGTGCGGATGGAATCATGGTAGTAATGCAAGAAAATAAGGATCTATACTGGGGACAAGGGGTAGACACTGTTAAAGTTAATGAATATCCTAAGTGCTCCTTGGACTAAGAATAATACAAGAAGTTAGAAGTTATGGAGATACAAGACAAATATGGAGACAGGAATGTGAAGACAGAAAAATGAGAAAAACAAATATAAAGAAACAAGATATAAAATTGATCTGACGTTAGGCCAATATGACCACGTGTTCCCTTTTTTCCTGGAATAGGGGCTGTGTTCCCAGGTCTAAAGGTATACAGGTATTTCAATCACAGATGTCTTCCTGCTTTGAGCCCTAGCTCAGCTCACAGCTGTAATATATCCTGAGTCACACAGAGCCCACTGGAGGAGGAACTTGCCTAAGGAGGAGCTTGCTTAAGGGGAGGCTTGTTCACTGGGAGGCTTGCTTGTAGGAAGGCTTTCATGCCTTTTGGTACTAAGCTAATTAGGCACTGAGTCAGGAGGGTTGTGATACCTGCTGGCTCTGAGTCTATTAGCCAAAAGTGTATATATATTCTGAAGTGAGATTTTGCTTTGGGGGTTCGCTCAGGAGAAGGACCTTTTGATTCACTGGACAGGACTCTGAGTAGCTGTTTGTTAAATGCCCCGCCACTATTCAGATGTTGATGCTCCCCCAATCTGGTGGTGTATGTATGTGGTTGTATTACTTTGTTCAGACAGTTGGATCCCTGTCTGTTGAATCTCTGTACTAATTTCTCTGCTTGTTATTTTTATTTATCTGTAATTAAAGTAAGATTGTTGACCCCCTTAAAGTTGCCTTTCCTTTAGGAAAGCAGATCAAAGATCCTGTGCTAGCAGGCCATCCTGGGTGAGTTAGGGTACCTACTATTACAGCAAGTCATTCTGAAGCCATTATCTGTCACTTACCAGGAGACACTAGAAGTAGGAGCTCACCATAGCTGAGGCTCATCCTGAAGATCTCAAAACCTCAAAGGCTTCTGTAGTCCAAATATATCTGAACAGAAACTCTCCTGGCAACATATCCAACGAGTAGTCAACTAGCCACTACATGAAGCCACTTAGTGAAGAAGAATGAACTACATTTCCAAGGCAACACATTCTATTTTTTGATCTCTAATTATTAGACAAAATTTTCTTACAACCAACCAACATATGCTTCTCCACAACTTCCAAAGGTTAGAACTATTCTAGTCCTACAATCTGGAACCAAGCAGAACAAATCTACTCCTGATTACATATGACTGCCTTTCAAATAGCTACTATTCCTGCCCCCACCACCCAGTTTTTTCTTCTCCTGGGTAAACGTCCTCAGTTCCTTCAACCAGTAACCAGTCCTAGAATGGCAAGCTCTCTAATCCTCTTGTTACACTAGTTCCTTAGAACAGAATATTACTTTCTAGATATGGTCTTTCTCGGCCTTGTTCTGACCATTACACCTCTTTCTTCATACCAAACTCGCATGCAGTTCATTAAAACTTCCAAATCTTTTAGAGTACTGTAGTCTAAGCCTACCTCCAACTTGTACTCAGGCTGTTAACTTTTTTGATCAAGAATGGGAGGAATAAAACACAGTGTACACCCTGCTCCCTGGAATGACAAACTAGTAACTTTTTGCTCAAGACCTCAAATATTTTGACCTGCTAATTTGGGTTTTACTGCCCTCTAGCTTTGAATTTAAATTGTTGCTTCTTCCAGATAGATCCGATTAATGCACCTTTTCTCACTATGCTACTAAGATATGGAGACATGCTGGTTTATCTCAAAATATATTTATTGCCTTTGGCAGCTATTACAAAAGGTGGTGTTCTGGAGTTATATGTAATTCAGTATATGTGATTTGGAATCAAAAGATCAGGGTTTGAATCTCACCTCTGCTATACTTTCCAGCTATATGACCATTAGCAAATGACTCAACTATTCAGACCATAACTGTCCTAAAGCTGTTAAACAGAAATATTTACAATATCTATGTCACAGGACAATTATGAAGAAAAAGCTATACAGACCTTTAAGTGCTTTGTAAGGTATTCAGAACACACTACATGAGAAGTATTAACACCCCCATCCAGTTGTCTACTAGAAATAGTCACAGAATTAATGTAGGTATCCCACCATCTTCAAGCTCACATATGGAAGCAAATGTCTAAAAAGGTACCTAGTCTAGGGCTCTCAAGAGGAGAAGAAGGAAGGAATCAGCAACAGCTGCAAAGGCAATAGAGATTCAGGGTTAAATCCTTCTTCATAAGTAATGATCCAACTCTACCCTAACCCTAATTCCTTCAAAGATGGAAAAATTCATCCCTGGAATCTATTACCATATAGATGACTATGTAACTGGCCTTAGGAGTCAATGAGAAAGGTCAAGCCTAGAATAGCCACTAAAGGATTGTCATATCAAAATCAAACTATCGAGAGGTTTAAAAACAGTATGCTATTCAAGTGTTGGGGTTAAAAAAATAGAAGGAAAGAAGAAGTAGCAATACTTAGCCAAAAGGAGGCCATCATGATTTTGAAAAGGAAATACCTCTAAATCTGACACTGTAATTGCTTTGTCCCTGAATGGGCCATAATATTTACTGAGAAAAGAAGTTCTTATATGTTGTAAAAAGATGTTTACAGAAGTTTCCTTTAGATACTACATAGCACTCTGGAAATGCATCAAAGGAGACAAAAAGTTTCTTAGTGTATTCTAATGTCCTTTCTCTTCTCATCAAAGAAAACACAGGAGGGCTTTTTAAGTTTATGAGATGTAAAGGGAGTTCCAGGGGAAATCTGATGCATTCCTTAGGAAATTTATGTGAGAATCCCTCCTGACAAGTAAGATTTCTATCACTGAGCACAAGATAATTATGCCTTGGCAGATATAAAGGTCACAAACCAACTAGGGAGGCTTATGTGGCATCCCAAGAAACTTCGAACTTTCAAGATCCTAGTAGTACAGAAGGATACAATACAAGGCTGACAAAACTAACAAGTCTTCAAGGTTAGGTCTATCCTCTGCAATTTTCTCTATTGGAAAAGTTTCATGAAAAGTAATGCATTACATATAAGTCCAATTCCAGGTTAAGTCAAATGAGCCCCCTGATTTCTAAAGCTTGGAGGATACAATCTATTCCCCCTATAAGTCAGGGACAATATAGACCCATGTCCAGTGGCTCAAAGGATTTGTAGCACCATTATACTAGCGACTCTACAACTAACCTACTCATACACAAAAGTATATTTATTTAATAACAGCCAGCACTCATATGGTGTTATAAAGTTTGAAAAGCATTTTACAAATATTTCATCATTTTATAATCACAATTTGTAAGCCAGGTGCTATTTTTATTCCCATTATGCAGATGAGGAAAACTGAGGCTGAGAGAGGTTGAGTGACTCTTCCAGGTAACACAGCTAATAAATGTCTAAGACAGGATTTGAACTTGGGTCTTTCTATCCAGCACTCATCTACTACACCACCTACCTGAGTAAGTATTTTTTTGAAGGGCCTATTCTATTCAGAGCATTATACTAGACACTAGGGGAAATACAAAGTGAATAAGATATAATACTTACCCTTAAGGACCAAGCAATCTATAGGAAGATCAGATACTAATACAAATAGATAAAATATAAAATATTACATGACACACATTAGAGAATTACAAATTAAAGTGTGAAATGAGATGAACTCCAAAAGTTTTAGGTACGGTTACCAATTCAGAAGATTAGTAAAGACTTGATGGTAGTAAAGGCTTTTCAGAATTGTCAAAGTCTCTATACAAAGGAAGGAGTGGGTGTCTGGTGGTGAGTGGGAAGGTGAGATGGCCAGAGCACTTTGGCAGCCATGTGAAAAACAGACCAGAGCAGAGAGATTTGAGGCAGGGAGGATATTTAGAAGGCTACTGTAATAGTCTAAGCAAAAGGTGCTGATGGGCAAGTCACAACCTCTGTTTGCCCAAATTTGCTCATCTGTAAAATGAAGCTAATAATCACACTTACCTTGCATTATTGTTGTGAGGATCAAATAAAAGCACCTGGCATGGTGCTTGGCACATAGCAGGTGCAACATAATTTTTCCCTGATGACATTAAAAGAAGAATAGAAAGAGTAGGAAAGAGGAATGCAATAGGAGAGAAGAGACAGGAAGGCTGAGGAAAATGACCTCACATTACCAGAGTACACAAGTAGATATCTAGGCAAAAAAAAGGAGGGAATAACGGGAGCAGCTAGCAACTGACCCTCACTCTCTTCTGAACTGGTCAAAGGGGGAAAGAATATACACTCACAGAGTTGGGTATAGAAATAATATTTCTTTCAATAGGGAAATAAGAAGGAAAAATGAGGAATTTGTGAGAGAAGAGGTTAAGGGAATTCTAAACAAAACAAATTCTACCTAAGAATATACAAGAAAACATCTCTTTTTGAGGTGGCAAAAGAATGGGAATCTGAAGAGGTGCTCAGAAATGGGAGAACAGCTAAACAAGTTACAGTGTGTGTATATATATACATATATATATATATATACACACACACACACATACTATAAGATACTACTATTCTGCAAGAAATTATAAAAAGGATGGCTTAAGAGAAACCAAGGAAACCTTATATGAATTGACACACAGAGAGAACTAGGAAAATGATAAAATGGCAGCTATGTTATAAAGATATACATTTTGAAAGAATTAGAACTCTTAGTGTAATAACTAATCATGATCCCAGAGGATTAATGATGAAACATGCTACCTACCTCCTGACAAAAGGGTGAAAGAAGGACTCAATCGAAAATGAGTCAGGTATTTTTTTTGGACATGGGCAGTGCAGAAATTTGTTTCACTTAACTACACTGTTAACTGCTTTGTTTTTTCTTTCATTCTAAATTGGGTGGGGGGGGAGATAAGAGTGGGTGAGAAAAAGATTTCTGCTGACTGAAAAATTTTGTACTTAAAAAAAATATAGATGGAAAAATGAATTCTGACACTACTAGGAAAAATTTTTATGTGATAATCCCTACTGAAAATTGGTCAATTTTGTTCATGTAAGATAATACTTTTTAAAAAATCTCCTATTTTAAAAAGTATTCTGTCTGGATCTCATTCAAATGTTTCAGTAAGTGTAAATTTTAATTTAGCCACAGACCAAACTTAAACCCTTTCAGAGAAAGAAATAACTGTAACCGTGTAATACAAAAGATGACTGTTCAAGATGCAATTTACCCCACATTTAATGATGCTTGAGAAAAAAAAATAAAGCATTTTAACAAGAAAAATGTGGTGTAAAAGTCCTATCAAATGTAGACAGCAACAGGAGAAAATTTGGATATCAGAAAATGATAATCCTATTTAATTTCATTTGAATTTAATTTTAAAATTACACACATGCACACTCATCTTCACTTGACCCTGCTTTCCCCTCTCCTTTCTTTCAGTGAAGCTCCTAGGAAAAGGCATCTATACTCAACCTCACTTCTCACTCATTTCTTAACTCCTTGCAATCCAGCTTATTTCCTACTACTTGTTAAGACTGATTTTTCCAAAGATCTCTTAGTGCTAATGCTAATTTTCTCATCCTTCTTGACATCTCTGCAGCATGTGACACTACTAACAACCTCCTCCCTTTCTATAAATCTTTTCCTATATCATTAGTCATGTCCTACATCCTAGCTACCACACTAACTGCAGGGTGTTACCCTGAGCTTTGTCATGGGCCCTGCACTGTCCCTTTCTACATTCTCTCCCTTGGTGGTCTCAACAGCTATAAGGCCTCAATTATTATTTCAATGGAGATGACTACCAAATCTACATATCCAGCCCTCATCTTTCTCCTGGGCTCCAATCCCACATTTGTAGTTCCCACAGGCACCTCAAATTCAGCATGTCTGAAACAAACTAATCTTTCCTCAAAAGTCCACACACTTCTCTTCGCAACATCATAAGAAATAGCTTGAGACTAAGGAAAAGGGATTTGGGGTAGATAAGGTATGTATGGGCAAGGGTAACATCTTCTAAACTAGGGTATTCTCCCCCCCCTCAACTTAATAGTATTTTATTTTTTCCAATTACATGCAATGCTGGTTTTCCACATTCACTTTTGTAAGATTGAGTTCCAATTTTTTTCTTCTTCCTTCCTTCCCTCTCTCCACTCCCCAAGACAACAAGCAATCTGATATAGGTTATACTTGTACAATCATATTAAACAAATCAAATTAGTCATGTTGTGAAAGAATCAGAACAAAAGGGAAAAACCATGAGAAAGAAGAAACAAGAAACAAAAAGGGAAAATAGTATGCACTTTGATCTGCATTCAGACTCCATAGTTCTTTCTCTCGATATGGACAGCATTTTCCATTATCAGTCTTTTGGAATTATCTTAGATCATTGCATTGCTGAGAACAGCTAAGCCTATCATAGTTGATCACTATACAATGTTGCTGTTACTGTGTACAACTGTTGCTTTATAATAGTATTAGATCTGGCACAGCTAGTTCACCTTCCTTTATATTTTTTCCCATTACTTACTTTAATATTCTTGACCTTTTCTAAACTAGGGTATTCTTAACCTGAAGTCCATGAACTGATTTTTTTGTTAGTATTTTGATTATTGCATTTCAATAACTGGTTTCCTTTCTAATTTTATTTCATACATTTAAAAATATTATTTTGAGAAAGAATCCATAGGCTTCACCTAAATGTCAAAGGGGTCCAAGACATAAAAAAGGATAAAAACCCCTATTCTAAACTGACTGTTGTCTATTCTCTCTTAATTTCTCTTCAAATGCTTAAATTTTAGGGAAACAAATGTCTGCATATATAATAAGCTTTCAAATATTTAAAGCTTATTTTTACTTTAAAAAAATCTAATTGGCTTCTCTAGAAACAAATATTTTAATATTTGAGTCTCTGGTTTTAATATCTGCTTAGTGTTTCAGACTTTTATGCTTACTCCAGGCTAGGTTTTTATGGTTTTGACCGATTTTAGCCAAATCCACTACACTAGGAGAGTAAAGCAGCACATCCTACGTGCAATTTGTGGCACTATCATATTTAAACAATATGGCATCTAGTAAAAGTTTCGTCTATAGCATGAAAGGATTTATACACTCTGATGCAAAATGCAGTAATCAGATCCAAGAAAACAATATTCACTAACTATACTAATGTAAATGGAAAGACCAAGCACAAAACAGCAGAAGATGAATGGTGCAAAAAATTACCAACTATAGCTTGATCCTATTAGAAGAAATAAGACACTTCCCCTATCCCACTCCTTTGCAGGAGAGATTTCCCCAGTTGTGAATTGCATATAACATCAGATTTTTGTCAATGTACTGATCAGTTTTGCTGAATTTATATTCTCTTTTCCTATTTTTTCATTTTAATTCTTTGTTGTAAAGGATGGCTCTCAAAGAAGAGAGAAAGGGACAGACACAGAGGAAAATTTGGGTGATGTAAAAACCAAAGATAGCTAAAAATCTAAGATATATCTCTATATGAAATATCTAAAAATAAAAAGCTTCTGTACAGGTCTCTAACTTTTATCATATTTCAGTGAAATCTGTCATAAGGAAGTTACTGAGGAAAAATGTGAAAACAAATTAAACTGCAATCATTTTTCAATTAATCAACCTTTTAATTACTTTTAAAACTAGTTTTATTTATAAAGTACAATAATGTACTAATTTTTAGATGATGTCAATTAATATATCCTTTAGTTAGGTCTGCAAAGACAAAGGTTGGGAGCATATCATGAAAAATTATCCCACTATTTGTTCCTATTCTCCAATCACTGGATAATTTGGCAAACTGCACAGGGAGTAGGAACTGATGGCTAAAATGAGATAAGAAATAAGGCTCTTATTGTAATCTTTCTGAATTTAACCAGAGTGAGTATATAATTGAAATGACAAAGAGTAACAAGCAGCAATCAAGTCATGACATAATAATTTTAAGACTAAAATAAGCCCGGAGGAATACTTGCTGAATTCTGATCTGCCCTTAAAGCAAGAAGAAAGCTTATTTTCCAAAGAATGTGCTCCAGAGAATTACTATCTCCCAATTGACACTATCATCAGTCCTCTCAGAGAAGCAGAAGTAGGATTAGGAAACTCAGGATTTTTTTAAGATCTACTTTTTGCAACACTGAGTATACTCGAGTATTTTTTTTTTTAAAAATAGCATTTTATGAAATTCACACTTCAATTTTGAAATTATCCCACTATGCAATGTTAAGTGCCAACTTCTTGAAAAATAAGTTTTAATATGTGCATAGTGGGCAAATCTACTAAATTATAACTTCCAATAAGAAGGAAACATATACCTTGCTTAACTGCAATTAATACGGCTCTGCAGAACCTTTCTTTACCACCCCATGCACAACCCAAGTCAAATTCCTTTGTCTTATGCTTCTACAGGACTTACTTCTTTCTACACATTCATCTAGCAATTAATCAAGTACTACTGCTTTGTTTCTTCTCTCCTATTAGGGTTATAAACTATTAACATGTTCAGTGAATTAGCTTTTCACATCTCTATGGTGCACTAACCATTCATACTCCTTTGTATCTCTTGAAATAGTCAACACAATGTCTTTATGTAGTTGGCATGCATTTTAAAATCTGATATGACAGAATATTTGTTTTAACTAGGATTCCCTAAGTACCAATTTTCTTTTCTAGTAAGCTGTAATAAACCCTTAATAAATGTTTGTTGAATGTATTAAGAAAAAGAACCACCAGAGGAAAATTCCCAGCAAGCCTTGAAGATAGGACAAGCCATGTGCTGGTTAAGAACAGGACAATTTAGTTTAAGCATAGCCAGGGATTCTTAACCATTTTTCTGTCATGGACTTCCCCGCCTGAAGCATATGGACCTCTTCTCAGAATAATGTTTTAAATGCACAAAATAAAACACACAGGTTTACAAAGAAAATCAGCTATACTGAAATAGTTATAATTTTTTTTAATTCCCAAACCCCCTTAGCATCCAGACACCAGTTTAGGAACCCCTAGCTTTGAGTATATGGAAAGGAATAGAGTGTGATAAAGAGCTATAATCTTCCTTTGTATGTGAGGAAGATTAATTAAGAAGTAGCAAAAATTAGAAAGGTTACTGCAATAGATGGCAGCAAGAGTTTATGGGATATAAGTTAGAAGAGGATGGATGAGAACTATTTTTCAAGGAGACTCAACAAGAATACCCTCTCTTCCTTGATCCAAATTCTACTTATCCATCTAGATCCAATTCGAGACCTATCTTATCAACAAAGCTTTACTTAACCAAGCTAACCCACAACCACTTCTCACTTTTCAAAATTATTTTTGCACTTCTCCATCACAATACTTACCTGAATTTCACCTAAAATCTTACATAGTCAACAGACTGCAAGTACCATTTGCATCCCCCACAGCAACTATCATAGTATTTACATATTAGATATCCAATAAATTTATTATGAATTGGAATTAAAACACAGAATTTGGGGCAAAAAGAACTCAGATCATCTAACCCAAACTCCACATTTTTTAATTGGTGGAGAAAAAGCCTGGAAAGAGGATTAGATGATTTCAAGATCCATGGGGTTTTCTGGCCACACACCAAATGATTATAATTTTTTTTTCTTTTTTAAATTGGGGTCTTAAGGAAAATGAGGAAATTAAGTTTAGAGACTCACAGAATGTCAGAGATGGAAAGAAACATAGAGGTCATCCACTCCACCTCACACCTGCCTAAGAACCCCCTCTAGAATAGCTGAAATAAGTGGAAATCTAGTCTCTGGTGAAAAACTTTATCAACAGGAGACTCTGCTATGTTCCAAGACATCTCATTTTCCTTTTGAACAATTCTCACCACTAAGATCTTTTTATTGCATCAAGCCAAAATCTGCCTCTATAATTTCTACCCATTTCTTCCTAGTTGTACCATCAGAGGCCATGAAAAACCAAGTCTAATATTTCCACATGAGGACCTCCAAAGATTAGAAAATAACAATGAACTTCCCCTTCATATACTCATTCCAATCATCTTTCCTTCAGATTAAACATTCCCAGTCCCTTCAACTGATGGTCCTGCCATTGCTCCAGACTGTCAATGTTTTCAAAACTATGACATAAAACTATAAACAATATTTCAGGTATAGTCAGATCAGAGAAAACTATAGCAAAAATATCACCTTCGTCTGCCACATCACATTGCTGAATATGAGATAAAAAAGTATATAGCAAGTATCTGTAGAAACACTTGAGAAATCTGATTGATGTAGAGAGGAAAAGGGAGTGAGCAGGGGTAATCCACTGACTGACTAAACAGAAAAAAAAGTGAGGTGGGTGGGAGCAAAAGTAGTGAATATGTTGTGTTCTTTGTTGAGTTCCTATAATTATCTTTTTAAAAAAATGTTTTAAATTAGCAGAACTGGAACTCATGGAACCTATGATTTCTGTCTTTGCCTTGAAGGGCTAATTGTGGTACTGCAAGTCTACTGCAGTATGATGCAATGGAAATGAACACTGGACCTTAACTTCAGTCCCAATTCTAACCCATATTAGCTGTGTGCCCTTCAGCAGTCCACAGTAAATTTCTTCTATAAAATGGAGAGAAAAAACTACCTTACCCAGGGCATGCCCTAAGGATCAAAGGAAATAATGCATGTAAAGCACTCCCTCTACAAATGTAAATTGCTATTGTTGCTAAAATAGGTAGGATAATCTAACTATAAAATATTGGTTATTAATGGCATTTATAAAGTTCTAGAAGTCTGAGGAGGAAAGCTCACCTTATATAATCTCGATAAAATATAGATCAGAAATTTCAGTAATGCTTCAAAAGATAAATGTTACTTGCATCTCTAATTAAAGTCTAAGGAGCCATAAACACTGCGTTTAAAATAACTTTTTCAGTTTCATAACCTTTGTAAAGTTTGGGAGACTTATAGAGGCCTCAACAATTCAATTAAGATTTCACAAGTCTTTTAGAAACCCCATTAATTCAGTAAGGAAAAGAGTGCACAAGCCACACCCAATTTACATCTCTACTTGGAAAGGCACCATTGCAGGTCTGTAAATTTACTTAGCAAAATGCTCAGGATAAATGAGAAATCCAGAGAGTTAGGAACCAGATAAGGTAAAGTAGCATTTCTGATATTCCTCATTCAAGTGAATTATATTATAAAAACAAACACTGCTAATTCTACATTTTAAATAAATTCATATTCTATTAGAAATATTTCTATTTGAAATATTTAACTCCAAATCAGTTACAAGAAACTAAAGTACAAAGGTTTTAATTTTTCAAATGCTAAAACCTTGATGATTTAAGGCTGCCATACCAAAAAAAAATAGAAAAGCAGCACAACTTAATTTTAGCGCCTGCCATCCTAAACAATGAAGTTTAGCTAGGTTTTTTTCAGCAATAATTTGACGTAAGGCACATGTAATTGATTGTAATATAAAAAATCCATACCATTTTTAAAGGTAGTGAAAATGAACGTCTGGGAATTGTGAGTTTTGAGACACAGTGAAAGAAATAAGATTTATACAATTCTATAGAGGCCAATTAAAAAGCAAGCAAAACAATACCAGTGCTGAGGTGCTATAAATCATCTTCAGACCAGCAAATAAGACTCTAATTTCTCTGCTCTACTTCTAGTGCACATTTTGTGTGAAAGTTTCTCTTAGGATTTCTCTTGTCTAAAATAGGTCTCTAGGGAACCAACATGTAGGGAAGTGTTGTGATCATTTTATGATGCAAGAGAGAAGTCTCTCAAGTAGACATTTTGAAGAAAAAAAAAACACTGCCTCAATTATGATTGAAAATATATTACCTCTTTCCAATAAATTTTTAAAAAGTATTTACTGTACAATGGCTGCAACAATCATTTCATGTTTCATTTCCTTTTCTTTATTTTATGCTGTTTCTCTGAAGCATAAACATTTTCAGCATATAAGAACTCATAATTTTTAGTTTTCTCTCCAGCAAAACAATTTTGATAACTTTAAGGGTAATAATTTGTACACATTATTTCACTTCAATTTCATATGTTTATAGGCTTTATATGTTATAACCTGAAAGGCATCTAGGAGGTTGATCATTTCACTCATTTTAAACATGAAGCAACAAAGGCCTAGAGGGGTGGAGAAACTTATCAAGGGAGTAGCCTTGGAGTTCAAACCCAGGTGATATGATTTTAGAATCAAAGAACTAGAGCTAGAAGGGGCACCACAGGTCCCCTAATTCCAGTATGTAAAATGATTATGGATGAACTTGATAGATTTTTCTACCTAGAAGATGATTAGGCTGCATAACCACCTTATTTTACTTCCTTTTTTCCCCATTTTTTCTAGCTTAGTATTTACACTTTGAAAATGAAAGAGGGAAAAATGTGTAAACATTTTGTTCCTGCAATGATAATAAACAAAACATACTAAAATTTCTGGAAAACAATTAAAGAGTCCTCGGAGCAAAAATTGCTTAAAAATATACACTAATAAAACAAAAAGAGAATCAATGAACCAAATATGCAATTTAAAAATCAGAAATCTAATGACTAAATCCAACAGAAGCATGACAGAAGAAAACTTGAATATTATAGGAGAAATTAATAAACTCAAAACCAGAAAAACTAAAGAATTAAAAGGTGGTTCTCTGAAATAACTAACAAAGTTGATAAATTTTTAGCCAATTTGATTAAAAAGAAAGGGAACGAATAAGAAAACAAAGTGAAATCCCAACGGAAATTTTTTTTTTACTTATCAAAATCTATTAGAGCTATATGACATCAAACTAAAAATTCAAATGGGAGGATTATCTACAAAAATACAAAATATTTGAAATAACAAAACACCAAAAAGAGATCTTAAATAAGCCAATCTCAGAAAAAGGATATTAAACTATCTCTAAAAAGATTATCCAAAAAATGGGGGCGAGGGGGTGAGAGGGTAGTGATTTAGACGTATTTATAGGAAAAATCTAATAAACTTTTAAAGACCAAATAATACCAATACGACACAAATTATTTTCAAAAATTGAGGGAAAAAGAAACCAAACTCCTTTTATACGAAATTACCATTCTAATACCTAAACCAAGGAAGGATAAAGAAAAAGAAAAACCCACATAACTGTAGACAAATATAATTAGTT
>CM053625.1:159812564-159830224 GCA_028646595.1 Phalanger gymnotis | reverse complement strand
GGGGGGGAGGGGTTGGTGAGGACTCAAAAAGGCCTCCCCGCAGAAGGTAGGATTTGAGCAGAGTTTTAAAGAAGCCAGGAAGACAGAGATCACTCTGGACATGGCAGTTCAAAGTTAGAGTTCAGAGTTGTAATATTGTGTGAGAGAAATAGCAAGGCCAAAACATAGGTGGAGGGAATGAATGTTTCAAGAGACTGGAAAGGTAGGATGAAGGCAGGATTGAAGAGCTCTAAACACCAAAAGGAGGAATTTTATATTTGATCCTGGAGATAACAGAGTTATTGGAGTTTATTGGTGGAGTGGGGTACCTGTGCTTAATGAAAATCATTTTGACAGCTGAATGAAAGACCTAACCCTAGACCCTGGTCCTCACATCTCTCTTTCTAATGCTCTGGAGATATTAGCTTTGCTCAGGCCTTGACCACAGACCTTCAGGGGCAAAAGCCTGCTGATGGGGCTAAAACCTGGAAACACTAGTGCTGCAAAGTTCTGAAAAGTAGGGGGGAGAAGTGTGAGGGGGGCAGGAACAGATTCTGAAGTGGTGATTCTGGCCCAGAAAACTAAGGAAAAGAGGGAGTAGGGCAGGATAAGATACTCCTCCCCACTCCCACTCCACCCCTGCTGTACTTCATCAAGACTGAAGGAAAGAACACAATTCTTAGTTGGGGCAGAGACCTAGGCTTGTGAATTGCCCAGTGTGAGAGTAGACTTTGAGACCTAGCCCCGCCCCCCCCCCAACCTGCAATTAGAGGGGAGGAGGTCAGGAAGTGAGTGATAAGGAAAATAAGTTGGGAAAAAGAGACTAAAAGTACCAAAAATTTCAAGAAGAAATATCAACAGATAAATCAACAGAAAGGAAAAAAATACTCAGTAACAACAAAAGCAAATATGGTATCTACAAACAAATACTGCAAAACATAGGAAAATGATTCAACACTTGATGAGACAGAGGACCTTTTGGAATGCAAGGAGAACATGGAACTATAAACACTCTGTTCCTGAGTGGTTTAAAAGAGAAATGAGAATTATGACAGCAGGATTTATGTTTCACACAGGAAAAGTATTGAATAGAAAAACTTGAATTTGCAATAGCAAGCTTCACCAAAGAAACAAAACAGAGAATAATATATTGGGAATGCAAATATACAGAAGGATAACTGAAGAAGTGCGTGTTTTTGGCACTTTTTCAAAGAAAATATGGTCACTATGCAAGTAAAATACACTGAACTTGAAGATAGATTTTGTAGGGACAAACTAAAGAACACTTCTTCCCAGAAGAACACAAGACAAAAATCCTTAACACTATAACAAAAGAAATAACAGAACAGAATTGCCCACAACTTCTAAACATAGAAAATAAAATTCCAATTGAAAGAATTCAGATTGCCTCCAGGAAAAAAACCCAAGGCTGCAAACTCCAAGACATGCAGTAGTTAGATTTAACAATTCACTTCAGAAACAAAAAGTTCATCAGGAAAAAGACAATCAAATACAAAGGAAAGGACATTCAGTTAATGCAAGACTTCTCAGAAAAAGGAGGGAGAAAGGAATGTGTCCTGAAAAGAAATGGAGCTCAGGATGCAGCCCAAGGTGACCTATCCTGCAAATCTGAGCTTAACCATACAGGATAAAAGATGGATGTATGTTCAATAATAAGGAAGAATTTGAAATTTTTAGAAGACTAGAACTGAAGAGATTATTGGCCCCTCAAGCACCCCAAATAGCAAAAATGCAGCAGACAAGGACAGTAACAGAAACAGTGAAAAGAGAAACTAAGGTACACAAGGAGACAGGAATGAAGGCAGAAATCTGGTAGAAGTAGCAGTGAAGAGGCAGACAGCAGCACTGCGCCTAAAAGTGAATGCTTCTTTTAGGGAATTACAAGATGAGAGGGTTCATAAAGTGGGGGGCAGGGGGAGGGGAGGGAGGTTGTGTGTGTGTAAACATAAACAAATAAATCAACAGGGAAAATATTAACAACAGAAGGCATTGTGGCCTCCAGATCTAGTAAATTACTTCAAGCATCTATGAATAAATACTGAAAAACAAAGGAAAATGATCCAACGATTGATGAGACAGAGGACCCTGGGGAACACAAGGAGAACATGATACCACAACACATTCTTCTTGACTATTTCAAAAGAGAAGTAAGAATTATGAGAACAGACGTTATGTTTTGCACAGCAAAAATAATGGGCAGAAAAGAAAAACTGGAATCTGCAATGGCCAAGTCTCACCAAAGAAACAAAAGAGAAAACAATAGATTGGGAATGAATGTATAAAGAAGTAAGACAATCTAGAAAAATAAAAGCAAAAAACATCTTTAAAAATACAGTCATCATCCAAGCAAAACAAAGCTGAACTCCAACACGAGATGCAAAGAGACAACACAAGGGTTGGAGATCTCCTAGCAAAAGATGACAAGACAAAAAGCTTTAACACCATAATGCAGGAAATAATAAAAGAGAACTGTCCAGGACTCTGAACATAGAAAATGAAATACCAATTAAAAGAATCCAAAGATCACCTCCAGGAAAAAGCCCAAGGCTGTGAACTCCAAGGTACACAGTGGTTAAACTTAACAATTCAATTCAGAAATAAGTTCAGGCAGCAAGAGAAAAGACCTTCAAATACAAAGGAATAGCAGAGAAATAAGTAAGAGATTTCTTTCTCAATGTATGGAAGGAGATAGAGGTGAAGGCAGATATCATGCCGGAGATAACAGTGAAGAGGCAGTCATGGGGCATTATGGACAGAACCTGGTGACACCTGCCTACAGGCAAATCAATGCTGTTTGTTGGACTACACTACAAGATAGAATGGTAAATGAAAGTGGAGGAGGGGGGATAGAAAACAATGAGTGATGTGCTAGGGTCAAATCAAGGGCTAGCAATGAGGGGAAATGTCTCAGAAAAAGAACCTACAGGGGAGTAGGTGAGGAGAAAGGTGGAAGGATTGGAAAAGGGAGGAAAGAGACATAGTTTTGCTGATGAGAGGGGAAGTTAATTGATGAATACTTTTATGGGTGGACATCTTCTGTGAAGGGAAATGAGTACCATATTCTAGGTGTGGCTAGATGATCTAGTGCTTGTTAAGTGTTAGTCCTACCCTGGGATGTCAAGGAGCTGAAACTCCTGGGGGCAAACAGCACCTGGAGGAATGGGAGAGTATGGATCTGAGGAAAAGATTTGGAGCCAAATGTAGGGGAAAAAATGGTAACCAAGGAGGGTATAGATCAATGGTCAGCTACATAATCAAGCACGTGGTAGGCGGTGAGTCCTATCACAGACAGCATTCACTCCACCTTTAATAACTGACACTGAATAAGGCACAATGAAAAAGGGGGACCCACAGAGCAATTCTACCAGACAAAGGCAGAAACTACGTAGAGAGGTGAGAGAGCCTAGAATGGATACCTTGGAAGTCTTGATTGCATGAGGAATGCAGAGAATAGAGAGAGACGAAATAATTCTAGAGGTCATGAATCATTGAATGAGGGACTAGAGTACACAAAAAGTGAGGATGGATAATGACAAAAGGGAGGGTTCTCTAGAGAGGGGAGGAAAAGTAAAATTTTTGTGGGAATTTATTTTTGCTTGATTATACGTGTTTATAATGAGGACTTTGTTTTACTCTTTTTTTTATTTGTTGTTCACTAAGGAAGGGTAATGGAAATGAAAGATTTTAAATGCATGTAAAAATAAGTTGAAAAAAATTTTTTGAATGAAGTCAACCAGTCCTACCAGACTATTCAAAGAAACAGGTGGCATAATGGATAAAGTATGTGAGTTGGAGTCAGAGAGACTTGAGTTTGAATCCTTCCTCAGACACTTAATAATATGTGATCCTGGAAAGTTGCTTAATCTCTCTCATTTATTATGAAAATGAAAACTAATAAGCAGGACCAGCTAAAGGGGAAGAGAGGAGGGTTGAATGTACATGATTATGAGAAGAAGGGAAAAAAAAGGGGAGGGAATTATATAACCAGAAAAAAAACAGAAAAGTGAATTAATTGAAACTCCAAAGGAAAGGGGGTAACATGGGGTTGAGGGAAAGAGATCCAGTGGGAATAGGACCAACTTAAAAAAAATTAACCTAAAGCAATTGAAGACATATATAGTATTGTGTTTGCAGGAGAAGAAAAAAAAATCGTAAGTTGAAAAAAACCAGTATTAGAGACAAATGGAGGAAAATATAAACATAACTTCCATAACTTTAAATGTGAATGGATCATTAAATAATCCACTAAAATAAAAAAATAGTGAAAGGGATGGGGGAGAGGAAGTATAGTTTATGTACAAACAAAAGATAATTTGTCATGATGCTCAACAATCTTTATTAAATTGGATAATCTCATCCTCATTTACTAAAAAATGGAGATTCTACAAAAGCAAAGAACTCAATAGCTGAGTTACCTGGAATCCAGATTTCCTAATATATTTTCCTTCCCTTATCAATTCTTTGAATTCCTAAAAAGTGACAGAAAGCAGAAACTTTTTTATCTAATGACAGAAAGATTCCATATAAAAATATATGTCAGTGTATATGTTCCAGACCTCTTCGTAGCTTTTAATGCTGTTAACTGGCCTTTCCTCCTAGATACTCTCTCTTCTCTGGGTCTTCCCAACACTACTCTCTCTTAGTTCTATTCTTACCAATCTGTATATGCCTTTAACTCTTTTCCTGAGTCATCATTAATATCATACCTTCTATCTCTTGGTACACACCTAGATGCTGTCCTAGGCTCTCCTATTTCCACATACTATCACTTGGTGACCTGATCAGTTTCCATTGTTTCATTTTTCATCTTTATCCAAATGATTTCTATTCACACATCTTGCCATAGGGTCTCATGATCTCCATCTTCAAATCACCAACAGGCTACTGGACATTTCAAACTGATCTTTGTAGTCACCTCAAATTCAATACATCCAAAGCAGAATTCATTATCTTGCCACCAATCCTCCCAAAACTCACCCCTCTTCTAAACTTCCCCTTTCTTTTATGGGCACTATAGTCCTTCCAGGAACTCAGACACCCAAAGTCAGTATCATCCTCAACTCTTTCCTTGAATTCATCACATACATCCTATAGTTACCAAATCTTGTTTCCACCACCTTAGTGTCTCTTGCACCATTCCTTTTCTCTATAGTCTCAATACCACCACCCTTATCCAGGCAATCTTACCTGAACTATTGCAGTTGACTCCTAGTCTCAACCTACTAAAATCCATCCTCCATATAAATTCCAAAGTGATTTTCCTAAAATACAGGCCTGGCAATGTAACACCCCTACTCAATAAACTCCAGCAACAATCACTTCTAGGAAGACAGATGGAGAATAGACAGAAAGAGAGATAGAGAGATAAACAGACAGATAGATACACAGACAGAAAGAGAGGGAACTCCTGTTTCGCATTTAAAGACCTTTGCAATCTGATTTTCCACATTTAATATGCAATTTTTTCCTTTCATGCACTCTCTATATTCCAGTCAAACTGGATTTATTGCTATTCCTTATAGGTGACACGCCATCTCCCACATCCCCACACCTCTGCAGTGGCTTTCCCATGTCTGGAATACAGTTCTTCTTAACCTTTTCTTCTTGGAATCTTTAGTTTCCTTCAATACCAAACTCATTTAAGTCTTCCTGACTACAGCTCAGGCAATCTATCCACTGTGTCACATACTTCTTCGAATACCTGCTAGGTGTAGCTGGCTGACATCATTTAAAAAAATTTTTAACTTATTTTTACATGCATTTATAATCTGTTACTCCCTCTACTCTTCCCCCATCGAACAATAATTTTTTTAAAAAGATGCAAAATAAAACCCTTGTTATAAACTTTCATAATCAAGCAAAAACAAACTCTCACACTGGCCATTTCTAAAAATATGCATCTCCCTTTTTATTTTACATTCATCACCTATCGCCTCTCTGGCAGGAGATGAGTGGCTTATTTTCATCATCAGTCTTCTAGACCCATGGCTTTTCATTTCACCAAATCACAGTTCTAAGTCTTTAAGTTGTTTTTCACTATGATGTTGATATCATTATATATATTGTTCTCGTAGTTCTGTTGATTTTACTCCACATCATTTCATAGAAATCTTTCCTGTTGCTTCTAAAACTATCTATTTTGTTATTTTTTATGGAACAATAATATACCATAATTGGTTTACCATTTCCCAATAGAAGGACAGGGCCCTAGTTTCTAATGTTTATACATTGAGATTCTTTACCTGTCTTTGAGGTATAGTAGTATGGCTGGGTAAAAGGCTATGCACAGTTCAGGAACTTCTGGCTTGTGGTTTCAAGTTACTTTTCAGAATAACTAGAATTCCAGCAACAGTACACTAATGAACCTATTTTCAGCCCCTTTAGCAAATTATCATTTTCTTCTTTTGTAATCTTTGCCAATCCAATAAACATTTATTAAGCACCTACTATTTACCAGGCACTGGGCTAAGCTCTGGGAATACAATTAATAAAAAGACAGTTCCTGCTTCTCAAGGAGTAGCCCACAATCTAATAGGAGGAGACAACACACAGAAGGACACAGGGGTAGGGGGTGAGGAGAATGGAACCAAGGGGCATCTTTTTGGTGGAGTTGAAACCATGGTGAGCAGTGTCCAGTCTTTGCCTTCTATAAAAGGAAGGCACTAGAAGAAGTTTAGCACTCAACCCTCCAACACTCCAAACAGAAGAAAAAGGAGGCTGAGGGTGCTGGTGTCAGTCAAGGCTTGAGGTTAGCAACATGGTGATAAGATTAGAAGTGATGAGCTTAACCTGGGAGGGGCATCTTGTTAAGTGGAGCTAAAAGCAGATAGCCCTCTTTTTGCCTGTGGGTATAAAAACATCCTCACCAGTGAAAGCATACCAGAGCTCACTTCCCCACCCCCCATGCCCAGTATCTACAAACCACTCTGGGCCTGGAAAAACTGTTCACTGTGTCTTTTTCTTGGCTTTTTGATCAGAATTTAGTCTGTTTAATTTTGTACGCTAGACAAGTTAGAGCAAAAATGCTTCCTCTCCAACATTTTGGCTCTACTTGAACTCCACACACAACATGGGGGGGGGGGGGGGAAGAGACAGACAATGCTTATTGCATTAGAACCTGATCATTAAGGGTTTTAAGGGAAAATCTAATAAGACACAAGGCCTGGTTTTGTTATGGTCTGATGATCTTAAAAGCAGACTGGAAAGTGAAAGGAAAAGAAATCCACTAGGGGGAAAAATAGGGCTAATAATCAGTGAGCACAAGTAGAAAACTACACAAACAAGGAGGAAGGGATGAAGGGAGCAGATGATACTTCAACTCTCATCTGAACTGATCAACTAAGCACATACATATACACTCCCAGAGAGAATAAAAAACTAGGAAAACAGAAGGTAGAAAGGAGAGAAGGGAAAGGGAGGAATTAAAAAGAGTAGACTAGTCTTAAGTAAAACAATTCTAGAGAGAAAGGCTCTCAAAGATTCACACAGATTAAAATTGAGGAGCCAGAGCAATGACAATCCAATGATCAACCATGATTTCTAAAGTCCAACAATAAAGCATACTAACCATCTCATGACAGAGGTGAGAGCTCAAGATGAAGAATAAGACATACATTTTTTGACATGGTTAATGTGAGAATTTCTGTTGCTTATTTGCTTCACTATGCATATGTTGTAGTTTTTTTTTCTCCCCCCCCCCCCCCCCCCCCCCGCCAGGGGCAAGGGTGGAAGGAAGAATGTATGTGGGAAGAGAAAATTAATGCTTGGTACACGAAGAGTAAAATAAAAGTTACATTTAAAAGAATGCTTCTTTGATGAAACTTTGATAAGTCTCTATAGCTAATCATTTTAACACATTACTGTAGTATGTTGACTCTTTGATGCAGATTTAATCTGCAATCACTACTACCAGTCAATATAGAACTAAGTATGAAATAAATAAGTTACACTCTACTTCTTTTGAATTTCACAAAATATGTAAATTCTACGTTAAATAATCTTGGTGTATAAGTTATAAACACCCTATCGTCAATTAAATAACAAGCATTTGTTAATGTGGTGAAGATACAAAGACAAAAATGAAATAGTTGCTAACCTCAAGTAGTTTATATTCTATTGAAGGGGAAAAATTAAATACAAAATAAATTCAAAGCAGTTTTTTCGGGGGAAGGAGAGGGAACAAGGCAGAGGGAGAAATCAATAAAGGCCTGATATTGGAGGTAGTTTTGAGGCATAATTTTGAAGAAAGCTAAGGATTCTAAAAGATAATGGTCAGGAAAGAGTGCATTGCAGGTATAAATGACAGCTTTTGCAAAGGAAAGAGGAAATGGAATGTCATGTGTAAGAAACAGTAAGATGGTCAAGTTTAGACAGACTACAGAGTGTATGAAAGGAAAATGTTACTAAATATAGATAAATAACTCATTTAACATGGAGAATGATACAAATTTATTCTTACTCAAACAGTTAACAAATTTATTTTCTGACACTACAATGAAACAAGTATTTGAACATGAAAAGTTTATTGTTTTGGCTACAAGTGAATAAAGAGTTCTCCAATTTAATCAGAGATACAAATTTTGCTAGCCATCTCAACACCTTATTTCTATAAAGGATTTACTGCTATAGCAACAGCTAAAAGTAAAAATTATCAATACTGACCAGTGTCTGAAAAGCAATATCAATGACACCGTGTTCTAAAAAATTATGCCTCAAAAGTCCATCCACTGTTATTGATGTCATTATTTTTATGCATTATAATATGAAAACTAGGGATTCATCTATAAACAAATGTTTTGTTACTTTTATTGCATGTTTAAGATGTCTAAGTTAAACAAACTGCAATGTATTTTATTCTAAAAAATGAGTTAGACACTGTGCTGGTAAGCAAAATGGGCTCTTAGTACTCAGTTCAACCAAGTGCCCTTGAAGAGTTTGGCTTTTGTTTCCTTTGATTAATTCAGTGTATTTCATTGAGTCTTACTAGGTGCTAAGCCCCAGGCCCAAACCCCTATTGGGTGCTAAAAGCCTATATGGGTGTGAAGTTCCTAGGATACTAAGGGGAGGGGCTAACTCAAGAGCCAATCATAGGAGCCTAAGTTCTGGTCATTCAGATGACGTCTGAAATGGTACAAGAAGAGAAGACAGAGCCATTTGCACAGGGCTCTCACTCTTGGTGCCGCGAGCTGATGCCTGATGTGAAGACTCCATTTGAAGACTTGGGGCAGCTGTAGCTAAGAGACCTCCAGCTCATAACCTGGATTTTGGGACTTTGTTAAACTCTGGTAACTATGTATTGGGATTTGAATCAGACAAGGTATGCCTGTTGATGTTTGTAATTTGTTTGTATTCTGCTCTGAAGTTCAGGGTGCTGGCTTTTTCCCCTGAACTAAGTGAGTGATATTTGTATGCTGGATTAAAATAAGCTTGTTAACCCCCTTAATGTTGCTTTCCTTAGTAAAGCAGATCAAAAGAAGCTGGGCTTTGGCAGTGTGCTTCTTGTTGGGCCTGTGTTGGTCTTTCACCCTCACAACAGCTGCTAGCCGAATTGTTGAAACACACTGTTCCATGACTTTGTTAGACTTAGCTCTTTTCAGCAATACAATAATCTAAGATGATTTCAAAAGACTCATGATGGAAAATGCTATCTACATCTAGAGAAACAACTATGGAGGCCGAATGCAGATTGAAGCATACTTTTTTTCTCATTTTTTCTTTCTCATGGTTTTTCCCTTTTGTTCTGATTCTTCCTTCACAACGTGAGTAATGTAGAAATATATTTAATATGAGTATACATGAATAGCCTATATCGGACTGCATGCCATCTTGGAGAGAGGAGAGAGGGAGGGAAAATTTAAAACTCAAAATCTTAATAAAAGTGAATACTGAAAACTAAAAATAAATTAATTAAAATATTACAAATGAGTCAGAAAAAAGTTATATAATTTTTTTTTTCCTCATGGGGACAACAGTGATTCATTTGGGGAGAGAGATAGGGGTAACGAAGGGAGAAACCTAGCATCTAAGGTAAAATGGTCAACAGGTACAGGGTTTATCCAATGTTCACACAGAAAAAAATTTCCATTTACTCTACTTTAAGGGCTCACAGCCCACTCCCTGTCCCTGCAAAGTGAGTTTTGTCTCAGTTACTCTAAAGCCTTCAGGGTATTATTCCAGAGTGCCTGCTCTGAGTCCTAGACTAAGATGTTCACATTCATAGCACTGTCCAGGCAGTCTATACCTGTGGTTGATAGAAGAAACATCTCTTTCAAGGGATCTGATCTGTGGTAATAGGTCAGTCAAAAAACCTATACAAGGTAAGCTGAAAGGTAGGTCTTTCCAACTCCAAGGCTGGGATTTCTATCCACTATGGCACACTGCCTCTCAATAAAACTTTATTGAATAAAAATTCATTCATTGTGAGTTCAAAAACAGGATTGGGGAAATGTGTTCCACTTGGTTAAAAATTTTGGGGAAAAAACTCTGTTGAGAGGGCAGAACCCAAATACATAGGGAATGAACTGGTACAAATGTGCTCTTTCCCCATAGGGTAGCCTTGTGATATAACAGAACACTGAACTAGAAATCAGGACACATCCATTCTAAATTCTAGTCCCTGCTCATCTATTATCTACATAAATGACCTTTTCGGGTATCATGTTACAATGGCTGGTTCTTCAGTTAGATTACATGGGTTGAAATCCTACCTCTGGTGTTTATTTACTCGTGTGACCTTAGACAATTACAAATTCTCTAGTCATCAGTTTCCTCATTTGTAAACTGAGGCAGTTGGGCTAGATAGACTCTAAGGTTCTTTTCAGCTCTAGATTTACAATCACAAAAGTTCCAAGGACATTTCCAACTCTAAAAGTCTATGATTAATATGATGAAAGAGTTTATTTTACTCACTATGCTTTAGAGCATTTATTACCTTAGAGCCATAAATTTTATTATGTTAAGAGAAGGTGGCATATCTGACAATGATCTAAATTTTAAGGTAGTTGAAAGAATTTTGGCCTAGGACACCATTCTAGAGTTAAAGCTGAAATTCACCAAAAATGAAAACAGTATTATTATCAACAAAACCTACCTAGTCTGTTCCTACACCTCTCATTGCAGGATCTTAGTGTTTTCTTAACAGATTACTTCATTCTCTGATGCAGCAGTAAAAGGAACCTGAAATTAAGAAAATAACATGACAGTTGACTTGACAAGTAGTTCCAAGACATGAAAAATTCTAAAAGTATTTTAAGAAAGGAATGAAATTAATTTTTAAATATTTAAATATTATTCAAGTGCATTATGCACATTATTCAAATATATTGAGTATTATGCAATGTATAGCTAATAATTTAGGTGAGATCTCCTTTGAAACATTTGTTATTCAAGCCAAGAAAAGATACATGCATTTTTAATAGAATGAGGTAGAGAAAAATTCCTAAAATGTATAAGGAAAACTAGAGATTGTTTCTTATTAGAAAATATATTGAAGAGGTAAGTTTTATCTCCCTTTTCTTTACAGTTCAACTAATCTTACTGCACTTTATAGAAATAGAAGCTATCTCCTGGAAAATTTGTGAGACATGTTATGTTATACTAAATTAGTAAAAAGACACTAACAATAAAGATTGTAATCAAAATGAAAAAAAAATCAATGTTCCAAATTATAAGCTGTCTTTTAAAGATTGCAGATTTTTGGTTTTACATGTTTATTTTTAAACCAACAGGCATTAATCTCTGCTTTAACAAATCACAGCTCATGCAATTGGGGGCAAAAAGTTCATTTAAACAAGGATCACATTTGGGAGAAAGGGGGAAAAAAACTTATCACAATGTTTTACGCAGTTGCCTAATGAATTAAGTATTCTAAAAATATGTAAAAATTTGGTTATTTACTAAGTCATTGAAATATTAACTCCTTGAACTTAACAAAAACAATTTAGTTGAATGGGGTTTCATCAACTGTAATACTACAGGTCCAACTGATATGGTCATCTGGACTGCTATATACTTTCATCTTTTTTCTTCCCTTTTTTGTCTCTTATTGTCATTTCCTCTTTGCCTCTCTCTAATCTACCCTCTATTCCATGAGCTTGTACTTTTTCTGTTCTACATATTTCTTTCTCCAGGTTCTTCTGCTATTGGTTTCTCTCTACTGTTAGGCCCTTTCCCAAATCTCATATTTGCTCTCTAACTCTTCTCTCTACTTCTTAATCATCAACTCTTCTCACTATTTTAAAAAATTGTATCACTATGAACCTGACAAACATCAGCAAATATATACATTTCCATATTCACAGAACGAAAAGATTATATATGAAATAGTGAATCCCTATTAAGTAGACTTTGGTTTTTTAAAAGTATATATTAAATTTAGTTTAGGACAATCAACACACTACCCTGAGGAAGATCCCATTCTGATCTTTCCCATTTCCTTCTGTGTATTTTTAAAATACTTCATTGGTGTGCTTTTCCTATCACTATTGCTACAAGCCCTGATTCCCATAACCTCCTCTTCCCTCCTCAAAAAACCAAAAAACAAACAAAAGCCTCCCTTGCACAAATAAGGATAATTAATCAAAGCTTATCTACATATTGCAATGTCAGAAAACATACAAGTCATTCTGATGGAATCCTAATAAAGCTGCCTCCAGCCTCAATATTCTAACTTCCTTAGAGGTCCCACTGAACAGCAGGCCCACTGCCCCCCCCCCCCCCCCCCCCCCCCCCCCCCCCCCCCCCCCCCCCCCCCCCCCCCCCCCCCGCACACACTCAATATCCTAACTTCTTCATATATGCTTCACTGCTCACTAGAACAATGTCTATGAACTCATTTCTCACAGAACAGCAGGTGTATCCATGCACTCAACCACAATCACATCCATCTAGTCTCAGACAAGACCACAATAGTCAGCCAATCAGAAAGCAGCAACAGCAGGATGCCCAAGCAGGATGTGGACCTCAAAACAATAGAAGAGACTTTCCCTAAGTAGGCACCTAGGCAGTAACAGTAAAGAACTGATCTAGGGTAAACTTATGATATAGATAGGCTTATTATAATATCATTATCATACATATGTAACCCCCCCTCAATGGGTCTTTCTATATGCACTGTGGGTAATAGCATGCATAGTTTCATTGTGGGTGGAACCCCTCCCCTATTACCTAAATCTCTTAATAAACCTCTCCTGACTTTTTAATATTCCTAATTTCTGTTACGTAATTGCATCTTTAACCTATAAAAATCCATCTTGCTTTCTCTGAAGTTGCTGGTTCCTCTTGGAACTTAGCTCGCTTCATGAGAGATGTCAATCTCAATAAATGCCTAGACTTGGATTAGAGGTGGTCTGACTGAATTCATTGAAACAGGTTCCACCACAGCACATCATGAAACAGCAAGAGTTTTTGGCATCCCTGGGTGGGCAGAGGCTAAATCTCAACCTCAACAATTCTATGTTCTAATCTATCTAATCTCTACCAAAAAGAAAAGGCATGAAGAGAATCTGTTGAGATCTTGAATGGTCATTGAATCAATCAGGGTTGCTAAGTCTTTCACAGTTTTCATTTGCAATGTTGTAAAATGTATAAAATGTTCTCTTGCTTCTTCTCATTTCACTTTGAATCAATTCATGCCAGTCTTTTCAAGTTTCTCTGAATCCAAACCTTTGATTATTTACTGTGACTCAACAATATTCCATTACATTCACATACAATAATTTCTTCAGACGTTCCTTAATTGATGAGCACCCATCTAGTTATCATTTCCCTGCCACAATGAAAAGCACTACCATTAATATTTTCTGTACATAATGGTCTTTTTCTCTCTCACCTTAATTTCCTTGTGTAATTATGCCCAGGAGTACAGTCACTGGGCAAAAGGGTATACAGTTTAACGATTTGGAGGTGAGGAGAGCAGGCTGTATTTCCAAATTGCTTCCTCAAATAGATGAACAAGTTCACAGATCAATAAACACTGCACTAGTGTGTGCTAATGTGAACTACCCCCAACCCCTCCAACACTTGCCATTTTCCTTTTATATGATCTTTTCTAATGTGATGTCTGAGGTGTAAATTCAGACTTGTTTTAATTTAATTTCTGTGATCAAAAGTAACCAGAAACATTTCTTTCACATATCGACAACTTACATTTTCTCCTTTGAAAACTACTAATTCAGCTATGCCCAAAGGGCTACAAAACTGTGCATACCCTTTGATGCAGCAATACCACTATTAGGCCTGTATCCAAAAGAAATCACAAAAAAGGGAAAAGGACCCACGTGTACAAAAATATTTATAGCAGCTCTTTTTGTGGTGGCAAAGAATTGGAAATTGAGGGGATGCCCATCAATCAGGGAATGGCTGAACAAGTTATGGTATATGAATGTAATAGAATACTACTGTGACATAAGAAATGATGAGCAGGCAGATTTCAGAAAAACCTGAAAAGGCTTACCTGAACTGATGTTGAGTGAAATGAGTAGAAGCACGAAAGCACTGTACACAGTAACAGAAACATTGTGTGATGATCAATTTTAACAGACTTAGCTCTTCTCAGCAATACAATGATCTAAGACAATTCCAAGACTCATGATGGAAAATGCTATCCACATCCAGAGAAAGAACTATGGAATCTAAATTCGGATCAAAGCATACTATTTTATCTTTTTTGTTGTTTTTTTCTTTCTCATGGTTTTTCCCTTTTGTTCTGATTCTTCTTTCACAACATGACTAATATGGAAATATGCTTAACATGATTGTACATGTGTATATCAGACTGCTTATCTTGAGGATGAAGGAAAAAAATATGGAACTCAAAATCTTATAAAAGTGAACGCTGAAAACTATCTTTACATGCAATTGGAAAAAATAAAATACTAATAAGTGAAAAAATAAACATTATTTAAAAATTAATAATTTTTTAAAAGGAAAAGAAAGGTACCCATTCATAGCAAATGATCATTTACCCCACTGGAGAAGGGATCTAGTTCTTATATATTTTTATCAATTCTCTATAAGATAGCAAACCTTTATTAGAGAAACCGGCAGCAAAGATTTTTTCTTTCCAGTTAACTCTTGCCCTTATAATTCTAAATGCACTTACTGTGTTTGGATAAAACTTTTTTTTCAATTTTGTGTAATCAAAATTGTCCATTTTATCTCCTATAATCCTCTCAGTCCTTTGGGCAAGAACACTTCCCCCTAGCCATATCTGTGAAAGGTACATTCTTCCAATTCTCTAATGTATGATGTGATCTTTTTTATCTAGGCCATGCATCTATTTGAAACTTAATGATATAGTTTGAGATCTGAACCCAAAGCTAATTTCTATGAGATGATTTTCAAATTTTCCCATTTTTTGTCAAATAGTGAGTCATGACTGCAATAGTTGGTGTCCTTGCATTTATGTAGTATGCTATTACTGTATGTCTGATTGCTCACAGATCTTGCATACCTAAATTGTTCCACTGATAAACTTTTGCATTTTTTTAAACAGTACAAAAGAGTTTCGATAATTACTGCTTTGTAGTTTGAGATCTCCAATTACCAGGCCCCAACCCCTTCCTTCTCAGACTTTTTTATTATTACCCTTGAAATTCTTGACTTTCTGCTTCTCTAGACTGATTTTGTTATTTAATATCAAATATTTATCTGGTAATTTTGTTTGGCATTGAATCCATA
Organism: Phalanger gymnotis; assembly: GCA_028646595.1. Lineage (NCBI taxonomy): Eukaryota > Metazoa > Chordata > Mammalia > Diprotodontia > Phalangeridae > Phalanger > Phalanger gymnotis. The sequence goes on along the minus strand of CM053625.1, from coordinate 159,814,546 downwards.
TATTATGCGATATTATAATTTTTAACATTTTATTAAGATCCAACCATAAGTGGTTTATTTATTTCAATAAAGAGTTTTACAGTTTTAGTTACATAATCCCCATGTATATTTTGGTAAGTAGACTGTCAGATATTCTATACTTGTAGTTATTCTGAATGAATTGTTTTTCAGTTTCTTCCTATTGAGTTTTATTGGTAATATACAAAAAGAATAAAGATTTTTGTGTGTATATTTTATATCCTACTACTCTTCTGAAGTTATTCATTATTTTACTTTCAACTGAATGTCTGGAATTCTGCAATTAAACCATCATACCATTTTCAAACAATTAATTCTGTTTCTTCTTTGCCTCTGCTTATTTTTCCAACTTCCTTTTCTTGTCTAAATGTAATAGCTAACATTTCTAAGACCATATCTAATAGCAGTAGTGACAATGGACATCCTTGCTTTACCCTGATTTTACTGAAAAAGCTTCTAGCATTTCTCCATCACAGATAATTGGTTTTCAGTAGATACTATTCACTATATTGGCAAAAAACACATTTATTTTCATGTTCTTAAATAAAGGTACCATATCAAGGAAGGTCTTACAGACCTCCAAATTAGCAAGATTTCAGACAAGCAATTGTGATTATCTATGAACTCCTGAAAAAGTGGGCTGACAGAGAGACAGGGGGTTCAAAAACCTAATGAGATTCAGCTCCTTTTGTGGAGCTGTTTCCTTTTTTTCCTATTGCCTGGGCAACTTGCCATTAAGACAACTGGTCTAGACGTAATAGACACCTCTTAGGTAGGCACCAGGTCTTTTTGTCTGAGTCAAGTTATAACTGAGTTTCCAGAGGTGCACTTGATGGTTTATAGTGAGGTAAGCCATTATGAGTGGAGCAAGCCAGGCTGGGTAGAGAACAGGAGCCTGAGTTCAAGCACCTAGATGAATGAGAACTATAATGTTGGAAATTTTTGTGGAAACTATTTAATAACTGGCCAATCTCTTTAACAAGTAGTTACTGATATTTGTAGATTGTTTTTATATAACCTCCATTTCCTAACATAACCCACTTCCTCCCTCAGTTATCTCCTATTACATTACATTTGGGGTTTTCTTGGCAAAAATACTAGAATGATTTGCCATTCCTTCTTCAGCTCTTTTTATAGATGAAGAAACTGAGGCAAACAGGGTTAAGTGACTTGCCCAAGGTCACAGAGCTATAAAGTGTTGGAAGACAAATTTGAACTCAGGAAGATGAGTCTTTCTAACTCCAGGCCCAGCACTCTGGGCCACCCAGTTGCATGATCTACCTACCACAATTTATACCGCTACCATTATGAAACTATGAGCTAACTCATTACACCCACAAAGATCTCCTGCCCATATACCAAGACTTTAGTGACACCATTACTTCAGTAGAGGAATAAATCCTCCTTGAACAACCATCTAAATTGGTTACTGATTTGGCCTAGATGTCCTCTTCCTGACAGGTTATACCTAATTTTAGCCAATGCCAGAAACTGAGACCCTCCTTGATATTGTAAGTCCTCAATTTCTCACTTGAACTCAGTCTACATATCCAATCTGCTATCAAATCTTGTCATATCTACCTTACAACACCTCTCCATATCCTCTTCTTTCCACTGACACAGATGTAACTTTAGAGCAAGTCCTTTATCACCTCTCACCTGGACTATTACAGGAGCCTGATTGGTTGGTCTCACTAGCTCAAGTCTATCCCCACTCCAATCCATCCTTCATTCAGCTGAAAAAGTGACCATCAGAAAGCACTGGTCTAGATATGCCTCAATTTTACTTCTAAGATCAAATATAAAATTCTCTGGCTTTTAAAGACTACCTGAAAGCCATGATCAAAAAAAGAGCCTAGATATCATCTTTCAAGAAATTATCAAGGAGAACTGCCCTGATAGTCTAGAGCCAGAGGGTAAAATAGAAATTGAAAGAATCCACAGATCACCTCCTGAAAAAGATC
>CM053625.1:159795751-159812064 GCA_028646595.1 Phalanger gymnotis | reverse complement strand
AACATTTTCAAAAAGGGACAGGGTCAAGGGAGAAAATTCAATAAAGGGGGATAGGTTAGGAAGGAGCAAAACATAGTTAGTCTTTCACAACATGAGTATTGTGGAAGGGTTTTACATAATGATATGCATGTGGCCTAGGTTGAATTGCTTGCCTTGTTAGGGAGGGTGGGTGGGAAGGGAAGAGGGGAGAGAATTTGGAACTCAAAGTTTTAAAAACAGATGTTCAAAAACAGAAAAAAGTTTTTGCATGCAACTAGGAAATAAGATACCACAGGCAATGGGGCGTAGAAATTTATCTTGCCCTACAAGAGAAGGGAAAAAGGGATGGGAGGGGAGTGGGGTGACAGAAGGGAGGGCTGACTGGGGAATGGGGCAACCAGAATATACACCATTTTGGAGTGGGTAGGAGGGTAGAAATGGGGAGAAAATTCGTAATTCAAACTTGTGAAAATCAATGCTGAAAAGTAAATATATTAAATAAATTAAATATATGTACAGCTAAAAAAAAAAGAAATGACAAGCAGGATGGTTTTAGAAAAACCTAAGAAGACTTATATGAATTGATGCTGAGTGAAGCAAGCAGAACCAGGAGCCCATCGTACACAGGAACAGCAAAATTGTAATGACGATCAACTATGAATGACTTAGTTATTCTGGTCAATATAATGATCCAAAGACAATCTGAAGGACTTATGATGAAAAATGCTGTCTACCTCCAGAGAGAGAACTGATAGTCTTGAGTACAGACTGAACCATAAAGTTTTTCACTTTATTTTTTTTTCAACATGGCCAATATGAAAATAGTTTGCATGATTTCACATGCATAACTGATAAAACATTTTTCTGCCTTCTCAGTGGGTGGGGAAAGGGTGGGAGTGAATTTGAAACTCAAAAAAAGAATTTTTAATGAATGCTAAAAATAAAAAATAAATTAATATTCCTTATACATGCTCAATCTAACTATAGTAATAATGTCGATACTTTACAACTTATAGAGTTAATACGATACCAAGTGTTTATTAATAAATTATGTTAGGAAATTAGATAGCCATAACAAAATTCTCTTGAAGAGTACCAAAATTTTAAGTTAAATTATGAAAATTAGATGGGTGAAGGTTTTTAACTTCTCCAAAATGTATTATAAAAGAGTATTACTTTTTAAAATTCCTAATACTAGACAAAAAGAGAAACTATATCACAATTCTCCTGTACTGTTTTAAGTTTATTATTATGCCAAATCTTCACTTGAATCTATTTTAAGGTTCTTTGCTATTTAGGAGACATGTTTCCCTTTATCAGAACACCTGCCAACCTTCTTAGAAGGTTACAATAGTGTCAATATACCGTGCACATTTTATACGCCAAAATATGAAATCCTCAATTTAATAAGCCTATATAAATTAAATCTAAGTAAGAGAGAAGCCCAAGAATCAAATATGAACAATGCCTTACTTTAACATAAGCAGGAATCCCCAATGTGGTCTTCATCTGGAAGTATTCTTGAGTAATTGTTCTTAATAACACCGGTCACCACTACTAGTTTCAGTTAACATTCCATTAACATGGATAGACCTAAGGAAAGAAAGAGGGGGAATATCCACCAACATTAAGTATCTTTAATAAATATTACACAGATATGCATATATGTTTCTGTCTATCTTATTTGCCTTAGTTTCCTCATCTGTAAAATGAAAAGAATAATAGCACCTCCCAAGGCTACTGTGAGTACAAAGTAGTATTTGTAAAGCACTTAGCACAGTGCCAGTCACATACTAAGTGCTATATAAATGTTAGCTATTACTATTATTAAATGAAGCACTTATGTATTTCATTAAATCTAACAATATGGCAGAGGTAGGATGAAGAAATGTTACGATCCTCATTTTGCTAATGAGATCCTGAGACACAAAGAAATTAAATGCCTCAGTCACACAGAATGTCAGATATTTGAAATTACAACCCAAGTTCTCCAGATTCCCAATATAGGCCTCTCTGCCCATCTTGTTCAATTACCCTCCTAATAATAAAACTAAAAACATTCTTCTCAAAAGCACATAAAAAGGCACCTTCCAAACTAAATAAATAAAGTGATTTTTTTTTTTAAAACAAGGCACCTTCTTCCTGCTTCTTTACACAGATGGGGAACTATGGATAAGGAACATCACAGATGTCAGACTTTTCATTTTATCAATTAGTTTTGCTAAACTCCCCCCCTTTTTACTTTGCTATAAGAATGGTTCTCTGGAATGGCATGTGGCAAGAGACATACTGACGAATGTAAGAGATGTAAAAGACAAAAGATATCTATGCAAAAGTATTTTAAAAGCATTTAAGAAACATTTACTAAGTCAGTAAGGTGATTAGTTATTTTATAAAAAGATCTATTACTTAACCTTCAGAAAGGGGAACCACCATCCTAAGGACTGAGCTGGTCTCTCAAAGTAAAAAAGAGTCAGAGAGTTTTTCCTGTTCTCCCATAGTACAGAGGAGATTAGAATTCCAGCATGAGAATGCTCACTTTTGAGAAGCAAAAAGATTGCTATAGAATAGTGTCCAAAATGGTTTCAACCTATAGATAGATAGATAAATATAGATATATAGATATATCATAGCCCCAAAAGGCAATGGATATAAAGATCTGAAAAATATGGGAAGGTTTATGAGCAAAAGGGGAAAGAAGACCAATATATAGGGACTGCAACCACATAAAAACAACATTAACAATAAGGAATTCATAATATACAGATAGTAAAGGTGTTCATCTAGACGCAGAAAAATAAGGCCAATAGGGACACATTTAAGTGTAGGATTGATCACTAAACAAGAAGTTACAGACATGCAATAATTTAAATTTTTTTGTTTGTCAGTTTCAGTTTATATGCCAGGTTTTTTTTTTTAATACTCTTGTTCACCTATCTGCCTGCTCTTCCATCTCTTTTTGCTGGATCATCCTGTTCTCCTATAGAAGCTATACCCTAAGATTCTGACCTGGGCCGTCTTCTCTGCTCTATCTATACTGATAGGGACCCTGGATTCAATTATCATCTCCACACAGACAATTCACAGATCCATATATCTAGTCCCAGTCCCTCTCCTGAGTTCTAGCCGCATATCAACAACTGCCTAAAAGAGATTTCAAAATGGCATTCCCCTAAGCATCATGTATTTAATATGTACAAAAGAGAATTCCTCTTTCCTTTCAAAACCCACCACAATAATTTGGAACTATACCCAAAGGGCTATAAAACTGTGCATACCCTTTGATCCAGAAATACCACAACTAGGTCTGTATCCCAAAGAGATCATAAAAAATGGAAAAACCCACATGTACTAGAATATTTATAGCAGCTCTTTTTTTGGTAGCTAAGAATGGGAAATTGAGAGGATACCCATCAATTGGGGAATGGCTGAACAAGCTGCGGTATATCATTGTAATGGGATATTATTGTGCCATGAGATATGACACACAGGATGCTTTCAGAAAAACCTGGAAAGACTTACTCAAACTGATGCAAAGTGAACTGAGCAGAACCAGGAGAACATTATACACAGTAACAGCAATATTGTACGATGATCAACTATGAATAACTGAGCTACTCTCAGTAATACAATTATCTAAGACCGTCCCAAAGCACTTGTAATGAAAAATGCTACTCCAGATAACAATCTGATAGCATCTGAATAAATAACAGAGCTTCCTTTCTTCCTTCCTTCCTTTCAGTTTGAGTTTGCTGATTACACATATATAACCTATATCAGATTACTTACTGTCTCAGAGATGAGGGAGAAGAGGGTGGGAGGGATAGACTTTGGAACTTAAAACTTAAAAAAAAAAAAAAAAGAATGTTAAAAATTGCTTTTACATGTATTTGGGGGAGAAAATAAAGTATTACTTTTTAAAAATAGTTTTAGAACGTTAAAAAAAAAAAAACACTGCTCTTCCAAACATCCCTATTTCTGTCAAAGGCACCACCATTTTTCCAGGTTCCCATGTTCATAACCACAGTATTATCCCTAACTTCACTCTTCATCTCACAAACACATTCAGTTGCAGATATTGCCATTTCTATTCAGTATCTCCTGAATTTAACCCCTTCTTTCTACTCATAAAGTCACTACTTTAGTTCAGGCCCTTACCCACCTCTTACGCAAGTAATGCAATGGCCTCCAAATCAGTTTCCCTACTTCAGGCTTCTTCCCACTCCAATCCATCCTCCATACTGCTGCAAAAATGATTTTCATTCATTGCAGATCTGAGCATGACACTCCCATATTCAATCAACTTCAGCGCCTCTTTATTACCTCTTGGCTGAAAAATAAAATCCTGTTTGGCTTTTAAAGCCCTTTACAACCTGGCCTTAAAATAATTCCCCAACTTCATTATACATTACCCTTTCTACACTCGGTGGCCCAGTCAAATTGGCCTTTCTATGCTCCTCAGACCCAGCATTGCACCTCCTATCTCTATACCTTTATGCTTACTGTCCACCCAACCTAGAACATACCCCCCTCCTTACCGACTCTTCATAGCATTCCTCAAGAGCAGCTCAAGGACCACATTCTATGTTTTTTTCTTATCCTAACTGGTAATGTTCCTACCTTGTTTTGTTTTAACTACCTTGTATTTACTTTGTATTTATTCTGTAAATACTTATATATGTACATGTTGCTTCCCCCTATAGAATGAAAGCTCCTTAAGTGGAAGGGCTATTTCGATTTTTGTATTTATAACCCTCAGCGTAGCACAATACCTGGCATATAGTACATGTTGTTAATGGACTGATTGGTTCCCATGTTCACTGATCCAACTACAGGTAACTATTTCAGCTCCTTAAGCAGCCTTATCCTGGGAAAGGAAATATGCCAAAATTCCCACCACTGGAAGCAACCATCTATACAAATTAGTAAGTTAGCATTCCAATTTACAAACTGTCACTTTCCAACAAATATTGACTCTACAATGTGGAAGGGTCTTTCTTAGATACTGTAGGAGATTCAATGAAGTATAAGACATGGTCTATATGCCCTCTAGAAAATTACAATACAGTTAAGGGGGAATAAGCATAATGTAGATTTGGTGTCAGAAAACCTTCATTCAAATCTCAGCCCTGACACCTGCTAACCTGTGTGACTTCAGACAAGCCAATTAAGCTCTCTTGAACTGTTAAATAGTTAATGAAGGCCTAAATTCCTTCATCTCTAAAGTGAGGGAGGTTTGAATGAGATGGTTTCTGAGGGCCCTTTCAAATCTAGACTGTATATGATTCTAAGATCCTAATGAGATGATAGCTATATTCATCGACTGATCAAAATAGATAAAGTGCTTTACTATGTTCCAGACAATATAGTGAGCACACAGATACAAGGAAGTAAGATAATCTTAATTTGGCCCTCTAGTAGTTTATATCCTAATGGAGGAAAGATAAGCCATAATTTAATGTTGCTCAGTCATTTCAGTCCTATCTGACTATTACTCCATTTGGGGTTTTCTTAGCAAAGATACTGGAGTGGTTTGCCACTTCCTTCTCCAGCTCACTTTACAGATGAGGAAACTGAGGCAAAACAGAGTTAAGCAACTTGTCTAGGATCACCCAGTTAATAAGTGTCTGAGGTCAGATTTGAACTCAAGTCCTCCTAACTCCAGGCATGGTGCTCTATCCACTATGCCATACAGCTTCCCCCACCTGATTCCCACAAGATAACACAAAAGCCTATTTAGCAATGCCAGTGACCCAGAGGCAGAGGGTAAGGTTGTAATTCATTGAAAGAGGAAGGTGATGACCAGAATATAGGTAGCAAGTCATGAAGATGGCTGGGAAATGATGGTGGCAAATGGAAAATATCCTATAATAAAAAGTAGTATATATGGTAAAAAACGACAAATAACTAGTAGAAAGGGTTTCTAAAATGCCAAGCTTAGCCTTTATCCTGTAGTTAATGGAGAGCCACAGAATATTACTGATCTGCACTAACATGATTATTGTGGTGTTTTAGTAAGAATAATCTGGGGGTAACATGCAAAGCAAGTAGACTAGGCACAGAGAAACCAGTGCAGAAAGGAAGCTATTGCTATTTCCAAGATTAAGGTAATGAGAGTCTAAAGAAAGGTGATAGCACTTGGAATGGAAAGGCCAGCTGAATTTGAGAAAGAGAAATTTAAAGAAATTCACGTGTTTCGTTGGAATGAATCAAATCAATAGTCTAGTTCGCTCCTAATAAATTAGAGGAAAAACAAGGTTTTGTACCCATAAAGATGAGAAATAGATATTAGAAAAGAAAGAAAAAGTAACTGTCAAGCTATAATAAACCTCTAGAAACTACATGACTATACAAATGTCCCTGCCACCTGAGTCTTTACTCTTTTATCAATAATTGTTTATCCCTGTCTCAAACAATACACATATCTATCTCCACATCTGTTTACTAGAAATAAAGGAAAGTTATCATGAGAAAAAGACTTTGTGAATCCTTAAATATCATATTAATTTAATACTCATTACTAAAAGTACCACTTGCAATCAGGAAAGAGAGGTTATGCAACAGACACTTTTCATTGAACTAGGGGAGCTAGAAGCACTGCAATAACATTTGTTGCAAATCCAGCCACACTACAGTCTTGAATGTTGACACTGGGTAAACTATGACCCTCAGGGGAAGAGATGGAATAATACATGCTGGGTGATGCTGGTGGGATCACCAAACTTCTAGTAAGTCAAATGTCCCCAAGGTTGAAGGATCTCTATAATTCTTATTATGTGATCTTAGGAACTTTGCAGGCCTCAGTTTCTCTACAGTCCTTTCCTATATCCCACTTTCCTCTTCTCGTCTACCTCTATCTTTGCCAAAATTTAAGGGGTTTACCTTTATATAGTATTTCAGGAGTTTCATAGTCACTTCACATGAAACTGGAAATAACATGTTATTTCAAGTTTTGTAACAGAGGATTAAAACATCTTCTTTAGAACTGATTAACCCAAGGTAGTGTGAATATAAGTTTACATTGGCTATTGGTAGAGTCAGCTTTTTGCACAGGTCTGGAATGAGGTCTAAGAATGTTGCTGATCAACTTTTGCCTACAGCAATTCCTAAAGCCAATCTTGCTCAGCATAGAACAAAACATTTAAAGAAAGCATCCGTATGTGTGCCTGTGCGCATGCACACACCCACCTATCAAAGGTATGAAGGTATACGGGATAAAATAATGGTCTCAGGGACTTACGCTAAGAGGAAAGTTTTTATATCTAAGATCAACTTCCCCCATGACTCCAAAATGACACAAAATGTGTCAAATAAAAATAAGAGCTCGCAATTTAATTCCTACCTCTTCACAGCCTAGTGGGTAAATCTTCATGAATTTATACAGCTTACATGGTATGAATAGGAGATAGCAAGATGTGAATTAGAAGAGGGACCCAACAGTACTGTGACTATCTGCTCCAATGCTGGATACAAATAGACGCGGACTTCTGACAAGAAAGCTAAGTGAGAAGGTTGGCATAAGCCAGCCCCCTACCTCAGTACCCTTCAAACAACAATAAATGCAACAAATCAATTAAAAAAAAATAAGGGAAAGACAGGGGGCTTCTAGTAAACTTCTAGTAACAGCTAAATATAATTCCTCTCCACAACATCATAAAATGGCAAGAAATGGGGCAAAGAGCAAAGAATTAATAAAAAAAAAAAAAGCAAAGGAGCCCTAGGAAAAAAGAATCCATCATAGAAAAACCAACAGAGACTGATAAAGAAAAAAGAGCAATCAAGAAAATCTATACAATTAATAAATACTACAAAAAATCAACTTAAAAATCCCCAAAGGGAAAGCATTGCAATAAAATCTATAAGACCCCTCGGATAATAACAGAACTCAAGAAATGTTCAGAAAAACAATCAGAAAATTAAAAGACAAATTAAAAGAAAAAGATGGAAACAAGAATGGAAATTTAAAATCTCTAAAAATAAACCAAAAAGATCAAAAAAAGTAGCACATTCATGGCAAATGACAGAGAACCTCTCCAAAACCATAGTCTTTGGGAAGAAGAATAAACAGTTGAAACTCAAAAATCTGAAGATGTAAGAAAAACTGACTAAACATAAAGTCAAAGAAAATGAGCTTGAAGATAGGATAGAAAGAAAAAAAATTAAGTTACAGATCTTCCAGAAAACAAATGAAATTTAAAATCTGAATGCCATTTTAAAAGAGATCATATAAGGAAAACTGCCCAAAGGTGTTGCAAATATGGCAAACTACAGACTGAGAAAATATACAAGATACCAATGAAAAAAACCTCAAGTTTAAATTCACCAAGAAATACCATGCTCAAACTTCAGAGCATCAATATCAAACACGAAACAACAGTAAATATGTTAAAGAAAATTAGACCAAATAACTAGATTACTCATTTTTTAAAGTCAAAGTAAAAACCAAAATGCATTCCTAAAAGCAAAGGATACTTTGTACCCCTCAAATATAGGATTTCCTGTCTTGCTAAATATCAATGAAAAAAGATGGGCTTTCAGCAACAGCAGTAAAGAGGGATTTCAGTCATTCCTTCAAAAGAAGCCATAAGTACACGCCTTCAAAAGAAGCCATAAAGATATATTTTCATGCATTGCCAACATATTGAAATATTCTGCTTAACTATACTTATTATACATGGGACAGAATCTTTTTGATGGATAGATTAGTAGATAGTAATAAAGGCACAAAAAGAAAAGAGTATCAATAAAACATTTTAGAATAAAGACCAAAAAAAAATTCAGAAGGGAATACAAATAAGAAAATATTGTCCCTACCTTGTTAAATTTGTATTTTATTTGTATTTTTAAAAATTAGCCTAATTGATTTCACAGACTGATCTCTCCCACTCAATCCATTCTTCACAAACCTGCCCCAAGAAATAGGTTTGTTTTTTTTTTTTGGTCTAAGCATGTCATTCTCCGCACCACCATCTTCCCCACCAAATAAAGTCCAATGGTTCTCTTTTACCACTAGGATCAAATATAACATCCTCTATTCAGCATTTAAACCTTTTTACAACCTGATCCCATCCTAACTTTCCAGTCTTATCATACATTACTCCATTCCATGAACTTTAAGGTCCAGTTATACCAGTCTTCTTGTCTCACATACTATATTTCATCTCCTAACTCCATTCCATTTTGCCTTTTCTGGTCATCTCCAAGCCTGGAATGCTCTTCAGCTTCACCTCCGTCTTTTGCAATTTCTGCCTTACTTCAAGACTCAATTCAAGCACTATCTTCTAGATGAGGTTTTCCCCCAGAGCTCTTTCTGTCCCTGCTACCACAATGCCCCAGCTGCCAGTGCCTTACCCTACACAGGGTTGTGAGAAGATGGGCACTTTGGTATACCATTGGTAAAGTTATGGATTCTTCAACAATTTTCAAAAATAATTTGGAATTACATGAAAAAAGTGACTAAACTGTTCATATTCTTTGACCCAGGGCCACCACTACTAGACATTGACCAAAGAGATAAATGACAAAAAGATCCCATATATATCAAAATGTTTGTAGAAGCACTTTCTATAAAAACAAATTAAAAAACAGTAACAACCTGGAAACAGAGTACAATCCCATCAAATGAGTTATGACAACAATCTGTATTATATGGATATTTTGGAATATTAAATTGTGACAAAAAGAATAATGAATGAGGAATTAAAAGAAAACTTATATGAACTGATACAAACAAAACAGAACATAGGACAGATACAATAACTACAACTACAAATAAAATTTAGATAAAATGTAATAACAAATGTTGCTAAACTCTTCCTCTCAGTAAAGAAACAATGTACCCATGCATGCATAATGCTACATGCTCTATCAATCTTGGAGGCTATATGAAGTAATTTAACTTACTTTTTTTTTCAAGGGAAGGTGCTGTGATATGAAACGACTCAAAACATTTTAAAAATTAAATAGTGGGTTCAGAGCCAGAAAAAAGGTGCATAAAATAACATTTTCTATTCAAAAGGATTTATCATCTGTCCATTCCAAAGCACATATAAGAATTCATCATTTGTCCATCTCTTCTCCAAAATGGTCCTTTATAAACAACCACTCACGTATTTTTCTTAAAAAAAGAGTGAAAATATTTGTTAGGCAGAAAACTTTGCAGCTAAACTGTTTCTAGTTATTCTTACTGGAGAGAGATTTGCAACCCTGACAATTTGATTTATATTTAAATTGACAAACAGTACAATCTACCACTGATGTTATTATATAATAGAAGCATAATCTCCATTATGTGTCCTAGGTAAAAGTGGTTCAGAATCATAAAAGGGACTCTAAGAAAATCAAAAAGATTAGCCAGTTCCAGAAGCTACACATTTATCAACATTTATTACATTTCTACTGTGTACTAGCATTGAGTCAGGTGCTGTGAAGTATAAAATTTTTTTAAAACCTTCCTCCCCCCTCAACTATCCAATTCAATTAATTACCAACATCTATAAAGCTTCACAGCTCTTGGCAATTAGTTACTGAAACGTATTAGAAAACTAGGCAATTCATGAGCGCAGTCATATAAGAAAAATCCAAGTAAAGCTACCATAATACCTGCCAAATATCAGAAAGCACCAAATGATACTGATGTTATCTGTTGTCACCCAAATTTTTTTAGCTATACATCTTTCATAATTCCTTCCTTATCCCTTGTCTCCCCTAAAACAGCATGGAAATTCTAATTCTTTCTAGTCAAAATGATATGTTTCTGTTTCATACATGGGTGGTGTGCCCTGAAGAGATGACCTAACATTGCCATGATCAATTGGATGTGGAGGTTAGTCAGATAAATTAGGAGCATGACACCATAGTCAACCATGGCCCAAAAAGCACTGTGCATATAGGACTGAAAAACAGTGGATATTTTAACGGCCCATCCTAAATCTGAAAGCAAGTCAACCACTGATTAATTCAGGTCAACGGTTCCTATTTAGCAGTTTACAAACTACCAAAGAGTTCATGACAATGTTCCAGGAGTTTGCACTAAAAAATTCTTTATTGGCACCTTAAGTAGTAAATAATTGTCAAATTATGCTACAAATACATTTTCCTCTGTGACAACAAGAAAATATGTGCATATTTGAAGAGTTAAAGGCTTGTTTCTACAGGAATTCAAAACTGTCATTTAAAGAGTAATATATGCAATCAATGTTAAATACATTAATTATTTAATACAGTATCTTTCATTAGCCAACAGAGAAGCAAATATTTTGTACTGTAACTAACAATTAGCTAGGTAGCTAAAAATAAAAAAATGAATGTATACCTCTCAGCAGAAACCTTATAAAAATCTCCTACCATTTTCCACCACATATTTGTGTGAGCAAGCACTTTCACTTTAATCTTGTTTTAAATAAACATAGAAATAAATGAAATTGTTTGGTGTGGAGCAACATATTGTAAACCAGGCCTGCACAACACATGACCTGCAGGCCACTTGCAGCCCACCAAAGGATCTTGAGCAGCCATAAAAATGTAGAGGATGTAAAAGAAAGTAAAGATGTAATGAGTGCTTTGCCCACCTAATCAGCCTTCCACAAGTCACTACTGTGCCTTTCATGTAACTTCCCAGGTGGAGTTGCCATTGTGCAAGATGAGTCCTAAGGAGAATCAGCAAGAGTTGTATCTTTTCGCTGTGTTTTCAGCTGTTACTAGAGTTTAATATGGACAAAGTGAGTGCAGCCACATGCCAACACAGCTGACGACCCCTATGCAATGAAGGGCAACAAAATGAGAGATTCTTCCCCTCCTTCACTTCGAGGCTGCCTTCCAAGTTTACATGAGTGTCTGGCTCTTTCTCCAAGGTCAGACACTCAGATCAGTATTTTTTTATATGTAAGCAGTTGCAGTGGAGATTTTTTGGTTCTAACATGAAAGTTTTTGGGGTGACTTTGTGAAATGTGTGATAAAAAGAAATGGAAGAGTGAATCAGAACATAGGGTATTTAATCCAGAGTGGACAAATAGATACTTGTTCACTTACACAAGAGACAAAATATTGTGCCTTGTTTGCCAAGAAGTTCCAAAGGAATACACTCTCCATCGCCATTTTGAATCAAAACATCCTGATTTAAGCAAATTGGATACCAATGAAAAACAAATTAAAGCAAAAAATTGTTGAAAAATCTCAGTAGGGAACAACAGTATTTCAAGAAAATAAACTCAGAAAATGAGGTAACTACTAAGGTTAGTTTTCAGATTTCTAAAGAAATTGCTGCTGCTAGGAAATCTTTTACTGAAGGTGACACCATAAAAAGTGTTTGCTGATTGCAATTTCTAGATTATGTCCCAATTTAAAAAAAAAGTATTTTTGAGAAAGTTTCATCATTAATTATACCTTTACTTGGAAAGTGAGCTGCTAAAAATCTATATGCAGCCTGAAGAAGTTTAGCCTATTTTAATTTTGGCCCCTTATCCACTGCCAAGTCGTGCAGGTCTATTGTAAACCTTTGTTCAAATAAAGAAGTACATCAAAATTAAGTTTAAAAGATTATATTAAATATCTTGCAAGTTGTAACTTATTTCACTAAAGTATTATTTATATTCAACAAAATTTTCAAAATAAATTTAGTATGAAGTCTTACAAATAATAAGCATGAGGTCTTATTAGATTATTTCTTTTAATTCTTACAGAATATCCCACATAAAATATTCATAATTATCTTATAATTTATTTTATAATTTTATATTTAGCACTCATAATTACAGGTAGAATAAAATTTTATATTTTATAATTACATAATGAAAATTTTAATTTCAAGCTTTTGGAGAGGGTCAAAAGTTATTATAAGCACTTAATAAATCTAAGACAATACTATAAGTAGCATACTAAATTACCCTCGGGGTTCACAACCCATTTTTTTTTCCACGGAAAGGGATTCATGGAACAACTACAAAAAAAAATTGGGAACCACTGCTCTAGACAAATTAAATTGGTTATACAACATCAGGACAAAGAATTTCAGCTTCCCAGGCAAAATGAATCAGCAAAATCTTGTATAGGGAAAGGGGTAGTACAAAGGGGGCTGACGGCCCCCAAGTTATATAACTTATACTAAATCTACTAATTATTATAAGAGAAATATTATAATTAAAAATAAATATTTTAATTAAGCAATTAGAAGTAGCTTATGTGCCCCTCTCTAGAGTTCTTGCCCCACTGAACACACAGATGGCACTAAAATTTCCTAGGGTCCCTTTTAGCTATAAATTAGAATGATAGATTTAAAAACTAAGGAAGGAACCTTAGTAGCAATCTAATCCAATCTATGCATGTTTATATAGGCTCTGTCTCTCTGTGTGTACACACACACACACACACACACACACACGCCACGGCAAAGCCAAAATTTGAATTTTTGAATGCAGATTCTTCTGACTCCAAATCTAATCTAATTCTCTACTCTACCATATACTAACTACCTCTTCTTGATCTCTTTCCAGAAATCCTATTTCCCTGTAGTGCTTAACCTTGAACAGCCTGAGCCGCTACTCTATTCCCCCAGTACAAACACAACCACTTTTTAAACCATGTCAGCCTTTCAGTCTGATCTGGTAAAGGTCATTCAGAGTCATGACCTTTCTTCCTTATATCAATGGTAGCAGAATTCTAGAGGGTAGGGGTAGAAAATTAAATCCCTGGAGACCAGAACTAAGATGTCACTTCATTCACACACAATTCAACTAATATCTTGAGAGCTGTGGCTGCGTTTATCAAACTCAAGTCTCGCTAGAAAAAAAAAATCAACAGGGGCAATCACATTCCCATTCCATTCAAGATTCATATCAAGGGTTCAAAAGTACCAGTCATATTTTATCATTTAACAATTAGATCCACCACAACAGCTTCCAGTTTCCTTGTCTGAATATTTGTCACAGTTCTTCCATGAACTATATGAAGTCAGTCAGGACTGGGCTGTTTGTTGTCAAATATGACATGGCCTGGTAGATGGAAATGGCTAGCTGGCTAAAAGATCATAAAACCCTGTCTTGTTCTGAGAGGAATTCCTGCAGCCATAATTTCAAGTATAGGTATACCTAAGCTATAAAGTCATCCAGCTTGTAAGTACTATTCATCCACAGAAAATACAAAGAATCAAGGTCTTAAGCAGTTAAACAAGAAAAAGTAAATAAAGTCCAAAGGGGGAAAGGTAGAATCAGCTAGCAGGAATCATAGCTCATTAGCAGGTTCTAGTGAATGAAGGAGAGAGGAAAGGAAGGGAAGAAGGAAAGGAGAGAGAGGGAGGAAGCAAAGAAGGAAGGAACAAAGGAAGAACAAAACAAAGTCTAATAACAAAGGAAATCTTATGTAGGGTAGAATTTAAAGACAATGAGCTGATATTACAAATTTGCCAAAAATTTGTCATTTGAGAGCTTTTGGCCTCAACCCAACTTACCTGTGCAAATTCCCACCCTCACTATCATGTGAACTTATGTGCCAAGTGCATCTGCAGTTCCATGTTTTCCATTCCCACTACCAGCTCTTCCTTCCTACTCATGTGACTTAATAACTTCGTAACTCACCTTCATTCTCTCTAATTTCCAATTTATCCTATTCATAAGTAGATGTTAATTTTTCTAGAAACACAGCTATAATAATATCCCCTTCCTGCTTTTAAAATAAAAAATTGTCAGTGGTTCCTCACTGTTTATCAAATAAGGTCCAAACTTTAGCTTGATATTAAAAGTGCTCTACAATCTGGCCTCAACCTCCTCTTGCAGAATTATGTCCCACTACTCCCTTACCTGTTCAGCTAAACTGAATTATATGGGATTTCTGGTGTCCATGAAATAGTTCACGCTATTTCACTGTCCGGAATGGGTAAAAAGTCCATCTCAAATGCTACCTTCCTCATGATGTCTACTACATTTCTTTGAATAAGATATGTTGTGGTGAGTATTGTCTTTTTTTTTTTGGTGATTTATATTTTGCCTTGTGTTATAATTATGTGTGTATTTATTTTAGTGATATTACTAAACTGCAGGCTTCTCCTTAAGGCCAAGGACTGTCTGATTGATCTTTGTATCTTCTACTACATGTAGCATGCATGGTTCCTTGTATACAGCACAGTTACTTGAACATAATAAGTACTCAATATATATCTCAAGAATCTTTAGAGAGTGGAGTAAACACAGTAAAATAAAATGACAAAAGCACTTGATTTGGAGTGCCAGGACATAAATTCCAGTTCTGCAATCAATTCCTTTTGTAACACTGGACAAGTTACTTTACCTCTCTGGGCTGTGGTTTACTCACAAATTTAGGGGGCTGGGTCACATGAACTCCGAATCTCCTTCCAGCTCTAAATTCTGAGTCAAATGCAGGTTAACAGCTAGTGGACCAATTAAGCTACAACATATAAGTACGTGAAGGAGATTAATGAGAAATAAGACTTTAAAAACTGGTTTGAGCCCAACTGTAGAGGGTCTTGACAATAAAAACTGAGAAATTTTTATTTTTTCCTAGAGGTTACAGGGAACTGCTAAAACTTTTGAGCAGAAGAATGATGTAGTTATAGCTACACCTAAAGAAAATTAATTCTGGTGGCTGTGTGCTAGAGAGCAGGGAGACCAGAAGCAAGCAGACTAACCAGTAGGTTACGACAATAATGTAGGCAAGTGGCAATGGGGGCCTAAACAGGCATAGTCGCAATAATAATGAAAATAAAGAACTGCTCCAAGAGATGTCATAAAGATAGAATCCACAAACTTGGTTAGAAATTCGATGGAGAATTTCCAATACGATTTAAAACTGAAAGTGCTTCTACACTAAGCGATTGAAGGGTTTGGAATACGATATTCCGGAGGTCAATGGAGCTAGGATTAAAATCAAGAATCACCTACCCAGCAAAACTGAGTATCATACTCCAAGGCAAAATATGGACTTTCAATAAAATAGAGGACTTTCAAGCTTTCTCAGTGAAAAGACCAGAGCTGAATAGAAAATTTGACTTTCAAACACAAGAATCAAGAGAAGCATGAAAAGGTAATCAAGAAAAAGAAATTACAAGGGACTTACTAAAGTTGAACTGTTTAGTTTACATTCCTACATGGAAAGAGGCTGTGTATGATTCATGAGACCTCAATATTTAGGTAGCTGAAGGGAATATGCATGTGTGTATATGTATGTGTATATATGTATATGTTTATATATGTGTATGTGTATGTATATAGGTTTATATGTGTGTGTGTATATACATGTATGAGTATGTATATATATGTATGTATGTATATATATATATATGTATATATATATATATATATACAGAGAGAGAGAGTGGGCATAGG
>CM053625.1:159763888-159795251 GCA_028646595.1 Phalanger gymnotis | reverse complement strand
CTTTTGAAAAGGGACAGGGTCAAGGGAGAAAATTCAATAAAGGGGGATAGGTTAGGAAGAAGCAAAATATAGTTAAGTCTTTCACAACATGAGTATTGTGGAAGGGTTATACATAATGATACGCATGTGGCTCATGTTGAATTGCTTGACTTCTTAGGGAGGGTGGATGGGAAGGGAAGAGGGGAGAGAATTTGGAACTCAAGGTTTTAAAAAAATAGATGTTCAAAAGTAAAAATTTTTTTTTTCATGCAACTAGAAAATAAGATGCACAGGCAATGGGGCATAGAGATCTATCTTGCCCTACAAGAAAGTAAGGGAAAGGGGGATGGGAGGGGAATGGGGTGACGGAAGGGAGGGCAGACTGGGGAAGAGGGCAACCAGAGTATACGCCATCTTGGAGGGGGGGGGTGGAAACGGGGAGAAAATTTGTAATTCAAACGCCTGTGAAAATCAATGCTGAAAACTAAACATATTAAAAATAAAATAAAAAGGAAAAAAAAACTGAAAGTGCTCTGCAAAACAAATAATTTTTCACATCCCTAAAAAAATACAGCTGATCAAATGAGACTAAGATGACAGATAAGCAAGGAGTATTGCAAAACTAAGGATACTCTTATATCTAAATTTTTTGACAGAAAAACATATCTATAAATTGAATGTGTTTCATTGTTATGTTCATGTCCGGGATAGAGAAGATCAAAAGATAAAACGGGTAATTTGGACTACATAAAATTGAAAAGTTGTTTGGTTTTGTTTTTGTTTTGTTTTGTTTTGAATAACCAATGCAGTTAAAAAAAATGAGAGGGAAACAATTAACTGAGGGGAAAAAAATCTTTCTAGCAAGTTTCTCTGATAATGGTCTCATATCCAAGATATAAGAGAATGATTAAAACAAGAACAAGAGTCATTCCCCAATAGTCAAATAATAATAAAAAATGAACAGGCAATTTTCAAAGGCAAAAATCCAAAATACTAACAACCATATGAAAAAATGCTCCAAATGACCAATAATTAGTGAAATGCAAATTAAAGCAACTCAGATTCCACTGCATATCCATAAGATTGGCAAAGATGACAAAAAAGAAAAAATGACAAATATAGGAAAGGCTGCAAGAAGACAGGCACAGTAAAATGTACTTTGGATGGAACTACGAATTAATCCGGCCATCGTGAAAAGCAATTTGGAACTATATCCAAAGAGGCACTAAACTGTGATGATGCTACATAACACTACTAGACCTATAACCCACTCCCACTCACCCCCCAAAAGCTCAAAGAACAGGAAAAGGACCCACATGTACAATAACATTTATAGCAACTCTTTTTGTAATGGCAAAGAACTAGAAACTAAGCAGGTGTCTATCAATTAAGGAATAGCTAAACAAATTATGGTATGTGAAAATAATAGAACATTGTAGTTTAGTAACAATTGAAAAAGAGATGGTTCCAGAGAAACCTGTGAAGACTTGCATGAGCTGATATAGAATGAAATGAACAGAAGCAAAGAAAAACAATTAAGACAGGCTTAAGAATTCTGATTGAAGAAATAACCAGTTTCAAGGAGGTACAAAATGGACATGGCCAACGTGAAGATTTATTTTGCTTCACTATGATTATTTGATCTAAGGCTTGTTTGGCGTGGTAGAGTTGTTTTGCTTTTCTTTCATTCTCAGTGTGAAAATTAAAGGGGAGGTCAAAGTGGGTCTAGCATAAGCATCATCAAAATGGAAAAAGGAAAAGGAAATTTGGTCACTGAGTCATTTTTAAAAGATGCACAGTAGGTCAGTAGTATAGAAAGATAAGGACAGCTTTGAAAATAACAGAATGAATACTTTAAAAGAAAAGCAAGCTATGTACAATACAGAGTCATAGCTTTATGTGTAATCCCCTTTTTCTGTTCTAATTTGCATAGGGAAACATGCCTTTGGTGTTTAGTTAAGATTGAGAAAAAAAGACAGACACACAACATGCTTAGGTAAATTGTCAAAATAGTATTACTGCCATTTTGCATAAGGAAAACAGGCTCCAAGAGTTTGTTACTTTTCCAAATTCAACCATTTGTTAAATAACCTGCTGTGGAAGTCTTCATAATAAGAGTCCCAACTTTGTAATAACAATATTGTCAGTGTTGTTATATAGGCTATGACACAAAAACATTACAATCAGCAACAGGAAGGGGAAAAAAAAACTAAAGGAAAGAAAGTACAAAAACATTTATAGCAATGTTTTTCGCTGTAGCCAAAACCAGAAACAAAATGACTGCTTATCAATTGGGGAATGGATGAATAATTGTGAATGTAATGGGATAGTAAAACAAAAGGAATGTGGTCATAGAAACTGGGGGAAACATATGAACTGATGTTGAGTGAACGGAATAGAACTAGAACAATTTAAATAACTATAATATTTGTAAAGATAAACAAATTTGAAAAATTTAAACATTCTGATCAATTCTATAAACAGTCACACCACCAGACAAAATGACAATGAAGGACGATGCTCCAACTAACAAAGAGGTGGGGATCTGGAGATGCAAATTGAGACAAATATTTTTAGACATGGCCAATGTGTGGATTTGTTTAGCTTTACTATGATTATCTGTTATAAGATGGTTGTTTTGTTTTATTTCTTAATTGAGGAGGATATGGGAGAGACTAGGTAGGGATAGCAATAACAGTGATACATAACAGGGTCACAGTACCATTATTTAAAAAAAATAGAAGAGAACAAAAAAAGTGGTTCAGGAAACAGTCAGGCAGGACATTTTTGGAACTAACATGCCAAATTCATCATGTAATTTTGGAAAAAAATTCA
Source organism: Phalanger gymnotis (assembly GCA_028646595.1). Taxonomy (NCBI): domain Eukaryota; kingdom Metazoa; phylum Chordata; class Mammalia; order Diprotodontia; family Phalangeridae; genus Phalanger; species Phalanger gymnotis. Next base: position 159,792,437 of record CM053625.1, on the reverse strand, counting down.
AGCTATATGAGCTGTGCAAAGGTTTCCCACACATTCCTTTTTCTATTCTTCTTTGTGTATGGAACTATATCTTTGTCAGTTAGTCAAGTTCAGAATAAAAAAATTAACAAAAATTATGTTTTTTAAAAAAGAATTGCCTAGTTGTAGTAAAAGCGCAGTTTAGGTTAAATAACAAATGTGTGGTGTATCCTGTCAACATGTTCAGAAGCAGAGAAGTATTCCAGGGTTAGAATTTGTCAAGGTAGTAGTGAGGGATTCACTCTACCTCCACGATCTTGAACTTTAATACTCCCCTCTTTGATCACTTAACTTCTTATCCTTCCATCTCTTCCTCTGCCCCTCTACCTTTCTCCTAAATCTATTCCTCACCCTTACCTTGGTCTCCAGTCCCTCCACCCCTCTTCCTCTCCTGTTCCATAACCCCTATGCTCTATACTTTCCTCCCTTCAGTCTTCAGTCTAGAGATGACCAGTTCGATTACAGTATCAATTGCACCTTTATCCTGTCACCACTAACACCTTGCTAAATCCCAAACTTTTGTTACCTGCACACTTCTCTGCTCTGAACACCCCTGAAAGAATTCATGCAACTCATGCTAATAGAGTCCAGAACAAATCTATGTTTATCTAATCACCATGGAGCCCTCATTGCTGAATAGTGATGCCTTAATTCTTCCCTAATTAACACTCCTGGACTTCTCTGAAGATAGTGACATTGCTAACCTCACCTGTCCCCTACATACTCTCTCTTCCTTGGTTCTGTGACACTGTTCCTTCGTGGTTCTACTAATGATCTTTCTGACCATTCTTTCTCAATCTCCTTTGCTAGACAGTTTAGGCTGGTTAGCCACTGGAATCCTCAAGTTCTGAACTGACTTCCTATTTATTCTGTCTAGTATGACAGCATCCAGCCAATACTGTCAAGCATTTCTTCATCCAATAGCTTTCACTCCTTCCAAACTAAAGACCAAAATTATGCCTTTGATTGATTCAGTAGAGGTGTTCTCATCTGATAAAAAGATATCATAGCTAGAGTATCTTTAAACGAATGGGTGACTGGATGATTCAGTGACCCTCCCACACTTATACTTGTCTCCTCCCTCCCCTATCTACTCACTTAACACTTCCTGTCACGTGTACTTCCACAACATCTCTAGCATCACTCCCCTCTCTCCATTCACACAAATATCATCCTACTTCAAACCCTCTCAATTGGACTTTTGTAATTACCTCTTAATTGATCTCTTTGCTTCTAGCCTCTCTCATTCCAACCCATTAATCAAACAGCTGCCAAAATAATCTTCCTAAAGCAAAAATCTCACTATATTACCCTCCTGCTCAAAAATATAAAGTGACTTCCTACTGCCTCCAGAATAAAATATAAAAATTTCTCAGTGTGGCATTTTAAATTCTCCACAATCTGGCCCCAACCTACATTTCCAAACTTATTTTATGCTATTTCCCTTTATGCACTCTACATTCCAAACTTGCTGTTTTCTGAACTCAGCATTCCATCTCCGGACTATTAATATTTGGCTGCATTGCTTAGACTGGACTCCACCATCATTATGCTAAGAAACCTCTTTACCAGGAAACTCATCTTTCTTTGTAATTACATTAGTGTTAGTACTCACACTTCTTTCAGTACCCTCAGTACCCTCTGCCCTTCTGAGTTGAGGGTTACAGGGCAGAGCGAAGAACTTCTTTCCAAATCTCCACTTAAAGAGGCTCACAGGCCAACTAACTCTCCATTTTCCACCAGTTGCACTCCCTGGACTGGGCTCTATCATATCCAGAGTGACCAAAGTACCTTCTCCTCTCCCACTTCCCTTTTGGCTTTCCTTTGTGTGTAGTTTACCCTCATTACACTGTAACCTCCTTGGGGGCAGGTACTATCTTTTCCTTATTTCTATCTACTTAGCATAGTGCTTTTCCAGTGCCTGGAAAAGAGCTTAAAAAAAAAAAGGTTAACTGACTGACTTTATGCTTCATGCCTTCAATGCCCTCTCTTCCTCACCTCTTTGTCTAAGCATCTGAGCATCTTTCAAGGCTCAGCACAGTTAGGAATATCTACTCAAAGTCTTTCTCATTCTCTTTATTTGTTAAGTGCTTTCTCTCAAGTTCCTTGTTATTTATTTATTTGAGGACATCATCACCCTTCCAGTTATCCAGGCTCCCAATCTAGGTGTTATACTCAATTCCTCACTTTCCTATACACAATCTTTTGCCAAGTCCCATCATTCTACCTTTATAACTATTCTTATATCAGCCTCATTATTTCCTGACAATTCTCACCATGCTACAAGCCCCCATAACCTTATGCTGGGAATACTGAAACTGCTTTCTCCTTGCCTCAGGTTTCCCTCCACTCCATTCTATCCTCCACTCAGCTACCAAAATGATCTTCCAAAAAGCCCAAGTGTGACTATGTCACCTCCCTACTCAATGAAATTTAATGGCTCCCTATTTCCTTCAGGATCAACACAAAACCCTGCTTAGTTTTTAAAGCCCTTAACAAACTCGTCCCTTCCTACCTTTATACTTGACATCCAATGACACTGGCCCTCTTTGCTATTCCTTGCACTATACATTTTATCTTCCAACTCTGGGCATTTTCATAGGCTATCTCCCATGCTGTACCATGAGGAATTCTCATCTACCTCATCTCTACCTGTTAGCTTTCCTGGCTTCTTTCAATTGCAAGCTAAAATCCCACCTTCTACAGTAAGTGTTCCTCAGATCCCCTTGATGCCAATTCCTGCCCTCTGAGATTGCCTCCAATTTACTCTGTATATATTAGATGTACATATGGGTTTGCATGTTGTTTCTCCCCAATCCTTGTAAAATACAAGTTCCTTAATTTGGAACTGTGCCAAAAGGGCTATAAAACTGTACACATCCTTTGATCCAGCAACCATTACTAAGTCTGTATCCCAAAGAGATCATGAAAAAGGGAAAAGGACCCACACGTACAAAAATTGAAGGGATGCCCATCAATTGGGGAATGGCCGCACAAGTTGTAGTATATGAATGTAATGGAATACTATTGTTCTATAAAAAATGATGAGCAGGCAGAGTTCAGAAAACCTGGAAAGACTTACATGAACTGATGCTCAATGAAGTGAGGAGAACCAGGAGAACATTGTATATAGTAACAGCAACACTGTGTGATGACCAGCTTTGACAGACTTAGCTCCTCTCAGCAATACAATGATCTAAGACAATTCCAAAAGACTCATGATGGAAAATGCTATCCACCCACACCCAGAGAAAGAACTATAGAGTCTGAATGAAGATTAAAGCATATTATTTTCTCTTTTTGTTGTTTTTTCTCTCATAGTTTTTCCCTTTTGTTCTGATTATTCTTTCACAACATGACTAATGTGGAACTACGTTTAACATGACTATGTGTATATGTGTGCATATACATATATATATATATATATAATACACACACATATTGCATGCCATCTTGGGGAAGGGGGAGAGGAGAGAGGAAGAAACTTAGAATTCAAACCCTTATAAAAGTGAATGTAAAAACTGAAAAAAAAATTTTTTTTTTTTTACATTTGAGCTCCTTAAGGACAAGGACTCTTTTTCATTGCTGTCCTTGCAACCATAAACCTTAATAAAGTGTTGTTGAATTAACCAGGGAAAATTAATACTATATTACTCTAAACATGGGAATCCTCTGAATATGCTCGGTCATCATCTGCAACTTTCTCCTGCCTTCCAATCATGCCAAGTCTTACCCATTCTATCTCTACAACATGTCACATCTACTCTCTTCTTTCTGTTCATGAAGCCACCACACTAGTTCAAGTCTTTACCATCTTGCCTTTGTATTACTAGAATCTAGCACCGTGGGCACTTATTGATTTAACTTAGTAGACTGGGGATTGATAATAGGGTGCACCCATAAAAGGAGCTTGTATTGAAAGAAAAATACGTAAATATAGAATAAAAAAAACACCAAATATAGAATGCATTCAGGTTTGACAAACAAGAAACCAGTATTTGGATCAATATTTAGAATAAAAATGAGAAGTACCAATAGGAATTACGGTTTGATTAACATCTTGAAGGAAACAACACATGAAAAAGCTCTGAACAAATTTTGTTTCATTGTTTCAGGAAGGGAAGGCAGCAGCAAGCAAAATGTGTAACAAGAATTCTGTATAAGTAAAATAATGAGAAAACAATTTCCTGGAAAAGGAAAAAGGCTTAAAATGCTAGGGTGAGGAGTTCAGACTTGATATCCTAGGCAAAAAGAAGCCATTGCTGAATGAGAATTGCCATAATAAAAGGTGTTTGAAATTTGAATAAGACTATTTTAGCTGCTATACTGTAGCATGGAATAGAGAAAAAAGACTTTTGTTGAGTCATTTTAGTTGTGTCTGACTCTTTGTGACCCCATTTGGAGTTTTCTTGGAAAAAGTACTGAAGTAGTTTGACATTTCCTTCTCCAACTCATTTTAAGGGACTTGCCCAGGGTCACACAGCTAGTTAAGTGTCTGAGAGCCACATCTGAATTCAGGTGTTCCCAACTCCAGGCCTGGCACTTTATCCACTTTGTCACCTAGCTGCCCTCAAAGAAACCAGAGGCGAGGAAATATGAGGACAAGAAATAACATTAATCCAGGTATGAGGACAAGAAAGAAATGAGTGTGAGTTGTGTAACTGGGAAAAAAAAAACCCAAATCACAAGGACAGAATCAATAGAATTTAGATTACATCATAGAATCTTCAAAGTTGGAAAAAACCTCAGATGTTAACATGAATTCCCTCTATAATATCTTCAACAAGTGATTTTTTCAGCCTCTGCTTGAAGCCCTCCAGTGACAAGAAACTCATTAACTTCCAAGGCAATCTATACCACTTTGGGACAACTCCATTAGGAAGTTCCTGCTAACATGGAGCTGAGATCTACCTCAATTCTCTGTAACTTCCTCCCATTCTGTCCTAGTTCTGACCTCTGGGGCCAAGCAAAAGAGAACTAATGTTCTTCATGTGACAATCCTTCAAATATCTGAAGACAGTAATCATATCCCACCTTTTTTGCAGTTTCTTCAGCCATTCTCAAGACTGTGAAGTCCTTACACAGCTTGATATCTTTCCTAAAATGTGACACCCAGAATACAATACTCCAAATGTGATTTAATTAGGAAACAGTACATCAGAATTATAATCTACTTTGGGAGCTGATGGGGGGGAGGAGCAAGAAGAGGGAGGGGATAGAAGGCCAACCTCAGAGCCAGAAGATCTAGGTTCAAGTGTCGCCTTTAATGAATAGTAGCTATATGACTTTGGTCAAGGCCTGCTTCGCTAGGTAACACCCAAAAAATTGCAGAGAAGATGCTGATCTGCATTAGTAGAGGAAATTTCCTCATCTAGGAGTTTTCTAAGCCAAGGAAATCAAAGTTCCAATGCCTATCTCTCTACTTCACTACCTAATTTGGAGTGGGCACTATTCTTCTATTAAAGTAGTCTAAGACTGACTTAATTTTTTTGGCTCCAACATCACCATGTTGACTGATATTGAGATGATATGATTTACCCAACCCCTTAGGTCATCTTTCTGGATCCCAATTCTGTTATCTGAAGTACTAGTTATTCCTCTACCAAATACCTTTTACCTTCCATCTAAATCACTGCTAAGCATTTTTACCAAAAAAAAATAACCAAAGAGCCCCTAGCCAACAGCCTCATGGGACATCCCAGCTTCTCCAATAAGCAGGGCTTCTGGGCCTGGGGCTGGAGCTGCATGTGTGACTGCAGTAGCTGGAGGTGGCAAGTGTTGTGCATGCAAACATTTGTGAGATGGCTACAGATTTTCCGGAGTCTACTGCTCCTGACTGCAAAGGAGACCCAAGAAGCAATACCAGTTAGACACAGATTACCTACCCACTTCAGGTCCTTTACTGTGAATGTGTATTATCCATTATCAACAGAGTACTATGATGTTGCTTGATTAGCATGATTTTGCTAATTAGAGACAGTAGTTAGAGATGAATTTTCCAAATCAGTTTGCAAAACTCACTGTACGAAGTTCACCTAAATAATAACATGGAAATCAGAATGTCAAGAACAGGTAGAAGAGAAAGAGAAGAAAGGTGGAAGGAGTCAAATAACACATACACAAAAAGACAGTATCCCAAAAGGTTACAACAGCCAAAATTCCTAGCAAAAAAGAAATATATAACTAGAGTGTATGGCCTTGTAACTTTGAAAATTGACCTTAAAGAAGGAGCAAGGTTTTTTGTTCAGAAATTCTCATGTGGGAGTTGTTACAGGGAAGGATGAAATCATCTTTCAGAGAGACTTTACAGATAATATCCTGGATGTGATTCAGAAGTGGCCAGAGGTGGATGAAGACAGTTCAGATGTACTTGGAAAAGAAGTGATTTAAAAAAAATTTTTTTTTCTCTATTTTTTCTGTATTTTAATGACCTAAATAGCCTGTAGCCAACAGAAGCAAGAGCTTTAAAAATATTTCTACTTATCTTACAGTAAAAGTACAGACTACCCTCATCCTGTCATTTTACTGCTGTGTACAAGACTGCTTGCTTTTTTGTATTTGTTTTATTTTTAAAAATTTGCCAAAGTCAAATAAACTGGAGAAATTCATCATGCTTATGTATGATATAGAAATTCAGTTAAGTAAAAACTTTTGGTCATCAAAAGGGGGCCAAAGGCTAGAGCTTAAGTGCTAGAGCAAAGTGCCACCAGAAAGGCCCATCAGGCTGACATCAATCCATTAATCAACACACTTTACATCCAGTCATTTAAAGTTACAAGTCCAGCCAACAGTCTATATTTCTCCATCTTTTCCCAAGGACACTGTGAGAAGCTGTCAAATACCTTGTTAAAATGCAGATATCAGTTTTCCCTAATCTATCAATCTAGTAACGATAAGTTTAAAATGTTAGAAAAAAAAGGACAAAGGCTGAAAATGACTAAATTTGAAGATCTAAAAGACCAAAAGATGCATTACTATACCAGTCCTAACATGAGGACTAGAACCATTTTATTCTTTCTTTATTTTCCATTCCTAACATAAGAACATAACTTTAAATAATAGTAATATTTAAAGGGTAGTGAAGACATTCTATTTCTTTTGCGTTATTCTTTAAGAATTTAATAAGGAGCTTTGAAAAATTACTCAAAGTTCTGACTGAAAGGCTGACCACTGAGAAGGATTTTACCTCAGAAGATGTGTCTAATTGCCAGTTCAATTTGTCTATTCCAAAAAGGCAGTGTACTAAGCCTCTAGATTTATAAAGCTACCTTTGTGCTTTACAAGTATCTCTCCTGGAACAAACCAATGGATTAAGCCAATGATAACAGGCATAACTATCAGGACAAAATGTGACAACGAGTAAGTCTAATATGTGGTGGGGCAGGAGAATTAAGAGGGGTAAAAATGACAAAATCTCACTTCTATAATCAGAGGTAACTAGGTGATCAATTTTCATCTTACCACTATACATAATTAGACGTTCTTCTGAAATGCCCCCTTCTAATTTATGTTAAGGAATAGACAGTCATAAAGTCCAAAAGATTCCAAAGCTGCATGACTACACAGGTATGATCTGCATCAGATTGCTTGCCTTCTCAAGGAGGGGGGTAGGGGGAGAGGGAGAGAATTTCAAAGTTAAAAATTTTTAAAGAATGTAAAAAAAAAAAAATTATATGTAATTGAGGGGAAAAAAATAAGAAAAAAAAGGTTCCACAGCAACCTATAGCTTTGTCTTGGCATCAGTTATTTCCTTCTGAACAAGGTAAAACAAGATGAGATTCTCCAAGGACAGCAATCCTGGCAGTGGCATAAAACAATTTGGGATTTGGGGATAAGCTCCCATCTATTCTACTTGGTTTTCTAAAGTTGTATCTATATAGGTATTGCCTCTCTCAAATTAAGGTCATCACTTCTAATCTCATCATCATGCTGCTAACTCAGGTCTTGATTGACACCACTTCCCTCAGCCTCCTTTCCCCTCTGATTGGAGGGCTGGACTGTGAAGTACCAAACTCCTCTCAATGCCTTCCTTTACAGAAGGCAGAAAACAGGACTTTCTGACTCACTCTGTACTGCATCTGCAGCTCTGCCTGGTTTCAACTCCTCTGAACACTATACCCCCAGCATCAGGGCCCTTCCCCACCCCACCCCACTTCTTTTGATGTGTTACCTCCCCCCATTAGGTCTAACTCTCTGAGGTCTGGGACTGTCTTCTATTTGATTGTATCCCCAGCTTAGCACAGTGCCTGACACATAGTAGGTGCTTAATAACTGTTTATTGGATATTGGATAGTGAGCACAAACACCATCCTTAATATACTATGTGCTAGGCACTCTGCTAAGTGCTTCAACTTGAGCTAGAGGTACAACTAGCTATCTCTATGGTACATACAAGTTCCAAGGGCTCCATACACAGCTTTTTGCCCAAATTTATAGAATCAACTCATAAGGACAGCAAAATCACACATATCCCAAGAATCTCCAAAACAAATAGGTTAGAATGGTAGTAAATGACTAGGAGCCACTGAACCATTCTCATGCCAACTGTTACCCATACAATAGACAAGCCAACCTAACTAAAGTAGCAAAGCACCTTGAGAGAGTATGACATGTTCCAGGCAAGTCAAATCACCACCACCACCCTAACCATCTCCCAGTAAACCCTGATGGGAATAGGCCAGGACCCTGAGACCAAGAGCCTTGAGAAAAGCAACGTTTCCAGCCCAGTGCCCTCAGCCATCATCCTGGAAAGCAGTCTTTGTGGAGATGCAGTCTGGCCACTGCTCCTGCAAGTGTTAAAGCCAAAGCTACTAAACACTGAGAAAAGGAAGTTCTTGTGATCAGTTCAAAATAATATGATTTTTATCAGTAAAAATTACATCAAATAAGAGGCCAAACAATATATAAGGATGAGAAGGAAAGGTTTGAACCTAAAAAAGTTACTACTCAATGTGATTAAAAAATCAGCTTCTCCTTTGAAAAAAAAAAAAAGATCAGAATTAGCAAGCCCAGGAGTCACAAAATATATCCTTAGTGACCCACTGGCCACTACCCTAACACATCTGATTAGTTTGTAAGAAGAAAGGTAGAGGCAAGAGTAATTTTCCTTGGGGACCAAACAAGTAGGCAAGAACATAACTCTTCAAATTTGCAAACGGAACAGACATTCCTATGCTTCTCCAGCTGCTCATGCAGCCCAGAACTACAAGAAGGGTAGAAAGGTGTTAATTTTTAAAAGGAGAGTAGGGGTGGGGAGACACACCAGATGAAACAACTCAAACTACTTAATGGCTTTGTGACTATTATATTCAGCAAGAAATTGCTAATGCCATGGCAGCTGCCATGGGAATCCCAAGAATCTCCTAAACACCATAAATGCTGGTCATTCATCTTTCCCTGCTGCCTTCAAACAAACCTAGGTATCTTCCATACTTAAAATTTCACTTATATCTCTCACAGCTAAAAGACCAGAAAAATGTTCCTCTTCTGCAGATTGATTTCACTTTCTCTCCTCTCTCACTTCTCAACCATTCGCAATCTGGCTTGGGACTTCACTGAATTGAAATTGCTCTCAAAGTCACCAAAAATCTCAACTGCTAAATCCAATGCCTTTTTTAAATGTACTATCCTAACATTTTCTAAATCCTTATCCTTCTTAATCTATCTACAGAACCTGACAGTGTTTACAATCTTCTCTTGAATATTCTCCCCTCCCTGACATTTTGTAACACAGCTCTCTGGGTTATCCTCCTACCTGTCTGACTACTTCTCAATCTCCTCTGCTGACTCATCATCTATGTTATAGGAATATTAGTCAAGAGCTGGAAGGCACCTTAGAAGCCACATAGTTCAAATGTTTCATTTTATAGATAAGAAAATTTGGTCCCAGAGAGGTTGAATGACCTTGCCCAAGGTCATACTACTCGTAAACATTAGGGACAGGACTTTAATTCAGGTCCTCTGACTCTTTCCACTATACTACACAGACTTTTAAGGGTCTTCAGAGCTAAGCTCCAGTGAAACCTCCTACACAAGACCTTTCTTGACTCTACCTACCAAGTTACATTTTAGATAGACAGAGAGATAGCGTATTTAGTTCTATGCATATATTTTACCCTAAAGGAGAAAATACAAATGACTTGAGGAGAGGGACAGTTCCATTTTTGTCTTCAAATCCCTCTAATGTAGCGCCTGGAATACAGCAGGCATGTAAGATATGATTGCTGATTGAATATTGTGCTCCATGCTGATCTTCTCGCTCAGGATGCCATGGACAAAACTTAATATAATCAGAACCATGGTCAGATAAGTCCAGATAGTCAAAGGAAAACAAAGGAAAGGGAATGTGCAGTCACAAGAGATTTATAAGGAAAATGAAAGCAGTGAGGAGAAAGGTCTCTGAAGACAATTAACTGTTCATATGTAGTATGCCAAAGAGAAACAGCTTGTCATGGTGGAGAGAGCAATGATCTTAGAGTCGAGAAGACTTGAATTCAAGTTCAGTCTGACACTTATCAGCTATGTGGACAAAAATGGGCCCTGTCAGTGCCCAAAACAACTCAATAAGCAATAAGATCTGCATTAGGAGAGGAAGGTTCCACACTGGGAGCTCCCTCTATAAACTTAGTTCCCAAGCTAGACCAAACATTTTAAAAACAAGACAAAACTCCCAAAACAATTAATCAAACAAAGTTGAGAAATATCCCATTCTTCCAAACTTGCCTCTTCAGCACTACCATTTCATCAATCTCTATATTGGCCTCTTCACTCAGACAACTTTTTATTACATATAAAGAATACATGCAGATTACAACACTAGTTGCAAAGCATTTAGCTTTATTTATTTTATGTCTCCATATTATAAAAAAATGAAGCCACACAAATTAGACATTGTGGCAACCTAATTTTCCAATGTACCAAAGGGTTAACACACACTTATGAAACTACAGTAACTTTCTAAAAAATTAAACTTTGATACCAGGATGCCAACAGCACCTCTGGAGCATTACAGCATTCTGGCATAAGCAAATTTCTGGGATTGTTACAATCTGCTGCTTGTTTTCAGCCCAGATTTCTAGAACTGAAACATAAGAATTGGGAAAAATACAACTGCTGGCAGAAAGGGGGAGAGAAAAAAAAAAAACCACTGTCTATAACCCCCTGGCATAAGTGGAACAGTAACCATTAACTGCACCATTTTTCACACACGCACACATACACACACAGAACTAAAATATTTCCTTGGCTCAAACCATACAAAAAAGTTTAAAACCCACAATCCTCCAGATTTTCACAGAGAGAAACAGAAGAGGGGTTAGCCATAAACCATGTAAAATTGAAGTTTTGTTTCTCACAAATCAAATTGTGCTTATGCTAGGAGGGCTAATAGAAACGTAGCACAAAGCCTAGAAAAATCTTCAGGAACCAAGTACCAGTTTGTGCCTCACAGACAGAGATTCTTTACTACAGAGCATTTCATTTTCTCTCTGAATTATGGATCTTCCTCCCTGTAGCCAAGAAACATTTTGGAAAAGAAACAGAAAGGGAAAAAAGTGTTATTCTGTCTACAATCACAAGTTTATAACTCATGTTTTTGCCCTTAACAAGTCTTGGGCCTGAATTAATGTACTCCTTTTTAACTTTATCTTCACCAATATATCATTTTGAGAATGCTCATGGTAGGGGGCAGACACTTGAGTTCTGCTCATAAAACATTATTTCAGTGGATAAAACCTCATCACTACTAACCAAAAACAATTTGTAATTTTGAATGCCAAAAAACAAACACACACAAAAAACTTTCCTTTCACATTATCCTCAATATGAAGAAATCTGAGCCCCTGCCCACATCATACATGTCTGTGAAATAAGCTGAGGGGCCCCTTTGGCCAAGTTTTTTTTTTTTTTAAAGAATAAACCTTGAACCACTCCCAGAACATGAGGCAGCCTCCAAGCAAATTTAACCCTTAAGAGTCACATAAAATGTTCCTCTTTTAAACATTCAGAACTCTTTAGTCTTCATTTCAGTAATGTATTATTCTAACGTTTAAGGATTTGCTTTGTATAAAGGAGTCAAAAACTATTTGCTGGATTCATTCATTAACTACAAGAGAGAAAGCAATGAGGAATCATCCCAAATAGCTAAACTACCCCCATAATTCACCCTAATCAAGGAAAGGAAATTAATATTCAAAGTCCTAATAATCTTTTATTGATCATCATGACTTTATACATTTTTCACTAAGATAGCTATATCTTCAACAGTCTCAACTACTAACACCACCAATAAAAAGGCTAAAAAGGTCATTAAGAAAGGAATCCAGATATTGACAAGTTTTTCTCCCCACCCTAACTGAAAGCTTTCTTTGTTATACAGGCTTTTTTAAAAAAACCTAATCTGAGATTTCACTAATTTATGGAATTACAGATGAGGAATTTCCTCTACCAATTGGTGTAAACACCTTTGAAATTTAAGAGTTTTAAGAGTCTTAGGGAGTTGCTGGGGCATTGAGAAGTTAGATAACTTGCCTTAAATCACATAGCCCCTGTGTGTCTGAAACAGACTTGAACCAGGGCTTCCTGGCTAACTCTGTCTGCAGGGAGTGAGCATACACAGAACTCTATGGCATACACAGAACCAAGAAATATCAGTTGGAAAAGTAACAGATGTAAAGGAGGTGAGAGAAGATTGAGAATGAGATCTTCATTTTTGGTCATGCACAATTGTGAGAATTTGTTTTGCTTTACTATACATATTTGTTCCCTAAGTTTTGTTTTTGTTTTCCTTTTAAATTGAGGGTAAAGGGAGAGAAAATAAATGCTTGTTTATTGAAAAATAAAATAAAAACTATAAAAGAAGTCAGATATCACCTAATCCAAACCATATATAAATAACAATATCATTTACAGAATCTACCAGAATCACCAGACTTCAGTGATGGGAAATTCACTATCTCCAAAGGGTAACCTAGCTTCCAATACTTAAGAGGCCCATGTCTGCCTCTGACATTTCCATCCAATTTCCTCTGCATCTGGCTCAAGAGCCAAGCAAAGCAAGCCTTTCAAATTCTTAAGATGATGATCATTTACACAGGTTACTCTTCTCTTTTAACTATTACTTAACAATAAACCCCAAATTATATTCGTATTATGATGAGGTATCTTAAAATATTCAAAAGAACTCAGAAACACAACATTCTAACAAAAACGAAGGTCAACCACAAGGATTAGGTTTAAGCAAAGTAGTATACTACTGTAACCTCCTTGAAGGTAGGAAATATTTTTGCCTTTCTATCCCCATTGCCACCATATGCTAAACATTTACAGAACTGAATTGGTGAAACTTCATTAAGAGCAGAAATTGCTCCACCTTCAAGACACAGAACTCTGAAATTCACCTCTGATCACAATCTAGGCAGCTAGTTGGCACAATGGATAAAAAGCTGGGCCTAGAGTCAGACCCTTTCTAGCTATGTAACCTTTGGCAAGTCATTTAACCTCTGTTTGACTCAGTTTCCTCAACTGGGAAATCTTCAGTGGGGATAATAACAGCTTTTATATCTCAATGTGAGGACCAAAGGAAGTAATATTTGCAAAGCACAATGCCTGGCACATTATTGTTGTTTAGTTGTTTCAGTCTTGTCTGATCCTTCGTGATCTCTTTTTGAAGGTTTTTGTGGCAGAGATACTAGAGTGGTTTGCCATTTCCTTCTTTAGTCCATTCTACATTTATGTACCTGGCACATAGTAGGTGCTATATAAATGCTTGCTATTACTATCATAATCAGCATCATCATTAATCTTATTAATTATTAATCTTAATCTTATGTCTCAGGATTCCTACACTTATTCTTCACCTTCATATGACCATTGGAGCACCAATCCTTTCTATTCTCAGTCTACCATCTTGGTTATTCCTTGAGCAAGACACTACTCCATTTCCCAACGCTCTGCCTTTGTAGTGTCTGTTCCTTAAGTCTGAAATATTCTGTCTTGTCTCTGCCTCTTAGCTTCCCTGGCCTCCTTCAAGACTCGGCCCAAATCTCACCTTCTGTAAGAGGCTTTCCTTGTCCTCACTGCTAGTGCCTTCCCTCTAAGAAGCCCTTCCATTTACTATATATGTGTGTGTGTATGTGTGTGTATATATACATATATATACACATGTACATATATATACACACAAATATATATAGAACATTATATATATATATATATATATATATATATATATATATATATATATAGAACATAGTTGCTCACATGCTGTCTTCCCAATCTGAACGTGAGAGCTCACTTGGGAGATGGTGTTATGCCATTCTTTGTCTTCCCAACACTTGGCTTAGTGCATGATGCATAATAAGAACTAATTAAATGCTCCTTCTGTGATTGAATGCTACGGCTTCACCTTTCCTCTTTTTAGTGTATGGACTCTTATAATCAAGTATTTCAGCAAGGCAGTGACCCCCACCCTTAACTGGGAAATTCAAGTCCTATTTCCGTCATCCTTGTGACCTTGAGGAAGTCTTAATCCTTCAACATCTCAAATTTCTCTGAAATGAAAGGATTGAACTAAACTGATATCACCTTCTAATCTAGCAAGAAAATACAGGTGTGAAAGTGAAGGTAAAAGTATATGGCATTCTGAGGTGAGAGATGTTATAATACAGTGGTTATGGTCTTCAGTTCTTCCCCTTGTCTTCAGTTCTTCCACCTGCTAAATATTAAGTTTACCTATCTATCCTCTTCTCCATTCCTACTCTGGAATTCATTTTTGTGACTTCCTTCAGCAGCCCTGAGTCTACTGCAAATTTCTAACCCCGACGAGATCTTAGCTGCTTGCAATATTTTAATTCATCTCTGATTTGACTGGAACACATCCCACTATATCCACTGTACTATAACATCTCTCACCTCAGAATACCATATACTTTTACCTTCACTTTCACACCTGTATTTTCTTGCTAGATTAGGTGATATCAGTTTAGTTCAATCCTTTCATTTCAGAGAAATTTGAGATGATGAAGGATTAAGACTTCCTCAAGGTCACAAGGATGACGGAAATAGGACTTGAATCCAGCTCTCTTGTTTTCCATACTTCGGTCATTAACTAGCCAGATCACTATAGCACTTTACTGCTATTAACCCAGGTACTACCAAGTTACTAAAAAATTGAGAACACCCCCAATCTACATTCCCCCATTACCTTTTTTTTTTTTAACCAGAGCAGAAGTTTGTGTCACTAAGCGTCCATGTATCCCCAGCACCAATGCCTGGGCCATTGTAGGCACTTCCTAAGTAATGATTAGACTGGACTGAACCAACAGGCAACCAGCTAGTTTCTCAGCTGATGATCTAGAATCCTTGTTTTCCCACCCAAATCCTTCCAACACAATCCAGACACAAAAAAAAATCTAATGTTCCTACACACCTCTACTTAATAATATTCGTCATCCAGAAAGAAGAGAAGGAAGTGTCCCTGGAAGCCCCCTTAGCTGACATAAAATTACGTATCTCGGAGAAGGAAAGACTTCAAGAGGGTGTAGGCCCCTGTTATGTCAAATAGGTATCATTATTCCCAACTTGCTGTCAAGGCAACTGAGACCCAGCCAGGTTAAGTGGCTTGCCCAAGGTCACGCAGCTCAAGGAAGTGGTCTCCCGCCTCCGAGTGCGCACCTAAGAGATTTCATTCTCCCTTAGGTGTTCTCGAAGGGTATGAAATCATTGTCCGGCTTGGGGAGCCCATTAGTCACGAGGCCGTCCCCTTTGATAGAGGAGCGGCAAGTAGCGCTCACCTCGCTCTCCCCACCCCTGGAGACCTGCGGGGTCCAAAGAACATCTTCCCAGGACGGGGACGGACGCGTCCCAGTTAATCAGGGCGACGAGAAAATCGGCCTCAGGCTGCCAGCCTCAGCCTCAGCCTCCTCCTCCCGCCGCGCCGCCGCTCGAAGCGCTGCGCTCTCCCCCCTCCACACCCCGAGCTGCCCCCAGCTGGTGTCCCTGACAGCTGCGACCTCCACCCCCGGGAACCGAGCGAGGGGAAGGGGAAGAACTCGGGGAAGAGGAGGAGGAGGAGAAGGGTGGAGGAGTGAAACGAAGGGAGCCAGGGAAGAAAAGGGAGTGAGAGAGGGGGGAGGACCAGCTGCTCCCTCCCTCCCCGCCCCCTCGGGCCTCGCTCAGCCGCCGCTACCGCTGCCGGGCGCCCGTGACAGCTGCACCCCACCCCGAGCTCCGTTTGTTCAGCACCGCTCACCTGCCGCCACTACCGCCGCCGCCGCTGCCACCTTCGGCTCTTGGGCCCGCTGACTGACCCGCTGACAGCCGCCGCCTCAGCGCTGGCGCCTGCCGCCAGCCAGGCCCCCAGCGGCGGGAGCCCAGCCCCCTCCTCCTACGGAGTCCCGCAGGGTCCCTCGGGGTCCCCGCTCTGCCCAGCTCCCCTCCCCCGCACCCCCGAGGGGGGGAGGGATGAAGGAAGACTCGGGCGCGCGCGCCCTCGCTCGCTCTCCCTCACCGCAGGGAGAGACTGAGGCCCTGGGGGGGTTGGGGGAGTGGGAGGCTTGGTAAGGGGAGAGAGAGGCCACTGCTCGGAAGGAGGGGGGTCACGACGAGAGGGCGGAGACCGGATCACGGCTCAATCCTCGTTCCTTTGGCCGTGAGGAACGCGGATTTCAGCAGCTCTGCACAGCCGCCATGTTCTCCTTCTCCTCCTCCTCCTCCTCCTCCTCCTTCTAACCCCCTCCCCCTCCCCCGCCCCTCCGGCCCCGCCCCTCCCGCTCGCGGCCCCGCCCCGGGCCGCGTGCCGTGCTGCCATCATGACGCACCAACCCTCTACCGCCGAAACCCGACTGCACCGCACGGCGCGCGCATTTTTCCCTTCCCTCCCCCGCTCTTGCCCCATCCCGGAGCGGCTCTAGCTGGGGCTGGGCGCGTGCCGTCACGGGAGCCGCCTCCTTTTCCTGGCTGCCTGCTGCTTACTCACGCGCCCAGCCTTGCTGCCTCCCCTCCCGGCCCTTCATCAAGTGTGAAACCCGGGATCCAATAGAATTCCATCTCCCAACAGGGCCCAGGGCGGGGGAGCAGGCACTGTAGGGTAGTGAAAAGTGCTGCATTTGCTTGTGTAGAAGGCGTACACTTGAATCCAGATTCTTCCACTCCAAGGAATCAACAAATATTTATTAACCGCTGTGCTAAGCGCTGGGGAGGCAAACAACTTACCACCTTTGTGACTCTGGTCAAGTCACCCAGCTTCTATGAGCCTCACTTTCCTCAGCTGCAGAATGGGGTTGATAATAATAGCTGTTACTTAGCGCTTTGAATTACAAAGTATGTAAAGCTATTACCTCAGTGCTTACTTTCAGGTGGTTCTGTGACTCGTCTGAAATAATGTATCCTAAACTCTTGGCAAACCTTAACCCAGGCTTCCAGACTCCAAATCCAATGCTCTTCCAATTCTACTTCCTCTTTCTACCTGTTGCTAAAAGACCTCAAAAGACTATCAATTGACAGGATTTTTAAGGGCTCTTATGCATGGACCAGGCACTGGTTTAAGCTCTGAGGAAACAGATGAACTCCCGGCAGTAGAGGAGTTTACTTTCTGTCTGCGGGACTTCTTGTACCAGTACTAACAATTAACTTAAACCTTAAACTTAAGTATATACAAATTATAGGGCTAGAAACTGGATTTCATTGTTAATGGAAAATCTTGGATGAGGAAGTTAGCAGATTCTCTGCAATTTGAAATCCTTGAGAGTAATCTAGAACCCTTAAGTTATTTGCCCAAGGTCACACAGCCAGTATGTGTCAAAAAGGACTTGAACCCAGGTCTGTCCTGACTCTAGGGCTGCCATTTCATAAACACACGCACACACTTTTTTTTTTTTTTTTGCAGGAGTGGAGAAGGGTGAGGTGAGAGGCCAACTAGTAGCTGGGGAGATCCCGAAAGACTTCAGTTGAAGATTCCACAGCTTATCTTTGAAAGAAATCAGGGATTCTAAGATTCAGGTGAAGTGGGACTGCATTACATGGGAGTAAATGGGAGACAGCTGGTGCAAAAGGCAAATAAGAGATAGTGTTGGTGGCATGTGAAGAACAGTAAGAAGGCCAATTTTACTGGAAAATTGTTGTTCAGTCGTTTCAGTCTGACTCTTCATGACGCCTTTTTGGGGTTTTCTTGGCAAAGATACTGGAGTGGTTTGCCATTTCCTTCTCCAGCTCATTTTATAGATGAGGAAGCTGAGGCAAACAAGGTTAAATGACTTGCCCAGGGTCACACAGCTAGTGAGTGTAGAAAATAAGACTGGAAAAATAGAGTTCATAATAGGGAATAATGTATAATAAGACTCAAAATGGGGGTTAGAAACCCAATTGCAAATGACTTTTAATGCCAAAGGAAAGATGAAGAGGGAAACAGCGTAAGTATTCATATAGCACCTACAATGTGCTGTACTGTGCTGGGTGATTTTACAAATATCACATTTTGATCCTCACAATAACCCTGTGAGGTAGGGGCTATTATTACTTCTGGTTCACAGATGAGGAAACTGAGGCAAAAAGAGGCTAAGTGACTAAGGAAGTGTCTGAGATCATATTTTAACTCCAGTGTTTCTTACTCTAGACAGTGCTCTATCCACTGTGCCACTAGCTGCCTTCAGACAGGAATTTGAAATTGAACCTAGAACCAAGAGGGAGCCGTTGGAGCTTATTGATAGACAGAGTGACATGGTCAGGGAAAAAAATGTGTAGAATGTGCATTGAAGAGACAAGAAGAACAATTAAGGGACTATTGCAGTGGTCCAGGAAGGAGGTGATAAGGGCCAAAACTAGGACCATGGCCAAGTGTCTAGAGAGAAAGTAACAGAGAAATGTTCTGGAAATAGAAACAAAAATTTGGCAACTGATTGGATTTGAGTGATAGGAGGGTGCGAGTGAGTGAAAAATTAAAGATGACTCTATGGGTGTGAAGCCCCTTGCAGTTCTGAGATTCTCTGCCCAAGGAATTAATGATCGCTGTCCAATGTATCCTTTGGACAGTTCTAGCTGTTGGAATGTTCTTCCTGGTATTCAGCTGGAGCCAAAGTATGCTGCAGTGGAGACTCGGACTGGAGCCTGGCATGTAATGGAGGTGCACCTAGCCAATTTTGTTACTTTAGCTAAGTCATTTCTGCGCATCAGTTTCCTCATATGTAAAGTAAGTTTAGACTAGAAGAAATTTAAAGTCCCTTCTAACCCTAAAATCTCTTTGTTTTTGTGTTATTTGCCTCTCTATACCTTCCATTAATTGGTCACTTCCACCTTGACAACCCTTAAAATACTCTATTTACTTTCTCCCTGCCTCTCCTACTCTCCAGTTAATCACTCTCTTCTGAATTTATTCCACCCAGAATGTCTGTGTCCCTGGTTCTCTGACCTGCATACAATACTTCAGGTCTGGCCTAACTGGTACAAGTACATTAAGACTGTTACTTTCCCTATTCTGGATCTTCTTGGTCAAGATTCATGTCACTTTAGGTTTTCTGGTAGCTACATCATGCAGTTAAATTTCAGGTTCCAATCTTTGCTTAGGAATGCTTAATATGTCTCTCCTATATATACTTCACTAGGACCCAGGGGCAGCTAAGTGGTACAGTGGATAGAGCACTAGGCTTGGAGTGAGGAAGATCTGAGTTCAAGTTTGGCCATAGACATTTACTAACTGGGTGACCCTGGGTAAGTCAGTTAACCTCAATTTGCCTTGATTCTTCATCTGTAAAATGGGGACGCACTGGAGAAGGAAATGGCAAACCACTTCAGTATCTTTGCCAAGATGGACTTTGTAGAGTAGGACTCTGAAGAATCACAATGAGGACATTATTTCCTTCTTTCTTAAAAAGCAATGAGTAAAGAGACCTAAGTGTGTAAATCCCTTTTAAGATATAAACTGATTAGCCTCTCAGCCTCAGTTTCTTCAGCTGTAAAATAGAGATAATACTACCTCTTTCCTTTGTTGTAAGGAAAGTGCCAGCCCAGTATATAAAAGTTAGCCATTCTTATTCTTTCCTTTTTTTTCTTCTTCTTCTTGTCCCCCCCTCCCCCATTATGCAATGGATTGCATTATTTTATGGTTCTGTTTATCTACTAGCTTCCCTTATCAATAGTTATTTAAAAGGAGGCTGGATGACTATCAGTCAGGAATGTTGTGGAGGGAATTCTTGCATTGAGTAGGGGATTTAGACTAGATTTCAAGGTCCTTTTTAACTTGTTTTGATTCTCCCATCCTCCCAATCCCTCCCATTCCCTAGCTCAATAAGTTTATTTTACTTGCTAAACTACAGGATCCTGCCTGGGATGAACTGGACCCAAGTCTTCTTTCAGTCGGAGACAAGGTTTGTCAAAAACACCTTTTTGGGTGGGCAAGATTTTAAGAATCCATGCTATTGGCCAGATTTTAAGAATCTGAGCATTTGTATGGCTAAAATGCAAGTAGGCCAGATTCTTAAAGAATCTGAGCTGGTTTTTTTGTTTTGTTTTGTTTTTGGTGATGCTTGTATGGACAAGTGGGCCAGATTGGCTAGATTGAATCTAAGCACTTTAATGGAGGCAAGATGGACCTTTACAGAGAAGACTATGGGAAGTTTTAGATGTGATCTAGGAGTAGACAAGTAGTCTGGGAACAGAGAAGGGATCTAGGTCTAGGGACCAGGTACAGATAATGAGGACCACAATGAAAGAATTAACTGGGAAGGGCTGGGTGCCCCCAAGCCAATGCCAGGGACCTAGGCCATGTGGAAAAGTCCAGGGGCTTTTCCTTTTTGGGGTCCAGATCCCAAAGACATGGTCTTTTCCTTTTAGGGGTTCAGATCCCATCTCATCACATCCATTTTCCTTAGGCTAGACCTACTCTCATTATCCTCAACTGCCACTTTCTTCTGCTAGATTCATGTACCCTAAAAGTCCAATATTGCACTGAGTTTGCTTTCTCTCTGTGCCCCACATTGATCTCTCTAAAATATTGGCACTTTGGGGCAGCTAGGTGGTGCAGTAAGTAGAGCACCAACCCTGGAGTCAGGAGGACCTGAGTTCAAATCCAGCCTCAGATACTTGACACATTTACTAGCTGTGTAACCTTGGGTAAGTCACTTAACCCCAATTGCTCTGCCTTCCCCCCTGCAAAAAAAATAAATAAATAAAATATTGGCACTTTAAGAATAGAAATAAATGTTTTTGTACTCATTCATTCTGTCTCTCCTCCCCAGCAAGTCATCCCTTGCAACCCAGACTTTTAAAACAATGAGGGGGAAAAAGCAGTTGAGCAAAACCAACCAATACATGGACCACTTCAGAAGACATGTACAGTGTTCCATATCGATAGACTCCCACCCCTGCAATGCAGAGAGGGAGATACATGGTTTCAGCTTTTTTGGGGATCTGAGCTTGGTCATTATAATAATTGCAGAGCATTCAGTTTTACTCTATTGTTTGTTCTGTTTGGATTGCTGTAATCATCCTTTATAGTGTTTTCCTGGTCCTTCATTTGGTATCAGTTTACACGTAGTCCCATGTTCTAAAACATTTTTAAAAGTTAGAATATAAGGTATTATTAAACTTATATAACTCAAAGTTCATCTAAGAAAACATCCTATTATTAGCAAAATGCTTCATAACTTTAAGGATCTATAATTTCATCAGTGCAGTTAATTCCATCTACCAAGACAGATCACAATCCCTGTATAACTTAAGAGATGATCTTTGAGTTGTGACTGAAAAAAATCATTATCCTGCATAATAAGGAGGGAAGAACCTCTCTAAATTTCTCAATCAATAAATAAGTGCCTACTACATTCCAGGCAGTGTGCTAAATGCTGAAGACACAAAAACAGGCAAAAGACAGCCCCTGCCCTCAAAGAGTTTACTATACTTGTCTTTAGACAACAGACACACAACTCATCCCGAGGCCTTTTCTCAATGTCTTTCCTACTTTGAAGACCTGTCAGATTCTAGTTGAAGGCTAAATACATTAGAAAAAGTATCGTAATAGAAATTACCTGGTTGTATCCTTAATGTTCCCTTCCTACTCCCAACCTAGTAAATTATTGCCACTCCAGTTCTTTGATTTTGTGATGATAAAATTGTCTAACTAGTCTATATGAAACCACTGTAGTCACTGAGATAATTCATTTTACTGTGATAGCCTTTAATTTCCAAGTTTGCCTTACTTATATTTAATCCCATAGCTAATTTGGGTTTTGGTCCTTAATCGAAGACTTCCTTACCCTTTAACCAAAAAATAAACATTCCCAGCCCCTTATATCAGTGGGTATTTGAGCAGCAATTGAAAGAATAGGGAAGCAATACTCTTTCTTGCTCTTTATGCATTATTCTAAAAGCAGCAAAACGAACATGGAGTCACAAAGACCTGATTTTAACTCTAGTCCTAGACATTCACTAGCAAGAAGTCACTTAACTGCTGTTTGCCTCAGTTTCCTTATCTGTAAAATGGGAATGACAATATTAGCACCTACCTCCCAGGATTGTTGTAAGGATCAAATGAGATAACAGTTGTAAAGTGGCACATAGTAAGTGCTTCATAATTGTTAGCTATTGTTATTATTATTATTTTCTCCCAGGGTTGTTGTGCAGACAATATGAGATAATATTTGTAGGGTACTTTGAAAACCTTAGCTATATTATTAAACAGACTAAAACCACCTGAGTTATTAACACTAATCAAATGGATGTAACTGATTTTAACTTTTGACTGAAGGTCAATTAAAGCCATTTAGTTAATTCAACAAGCATTTATCAAGCACCTACTATATGCCGGACATTGTACTTGTTGCTTGAGATTTAAAGCCAAAAATTATAGTCTCTGTCTCCAAGGAGTTTACACTCTACTAAAGAGAAATAACACTTCGATAACTAAATATAAAAATACAAAGTAATTTCTGGGGACAGAGTATCACCAATGACGTTTGACCCAAGCCTTGAAAGAAGATAAGGAGGTAAGGTGAGGAAAAAGAACATTCTAGGGACAGGGGACATCCTGTACCAAGCAACAAGGTAGGAGATAGAATGATGTATAATGGGAACAATAAGTAGACTGATTAGTCTGAAATGAAGACTTAATGGAGAGAATGAAGTGAAATTAGTCTGGAAAGATAGACTAGACCTAAATTGTGAAGGGCTTTACAAGTCAATCTGAGGAGCTCATTTTAGAGGCAATAAGGAATTGCTGAAGCTTCTTAAGCAAGAAAGTGACATAGATAAATGTGGGCTTTATTAATATAAAGTTGGCAGTTATATGGAGGATGGTTTGGAAAGGAGAAAAAATGGTGACAGAAACCAGTGGATGGCAAGGGCTCTGTGTTTTCGTTGATATGAAGTACTCTAATGGTACAGATTGAAATCTATCAATACTTTCTCATCTTGTGAAACTCTTGTCCATGATCTCCTACAGATTCTTCATAGGAAGTCTACCCAATGGACCAGGGCCTTCTAGATCTCTTAATATTGTGTGGCTGAAACACAAGCTATCTTTCAGTTAATAACTTGACCTTTCCACATCACTAGAGCAATTCTTCTTCTTGTCCTACATCTCTCTGATGATGTCCCTTACATTTCTGTATAATTCTTTGAAAATATAATGCACTAGCTGCCCCCCCCAGCCTGCCATGTGCCTCTCCATTGCCTTTTGCCTTTAAAATTTTTCCCCCAATTACATGCAAAAACAATTTTTAATATTTTTTTTAATTTTGAATTCCAAATTCTCTCCCTCCCATTTTCCCCTCACCCCTGACACATTGAAAAGGCAAGCAATTTGATATAGGTTGTACATGTCCAGTCCTGTAAAACTTATTTCCATATTAGTCATGTTGTGAAAGAAAACACAAACAAAAAAAAAGTAAGAAAAAAGTTTTTGAAAGTATGCTGAGATAAGCATTCAGACTCCATCAATTCTTTCTCTGGTAGTGGATAGCATTTTTCCTCATAAGTCCTTCAGAACTGTCTTGGATCATTGTGTTGATGAGAGTAGCTAAGATTTTCACCGTTGATCACAGTTACAATGTTGCTATTACTATGTACAATGTTCTTCTTGTTCTGCTCACATCACTTTGTATCAGTTCACATAAATCTTTCCAGGTTTTTATGAAAGCTTCCTGCTCATCCTTTCTTATAGTACAATAGCATTCCATCCCAATCATATACTACAACTTGTTTAGCCATTCCCAAATTGATGGTCATACCCTCAATTTCAAATTCTTTGCCATCACAATTGGAGCTGCTATAAATATTTTTGTACGTATAGGTTCTTTTTCTTTCTTTTTAAAAATCTCTTTGTGATACAGACCTAGTAGTGATATTTCTGGGTCAAAGGGTATACACAGATTTATAACCCTTCGGGCATAGTTCCAAATTGTTCTCCAGAATGATTAGATTAATTCACAACTCCACCAACAGTGTATTAGTGTCCTAATTTTCCCACATCCTTTCCAACATCCATCATTTTCCTTTTCTGTCATGTTAGCCAATCTGATAGGTATGAGGTGGTACCTCAGGATTGTTTTAATTTGCATTTTTCCAATCAATAGTAATTTAGAAGATTTTCCATATGGTTATATATAGCTTTGATTTCTTCTTCTGAAAACTGCCTCTTCATATCCTTTGACCTTTTATCAATTGAGGAATGTTCCATATTCTTATAAACTTGACTCAGTTCTTATATAT
This sequence comes from Phalanger gymnotis, assembly GCA_028646595.1. Taxonomy (NCBI): domain Eukaryota; kingdom Metazoa; phylum Chordata; class Mammalia; order Diprotodontia; family Phalangeridae; genus Phalanger; species Phalanger gymnotis. Next base: position 159,767,723 of record CM053625.1, on the reverse strand, counting down.
TTGAGAAATGAAGCCTTTATCAGAGATGCTGGTTATAAAATTTTTCCCCCAATTTTCTGTTTTCCGGCTAATCTTGGCTGCGTTGGTTTTGTTTATATAAAATCTTTTTAATTTAATGTCATCAAAATTATCTCTTTTATATCCCATAATGCTCTCTATCTCTTGTTTAGTCATAAATTCTTCCCCTATCCATAGATCTGACAGATAAACTATTCCATGCTCCCCTAATTTGCTTGTGACATTACCATTTATGTCTAAATTATGTATCCATTTCGATATTATCTTGGTATACAGTGTGAGATGTTGGTCTATATCTAGTTTCTGTCAAATTGCTTTCTAGTTTTCCCAGCAGTTTTTGTCAGAGTGAGTTCTTGTCTCAGAAGCTTGGATTTTTGCCTTATCAAACACTAGATTACTATGATTATTTACTAGTTGTGAACCTAATCTATTCTATTGATCCACCACTCTCTTTCTTCACCAGTACCAGATTATTTTGATGATTACCACCTTGTAGTACAGTTTGAGATTTGATGTGGCTAGAGTACCTTCCTTCATACTTCCCTTTTGCCTTGAAATTTTAATCCTTCAGAGACCATGGTATTCCATGACTTCCAGACATACAGCATTATCAATGTTTGAAGATAATTATCACGTCCCCCTGAGCCTTCTCCAGGATAAAAATCCTTGGTTCCTTTAACAGCTATATGCCAGGGTCTCTATACCCTTCACATTTCTGGTAGTCATCATCTAAGTGTTTTCTAGGTTATTATTGTCCTTCCTAAACTGTGGTGCTTGTGACCTGATAAAGGGAGGGTAAAGTAGAACTATCAGTTCCTTACTCCTGGAAACTATGACCCTCTTAATGTAGCCTAGGATGTATTGAGCTTTGTTGTCTGCCATATAAAATTTTGGACTTATATTGAGCTTAAAGTCACTAGTATCTCACCATCTTTTCTTCCCAAACAAACTACTGTCTAACTGTGCTTCCACCATCACCATGAAGTTGATTTTCTAAAACCAAGTATAAAATTATGCAATTATCCCTGTTAAATTTCATCTCATTAGATTCAACCCAGTATTCTAACTTGTCAAGTCTTTTGAACTTTATGATCTACTCTATTAACTATCCCTCCCAGATTTATTATTGTTTGAAGATATAATAAATATGTCATCTATGCCTTTGTCCAACTCATTGCAGAAAGAATTAAATAGCACAAGGCCTAGCACAGATTCTTGGGGTACTCTGTTAAGAGATACAAACTAACATGTTATCATTAATGACTATTCTTTAAGACCAGTCTTGAAACTAGGTTCAAATCCATCTAACTATACTATTATCTCACCTGTATCTCTCAGTCTTTTTCACTTAAATAGCATTTTACTTTATCAAATGTTTTGCTTAAATCTAAATATATTCTATCTATAGCATTCTCCTGATGTACCAGTTAGTAACTTCATCAAAAAAGAAGTTTAATCGAGCATGACCTGTTCTTCCTAAAATCAGGCTGCCTTTAAAAATTTTCTGCTTCCTTTTCTAAATATTCATTAACTATTTTACCAGGAATCAAAGGCAAGCTCACTGGCCTATGTATGCAATTATACATCTTCCTTTTTATAAATATCAAGATATTTGCCCTTCTCCAGAGCTCAAGAACTGCCTTTCTCATTTTCTATGATTTTTCAGATGTCATTGACAGTGGGTTAGCTATCTATCATATCTGCCAATTCAGTTCTCAGAGATAAAGTTCATCTGGGCCAAGTGTCTTGAAATTCATCAAGGGCAGCTAGGTGCTCTCTTATTATTTCCTTTTTTTTTTTTGTTATCAACTCTATACTACTAGCTATTTTTGCCATTTTCATCCATGGGCTCCTCCTTATTCTTCCTCTGACCCCTTTGAATCTATTATCCTAAAGTTTAAGGTCTGTATCAGCCTATATCCATCTTTCTTCTCCTTCCCTGTTGTAGATTCTAAGAGAGAATTGTCATTTTCCTTTCAAAGTTCCCATCATTCCATCTCAGCAACCATTTCCTCTTTGTGAGTGAGACTCAAATCCTGAATAAAATTTCCCCTTGTTGTTTTTTGTACCTTTTTGAAGAATGAAATGACCATTTGGACAAGACAATAGGTTTTAACCTATTCGGAATTTTGCAGAGATTTCAGTTATTCAGAAATACCTGAATAACTAAAATCTCTCAGAAGTATTATATTATGCCTCTGTGCCAGGATTATAATGTGTTTCCTGAATTTTACTTATTTCTTCTTTTTGTCTAGGTGGCCTGTAGTGTATTCCAAAGACAAAATCATTTATGTTTCTATTTCTGTTGATTTTCACCTATAGGCTCTCTAATATTCTTCCCCCTTCAGGTTCCTGAATTTCCTTACATAAGGATGTCTTCTGAATAAAATGAATGCTACCCTTCACCCATTCCTGAGAATATTCAACTTCCTCTTCAGGAAGAGGTTTAATTTTTTTTTTTTTTAGTGACCTATACTATGTCTTATAAATGAGATATATCTATCCAAAGCCATACCTACAAGGTATCAAATTTGTTTCCTTGTATTAGGAGACCTTTAGTTCATTATGTTTGTTGCCTAAACTTAATGCATTTGTATACAGACTCTTAAGACTACAGGTTTTAATACTATGTCCTCCCTTGAATTTTGTTTCCTATGAACTTCTGACTATTTCAACTTCTAATCCTTACTGTTTCACTGGAACAGTCTCTATGGTAACCAGTTTGTTGCACGTAGTCAATTTTTCTTCTACACACATTCTTTTCCATTTAAAGACATTTTGATTAGGCTTGTAAGACTCCAGACAAATGCATCTTATCATCCTTAGTGGGTACACTCCATCTCTGACCAGGACCCTGTTATGAAGTTGTACTCCAGGAACAAAAATCCTGTTCTCAGATGCCATCTTCATAGCCAGCTGTTCCCTTTCTAAATTGTATTTTTTCTTCTCCATCTTTTGCTCTCAGTAGGCAACAGTAATGAAAATACCACCTGTTCTTCTCCAGTTTCTTGCTGAAGACTTCCTAATCCTTAGCAATGCTTTTTAGGATCCTTCTGGCAGTATCATATATGTATGCATACATCCAGAGGTAGGTTGTAGTCATCTGTTTTGACAAATTTTGGTAGGTTCTAGTAGGTCTTGGATACTTAGATGCCTATTCCTTCACCCCACCTCAGTCACACAGAAAGACGGTCATACTCTTATTCTTGCTATTACCCACAAATGTAACACTTCCATGTTCAAGAATTCTGAAATTCCTTTATACAACCATAACCTATTGGCTTTCTAACTCTCCCTCTGACTTCTCTTATCTAACCCTATTCTTTGTCTCATCATAATCTCCAGTCTTGACCCCTTCTTAATTCTCTTCCAAGCCATCTCTCTTACACTAGCCACTCTCTTCTCTTTTTTCCTGTCTTGACCCCTTGTCAACTTGAATCCCTAGCTCCCTGTGTTGATAAGCAAAATGGTCTTTGTTTTCTTTGAGTAATTCAGTGTATTTCCTTGAGCCTTGCTAAGTGTTAAGCCCCAGGCCCAGAGCCCTGTTGGGTGTGGAACCTATGTGAATGTGAGCCTCCCAGGATCTTGGGGGGAGTGGCTAGCACTGGAGCCAATAGAAGCCTTTGGTGGGAGGAGCTTGTGGAACCGTTGGAGCAGAGCTAAGAGGCAGTTAGAGGCAGTTGGAGAAGCAGTGGGGAGGCAGTTGGAGAGGTTGTTGGTGACAGGAGTTAAGAGCTGAAGGAGAGAGAAAGCAGTCAGCCAGTTGGAATACAGCTTGGAGAGTGTGGCGGAAGCGGTGGCGACGGTGGCAGAGACA
>CM053625.1:159523152-159763788 GCA_028646595.1 Phalanger gymnotis | reverse complement strand
GTGAATCTGTTTCTGTGGAGCCTAAATAAATGTTTTATTGCATTCTACTTAGAGAATCTCTCATACCTTGCAATTTCGAACCATTCAAACATATACATGATTATATTTGAGATTATAAATTCGGCCTTCCTACTTCACTGCCTTATCATTTCACCAGTTGCACCCTGCTCTGTCAAGTCTCAGTATTGGATCTCTCCCACCATCCTCCCCCTTTACTCCTACATACATGCTGCTGAATGAAGATGGAGAAAATCATGCAACTATTCCAACTGGGTCCACTACAAATTTATGTTAGACAACATCAATTGAGCTTTCACTGCTACTAGGCAACTCTATTATACTTTTCTCATTAACTCACTATCCTTCTGTTCACAATTGCTCTTCCAAACGTTGTTTTTTACTCACCATACCTTATCAACTAGCTACTTTTCCCTTCTTTTTGAGTCCTTTTCCTCAATCTTTTTTCTCCTTCAAATTGATCTTTTCTATTCCATCTTGAGTTGTTCTCTAGCTTTTCCTCAAGTTCCCCCAAATTCCTCTTCCTCAGATTCTCTCTGGATTTTACAAGTTTAAAAAACCCTCCAAATCACCTTCTCAAATTTCTTGTTCCTTATTCAGTCCAAGTCAGACTCCCTCTCCAGCTCCTTCTTCCTTCATCGGCTAGAAGGAAACAACATCTTGCTGAGAGAAATACAAATTGTTGATGCCAATTCCCACCCCTGTCTTCTTCAGGTAATTGACTAATTCTTCTAATTACATCATTTTCAAGGAGTGTTTAGTTATTAATACTATAATACTACATGCAATGGTATCTAAGTCTGTGTTGTTTGAAAAAAACCCAAATGAGTATGTTAAAATTGGTTACTACAAACACATTTATTACCTTAGTCTTGTTTCCTAAATTGATTTTTTAACAGTCTCTACATATGAAATAATGTATTTTTTTTTTCTAGATTGTTTCTAATCGGTTTGTGGCTAATACCTCTTAACTACAGGGAGCTTAGATATTTATAGTCTTTCCCTTGCAAATAAATTTTTAACAATATGATTTTTGCTGATAGTAAACCCCTTCCATTATAGTTTCTTGTTCTTTTGCCATTCCTATGATTTGAATTGATCCTAGTTTCAAGTACCAACAGTAAAGTATTTCCTACTTTGATACCACACTTGAGAAAGTGGGATCAAGTATGAGACTTTTGTTTAGGCAAAAATTTCACTTCTGCCTATTAGCCCTACATCCCAGGTCTCACAATATTGTAACTTCTTGCTTAGTTGACAAATCTCTAAAATCAATCATCATTTTTAAGTGCCCTCTGTAAGTGTACTGTGTGTATCCCAATAGGGATACAAAGACAAAAAATCTAATAGTCCCTGTCTTCAGGGAGCTTATATCCTATTGGAGGAAACAACATGTTCATACATGAGTATATACAAAATAAATTCAAGATAATTTTGGGACAAGGGGCCCTAATAACTGAGAGATCAGGAAGGGCCTCATTGAAGGAGGCTAAGGATTCTAACATGGAAATGCTTAATACAGTGCCTGGAACATAGTAAGCACTTAATAAATGCTTGTTTCTTTCCTTCCTTCCTTCTTTCCTTCCAAGAAATGAAGGCAAAGTTATACTTCATTGTCTTTAAATACCATTTTCAGATTGACAGTTAAATGCTTCAATGCTCTGTTTTATATAGTAAATGGCCCTCTTGTTCTTCCCTCTCCCCATCCCTGTAGGAAGCCACTGATCCTATGGAAAACAGTCTCCCTCTCCCTCTCCCTCTCCCTCTCCCTCTCCCTCTCCCTCTCCCTCTCCCTCTCTCTCTCTCTCTCTCTCTCTCTCTCTCTCTCTCTCTCTCTCTCTCTCTCTCTCTCTCTCTCTCTCTCTCTCTCCTTCTGGGCTGGAGCTCTTATCCACACATACTACTCCTTTGATTCCCAGCATTCTCCTTTGCTCGTGTAGATGTTCATGAAGGATCATGAGGTGTCTGACACCTCAAGATAGAAATTTCATATTGTAGAATTGGAGAGCTTAGAGATAATTTAGAACAACCCTTCCATTTTACAGATGGAGAAACTAGAGCCTTGAAAGGTTAAAGTTAGTCTCATTCTTTAATGAAACATGATAAGGTTTTGCCTGAGGTTTCATAGCCCTTAAGTGGTAGAGTAGAACCGGAAGTCCATTGCCCTTTCATGTTGCATTTCAGATGAGAGATGATTTATAGTCATCTGAAATAGTTATGTACCCATTTTTACCTCAGACTAAAAGATAATCAGGATAGAGAGAATAGCAGATAGGGAAGTTCCAGCAAAGCAAACATTTCTTGGCTATGTAATGGGGGCAATCATAACCCTTCCTCTGTCCTCATGTGTTTTGACTAGAGTACATCCCATGGAGTATGTATAGAGCTGAGTTGGGCTACTATTGTTCAGCTTGGAAGGCCTTGGCACTTTGAGATAATGAAGAAATCCTTTTGTCCAGGTGTTAACAACCAGGAAGACTGGCCCCCCTTAAGACTTTAAAGAGACATCTACTCTGTTTTTTCCATCCTGACAAAGACCTCTGGAGGACTCTATGGGGCTCTTTTCTGAGGAGGGAGGAGGTGCATCTCTTCTACTTCCGCCATACTCTCCAGTCCCAAAACCAATGGTGGCTGCTTGCCCATGGCAACTGAAGATGGAGTTTCAGTTGGAATCTAACACCTTGGCTGCCTCTTCTGCTGTTTGTTTCTTTCTGGGAACATAGGTGACCAAAGGCAGTACTAAGATGACTGTTTCCAGCCTTGAAAGCAATTTCATGAATTTGAAAGGTTAACTCCTAGTTCCCTCAGTTGAAACTGGCTGGCACCAAAAGTTTTTTTGCAATTACATACTTGTCAGAGAAAATTATCACTAAAAGTAGGATGAATCCAAGTCCTGGCCTGACTTACCAGAAAACATGGACCTTAAGGGGGCTGATTGGATACTAATAGCCAAGGTCAAGGTAAAATAATTATTTAATAGTCCTACTGAGTAATCCATGTTTCATTGCTAAATATTAACTACTTAGAAGAATAAAAGTTTTAAATTGATGTATCATGTTTTAAGTCTCTGTCAATGTGAATTGTATGAGTCAATTATGAGTCTTTTGTATTTTATGTATTTCTTTTGTAATGGAGGACTGAAACAAAACTGGAAATATCTGAGCATACTTCAAGGACAGAATCCTTACTGGCCAGACCCCATATTACGTATGAATGAAGGTGGAGTTAAGATGACAGATGAAGAAGTGTAGCCTAGCTTGCCTACCAAACCTCCTCCACAAAGATCTAGAAAGTGCATTAGGCCAAATTCTGGTCAGGAAATCCAAGAAAAAGTCCCAATGAGTCATTTTTCCAGTCCAGGGAGGCTTAGAGAGACAGGCAAAGAGATCTGCAGATACTAGGGACAGGGACAGGGACTGGCCAGAAGTATTCTAATACCCAATGGGCACCACCGCAGGAAGCACCAGGGTAGGAAGAGATCCAAGGGGATTCATGAACTAGCAGGATGCAAGAATAAGTGCCATCTGGCAGCTTTGTTGTTTACTACCCAGTTTTGATTCACAGGGCAAAGAGGAGAGATCCCAAAGGAGCAGTCACTAACAGGCCCTAGCTGTGTACCAAACAAGGAATAAGTTCTAGAAGCAAACAATATGTATATCTGATCCCAAGACCAGGGTAGGCATTCATTATTCTCCCATTTGGAAATGTGAAGAAAAATAAGCAGACCAAAAGAGAGCCTACAGTTCAGTCACTATGTATTTGTAAAGCCTCCCAGCAGTCTAAAAGTGGCTGAGTCCAGCAGTAGTTTATTGAAGTTCTCAACCGGGTAAAAGCCAACAGACCGAAACCTGGGTTGAGAACTTGCAAACCTCAAACCTGTAAGGGTAGTGAGCAGACTCTACCCCAAATCTCATCACTTTGGGAGTACAAAAATCTTATTTTCCCAACCTGAGCTATGAAAGCAACACAAAGATATGAGGACAAAAGCTAAAGCACTTTTTTTTGGCAGGGGGTAGGAGATGTGTGTGTGGGATCATTCCGCCCAGAAGAGTTCCTAGCCAAGCAATAACATAAAATATAAAGTTAAGAAGTAGACTGGAAGAATAAAAGAAAAAAAAAGAATTCCACCATAAGGAGCTATTATGGAGACAGGGAAGCTCAAGACACAAACCCAGAATAAGAGAATGACCCAAGTCAATCTATAAGTAAAGCCTCAAATAATTATGTAGATTGGATAGGTCTAAACAGAATTCCCAGAAAAGTTAAAGTAAACATTTCAAAAAAAGAGTTTAAAAATGATTTTAAAAATGAAATGAGAGCTATGGAAGAAAGACGTTGCTAGGGCAGCAAGCCTGGGCCTAATAGTCCAGGCCAGGTGTGGAGAACCTGTGGCCTGGAGGCCACATGTGACATTGTACGTCCTTGGGTAGAGTCTTTTGACTGAGTCCAAGTTTTACAGAACAAATCCTTTTTTTTTTTTTAAGGTGATTTGTTCTGTGCAGTTTAGATTTGGTCAAAGGGCCACACTTGAGGACCTAGAAGCCACATGTGGCCTCCAGGCTGCAGGTTTCCCACCCCTGGTCCAGGCAGACTTGAATAAACTGATGCTGAGTGAAATGAGCAGAACCAGGAAAACATTGTACACAGTAACAGCAACATTGTGCAATGACCTACTTTGATAGACTTAGCTCTTCTCAGCAATACAATGATCTAAGATGATTCCAAAAGACTCGTGATGGAAAATTCTATCTACATCCAGAGAAAGAACTATGGGGTCTGAATGTAGATCAAGGTATACTATTTTCTTTCTTTCTTTTTTTTCTTTCTCAAGGTTTTTCCCTTAAGTTCTAATTCTTCTTTACAACATGACTAATGTGGAAAAATATTTAATATATTGTATTGTATTTTAATATATTTATTTATTTAATTTAATTAATCATTTATCTCAATCAATTAATTATTTATTTAATTAATTTAATCAATATTATTATTTAATTAATTAATTTATTAATTAAATTAATTTATTTAATTTAATATATTGTACATGTATAGCCATCTTGGGAAAAGGAAGGAGGGGGAAAAAATTTAAAACTCAAAATCTTAAAAAAATGAATGTCGAAAACTAAAACTAACTAAATAAACATTTAAAAAATGGGGGGGCCTCCTGGTAGGAATACTGGCATCATTCAAAAAACCTGCCAGTGGGAGCTCTGGGGCTGACCCTTTCCTGATAAGCCACTGTAAAAGAATAAAATGGGGGCAGCTAGGTGGCACAGTGAGTAGAGCACCAGCCCTGGAGTCAGGAGAACCTCAGTTCAAATCCAGCCTCAGACACTTACTAGCTGTGTGATCTTGGGCAAGTCACTTAACCCCAATTGCCTATCCTTCCCCCTTGCAAAAAAAAAAAAAAGAATAAAATGCCCAGGCTTCAACAGCACAGCACCACTCTCCAGCTGGAGATAGCCCCACACTGATAGTGCATGGGAAAAAAGCTACTTTGGACTCAGTGGAGATGAATGCTTTCTGTCCTCCTCCCACTTGGACCACCATTATATCCCTTCCCCTCGATTACTGCTGGTATAAGTGTGTATGTGAATGCTTATGTGCCACTGGACTGGACTGCCCAATTATCCCCATTCCTGACACTCCCCTTGCAAGGCTAATAAACAGTTGTAGTAACTGGCATTCCAGTATCCCTCTTTCCTGGCAGAATCCAAACCCAGGAAGGCTAGTTTAGGCAGCTCTGATGTAGAGAGGTGTAAAACCTTACTTAAGAAAATAACTCCATAAAAAATAGAATTGATCAAGTAGAAGCTAATGATTCCATAAGACATCAAGAAATATTAAAACAAAGTCAAAAGATTGGGAAAAAAGATAGAAGAAAATGTGAAGTATCTCATAGCAAAAACACCTGAAATTGGATCATGACTAAAAGAAAACTAGACAACATAGTTCAAGAAATCATAAAAGAAAACTGCCCAGAGCTCTTAGAACCAAAAGGCAAAATAAAAACTGAAAGAACATATTGGTTACCTCCTGAAAGAAACTCCAAATGAAAATTCCCAAGAACATCAACCAAAATCTAGAAAGAGGTTTAAAAAAAAAATACTGCAGATTGTCAGAGAAAGAAATGATTGAGATACCAAGGAATCACAGTCAGAGTCACAGAAAATTTAGTCACGACCCTGAAAGGAGTAGAGAGCTTGGAATATGATCTTATAAAAGGCAAAAGATTTAGACTTATAAGCAAGAATAATCCACACAGCAAAATTTAGTATAATACTACAGGGGGAAAATGAGTCTTTAATGAAATAGAGTATTTCCAAGTATTCCTGATAAAAAGATCAGAGTTGAAAATCTGACAAACACAGTATCGAAGAGAAGCATAAAACAATAGACATGAGCATGCAATCATAAGGGACTAAATAAGGTTAGACCGTATGTATGTATATGTATACAAATATATACATACATACATATATGTATATACATGTGTGTGTTTATATATGTGTGTGTGTGGAGATGATACATGAAGCCTCAGAACTCTATGATCATCAGGAGTCACAGAAGGAGTCTAACTTGACAGAGATCCTAACAATGATTTTGTTATCTTTTCATGATCTTAAAGGAAGAATGGAAAAGAGAAATTCACTGGGGAAGAGGGAAATGCAAAGAAAGCTAAGGGAAATTACCTCAGGTAAGCAAGGTGCACATGTAGATGTTTTTACAAATAAGGAAGAGATGGTGCTGAGGGAGTGGCAGCCACTTGAACCTTTGACCTGGTCAAAGGAGGGAAAAATACTAATACATACACAGACGGTTGGGTACAGAAATACATTTTATCTAACAGGAACCCTGCATGGAAAGGTGCTAAGAGAAAGAGAAGTAACAAGAGAGAGATCAAGGGAGGTCAAGAGAAGGGTTAGTCCGAAGCAAAACAATGTCTTAAAGAGGGGGAGGGAGGAAAGAGGAAGAAAATTATAAAAGAATAGGATGGAGAGAAATATGCAGTTAGCAATCATAACTGAATATGAATAGGATGAACTCACCTGTAAAAGACAGAAGACAGAAGAACGAACTAGTAACCAGAATCCAATGATATGTTGTTTAGAAGAAACACACTTGAAACAGAAAGATAAACACAAAGAGGCTGGGGTAGAATCTATTATTCTTCAGCTAAAGTAAAAAAAAAAAAAAAAAGAAGGGGTAGCAATCATGATCTCAGACAAAACAACAGCAAAAATAGATGTAGTTAAAAGAGATAAGCAGGAAAACTACATTTTGACTAAAAGGTACCATCAACAATGAATTAATAATAACAATACTAAACATATCTGCACCAAATGGCATAGCATCAAAATTCTTAAAGGAAAAGTTAAATAAGCTACAAAGAGAAATAGATAGTAAAACTATGATTGTAATTCTTCATTTTGTCCCTCCAGACTTAAATAAATGTAACACAAAATAAACAAAAAAGGAATGGAGGGCTTAAATTATAGAAAGCTTAGATATGGGGAGAAGATTCTGAGAAGATGGTGGAATAGGAAAGGAAATGCCTGGCTCTCTAAATTTCTCCCACAAACAAAATGAAATATCACCTCAAAGTGAACTCCTAGTAGTAGAAATAATTAAAAGTTGGGGCGAAGCAGTTATCTTCCTAAAGCAACTTGGGAGGACCTCAGGAAAGACCTCTAGGGGTGGAGGTCTGGCCTTATTGAACTGCAAACACCTCTAGGCAAACTGGATGAATCAACATAAAGGATTAGGGATAAGGAAAAGAAGTGGTGGGGGTGGAATGCACAGCAGAGAACAAAAGAAAACTTAGAAGGAAGCACAGAAAAGCAGGGTACCTTTGAAAATGATGTGTAATATTTGTTACATAGTGTTTCAAAAAAAAAAGTAAATAGCGTGAAACAGAAATTCATAGTTTTATATTAAATTCTCTTTTTATGTTCTTCTGTTTACATGGAAATGTTCTCTTTTTTGTCATTTTAAATTTAAGTTCAAAATGAATAAATATTAGATTAAAAAAAAAGAAAAATTGGTTATCATAGACCTTTGGAGAATCTGGCAGTAGCTAGTTGGCACAGTGGGTAGATCACTTGGCCTGAAGTCAGGAAGACCTGAGGTCAAATCTGGCCTCAGCCACTTACTAGTTTATGACCCTGAGCAAATCTCTTAATCTTTGTTTATTTCAGTTTCCTCAGTGTAAAATGGGGATAACTACAGTACCTATCTCCCAACATGATGGCGAAAATGAAATCATGTAATATTTATAAAACACAGCACAGTGCCTGCACATAGTAGACACTATATAAATGCTAGCTGCTATTTTTATTATTATCATTATTACTACATGGAAATAGAAAAGAATATGCCTATTTCTCAGCAGTGCAGGGCACCTTCACATATAAAAACCCTCACAAACAAATGCAGAAAATCAGAAATAATAAATACATTTTTATTGATCATAATGCAGTAAAAATGCATTCAACAAAGGAACTTGAAAGTAAAGATTAAAAATTAATCTTTAAAATGAATGGAACAAATCCTGGAAATAATAAATCACTTCATTAAAGATAATGATAATAGACAAAATTTTTGGGTGCAGCCAACACAGGACTTAGAGGAAACTTTATATCTAAATGCTTTTATCAGTAAAAGAGAGAAAAAGCAGAATGATAATTTGGTCAATCAACTAAAAAAAAGAACCCTCAAAACCTAACAAATTAACCCCCCCCCCATTAAAATTAAAATCCTGCAAATCAAAAAAAAAGGTTAACAAAATTGAAAGCAACCCTTCTCCTCCCCCCTACTGAGTTAATAAAGAAAATTAGAAGCTTTTCTTAAAGAAAAAAACAATAAAATAAACTACTGGGTAATGATTTAAAAAAAGAAATAATGAATGAGCATTTGTTAAGCATATACTATGTGCTAAGCACGGTACTAAGGTCTGTGGGTACACATATGAAGGTAAGACAATCCCTATCCTTAAGGAGTTTATATTTTATTTTTTAAAATAATATTTCCCCCAGTTGCATGTGAAGACAATTTTTAACATTCATTTAAAAATATTTATTTAGTTTTAGTTTGCAACATTCACTTTTATAAGATTTTGAGTTTTTAATTTTCTCCCCCTCCTTCCCCTTCCCACTCCCCAAGACAGCATGCAATCTGATATAAGCTATACATATACGATCATATTAAACATATTTCCACATTAGTTATGTTTAACATTTATTTAAAAATTTTTGGCTTCCAAATTTTCTCTCTCCCTCTCTTATTTCCCCCCTCCCTGAGACAGTAAGCAATTTGATGTAAGTTATACATGTAAGTATACATGCAAAATATGTTACCATATTACTCATGTTGTGAAAGAAGACACAGACCCAAAGGGAAAAAAAACATAAAAAAAAATAAAGAAAATGAAATATCGTATGCTTTGGTCTGCATTCAGACTGCATCAATTCTTTCTTTGAAGGTGGATAGCATTTGTCACCATGAGTCCCTTGGAACTGTCTTGGATCATTGTATTGCTGAAAATAGCTAAGTCATTCACAGTTGACCATTGTCCTATGTTGCTGTTACTGTGTACAATGTTTTCTTGGTTCTGCTCACTTTACTTCCCATCAGTTCATATTAATCTTTCCAGATTTTTCTGAAATCTGTCTGCAAGAAGCTTATGTTTTAACAGAAGACAATATATACGGGTGAGTGGTGGCCAGGGAAGTGAATTTTTGCCTGACAAGTCACAAGGATGCTAAGTGGAATAATAGAGCAGTCCATTGACATTTCCTTTTCAGATGCAATGGTAAGTAATATCGACTTGATTAGTAATTAGAACAGGAAGTGGAGAAGTAGGGAGGTAGGTATGTGGTGGCTACACAATGGGAATTGAAGATCCTCGGGCTCAGGGATTTCAAAGCTATCTTGAGCTCTTCTTAGGCATGGCCTCTGTGGGTCCTATTTGGAGAATGGAACAGCCACAGCTGGATAGAAAGTGGCTAAAGTGAAGATAAGGACACCTGATATGGCTTCTTCCCTTAAGGCAGAATTTCCCAAGCTCTGAGGTGTTTGATTATGAAAGAGTATGAAACTCTAAGGGAAGGAGTACAAAACAATGGCCAAAATTATTATACATTTGAATATAATTCCTTTATAAATACATTTTTAATGAAAATAAAGTTTAAATCAAAGTTAACAAAAGCAAGAATAACATGTCAAAGCTACTCAATCTGACAGTGAATACAACACAGTAATTATTGAAATCTGTATGTGTAAACAAGGTCAAATTTGAACTGGCACATGTCACATCTCAACACAGGCAATATGCCACTGTTGCCATCAGCAGTCAGTTAGGGTGGGCTCATGATACATATATATTGTGTGCTCATTGCTCTGCTTTGCTGAATTTAAATGTAAAGGGTAAACTTAAATATGCTTTATGTGGAAGTTAAAAGTACAATGTTAGCTATCATTTCTCAACAGCATTCATTTTGGAAAGGATATATACGTGTGTGTATGTGTGTGTGTGTGTGTGTGTGTGTGTGTGTGTGTTACATAGTTGATTTTCCTCCCAAAAGTGTAACTCCTTAAAAAAAATTCAAATAGATGAAAGATTACATATTATTATTTTGAAATTTTCAACAATTAAATTTAATTGCCTTAAGTTTTTTATTCACTTTTTAAAAAGTAATAATTCTGTAATAGTCCAGACAAGAAGTAAAGAGTCTGAACTAGGGTGATAGCTGGGTTGGTGAAGTGATGCCAGAGATGTTGTCACAGTTAAAACAAGACCAGACCTGAACACAATGCTCTACAGATGGTCTTAAGGAAATCCAAACAGAGCAGCACTATCAGCTCCATAGGTTGGTATGCCATGCCTCTCATAATACAACCTAGTATTCCAGAATTTAGCTGCTTCAAAACCAATGAGTCTTTAATCTCTGAATCTAGAGAGTTTGACTTAACTCAAAGCTCCAGTTGCTACAGAAAAATCTTGAAAGAAGTTGAAAGGAGCCCCCAAAAGGGAAAAAAAAAACATCTAGGGATATTTGGGGACAATACCTCCAGAGAGTTCTCCAAACTCTTCCCAGACCTTCTACAATTCCAAAGGCCCTCCCTTCACTGATTAGCTAATCCTGCCCAGAGGCAACAAGAGTTGTGGCCATTTTTATAATCAACTGGTAAAACCAGCTGCTCTTGCTTATTCTTAAATAGACCATCTGAATACTGCCTCCTAATGCCACTGTCCTAATTATTTGCAATGCTTTTAACATATTCCCTACCACCCTGCAAGGTTTCCCTAATTACAGCAGTAATAGCATCTTGGGCTCTGCAGGTAGATACCAGTTCTCAGTGACTTCTCTCTGGGAGTCTTTGCCTGAAGCTCTCTATGCCCCAGATTTTTAATTTTTATATATGCATGCGTGTATGCATACATACACATGTACATGTATGGATATATATGTATACTTATGTGCATACTACCAAGTATATCTACACTATATACAGATATGTGTGTACATGTATGTGTGTGTATAATCTTTGGCAAGTATTTTTCACATTGTAAATTAATCCAATGATATTGTTTCATAAATCATTCTCTTGTGAGTATGAGTTTGAAATTAACTGCCCAGCTTTATTAAGCACTATGGTAGATAATTAATAATAACTGATGAAACATTCTGAGCTATATAATTTATTAGAAAAACAGACATAATAAAGGTCAGTGGACTCCCCAGTCAGTCCAAAGACCCTGAATACAGAATGAGACAGATTTTACATATAAAAAACAATTAATCAAATAAGACCAATTAATTAAAAGAAAACAATTAACCAGGATACAAAATTAGGTAATCTGATTTCTAATTGAAGGAAAGATCAAGGACTTTCCAAGTTTGGTGGGGGAGAGTGAATAGGTGCAATTCCCTAAAATCAGAAAAAGAGGTATTCCATTTCCTCCAAATGTTTATAAATAACCAAAGGAACATGGAAACAATAACTGATTGACCGATATGGGGCCTGTTTTCAGATAAGGCATATGAGTTACTTGAGATGTATAATTCTGAGAAAACTCCTTGCATCAATCTTTGGATCTGAATAGGTTTCTGGAGAGTGTGATGTAGGTCCTTAGTTAAGGGACTTTAAGCAGCTGGTAGAGGTGATCCAGTTTCCCAGCCATTCAGGGCTAGGTTCAAAACAATGCAATAAAGTTTTCTTACAATTCCCATAGTTGAATAAAGTTTCCTCACAAGACAGAAATTGGACTAGACCCATAATTGAATAGAAAGGGAACCGAGCTAGCTCCATAACTGAGTCACAAGATGGAGTCAGTGTGATTCACTCAATTCCCACAGCACCCACTATGTACATAACCTTCACAGTTTACCTTTTCAGGCTTACTGTACATCACTCCCTTTACACTCTCTACAATTCAGCCAAACTATCCTGCTTTCTATTCTCTCTACATAACATCCCATTCTGTTGGTTGCACAGACTATGCTCAGTGCCTGGAGGACTCTCCCTCTCCACCTATCCAGGACAGAGTCCCTAGTACTTCCAAGGTTCAGTTCTGTCATCTGAACAGGAAGGCTTATCTTGATTCCCCCTACTTGTAGTCAAGTCAAATCAGTCCAGTCAACAAGCATGTATCAAGCGCCAATTATGTGCCATTATAGTACTAAGTGCTAGGGATATAAAGAAAGGCAAAAGCAGTCTCTTCTTTCAAGGAGCTCCCAAACAAATGGGGGAGACAAAAATGCAAACAACTATTTAATATGTGTGTGTATACACATGTATATACATCAGTTAAAATGGAAATGGCTGCAGAGGGAAGGCACTAGCTTTAAAGGGGAGTGGAAAAAGCTTTTCCCCCACCCCAAATAATATTTATAGGGTCAGAGTCTATCTTTGAAGGCACTAACCTAATCACAGAAAGGGGGTGGGATAATGAGGTGTTAGCCTAACTCTAAATTGCTGCCAGCTGGGTGATATCTTTATGAGGTAAGAATTAGGTTCTTGACTGAATCGTAAAAGGAACAAGAAGCCTCAGGGGGACCTTTAAAAATCATTGATTGAGTCCAGGAGATGGACTTCAAGAGGAACCTAGCTCCTCACTAATCACCTAGAGCTGAAGAACAGAAAACCATAGGAAGCCCCATGGAACCAGAGAAACAGAACCTTATGAAGACTAGTAGAGCTGAGAGAGAAGCATCAGGCAGAGGCAAGTGCCACAAAAAAGAGGGCCAGGACTCTGGGACTGAGGCTGCTTGGGCCAACAGATAGATGTGCTGAGACAGAAGTTGTGCAGCTGAATCCCTGGTTCCTCATTAATGACCTCAAGGTAAGGCAATAACCCTGTATCTCCTTCCTCTCCTTGATCTTCTTTATGGGAGGAGGAAGAAACCTTTTCCTCTGGGCATGAGGGAAGGGGGCATTTCTTTGCCTTTCTCTGTTTTAAGTGTTCACTTTGTCTTTAGAAACAGTAGTGAGCTCTGGCAATTGCTAACTCATTTTACTTATTGGGAATATGGTTGAGAAGAAGCAACCTTCTTTCCACAGAGAAGAGATGGAGATAGCTCTAAATGAAGAGCTCTGTCAGAAGTCATGTCTCCAACTGGAGGCTTGGAACTAATAAAAAGATAAAAAGAATTACATATCTTCTGACACCACTTCCTAGAGTGGAAAAGAATTGTTTATACCAAGAAAACCCAGTTGAGTAACATTTAACAAGGGTGAGGGACACAACCCTTCTTAATTCTGATACTTATGTATATGTATACATGTATGTATATATATACATATATTTACATTTAAAATTTATTTTATTAGAAATTTTAAGTTCCAAATTCTCTCCCCCTCTCCAGGCCCTCCCACACTCATTGAGAAGGCAAGAGATAAAATACCCATTATATATATGAAATTATGTAAAACACATTTCTACAGTAGCCATGTTGTGAAAGAAAGATGAAAGCAAGAAAAATAAAGAAAGTGAAAGAAAATATGTTTCAATCTGTCCTCAGAGTTCATCAGTTCTCTCTCTGGAGGACTCTCTCTGAGTCCTTTGGAATTGTCATGGATCATTGTAATGTTGGTCAGAGTAGCGAAGTCTTTTGCCGTTGATCACCATTATGACGTTGCTTTTACTGTGTACAATGTTGTGCTGGTTTTGCTCCCTTCACTCAGCATCAGTTCATATATGTCTTCCCAGGTTTTTCTGAAACCATCCTGCTCATCATTTCTTATAGCACGAGAGTATTCTATCACACTCATAAACTACAACTAGTTCAGCCATTCCCCAATTGATGGTTATCCCCTCAATTTCCCATTCTTAGCCAGCACAGAAAGCTTCTATAAATATTTTTGCATATATGGATCCTTTTTCTTTTATTGCTTTGGGATACAAATCTAGCAGTAGTATTGCTACGTCAAAGGGCAAACTTTTCTTTCATATTTAATTTTCTATCTATGTACTGTTTCTCGCAAGAGAGTGTAAATTCCTTGGGGATAAGGACTGTTTTAATTTTTGTGCTTTTATCCTTAGCACCTAGCATAGTGCTCAGCACATAATAGGTGCTTAATAAATGCTTATTAAATGAACGTATGAACCTAAAGAGCTGAAGATCAGATCCTGTACCATTTCTATAAAATAAGACATTGTTGTTCCTGACTAAAGCCCATGGCCAGGATTATCAACACTATTACCTTGCTGACAACCATTCAGCAGATTTCATAGTATTAAGTGGTTTATTCCTAAAAATCACACAAAACTGATCTTAGTAAAATAATATGATTCTATGTGGAAGAGGGATTAAGCTTGTTCTGCTTAACTCCAGAGAATAAAACTAGGAACAATGGATGCAGGTTGCAAAAAGGCAAATTTAGGCAAGAAGTAAAGAAAAACTCAATAATGGAAGCTTTTCCAAAGTGTTTTGAGCTGGTTCTGGAGGTAGAAATGTTCTCCCTTACCATAGTCAGAGTCAAAAAACATTTATTAAGCACCTATTATGTACCAAGCACCATGGTAAGAGCTGGGGATAATAATAAGAAAGGTAAAAGTCTTCAAGAGCTTACAATCTAATGGAGGAAGACAATACATAAAAAGAAGCTAAAAAGTATGTGGGAAAGGTTGGGAGGTTGGTACCCAGTGTGGTGAAATACAGAATTGATTTTACAGTAAGAGAATTTTATGTATTACCAACATTTACTTGAGACAGCAAGTCATATCACTAACTAGAGCTTGTAGCATAGGTAATTAATAGTAATAGAAGACTTTCTTTTTCAGCTTTATTGCCCCCATTTAATTAAGCTGAGAAGCAACCAGAGTCCTGTTGCTGCTGTATGGTTACTTCCTGCCCTATCTATAAATTCCAGTTATTTGTATTTGCTTGTATTTGCTGATCAGTTTATTATTTTGCTTAGTATAGAGCTTCCCTTTCTGCTCTTGGTTCTTTGATGTTACCCCTTTGCCCTCTGTAAAATTCCAACTATGTCCATCCTGCCGATGTAACTAAAGATTATATAAGGTCGCTCAAAATATTATTCAGGGCTCATTGGTTTCTCTGGCTGTTGATAAATATGATTGGCAGTAATACCTATCAATAAGTCACTTGACAATTTTTGTGTCAATCTCATCTTGTGGAATAGTAAGTTTCTGGAGTTTATGAAATCCAGGGAAGAAGCCATGTAGGAAATAATGAATTCCCTGGGCACCTTCCTTAAATAGTGGAAGATCTGGGAGGAGCTCTCCAATGTCGTTTTCCCCAAGGCTCTGAGATCGGGGGTGCTGAGGGGGTGTGAATTTCAGAGCTGATTTCATCTTGCAGAATAATGAGTTCCTGGAGAGCATGAAATTCAGGGGAGAAGCTGGGTGGCAAGTGATGACATAGTCTTCAAGCAGAGGCTGGATAAATACTTGTTATCTATGTTATGCTACTGATTTCTTTTCTAGTGTGAGTTTGACTTGATGGCTACTAAAGTCTCTTTCAACTTTGAGGTTTTAAGACTTGTTATTTCTTATGATACTATATACAAATAAATAACTATTCACCTTGTAATAGACAGTGTTGCTTTTGGAGGTTTGACTTGGTATTCATGGAAGGATCCCAAATTTAGAAATTGAAAGCCCCTTAGAAGTCACCTAATCACTGATCAGGCGTAGAGCATAGATTTAGGGGTAGAAAACACTTTGGAGGCCATGAATGAATGAATTCAAAAGTATTTATTGTTTACTATGTGCTATTATGCCAACTTCAGAGGATACAAATATAAAAAGCAAAATGGGTCCCAGAGGTCTTAAGACTTTCCTAAGGGCCAGTTCCCTCCACTATGGTCCATTTGACTGGAGGTCCATAAATCAGGAAGAAAGGCTAGAGAAACAATTTTTTTTAAGGTTTTAATTATTACAAGCTGGTAGGCTGCTGCCAGGTGACACCTTCTTGTTGTTGAGAACCTTTGTTCTCGAAGAGGACCAAAATGACATCACTATGCTAGAATCAAGTTTCAATGTATCCAACTGTGTCTGATCAGACCAATACAAGCTTGGAATGCTCTACCACAGGTTAGGCACAAATAGTCTGTGTGAACATTTGGGGTGGATTCTCTGAATTTGTGCATCCTGCATTTCCTTTGAGCTATTTCAATTCTGCTTTGCTCATAAAGCACAGCACCTTCTCTGATGCGGGCATGCCATGCTGAGCGGCCCTGTGCCAGTGTCTCCTATGTCACACAATTCCAAAGTTCTTGAGAGAGACCTTGAGAGTGCCCTTGTGTTGCTTCTTCTGACCACCATGTGAATGCTTGCCCTGTGTGAGTTCTCCATAAAAATAGTCTTTTTGGCAAGTGTATGTTTTGCATTTGAACAACTAGGTCAGCCCATTGGAGTTGTGTTCTCTGAAGCAGAGTTTGAATGCTTGGCAGTTTAGTGAGGTTGATGCAAGCATTGCGAGAGCTAGCTCAGTGTTTGGGAGGCTCTGAAGGAAAGTATGGGAGAGAACAGGTATTAGACTGACTACCAGACTGAGGGTCTACAGGGCTGTTGTGGTGACTTCATTGCTGTATGCCTGTGAAACCTGGACAGTCTACCGGCATCATGCCAGAAAACTGAATCACTTCCATTCAAATTGTCTTAGGAAGATTCTGAAGATCACCTGGCAGGATAAGGTACCAGATGACACCTACATTATATAGCAAAAGGAGAAAGTCAGATTAGGTGGCTTATTTGGGGAGGTTGGACACCCCAAGGTGTTAGAGATGTTTGTAAGAATTGAGCCTGGGCCTGCTCTGGTCAGTTAGACATGAATAAATTTATACAACCAAACAGGAGCCATTTTATGCTATTTCATCCTCCACAGTTCTACCCCACCCCCATACTTCTTTGAAATATCACCATTGAGAAGGGATTCATGAAAATTATATGGCATTTGGAGACGTATTAAGACACTGAGCTTTGAAGTGAGTGGTTACATATCCTGGAATTAGCTGTATGCCAGCTAATTACAAGGATGCCTATGAGTCTTTGAACAAGGTACTTGAACCATCCACTGAAAAAGGAGAAGAGTCAGCTCTGAGCTCCCATGGAGATTGAATTCCACCAATATTGTAGATTTCTGCCTAGGTTATGTGCATGGGAGATTTTCCTGGCAGTGTCCTAAACTTGTATGATGAAGGAATTCATGGAGGAAAGATTTGATGAAATATATATAGCATTCTCCTTTGTAGACTGTGCATAATTCTCCTTGGGCAGCACAGAATGCCCAGAGCCACATGATAGAGCAAAAGATGTTTATGTTGGGCTTGAAGTTCCTTGGTGAGCATATTCAAGCCCTGAGCAACAATAAAGAATTCTTGAGATGTGTGATCTGTGACATGGTCCAAAATGAGAGCTAACATAAGGATTTGTCTCAGATTCTAAGAAGGACTTGGCCCAAAGTGTTGAGGGTGGAGCTGATTTTTGGGGATATTCTATCTTCACTGGATGACATGAGGGCTGTTGAGCAGCTGGGTGGTGATGTAGAAGGCAGTTGTGATCCAGGCCAAGTTGCACGTACTAGACTGGCTTTCCTAGAGTGGCTGGTATTCTGGTCTCCAACAAATGTAATAGGTTTCATTTGGAGTTGATTCCAGCAGTCTTGGCTTCCATTTGGAGTTATACTAGGTCCAGTTGGTGGTCAGATATCAAGTAGATTATGTGGCTGCAGAGAGGAAGCATCAGAAATAGCCCTAGAAATCTTTGTTTGTTGAAACATTTGAGAAGTACAGCAAGAACAATTTGCCAGGAAAGGACACTTGCATAGGTTGTTTGACTGAAGCAGTAGACTCTGTGCCTTCTTATGATGGGTATAAGAGGAGCAAAGTTGGAATTCATGGTACAGGGACTGGCTGCTCCTACAAGGAAAGCATTTCCTAAATAGTAGGTACTTTTTATATTGCCCAGCCCCAGGGTGGAGTGAATGAGAAAGCATCCATATTCACTTCCTGTGAAGTTTCAAGGGTCAAACCATCAGCAACGCAGTTTTTTGGTTATTGTGGAATTTCCAAATAAGGGAAAAGAAATGCAAAAAAGTTGGAAGTCTGTAGCTAGAAAGGTGTTATTAGTGTGTTTGACATCTGCTTTCTAGGCTAGGTCTACCTTACCTACCATGAAATTCTGTTTTGAACATGTCATTACAGATCATGAATACTTAAGTCTATGGTTTGTTTAGTGTTGAGGAACAACATAAACAACCAGAAATCAGTCATGTTTATAGTGGGGACAATAGTCATGGGGATGGGGCTCATCAAGGTAGGGGGTAGGTAACAAATCCAAGAGTTGGACTGGCTAAGGACTCTTGAATGTTCCTTAGCTAATTAAAAGCCAGGTGTTTCAAGGTAGTCTAGTGGATCAAGGTTTTGCATATGATGAATCTTTTTGTTTCAGGCCCTTGTTTCCAAATGAGTCTTGTACCAAGATGACAGTGGTGGGTGATTGAAACATAAACAGTAATCAGCCTTTTACTTGATTACTTTTAGCAGGTATGTCTAGAAAAAATATACCTGTATCAGTGTTTGGTTGGGTCTCACAGGGAGAAGTTATGTAGTTTCCATTTGTAAGTATTCCATTCCCAGTTGTTGCTGGGTCAGGTATTCTGATAGCAAGTAGCTAGAGGATCAAAGACCCAAGATGCATCTGGAAGGGCCACTTAGAGGAGGAGCAAGGTGGTAGATGCTTCAAATTGGGTGGAGACAATTGCCTGTTTGTTCTCAACCCAGGCTATAGGGAGGCTTAATTCAGTGCCTCAGGTATTCTGTAGGATGTGTTAGCTTAGGTAGTTGACTTACCTGAGGTACACTTCTTCTAGTATGAGGTAAGGGTTGTAGGTTTGGAGGTTGCTGCTATTTATGGTTCCAGGACTTGATCCAATGAGGAAAAGAAGTAATAGTTGCATACTTCAATCTTTTAGGGGTATGAATAATATTTGGAGTGTGGAGTAGTATATAAAAGAGGTAAAAAAATAATAATTAGGAAAAATGTAAATAACCTTACAATAAAAATAAAAGAAACAAAGGATAGTGTCCTTATTAGAATCCATAGGTCAGGGAGGTAGAATCTTGGGTGAACCATTCACATCCTTGCAGACCTTTGCTTCTGGTGAGGAATGCTGCTTCTGGGTGACCTGAAGCTTAAGGTTTCTAACCAGGTATGCTGTCCATTCAACAGATAGTTCTGAGGTATAGGTTGTAAATTAGGTGTGGCTGCTGGCATGCATCCAGATGGATTTTTGTTTTACCTTGATGGCTATCTATTGTCAAAAAAAATGTGACAAGGTTCTTCCCATCATGGGACCAAGGCAGTCTTTCTCCAATAAACTTTGATGTAGATTTGGTCTCTAGGTTGAATATTGTGGTACTTCTCAGCCTCTGGAGACTCCTAAATGTTTGTGGAGTTTAGAGAGAATCTTGATAAGAGAAAGCACATAGCCCTAGTATCAAATTGTTCTCTCAGTTCTCCCATGAGAAATGGGGCTGTTCTTCTTCTCATAATCTATCCAAAAAATTTCATTTGGAGATAGATGATGTTTCCTGTTCAACAAAGATATGTGTTAGGAAGTTCCAGGCTTCTGGAATGGCACAGAACAATTCAACACAAACTTTCCTTCCCCAAAGTGAGGCATTGGAACAGCAATTTCCTATAAGTTACAGCCCTCTGTAATTTCGTAACTATCATAGGGGAGACCTCAGGATGCTTCTGGGCTGTGTCTTCACACGTTTTCCCTGGTGTTCTTTTTATGACCAGGTTTTTTCTACCTATTCAGAGGATTATGGATGACAAAAGTTGTAGAATTTTAGGGAGAATTCTAGTGTCTTCACTAAATTGTGATTTAATTCAGATGTAAAATGTGTTCCTTGATCCAGTTTTATCCATATTGGGAATACAAATTGGGAAAAGTACTCAGTGATCTACTTCTTGGCTATTCTCAGAGAATCTGCTGAATTTCTTAGTTGTATAACATTCTGTCCATCCACTAAACATGCAGATGATTGTGATGAAGGTACAGTCTCTGGGAACCCCCTTGAATCTTCCCACTAGATCCGGCCTTCCCCTGAGGCTATAACCTTACATTATCACTTTAGGCCCAAATCTCTACCTAGCCTTGTCCTCTGTTTTCCAGCTACTTCCCACCCTTAATTTCATTCTCTTGGTTCCTAGAGTCTGACCTCGCCCCAGTCCCATCAAGCTCCTCCATAGACTCCTCCTCAAGACCTTCCCTATACCCCTCCTCCCATCACCCCAGGACCATCCTCAATCTTTCCCACAATCTTTCTGTACATAAGCTCCATCTTGCCTTTATGCTCAAGTTGAATCTGGCCCACTTGTTAAGCATCACAAAGGGTGGGATTTCTTTAGATAACCCAATATGGTGAATGTTTAATAAACTTTGTCTTTTTCCTTGGCTGAGAAGGCTTGAGTCAAATTCTTTCAGCAGGACCCGGCGTGTCCATGTTATGGGGTTTTGAACACCCCTAGAAACCTATGGTTCCCTACCATCATCATTTTTTTCTTTTAACCTCATCAATTCCAAGGCAATTCCTAAACCCAAAAGAAGATGATAGCTCTATGAAACCTATCTGCAGTGCTTCAAAGGGCCAGGCTGATTTAAGCTGATCACTGATATGGACTTTCTCCCTTGAACTACTGTGGAAAAGTTTACATGTCATGCAATCATTAGTCATGCAGTAAACGTCTAGATTCATGGGCAAAACCTCAAACAGAGTCATGAAGAGTCGGACAGGACTGAAATTGACTGAACAAAACCAACAAAATAGCTTTCAGACTGGGTGGGTGTCTGGAAGTTATAAGATTGAACTATTGAGAAAAATACGCAATAAGGCTCAGGTCAGGGCATAGAGGGTAGTATGTTACTGCCATAGAAACCTTCAGTCCTCCTGACTGAAGATGGTAAAAGGCTTAGAGCAGTGGTGTTAAACTCAAAGAGAAACAACAGGGCAACTAAAACGTACATAAAGGATCCTTCAGGTTGGATATTGACTTAGAAAACCCCATGTTAATATCATCTATGTTCTATTGTATTTTTATTTATTTTGTTAAATATTTCCCAATTATGTTTTAAAATTAGGTTCTGGCCCCATTTGAGAGTGTAGTAGCCTGGCCTACTGATTTAGAAAAATTGGGGAGCCCGTGGGCAGGAGGGAGAGACAAGTTAGGTTCTCAGGCAAGAAAGTCTTCTTTATGTTTCTTTTCTCATGGGGTTGGAAACCATTCTACAGAAGGGAGTGAAGAGGTTAGCAGTACCCACAAAATTTTGGATCTTTGCTACCGCTCGCTAGTTGCTGCTTGGACAGGGGCCTGGGGTTGCTAGGCTCCAAGAGTTATGGGAAATTTTATGACCCAAATAAATGACGATTTTATGGATGAAGTGAAAACTTGCCTGAGAAGCTTTGTGACCCTTTCTTCCAGAAGGTTAAGGAATTGAGGGAATCCTTGTTGGGTGGGGCTACAAAGAAGAATGTCATTGATATTTTGAATAAGGGTGGACTGCCTAGAAAAGGAGATAGTATCAAGATTTTCCTTTAAGATTTGGGAGACTAGGGAGTGAGATTCACTATATCCCTGATTTATGAGCCTACAAGTTAGAAGGGGATCATGAAAGAAGAAAGCAAAGAGGATTTGTGGAGGGTAATGGAGAAAAAGGCTAAACACAAACCAATAACCATAAACCAAATAACATCTAAGGGGATAGAGGTGTGAAGATGATGGAAGATTAGGGACAACAAAATGAAGGAGGAATAACAAAAGTACTTATGGCTCATAGTTCTTAGACAAAACTATATAGACCTGTTGGCCTTGTGCATCCTGCTCTCCTTCCTTTCTACCTGAGTATTATTACAAGGTGAGGAGTGGTATGACAAAGGACATTTTGAGGGAGGAGAGCTCCATCTTGGGAAAGTGGGTATTGGGGAAACAATGGAAAAGGCTTGTTGGTCTTATAGCAAACTTGGACAGGAATGGCTCCAATAAGCAGGGATCACCCACAAAGAAGCAGGGACCTTTTCTGACACAGGTGATATTGAGACCTTCCCCCATTATTAGACAATTAGAGATGTGGGTAAGGAGAAGTTGGGGTACCTCCCTTTGGGGTACTTTGACAAATATATAAAATGTTGCAGGCCTCAATGAAACAGGACTTAAAGTCTTAGGGAGTGAAAGTAATTGGAATCCATCTAGAAAACAATAAGGCGACCCTTTCTTCCTCAACAAAGATAGGTGTTAGGAAGTTCCAGGCTCCTGGAACAACAATTCAATTCAAACTTTCCTTCCCTAAAGTGAGGCATAGGAACAGCAATTTCCTATAAGAATGCATCCTGGCTCTCCCAGAAGGTAATCCCAGCAGATACCCTTCCACTAGATAGCTACTGATAGTATAAACTTACAGGGGTCTCCTCCCACCATTTTCAGATGACCTTGTTAAAATTCCAGGAAAAACTTCATACTGGTTGCCATTCACAACCCCACCCATCATTGCTCAGGACAATTCTCTTTTCCTAAGAGTAAACTCTAGGAGGCCGCCCGATGAAAATTTATTCCATCTGGAGAATGGCCAGAGTTAGATTTAGGATTTTAACCCAGGTCCTATAATTCTGATGTGTTTTTTACTCTACCAGTCTGACTTTAGATTAGTACCTAAATCCATACAGGATTATAAAATGTAGGATTTGTATCATCGTTGTATTAGGAAGCCCATAAAATAACCCACATGAAATCATGAAATTTGATTCTAGCTATAGCAGTTTGTTAAAAATGGAATAGACTTGTATTGTTGGTTCACTCATGTCTGATAAACAGGAGATGTTATAGGCCCAAAAAGAATTGGCTAAGTTCAGCTTTATAGAAAAACTTTGCTATCCTCGCGTCATCAAGGTGCCCTCAAAGGCTTTCACGAGGACGCAGCTCATCTGTTCTCAGTAAGGAGAAAAATGTACTCCACGTAGTAGTGAACTCTTGGCTCTGCTTTTAGACCAATGAAAGTGTCCAAGGAACAGCAGTGCAAGGCAGGAAGCCGGTCTAAGTTAGAATTGGGGAATATCACCTATGGTTTCATGACTCTAGGACAGGGGTGGGGAACCAAAGGCTACAGGTTCCCCACCCGTGCTCTAGGATATAGTAGAATTCTCATAGTCCAGTGGAAAGAATGCTGGGCTTGATGTATAAGGACATAAATTCAAATCCTATCTCTGTCAATTAATGCCTTTGGGATATCTAGGGTAAATCTCTTAACTTCCTTAGATCTCAGTTTCCTCTTCTGTAAAATAACTGCATTGGATTAGATGGACTCTGGGGTCTATTATATCTTTAAATTTGTAACCTCTATCTCTTTCAAATGAGGCAGCTAAGTGACAAAGTGAATAGAGCACCCTTCCTGAGTTCAAATCTGGCCTCAGACATTTACTAGCTATGTGACCCTGGGCAGCTAAGTGGCCAAGTGAGGAGAGCACTGGGCTTGGAATTAGAAAGTCCTGAGTTAAAAAATCTAGCCTCTGACAGTTACTAGCTGTGTGACCCTGGGCAAGTCTCTTAACCAACCCTGTTTGCCTCAATTTTCTCATCTGTACAATGAGCTGGAGAAGGGAATGACAAACCATTCCAATATCTTTGCCAAAGAAAACCCCAAGTGGGGTTGCAAAGAGTTGGACAGGACTGAATGACAAATCTCTTTCAAATATTCAGTCTCTTCCCTTGTAGTGGTTCCTTCCCAGTTTGCTCGCAAACACTCTTAAGTCCTCACTAGACCCTCCCATATAGATATTATCATATATTTCTCTTCCTTTCACAATTAAACTCTGTTTCCTCTCCTCTCAATTCTTAATTTTGTTTATTCCGGCTTCCAACTTCATCACCAAACTGCAAAGTTCTCCCCAAAGTTATCAAAGATCTCATAAGCACCAAATTCTATGGCCTTTTCTCAATCTGCATCCTTTTTGATCTCCCTTTAGTAGTTGACCACTGTTTCCTCTCAGGTATTGTCATCTCTCTAAGTTATCTTGACAGCGCTCTGTTTTGGTTCTCCTACCTTTCTGACTAATTGTCCACATTTTCTTTTGCTGAATCACCATCATATCCCTTCACTTTGCATGGGAATATCCTAGGTTTTTGTTCTAGGCTCTCTTCTCCCATAAATTCCCCATAAGTCAGCTCCCGTAAATTCAAACATCATCCCCATAAAGATGACTCTCAAATCTATATAGCCAATCCTCATCTCTCTCTGAGTTCCAGTCCCAGATCATACACTGACTTTTACACCTGTCCAGCTAGATGTTTCATAGGCATTTCAAACTCAGCATTCCAAGACTAAACTCATTATATTTTCTGCCCTCATTCTCCCCTCCCCTCCCCCTGCCAAAAAAACCCCCAACAACCTCCCCACCTCTTTTCATAACTTCTCTTGTTTCTTTCAAGGACATCATTATTCTTTCTTTCACTTAGGTTCACAACCTTGGAGTCAGCCCCAACTCTGTACTTTCCCTCATCTCTACATCCAACCATTTGACAAACCTTAGTTAATCTCCCTCCACAACATTTCCTGAATCTGTCCCCTTTTCTTTCTTTTCATAGACACTACTCTCATTTAGGCCCTCAGCACATTTTGCCTGGATTATTGCAATAACCTCCTAGTTTGTTTCCTTATCGCACACTGTAGCCAAAATGAATTTTCTAAGGTGAAGGTCTGACCATCCTCCTACTTAATAAACTCCTTTCACCTCTATGTAAACTCAAATATAAATTTTGGATACTCTAGGTCCAGTTATCCTGGCCTATTCGCTGCTCTTCACATATGGTGCTTCATTTCTCATTTCCTTCCTTTGGCACCAACTGGGCGCCATGCCTGGAATATACTCCCTCCTCACCACCACCTCTTAGAATCTCTGGTTTCCTTCAAGACAGCTCAGATAACATTTTCTGCAAGAGTTCTTTCCTGGTCCCCCAGCTGCAAGTATCTTCTATGACATCTTCCATGTACTCCATGTGTATCTATCTACTCCATTAGAATTTAAGCTCCTTGAGGATAAGAACTAGTCTCTGAATCCCCTTAGCAAAGTACCTGACACTTAACATTCCACTGAAACTGCTATCTCCAAAGTTATCAATGATTTCTTAATTACAAAATCCAAAAGTGTTTTCTCAATCCTCACTCTACCCAGCTTTTCTACAGCCTTTGACACTATTGATCACTCTGTCCTCCTTGATACTCCCTTCTCTCTAGGATTTCAGGACACCTGGTTTTCCCTCTAGCCTTTCCTTCTGTATATCTGCCCACTCTTTCTTTGTCTCTTTTGCTATATCCTCCTTCAAATCATGCTCTCTAACCAGAAGTATCCTACAGAATTCTATCATGAGCTCTCTCCTTTCTCCCCTCCCTTTGCTTCCCTTCCTCTCCTTTTCCCTCTCCTCTTCTCATCAGGTCCCATGGATTTGATTATTATCTTTATGCTGACAATTCTCAAATTTATCCTGCCCTAATTTCTCTGCTGACCTCCAATATCATATCTCCAACTGCCTTTCAGATATCTCAAATTGTATGCACAGTAGATATTTTCAACTCAGCATGTCCAAAGCAGAAGTCCCTATCTTTTCCCTAAAACCATCCCCACCTCCTACCTTCCTTATTATAGAGGACAACATTATCTCTCCAGCTTGCAACCTGGAGGCCATCCTTGACTCCTCACTATTTCTCAATTGTCACATCTAATCCATTGCCAAGGACTGTTGATTTCATCTTTGCAATATCTCTCCTCTGACACTGCCACCACCCTAGTACAAATCCTTATCATCTCACACCTGGACTATTACAATAGCCTGCTGGTGGGCTCTCCCTGCTCCAATCTGTAGTCCACGCAGTCACCAAAGCAATTTTCCTAATGTGCAGGTCTGACCATCTCACTCCCCTAGTCAATAAGCTCCAATGGCTCCATATCACCTTCAGGATCAAATACGAAAATCCCCTGTGTTCAAAGCCCTGCATAACCTAGCCCCCTCTTACTTTTCCAGTCTTTTTAAATCTTACTTTCTAACACATACTCCAGCTCATTTTACAGATTAAGAAACTAAGACAAATAGGGTTAAATGACTTGCCCACTAGTTAGGCCTGTAGATTTATGGTAGTGAGAAAGATGAAAGCATAGGGTATGATTGTGCGAGGTTTATTCCAGGAGGGTGTATGTCCCTACTTTTCTTTCTAAACTGAAAAAATGCAGACTCTGAGAAGAGATGAACTCACATATCCCCAGTCTCTGTGGCCACACTGAAGTGGTTCTTTTCTCTGGAACTGACTGGAACATTAAAATATGGACCAATGAGTTGATAACTACCTCCATTGCTCATACCCTTAAGAGCCAGAGGGAGGTGAGCCACAGAAACATGGACGAAAACAATATTACATCAAGTGCACTTGGCTCCCTGAATAGAAACCTGTGCATATGTAACATAGCTCCTCCAGGGACACACACAGCCCTCTGTTCTTCAAGAACCACACAGCCCTCCAAGAAAGGAGGAATCAGTGTCAGATATAGATGTAGACCAATAAAGAGTGAAACAAAGGGAAAGAACAAATAGTAGCAAGGCAAAGATGGACCCAACAGAGAGTTACAACATAGAGGAACAATTTTGACCTAACCTTTTGGGGTTACTGTGAGTCATGAAGATTGTGTAGGTCATAAAGAAAGATGGAGCACCTAAGGTGGGGGGAAGGGGTAGATGGGTGACCTTTATAGCAACCACAGGTTATTTTCAATAGGGTGATGGAGGATGAGTGGGACTCTACCTATGTTATTTACTATGAGTCAGAATGACTGGAAAATGTAGGGCACACCAGAGGAAAGGAACTGCTGCTGTAGTTGTGGTTGTTGCTGTTATAGTAAACTTGCTTGTGAGTCCTTTGTGATTTTTTTTTTGGTTGAAGTAGATAAAAGTTATCTTATATTCAATGTCTTGTTAGCCAGAATATTTGTAAAAGAGATAAGGGTCTTTGGGTCTTCCTTACTCTAAGTCCTGGACTATAATTGCTAGACTATCTAGCTACTCCTATATCATACAACACTATGGCTTAGGTGGTGACTATGATAGTGTATATCCTTTCCTCAACATTTGCTGACAGGATCTCTGTAAAGGGACAAATGGCTCCTTTTGGCATTTTTCCTTTTTAGGAGAAAAAGGTCCTTTATATATATTTCTCAGGCTTTCTGAAAAGTTCCAAGCTCTACAGTGTTGCTGCCCACTTTAAATCCTGGGATGATGGTGATATTAAGATGACTTAAAAATAGGAAGTGTATGTGCATAGGTTTAAAGATAAATGCTTTGGCCAATTATGCTTTTTTAAAATGTCATATGTAAAACTGTACTAGTATTATTATTGTCAAGGCATATGTTGAACATCTCTATCAGAAATAATGTGACAGAACGAAGAGCTTTGGATTGCTGATTGGAAGGTCTGAAATCTCGTCCCATTTCTATGACTCATTATATGCCTTTGGATGAGCCCCTTAATCTTTCTGGGCCTCTGTGTCCTCAACTGAAAAATGATGGATCTGAAATATATGATTTCCAAGATTTCTTCTCTGCTTCATGATGCTAGGGAACCATTAGGTTTTAATATTCATTAGGCTATTTAAAAATGTCATTGATATCTTTTATTTTGTTCTGTTACCATTTTCTCCCAGTGTTCCTTCCCTCTGCCCCATCATTGTTATCACAAAAAGTACTACTCTAAATATTTTGGTATATATGGGAACTTTCTTTTTATCAATAGTTTCCTTTTAAGTCTATGTGGTGGAATATCTAGGATGAAGTACATGAACATTTTAGTTATTTTGCTTGCATAATTCCAAATTACTTCCAAAATGATTATACTGATTCATAGCTCCATCAGCAGTACCCTAAGTGTGCCTGTCATCCCATGACTCCTCCAACATTGACTATTCCCATCTACTATCTAATCTTTGCCAATTTACAGGATGTGAGCTGAAACCTCAATTTGACTTGAATTTCTCCTATTATTTGGAGTATTCTTTCATGTGGTTATTAATAGTTTGCAATTTTTATTTTGAAAATCGTTGATATCTGTTGACCATTTATCTATTTGGGTAGTGGTTTTTGGTCATATATATTTATATATGTGGGCAGCGAGGTGGTGCAGTGGATAGAGTCCTGGGTCTAGAGTCAGAAGACATCTTCATGAGTTCCAATCTGGCCTTGGAGACTTAATAGCTGTGTGACCCTGGGCAAGTCACCAAAACCTGTTTGCTTAAGTGTCCTCATCTATAAAGTGAGTTGGAGAAGGAAATGGCAAACCACAAGTATCTTTGCCAAGAAAACCCCAAATGGGGTCACAAAGAGTTGGACACAGACTCAGACTCTGTTGGAGAACAAACAACAAAAATGTTTTATGTATATGTCTATCTGTTAGTTGTTTATATATCTTCTATATCAAACCTTTACCTGAGAGATTTGATACAAAGATGTTTTCCCATTTATCTAATTCCATTCTTATTCTAGATGTATTAATTTTGTGCCGAAGCTTTTCAACTTCATGTAATCAAAATTACTCATTTTATCTTTCATAATTGCCTCTGTTTCTTATTTGGTTAAGAATAAATTTCCTAACCATAGCTGTGAAAGGGATATGTTCTTCTAATTTTTAATGATATGATTTTTAGTATCAAGGTCACATATCTGTATGTAAAATGTTATGCAATATAGCGTAATGTGTTGGTCTAAGACTGATTTCTGAAAGTTTTTCAGTTTTTTTCAGAAGTTTTTTTAAAATCAATTAGAGAGTTCTTTCCTAGGTAATATATATTTTCTGATTTATCAAACACTGAGTTATTGAGTTTCATTGTTTCTGACTCTTCCTTGTGTCATCTGTTGATTTACATCTCTATTTTTTTTAACCAATACTAAATGGTTTTAGAGAAGGAAATGGTAAACCATTCCAGTAGCTCTGACAAGAAAACCCCAAATAGGGTCACAAAGAGTCAGATGGCTGAAAAATGACTGACAACCACAAATAGTTTTGATACTGTGGTTTTATAATACGGTTTAAGGTCTAAAGTGGTGCTATTCTTCCCTCCCACCAAGAAAACACAGGTGTTCCATCAGCTACCACCACACCATCCATACATGGAATCATCAGTTGCAGCAAATGGAGAAATTTTGAATGCTGTGGATAATTTCACTTACCTTGGTAGTGTACTTTCCAGGGATGTACACGTTGATAAGGAGGTTGATGCATGCATTGCCAGAGCTAGCTTAGTGTTTGGGAGGCTCCGAAGGAAAGCATGAGAGAGAAGAGGTCTTAAACTGATTACCAAACTGAAGGTCTACAGAGCTGTGGTGCTGACTTCATTGTTGTATACCTATGAAACCTGGACAGTCTACCAGCACCATGACAGGAAACTGAATCTTTTCCATTTGAATTGTCTTAGGAAGATTCTGAAAATCACCTGGTAGGATAAGGTACCAGACACTGAGATCCTTACTTGAACTAAGTTGCCAAGCATTCAAACTCTGCTTCAGAGAGTGAAACTCTGATGGGCTGGCCACATTGTTAGAATGCAAAACATATACTTGCCAAAAAGACTGTTTTATGGAGAACTCAAATAGGGCAAGCATTCACATGGTGGTCAGAAGAAACGATACAAGGACACTCTCAAGGTATCTCTCAAGAACTTTGGAATTGACTGTGTGACATGGGAGACATTGGCACAGGACCTCTCAGCATGGCATTTCCACATCAGAGAAGGACACATTGAATCTTGACTCAAGCATAATGAGGTCATTTTGGTCCTCTTCAAGAACAAAGGACAACAACCAACCATCCTCCCTGTATTCTTATTTTTAAAAATTATTTTCTTTGGTATCCTAGATCTCTTGTTTCTCCAAATGAATTTTATTATGATTTTATTGAGTTATATAAAGTATCCCTTTGACAGTTTGATTGGTATAGCATTAAAATAATAAATTAACTGGTAGTATCATCATTTTTATTATATTAGCATGGCCCAACCATGAGCACTGATTATTATTCCAACTATTTGAGTCGATCTTTATTTCTTTAAGGAACATATACTTGAATCTATAGAAATATTTTGTCTCCTTTGATAGATTGATCACCAATACTTTATGCATTTTGTAGTTATTTGAAATGGAATCTTCTTATTTTTCCTCTTGAATTTTATATAAGAATTACATAGAAATATGTATTATAGAGAAATGCAGTTTATTTTTGAGAGTATAGTTTATAACTTGTGACTGCCGAAACTATGATTTGTCTTAATATCATTGCTGATTCCCTAGAAAATAAAAGGATTTTCTAAATAAGCTATCATGTCATTAGCAAATAGGGATAATTTTATATCTTCTTTGCCTCTTTTTATACCTTTACTTTCTCTTATTTTGCCGCTATTGCTATAATTTCTAGAACTATATTAAATAGTAGTGGGAAGATTGGGCATCCTTATTTTACTATCCAATATTTATTGGGAAAACTTCTAGTATATTCCCATTACGTATGATGCTTGCATTTTGTTTGAGATACTTTTTATGTTATTAAAAATATCCCGGGGCAGCTAGGTGGTGCAGTGGATAGAGCACCAGCCCTAGAGTCAAGAGGACCTCAGTTCTAATCAGGCCTCAGACACTTGACACATTTACTAGCTGTGTGACCTTAGGCAAATCACTTAATCCCAATTGCATTGCCTTCCCCCCTCAAAAAATAAATCCATCTTTGCTTTTTAAGCTTTCTTTTAATGTATGTAAGAATGAATTGTCATTTGGTTTTTTGTCAAAGGCTTTTTCTTCATTTGTTGAAATAATTATGTCATTTTGGATGTTTTTGCTTTTAATATGACTGATGTTGATTTGAATTAATAATTAATTTATAAAATTATGAAATTATTAAATGGGTGCTGGCACACCCAGTTCTTTGGATACTTGCTGGGAAAGATCATGATTGACCGTGAGAAATGGGGTAACAATCACACCTTAATTAAGCACAGAGAATATAGATGCAAAAAGCATGTAAAGGCAGAGACAAGTGGTTAAAAGGGTACAGAGGCAGATTGAGTGGGAACAGGGGTCAGAATGGTGAAGGCAGGCAGTGTGGGGAAGAGGATGGAGAGAGGGAGAGGCACAAATAATCACTCATGTAGCCATGGATTAGAGTTGGGAGCACCAGGCAGAATGGACCCTATGGAGCTGGAAGAGGGCTGTGGAGGGAGAGAGACAGACAGGAATTTGAGGTCTCATTTTCATTGGATTTTGCAGGGGAATAGACCAACTCTTATATGTGCCACCTTGGGGTTAGTTTATTAACATATCTAAATCATCTCAAAGTTATCAGTAAAACTTTAAAGTTAACATGTCCCTGTCATCTCGAAGTTATCAGCACCTTTTGATCATCCAGAACTGTGGACATCTGGAATTTGTCTGGGATTTATATGTCATAGGACCAAGAACCCTGTCTGAAGTGTCTAGGTGGCTTCTGCTGATTCAGCACATATTACCAGGATGTGAATTATGGTTACTATATGATACAGTTTATAAATTATACCCCTTTGATCTTTGGGACATTTTGTATACAACTCCTAGGTTCCCCTTTGCAATCTTATGTCCTGCTATTGACTATTTTATACTAGCTACTTATAAACTGAGTAAAAGCAGGGAGGGGATTGTCAAGGGGACCAGAACAAGATACAGATTTTAACACATGGTTATTTTGCTAATATCAAACAATCCTTGCATGCCTCCAACTTGGTAATGAAGAAGACTTCTGTGGATGAATTTCTATAGTCTGCTGAACAGGATTTTATTGAAAAAAAAATAATATCTATCTAAAATTCTCCTTGTGTGCTTTTTCCTTTCCTGGCTTGGGTTTTAAGACTATATTTTTTCTCATAAAAAGGAAAGTGGCAGAATTTTTTTCTTCCTTAATTATCGAGACTAATTTATGTGGTATTAGTGCTATTTGTTCTTTAGAAGTTTGATAGAATTCTGCTGAGAATACATCAGGTCCAGGGGTTATTTTTTGTTTTGAATTTCCCACTAGTTCTATTTCATTTTCTGAGGTTGGATTACTTAAGGTCTCTAGTCTTCTATTAGCATGGATTTATTATATTTTTGAAGGTATTTCTCTATTTCTTAGTCAATATATAGTTATGTATAGTAAGTTCTGATAATTCTATTTTTTATCTCTTCTGGTTTTGTTGTGATTTCACCTTGTTTGCAGTTTTCTTAATTTTACTTTCTGCTGTCTTCCCTTTAATTAGGTTGACTAAAAGTTTATCAATTTTATTAGTCTTTTCAAAGAATCAATTTTTAGATTTATTTATAATTTCTATAGTCTTTTTGGTTTCCAGGTTATTTCTCCTCTAATTTTCAGTGTCTTCTCTTTTGTGTTTATTTTGTGTTTGCTTATTTGTTGGCTTTCTAATTTAAAAAATGCACATTCAATTCATTAATCATCTTTGTTTCCATTTTATTAGTGCATGTTTTTAGGGATATAATTTTCCTCTGAGGAGTGCTTTAGCTGTATCCCAGATATTTTGGTGTGTTTCATCATTATAATTTTCTTTTACATAATCATGAATTGTTTCTATGATTTGCTCTTTGAATCACTCATTATTTAGAATTTCATTGTTGTTTCCTCTTGTCAGTATCTTTTGTTTGTGTTCTCTGAACTATTATTTATATTAC
This sequence comes from Phalanger gymnotis, assembly GCA_028646595.1. Classification (NCBI taxonomy): domain Eukaryota; kingdom Metazoa; phylum Chordata; class Mammalia; order Diprotodontia; family Phalangeridae; genus Phalanger; species Phalanger gymnotis. The sequence continues at coordinate 159,730,526 of CM053625.1, read as the reverse complement.
ATTATGGTTTATAAAGAATGTGTTTACTATTTCCACTGTTTTACATTTGTTATATCTCTATGCTCTAAAACATGTTTGACTTTTATAAAATTTTAATGTAGTGCTAAGAGATGTATATATTCTTTAGCAGTATTATTTAGAAGATGCTGTAAGTCTTTTAGTTCTAGTTTATCTGGCAATTTGTTTAATTCTATATTTTCCCACTTATCTTTCTGTTAGATTTGTCCAAAAACTGAGAGGACATTAAAGTTTCTAGCTATTATTTTAGTACTGTCTATATCTTCTTATGTTATGTTATGAATTCTTGTTTTTGCTTTGTCTGATTGCATCTCCTGCTTTTTAAAAAAAAAAAATTCATCCGATGCATAGTAAATCTTGTTCCAAGCCCTTATTTTTATTTTGTGTATGCCTTTGCTTTTTAGGACTTGTTTCTTTTAACATATTGTGGGATTTTATTTTCTTAGTCAATCTGTTATTCTTTTTCATTTTATTGGATTGTTTAATCCATTCACATTTAAAGTTATGAGAGTCAGGTTTATTTTCTTCCATTTATTTCTTTACTTTTTTGGGAGAGGAGGGAAGCAATTGAGGTTTACTGACTTGCCCAGGATCACAAAGCTAGTAAGTGTCTGAGCAGCTGGTCTTCCTGACTCCAGGGCTGGTGCTCTATCCACTGCACTACTCTGGTAATAATGTGATCAAAGACCTTCCTGCCCATTTAATAGGCCTCAGGTGGAGCTAGTTAAGGAAAGCTTGATTAGGCAAGGTTTGTTTGCAGGCAGGCCCATACTCTTTTGCTACTAGTTGCTAAGCTCCAGGGACCCAAACAAGATATACATGTACCCTATGGGTAGCCATTAAGCTCAGAGCAGAGAGAGCTGGGAAGAAGAGAGAACTGCAAGAGAGACAGAGAGAGAACTGGAAGGGCTCTGAGAACTACAAGGGCTTTCATAACTGCAAGAGGACACAGGCAAACAGTTAAGATTTGTGTGTTTATGGGAAGGCCCTAGCAGAGGGGAAGGTTACAAGATGGCTTGGCTCCTTGCTGGGATATTGTGTTTTAATCTCCTTGCTGTTACACTGAGGTAGACTTACTGGTTTTGGGATACAGTTACTGCTATGTCGAACTGGGGTCATTGGTTCTGGGATTTGATCCTCTGGTGTCTGAATAAATGTTTTACTTCTTCTGCCTTCTATACAGAGAATCTCTTATGCTTTGCGATTCCAAACTATACAGGCATATTCATGGTCACCATCAATATCATGAATCTTGCCTTATTGCTACGACTGCCTAGCTGCTCCATTCTCCATTTATTTCTATTTTTTTTTCTGAATTAGTGTTGTTGTTATTGTTCCCCCTCTGTAAACACAGTACTTTGTCTCTTTGATTATTTTTGCTTAATCTTATTTTAAGGCAACTTAATCCCCTAGGCTCTCTTCTCCTCATCCTTAAGACCCCTATCCTTTTATCTGACACTACTTTCCCTACTTTTGCTTAACTTATTAATTTTATTTACTTTCTTCCTTTTATCTATTTACCTATTCTCTAATTATTTTATCACTCACTTAAGTAGTCAAGTAAAATTCCCTTTCCTCTCCTCACCTTCAATTTGTTTGCTTGTTTTATTTTCCAGACTTAAAAAAAAAAAAGAATTCTTTTTCTCTTTCTCTTTATTAATTCTCTTCCCTTTCAGTCTGTTCTATCCTTTTACTCTTTTATTCATGGTCCTTATACTTATTTATTCTTTCTTTAGTTTCTGATTGAATCAGAGCCTCTAAGGTGTGTATTTGGAGTTCCCCCTTCTAAACATTTTCTGTTAGGGCTTTCTAGATTTTACCTCTTTGCCATCTGTCCTGTTGGACCCCACTCTTAGAAATATTAATCCCTGAAAAAGATAGGCAATAGATATACTACTGTCCATGGTAGAAATTCTCCTGCTTCTCTGTGCTGTTCATTATTACTTCTAACTTCCTAATGATTATTTCCTCCCATTTGTTATGAAATCTCTTCTTTGGGTCCATGCCCTCCTACTCCTTTACAAATCTGTTGTCTTCAAAAAATCTGTTTCTTTTTCTCTTGAGGCAGGATGCTGTCCAAGAAGGCACAAACTCTCTCAGAGGTAGTGGTCTTTCTAGACACATATTTCCTGCTGATAATGCACATTGTAAAATCCTCATCTTTCATTATAGAACATCTCTCTCTCCTGCAAAGAAGCATTCTTCACTTGACCCTTTCCAAGGCCATTTTTACTGTCTCTGGAGCTGGGCCTATTTTATTGAAACATTAGTCTTGGCCCTTTCCTGGGGGCCACTTATGCTGACTTAGTGATTTGATGTTTTGGGATCATACAGCAAGCAGTGGGTAGTCCCATAGTCCCTCCCTTGTGACAGTAACAGAACCAAGAGACATCAAAGCTTCATGAAAGAGGATCTACCACCAAGCAAAGAAGAGACCATGAAGAGAATGACTTGCCTTCTAGATCTCTCTGCCATCCCATCTGCTGAGCACACCAAGACTTTTCTTGTATCTTCCTCAACTTCCCATGAAACTGAAATGGCAAAGTATTCCTGTATGACAGCAAGCACAGGTGCTGTCCTAAGTGAGCTTACAGCTGGATCTCAAAGCCCTAGCTCTCTCTTCTGGATGAGATTGAGGAAAAATGGATGAGGTATGGAACCATAGGTTTCTAGGGGCGCTCGAGACCCCAAAACACCTATATACTGGGTCCTGCTGAATGAATTCAACTCAAGCCTTCTCAGCCAATGAAAAAGACAAAGTTTATTAAGAATTCACTATAATGGGTTGTCTTAAATCTCACCCTTTGTGACATTTGTTTTCACAAGCAGGCCAGATTCAATCTGAGTGCCTTCATGGAGGCAAGATGAAACTTAGATACAGAAAGATTATGGGAAGGATTGAGGGGTGGTCTTGAGTAGTCTGGGATGACTAGAGGAGGGGCTTAGTGCAGACTGGCATAACTGGAGTGAAGTCAGACTCCAGGGTGGGAAACAGCTGAAAGCTATAGATATATAGCCTTCTAGGATATAGATATTTTGATCAGGATCAAGGGTGGGAAACAGCTGGACAATAGCAGGCTAGGCCAGGTAGAGATTTGGGCCTAGATAATGAAAGGCTTATGGCCTTAGGCAAAGGCCAGATCTAGTGCGAAGATTCAAGGAGGGTTCAAGGGGGTTCCCAGAGACTGTATCCCATCAGGTTCAAGGGGGTTTCCAGAGACGGTACCCTCATCACTCTTTCCTCAGAAGAAGCAACATACTTCTTTCCTGAGTGTAGGTGAGTGGATGGTGAGCCTGGGATGGATATTTCCAGCTTTGAAGTAAATATTGTGAATTTTAAAAGTTGGGAACTCCTGGGTTCCTTAGTAGGTGTTTGTGTGCTTGCCATACAGTAAAGGCAAATACCAACAGGAGGAAAAAACCTAATCCTTGGCTTGATTTGCCAGAAGATACAGATCTTGAGGGATACTGCTGAGTTGAGGTGTGTATGAAATGCCTCTTTAGAAGTTCAAAAAATGCTTTATATTTTGATATTTTAAGTACCAACCTTACAGAATTGTTGTTCAGTCATTTCAGTTGTGTCAGACTCTTGGTTACCCCATTTGAAGTTTTTTTTGGCAAAGATACTGGAGTGATTTGCCATTTCCTACTCCAGCTCATCTATCAGATGAGGAAACTGAGGCAAACAGTTTTAAGTCAGTTGCTCAGGGTCACACAGCTAGTATCTGAGGTTGGATTTGAACTCAGGAGAATATAATGATAATTATAAGTTACTTATATTTGTTTACATTTCTGTCAATTTAAATTCATGAATTTTTTGAATTTAGACTTTCTTTTTGTATATAGGAAAAAAATGTCCTATGTTTGATTTATATTGTACCCTTTTGGGGGGACACCCTGGATATGAGGGTAATCTGCGTTTTAAGTGGTTTTTCTCTGGGGTTCCATGGTGAGGGTGTAATGATTCCAAGATGAGAAAAAGATCCTGACTCCCCTCTCTATAGAAGTCAGGTTCCTTCAATACTGACTTTGGTCCATTCGTATGCATCTAGGATTAGGAACCCCCAAAAGTGGAATCCTCTGGGTCCCCTGGGCCCAGCACTGGTTCTGTTGTTGCGGGGGAGGAAGGGAACACGCATTTTATACAATGCTTACTTTATGCCAGGTACCGTGCTATGTTATCTCAACATCTGCAATACGGTTTTGCAGGTAAGTGCTATTGAGTGGGGGATAATCCTTGTGAAGACTTCACAGAGAGAGAAAATATAAGCTGGAATAAGCAGGAGCATTAAGAGGATGGAAGAGACTTGGGATTTTGGGATTTAGCCTTGTAGGAATGTGATTACCTAACTCCAGGCCTAGGGCAATAAGTGCTTCTCCTGCCCCCCCTCCCCCCCAGCACAGAGTTGTTACTGAACAAGGACAAAAAGGACCACATATGGTTATTGGTTCCCTGCTCCAGGAAGCCCCCTCCTTCTTTCCTTATTCCTCCTCTTTACCTTAGCCATATTATTTCCACATCAGCAGCTAGTTACTAAAATAAGGAGATATGTTTTGGATTGGCTACATTCAATTTCCTGGTTCTTTGTCTAGCTTTTCTCATCTAGATTATAAGCTTGCCTCCCAGCCAATGGAGAGGAGGGATAGTGGTGGGTGGGAGTTCCTTTGTGATAGGATATATGTTGGTACTTTGCCTTTGTGAGCTGCCTCCTTCCACTAGTCTGTCCTAGTGAAGGTGATGACGAAATCTCACAAGATTTGTAAAATGAAATTAATTCCTTTTCTGTCCCTACCTGAGAAGCCTCTGTGAATTACTGGGGTACTCGAGTGGTCTTGCCTCCCCATACACTATTATTATCTCCATTTTAAAGTTGATGAAACTGAGGCAAACAGAGGTTAAGTGTCTTACCCAAGGTCACACAGCTACTAAGAAGTGTCTAAGGTTGGATTTGAATGCAGGTTTTCCTGAGTACAGGCCCAGCATTATATCCATTACCACCTAGCTTACATTAACAAACATTTATTAAATTGAACCTGAGAGTCTTCCTTTATAGCATATGACAGGTCGTCTAAAATGTCTCAGTAAGATCCTTGGGCAGGGAACTCCAAAATGATAGAAAATCAGAATAATAAACAGGGCTCAGGATAAAACTACGTTTTTCTCCCTGACCTGACACTGGATTTTGGGGGAAAGAGTGGATATAATTTTACAGATTGGTAAACCTTTCTGTGGCCTATAAATATTTTAATCAATCTGAAAGGGTAAGATAAGTAAATGAAGTCTCCAAAATATAAAGCTGATGGGACATTTCTACATTTCTAGAAACTGTATGAAAAAGACACTTGCTGGGAAATCTTGGTTTTCACTTTTCAGTTAAGAGCAACTTAACTGAATCTAGTAGCATATAAATTCCCTCAGGCCGGGGCCTTTTTTGTTTTTGTCTTTGTATGTAAACAGCAAAGTGTCCTGTATTGAGAACCAACTGGCTGATTAGGGAAATATGGGTTTAAGTCTCCCCTCTGGCATATACTAACTGTATGACCCTGGGGCATTCACTTAAACTCTTTTGAACACCTGGGGTTTGGGGGTTAGATTTTTTTTCTTCCCTACTTATTTATTCTATCATTTTTTTTGAACTGGAGCAATTAACTCTTGTCTCATGTAGTTTTTTATTTATGATTTCTTGAAATAAGGCTTTGGAAAACTAGGCTTTGATAAAGCCCATTGGGATTCAAATGGAGCTCCTGGACTATGCCTTTAAATCCAAATCACTCTGGTTCTCACTGATTGGCCAACAGTAGGTCCTAGCCCAAGCCCTTCTTGCTCATTATTTGGCTTTTGATGGCTTACAGTGAGTATAAATAGCAATTGTTTCTGTTCTGGCCAGAAACTCTGAGGGTCTTCCCGCTCCAGACTGATTCTTTTATGAAGGCAAACTAGGCCATCTTTTACCTCAATTTTTACCTACCCTTTAACTACTAAGTGGGTGTTGCCTCAGACAAATTGGGACCTGGGAAAGACCTTAGCTTAAAAAGGCCAAAGTCTTCCACTGTATCTGAGCCCATTGTTAGTAATCCTGACCTATGTCTTGTCACTAGATCCTAATGACTATGGAGAAGAGAGTGAGACTGATGGCTTTGCAAGAGCCCTGCCTCATTTAAATCCTTCACTTTCAAGCCAAGATATCACCTTCTTAAAGTCATTGGTCCTCTTTGAGAATGAAGGACAAACAATAACAACAAATAACATTGCTCCTCTCTAAGACTGCAGAATCAATCTACATTGGTAGAAGGCATTCAGTCCAATGGTGTTTTCTATCCAGGGCTTCTTAAACGTTTTTGACTTGCAACCTCTTTTCCTGTTTCAGCAGTTTTCCTTGGAATGGTAGCCTGAGGGCATGTGCAGTGCAAAGTGCACATGCTTTGTGTTTAGAACCAAGGCTGCAGTGAAGTTGCGTGATGCAATATGGACAAGCACTGCCAGAAACACCTCAGATTCATTACGCATTTGATTTTGAATTAATTTTTGGTCATTGTGCATTCGGAAACCTTTTACTGTTGCCCAATTTTTATCAACCTCATATAGGGTCAAACCCCACAGTTTAAGAAGCACTGCTCTATGCCAATGAAACACAGGTTTGGAACAACAATAATAACAACAACAAATCCCTAGCACAGTGCCTACTGACTTGCAGCACACACATAAATGCTTGTTGAATTGAATTCTGCCTTTGACATAGAGTAGCTGTTTGACTCTTAGTAAGTCACCTAATTTCTCTGAGCCTTAGGATCCTTATCAGTAAAAATGGGATATTATAGTGCCTACCTTTCAGGGCTCTCATTTGTATGAAGTAAGATAATGTACATAAAGTACTTTGCAAACCTAAAAGTGCTATATAAATATTAGCTATAATGATGAATAATAATAAAATCCAATCCCTTTTTCTTTATCACCTATCTAAATACATCTGTTTTGTACAGAAGCAACAGGCAGAGACAGAGGAAGGACAGGGTGGAGAAGATGCTTCTGTCTCAAATTCAGAGCCAGTTTTCCTTTTCCCCCAGGGTGAAATATTCTGCCATCTGTTTTAATTAAACCTTTCAAAATTCATCTTGTGTTTTTCCTTACATTCCTTTGAAACCTCCCTTAATTCAACTGTCTTCAGGATCCCTCTTCTCCTTTAACCACCATCTGGTGCTTTTATTAAAAAAAAAAAAACCTGAAAACAAAAACAAAAAAACCAAGTTCCTTGGAAGAAAGCTTTAACCAATAATAATGATGATAATTTATTCCCATACTGAGGCCCATTGCTATTTCCATGGCAATAGACTGTGATGTTCCGAGCATGGGACTGTGTTATCAGGAGAACAGGATAGCAACAGATCCTGCAGGGACTCTTTGTCCATGTCTACACAAGAAAAAAACCATGGCAATCATTTTCCCTAGTAACACCATCAACTTTATTTCTGTGTGTCCATAAGATCATAGATTTAGAACTGTGGAAAGAATTGTGGAATCATAGATCCAGAGTTAAAAGAGATATCAGAGACCATTTAGATCAACCCCTTTCCTTCATTTTACATATAAGGAAACTGACATCCATAAAGGAGAAGTGATTTGCCCAAGGTTACACAGGAAATAAAGATTTGAATTAACTTAGGTCCCCTGACTCCTCATCCAGAGTTCTTTCCACAGCACTACCTTGCCTCTAGGAGACCTGAGGTACAGACCTTAGGATGAAGAGTGGTCGGTCCAAGAACTGTTAGCTCAAAATAGAGGAAATTAAGCTTACTTTCATATTTTTCATGCGTAATTTCATATTTTTTATTTTGAAAGGAAAAATATTTCTGACATTCAATTTTTCTCATGCAATTTCTGTTCATACTAAAAAACTATATATTGTTCCTTCACAAGATGACACCCTCTTTTCTTTCCGTAAACAGTTCTTAATCATTTCTATACAAGGCACTATGCTAGGTGCTGGGGAATACACAAAACAGTGAGATAGTCCTTGCCCTCACAGAGTTTTCCTTCTACTGGACAAAGTACTATAAGTACTCTTCTGTAGCTTTCAATATTGTATGGGGATTCAACTCAAACAAAAATCAACTATAATTAGCAGAAGGTCATATTAAGTGATCAAGAGAAGTACAAACAAAATGCTAGGTGAAGTATGGGTAAGAAAAGATCATTTCCAGCTGGAAATATTAGCGAAGCTTCATGGAGGAGGTGACATTGGGGCTTAGAATTGAAAGATAGGTAGGATTTCAAGAGGTGGAAATATAGGTAACCTTTACCTGTGGTTAGTTTTTCCTTCAGTCAGTTATAGATTCATTGCCACTATGTTAAACAGTTAAGGAAATAAGGTGAGAGAATGAGCAAGGCAGTACTTTGTATCTTATTTATATCCTGCATAGAACCTCAAAAGATGTCTTGCACATGAGCCCAAGAGACAACTCTGGATTCTAGTCCCAATTTGGCCACTAACTGACTATGACTCTAGGCCAGATCTGCACAACTTGGCCGTAGGTAGGGGCCAAAATTAAAATAGGCTGAATTTCTTTGGGCTCTAGATCAATTTTTAGTGGCTTACTTTCCCAGTAAAGATATAATTAATGATTAAACTATTTTGCAAATAAACCATATTTTTTAAAAAGGGAAATTTCAATTAATATCAATTAGTTACACTTATTACTTAGCATTTTATTTATCATAAAATCACATTAATGTTAAAAAAATTACCTTGCTAAGTGGTACAAGTTTTAATATATTTTCAAGTTTCCTTACTTGTTTACATTTAGTTAATGGGACATATTACACTTCTTGTCAGCATGTTTGAAATTGACTTCTTTAGAAATCTGAAAACTAACCTTAGTAGCTGCCTCATTTTCTGAGTTTATTTTCTTTTTTTTTAAAGTTTATTTTTAGTTTTCAACATTCACTTCCATAAGTTTTAAATTTTCTTCCCCTCCTTCCTTTCCCCCATCCCCAAGACATCATGCAATCTGTTATAGGCTCTACATATACATTCCTATTAAACATATTTTCACATTAGTCATGTTGTACAGAAGAATTAGAGCAAATGGGAGAAACCATGAGAAAAAAAAAACAGAACAACAACAACAACAAAAAAGAAAATAGTCTACTTTCTCTGCATTTATACTCTATAATAGTTCTTCCTCAGGAGGTAGATGGCATTTTCCATCATGAGTCCTTTGGAATTGTTTTAGGACCTTGTGTTGTTGAGAAGGGCTAAGTCTATCAGTCAGTCAGCACACAGTGGCTGTTACTGTGTACAGCATTCTCCTGGTTCTGCTCACTTCACTCAGCATCAGTTCATAGAAGTCTTTCCAGGTTTTTCTGAAGTCCCGCCATTCATCATTTGTTATAGCACAATAGTATTCCATTACATTCATATAACCACAACTTGTTCAGCTATTCCCCAACTGATGGGCATCCCCTCAGATTCCAGTTCTTGGCCACTACAAAAAGAGCTGCTATAAATATTTTTGTACATGTGGGTGAGTTTACTTTCTTGAAAAGCCGTTGTTCCCTACTGAGCTTTATCAACAATTTGGATGCTTTCATTTGTTTTTTACAGGTGTCCAATCTGTTTAAGTCAGAAAGTTTTAATTCAAAATGACGATGATTGTATTCCTTTGGAATAGCTATTACTTCTCAGCAAAAAAGGCATAATATTTTGTCTCTTTTCATCTCTGTATTTTGTAAGGAAATGCGTATTTGTGCATTCCAGATTAAATTCTCTATGTTCTGATTCAATCTTTCATTTCTTTTTATCACCCATTTTACTAAGTTACCTCAAAACTTTATATTAGAACCAAAAAATCTCCACTACAACTGCTCACATACAAAGAAATACTGAACTGAGTGTCTGACCTTGGAGAGAGCACCAGACCCTCATGTAACTTGGCTGGCTAAGCAGTGAAAGAGGGGAAAAAGTTCTTGTGTTGTTGCCATTCATCATGTAGTTGGTGTCAGCTGTGTTGACTCCTGGCTGCACTCACTTTGTCCCTGTTCAAGGCCAGTAATGCCAAAAAACAGCGAAAAGATATGACTCTTGCTCCTCTCAGATTAGAGACAGACTGACCATGGTTGGTTGTCGCTGGTCATGTGACAAACAGGAGAGAGTGCACAGTGGCAACCTACCTACTAAGTAACATGATAGGCACAATAGTGACTAGTGGAAGACAGGTTAAGCAGGACATGGCAAAGTACTTATTACATCTTTACTTTCTTTTATATCTTCTACATTTTTCTCAGGCTGTCCAAAAATTTTTGGCAGAAGGCAAGTGGCCTGCAGGCTATATGTTCTGCAGGCCTGTTCTAGGTAATTCATTTATCTCTGGATGTCAGTGTCCTCATCTATGAAATGGGGATAATCATACTAGTTCATATTTCTATTCTGATGCCTCATGGTGGTGTGAAGGTGACCCTGGATTATTGAAGGCTATGCTAGCAGAGGGATCCTATAGGAGGTTCTACCAAGCCAGAAAGACTTCAAATAGAGGGGTCTGGCAACAGCCTGCTTGCTACTTGAGAACTATTCCAGCCAGGTACAGCTGAGGCACATCACCAGCATGTTGTCCAGACTTTGCCCATAAGGACTCATGAAACATAAAAATACAGAGTAATCCTTATAACTAGATGGTTCCCTTCTACAATTGATGTTGGTGGAAATGGGAGCAGAGGGTATCAAGAAAGGAACAGTTTTAGACAGTCTACAAACATAATAGAACCATAGATCCGGAGCTGGAAGGGACCCCAGAGGCCATCTAATCCACCCACTTCATTTTATAGAGGAGGAAACTGAGATCTACATAGGTCAAGTGATTTGCCTAAAAAGAATCAGAGGTAGAATTGGCAGAGGGTATCAAGAAAGGAACAGTTTTAGACAGTCTACAAACATAATAGAACCATAGATCCAGAGCTGGAAGGGACCCCAGAGGCCATCTAATCCACCCACTTCATTTTATAGAGGAGGAAACTGAGATCTACATAGGTCAAGTGATTTGCCTAAAAAGAATCAGAGGTAGAATTTGAACCCAGGTCTTATGACTCCACTGTAGTACATTGCCTATCATTTAACTGTTGGTTCTCTTACTGTGAAATCTTTATCTAGTGACTGAAGAATTGATACAGGCCTGGAGGAATCCTGAAACATTGACTGAATATATTGACATGCTCACCACAAATAAAAACAGAAGACATAAAGAAGAAACAGCTCATTGGAAAGATTGTTTTGAAGATACAAATAAAGAAGATGGCAGTTTGTTCTCCCAAAGGCAACAAAAAACATAATTTCGTGTGGAAATTGGTTGTCTCTCCTCGAAGCACTTATGATAACCAGAACAAAAGGGACCACCATGAAGAAAACTCTAGCTTACACTCCAACACTTAAGTATTGCAGAGGATGGAGTTGTAGAGAATTCTTGAAGGAACTTGATAAGCTCATTCTAACCAAGTCAACATCAACTTTGACAATTAGTGACTTCAGTGACAAAGTAGGCTCAGGAAAGGATATTAGCAAGTGTTTTAAAATATGATTTAGGATTTTGAAATTCTAAATTCAGGGGTAGCTAGATAGATAGAGCACTGGCCCTAGAGTCAGGGGGACTTGAGTTCAAATCTGGCCTCAGATGCTTACTAGCTCTGTGACCCTGGGCAAGTCACTTAACCCCAATTGCTTCCAAAAAAAAAAAAGGAGTAGAAATCCTAAATTCAGTTGCTTTGGCTATTCTTTCCAGTATTAGCTGCACCTTCATTCATTCCCCTCATTTCCTTGGTTGAGGATGGGGTTGGAATACTCTTTGTTCCCCATAGCCACTTCCAGGTTCTCTCCCTTACTTCCATCACTTAAGAATATCTCTTTCTGAGATATTTTTGAGGTCCATGTTATTCATATCTACTATCCAACCAAGTTTCTGGTAGCTGTTATCTACAAAGCTCCAAGCTACTCTCCTTCCTTCTCAATGAGGTCTGCACATGGCTCACAATTTTTTTTCTCCTCCTCAACTTCTTCCCTTATACTAGGGGTCCTCAGCATACATATTGCCTTCTCCTCGAACATCCTGACTATTCAGTTCATAAAGCTACATACTTCCCATGATCTATTCTTCCACCTCACCTCAGCAAAACACAAAGGTGATCATATTCCTGATCTTGTCATCACCCACAAATGTTACCACTACCAGTTGAAGAATCCTGAGATACCCTTATCTGAGTGTAATGTATTGGTTTTTTACTTCTTCTGCCTTCCTTTACCCAACCTTACTCTTTCTTCCCGCAATGACCTGTAATATCTTGACCCCAATTCTTTCGCTGCCTATGTCCTTTACACTAACCACTATTTTCTCTTTTCCCCATCTTGACCCTTGGGTAAACCGATTAAATCTATACTGTCTTCTTCTCTCGAGCCCTTAGCCGCCTTATTTTACTGATTGTATCCTGCCAAGCCTCAGCCTTGAAATGCTCCCACCATCTACTCCCTTCCCTCCTACACATGTGGTGCTGAATAAAGGTGGAGAAAAAAATGCAAAAATTCTGATTAGGTCCACTACAAATTTATGCTACCCAATAACAACTGGGCCCTCAAGGCTGCTGGGCAATCCTATTATGCCTCCCTCGTCAACTCACTATCCCATTCTCCACAGTGGTTTTTCCAAATCTTTTCATCCTTCTTTAGGCCTCCCATGGCTCCTCTTCTCCCCACTCTCTCAACTGAGAACTTTGCCTCATATTTTACAGAAAAAAATTGGTGCCATTCATTATGAGCCCCCTCCTTTTCTTTTTGTACCACCAATATGCCTTCTGCTACTATTTCCTCCTTCGCCACTGTCTCACATGATGAATTGGCCTTTCTCCTTACCAGGCTAACTCCTTCACCTGCTTAAGTGATCCCATTCCTTCCTGTCTCATCCCGTAAATTGTCCTCTCTGTCACCCCCACTCTATTACTTATTTTTAATCTCTCTCTGTCTACTGGCTGCTTCTCTACTGCCTACAAACATGTCCATGTCTTCCCCATTGGCAAAAAACCCTCATTTGATCCCTTCATCCTCACCATTACCCTGTTTCTCTTCTGCCCGCTGTGGTTAAACTCCTAAAAAAGGTTATCTACAGTAGTTGCTTCTATTTTCTCTCTTCTCACTCCATTCTTACCTCCTTATAATCTGGCTTCCAAACTCATCATTCTACCAAAACTACACTCTACAAAGTTACTAATGATCTCTGAATTGCCAGATCCAATGGCCTTTTCTCAATCCTTATCCTCCACAACCTCTCTGTAGCCTCTGGCACTCTCTCTCCCCCTTTGACACTCTCTTCCCCTTGATATTCTCTTCTTTCTAGGTTTTCAGGACACTACCTTCCTGGATCTCCTCCTATCTGATTGTTACTTCTCAGTCTCCTTTGCCAGATTCTTATCCAGACTATGCCCTCTAACCACAGGTGTTTCCTAGGGTTCTGTCCTGGGCTCTTTTCTCTTCTCCCTCTACACTACTTCACTTGGTGATCACATCAGTTCCCATGGATTTAATTACCATCTCTATGCCGATAGTTCTCAAATCTTCCCATCCTGCTCATCCTCTCTCATAGCCTCCAATCTCTCACCTCCAACTGCCTTTCAGATATCTTGAACTGCATATACAGTAGCTGTCTTAAACTACACATGTCCAAAATAGAACTCGTTATCTTTCCACCTAATCTTCTCCCTTCCCCTCATATTCTTTATTACTGGAGAGGAAAACACCATCCTTCGGGTCCCTCAGGCTTACAACCTAGGTGTCATCCACAGCTCCTCACTTTCTCTCAACTTCTATATCCAATCTCTTGCCAAGGTCTGTCAATTTCATCTTTGCAACATCTCTCCGATATGCCCACTTCTCTCCTTTGACACTGCCACCACTCTGATTCAGGCTCTCATCACCTCATACTTGGATTATAGCAATAGCCTGCTGGTAGGTCTTCCCAGTCTCAGTCCCCACTCCAATCCATTCAGCCACCAAAGTGAGTTTCTGTGTAAAGTAAAAGTGCAGATCTGACCATATCATTCCCTTACCCAATAAGCTCCAGTGGTTCTCTATTGCCTCCAGGATCAAATACCAAATCCTCTGTTTGGTATTCAAAGCACGTCATAACCTAGCCCACTCCTGCCTTTTCTAGTCTTCTTATACCTTACTCCGCTCCAGGTTCTGTTCCATCTAGTGACACTGGCTTCCTGCTCTGGGCAGTTTCTTTGGCTTTCCCTCATGCCTCCTTCCTCATCTCTACCTACTGACTTCTCTGGTTTCTTTTTTGTCTCATCCAAAATCCTATCTTCTACAGGGAGTCTTTCCCAACCCATCTTACTTCTAGTGTCTCCCCTCTTTTAATTATTTCCTATTTATCCTGTATATAGCTTGTCAGTACGTATTTGTTTCCTTATCTCCTCCATTAGATTGTGAGCTCCTTGAGGGTAGGATTGTCTTTTACCTCTTTTTGTATCCCCAGAACTTAGCACAGTGCCTGGCGCATATTAGAAGCTTAATAAATGTTTATGGACTGACTGACCAGAAATGGAAGAAGCTTGCAGAATGCTCAGAAATTTTACGCCCCATATAACATGAATAACTTCTTCGAGAAAAAAGTTGGGAAATGCTGGACCTGGTAAGCCCCAAACATTACCACAGAGAAATGAAATTGACTACATTGTAGCAGGCAGAAAATGAGTAGTTAGTGATAGAACAATTTCAGAATCAGCTGCCTATGTGCAGTCAGCTCACTGGTTAGAGCAAAAGACCAAAATCAGTAGCAAAATTAGAAGAAAAGATAAAACTGAGGATTAGATGCTATGTAAAAGTAACCCAACCTATTTAATTTTTTTTTGTCAATTCGATTAGACCCCCTGGGAGCATGTGTAGAATGGATCTATAGGGACTATTCCATGGATTGTGTTGCCCTGGCAACTTCTGGTTAAACATGTGCTCACCTCTGAAGGACTTGTCTTATGATGAAGGAGTAAATCCTAGGAAGTCCCATGATCTCTTACCTGGGTAACAGCTGAAGCAGAGGAGCTTCCTCAAAGCTGTGTTAGAGAGGATTGATCACTAAACCAAAAGAGTGACTCATTCAGATCACCATCTCTCTCTCTCTCTCTCTCTCTCTCTCTCTCTCTCTCTCTCTCTCTCTCTCTCTCTCTCTCTCTCTCTCTCCCCCCCCCCTCTCTCCCTCAGCCAAGAATGTGAACATCCTTCCAGCCTCTGGAAGAAGAGCAGCTGGCTCCCTTCCCCCAACCCATGTGCATGTTTTTCCAAGGCAAATATGATCTTAGCCTGCCTACTGCCTCTTCCAATTTTTGTTTCCTGATCTTAGGTTAATAATTATGAATCCAGAGATGGATGTATCTAGCTTTGGAGGCCACTTTGTGAGTTCAAGAGGAGGTGGTGGATCTTTGGTCAGAGCTGACTAGTAGCAGGGAAGGAGTCCCCAACAACTACTCCAGTGTTTCTTGGAGATGACCACCAGCAGGAAGATGAACCCACTCCCTGTTTCAGCTTGCCAGAAGACATTTGCCATGAATGGGATAGTGTAGAGATAGGTGAAATGTAAAACGCCTACTCAGCAGGCCAAAAAAAAAAAGCTTTACATCTGATAAGATTTAAGTATCAGTCTCCTGGCAGCATGTAATAATCATTGTAAGTTATAACTGACTGATTGCTTAATTCCTGTTAATGGCCCCTAAGTCTTTGTGTCTTTTATTTGTGTGTAGGAAATAAATACTTGTCCTATACATGATTTGTTGTATCATGTACCCTGAATACTTTTCTATGCCCCCTTTCAGGAAGATCCTAGGTATGAGGCAACATCTAATCTATAAGTAAATCTTTTCTGGGGGTTCAATGGTTGGGTTAAATGCTCAAGTGTGAGAAAAGGAGCATGGCTCCTCTTTTTGATGGTCAACTCATCTAGGACTGACTTCAATCTGACTGCATATTGTTCCAGAGCAGAGGGGTGCCTTAGTGGAGAAGGGAATGGGTGCAATGCCCCCATCTCCTTGGGCCCAGCAGTGGATAGAGTGCTGGGTCTGGAGTCAGAAACACCTGAATTCAAATTTGTCCTCAGACACTTAATAGCCGTGTTGCCAAAAGCAAGTCACTTAACCTCTGTTTGCCTTAGTTTCCTCAGCTATAAAATGGAGGCAATAATAGAACTTACCTCAGAGGGTTGATGTGAGGATTAGATGAAATAACATTTATAAAGCACTTAGCACAGTGCCTGGCATGTAGTAGGTGCTTAATAAATGTTTATTTTCCTTCTTTTCTAGATTTGAAAAATGGAAAGTGAATAAAGATTTTGATGTTAAATGTCAACCCTTTAAACAGGTTTAACCACTTAAAATAGTTGCTACAAATGAAGAATCTGAAAGAACCCAGGAGCAGCCTCATCCAACAAACTCTGAATTCCTTGACAAGTGGAGAGATGTGGATGTCAAGGAGACCCTTAGAGGATGACCTAATTTGTAAAGCATTAGAAAAGATAATGAAAATAATGAGCAATAATACTTCACAAAATAAAAAAGCACAGTGAAAAAGAAAATGAGTTTGTGTGGATGAGACACAACTAAGCCAAATCATACAACAAAAATTTATAGATGAAGCTGAAAGGACAAATAGAAGTCAAATAGAACCAATAACTAGCTTTCTGTAGTGATATATTCTTACCAGGGATGGCAATTGAACCACTGTATTTCTACCTAGTCTCTGATGTGCTATATAAAAACTTGTTGTTCAGTTACTTCAGTCATGTCCAACTCTTTGTGACTCCATTTAGAGTTTTCTTGGCAAAGGTTCTGGAGTGGTTGCCATTTCCTTCTCCAGTTCATTTTACAGATGAGGAACTGAGGCTAACAGGGTTAAATGATGTGCCCAGGGTCACACAGCTAGCAAGTGTCTGAGACAAGATTTGAATTCAGGAAGATGAGTCTTTCTGATGCCAGGCCTGGCATTCTACCCACTGGGCCACCAAGGTGCCCATAAGAACTTTTAGACCATGCCTTATAAAGGCTGTTTGAAATAACCAGATTTGTTTTGGCTGGAAAAGAGAAGATTTCGGTGGGACATAAAAACTATTCAATTATTTCAAGGTCTATACCTCGTTATACTTTATTCCAACTGGCAGAACAATGAATCAAAATTCTAAAGAAGCAGCTTTAAGTTCTACCTAATGAAAAATATGCTAAACTTAGACCTGTCCACAAGGTGAATGGGATTCCTTGAGGTAGTGAATTCCTCTTTAATAGAGAGCTTGGAAAAGGAGTAGAACAAGGCTATATATTGTCATCTTCTTTATTTAACATATATTCAGAGTATATCATGTGAAATGCCAGGCTGGACAATTCAAAAGTAGGAATTAAGGGCCAGGAGAAATATCAACACTCTCAGATATATCTGAGAACAATCAACAATATAGACAATACTACCCTGATAGCAGAGAGTGAAGAAGAATTAAGAAGCCTCTTAATGAAGGTGAAAGAGGAGAGTGTAAAAGCTGGCTTGACACTTAACATAAAAAAAAAAAAAACACACAACTAAGATCTTGGCAACTGGTCCCATCACTTCCTGGCAAATAGTGAGAAAAGAAATGGAAGCAATGTCAGATTTTATATTCTTGGGCTTAAAGATCACTGCAGATGGTGAATGTAGCCATGAAATTAAAAGACGCTTGTTCCTTGGAAGGAGAGCTATGGCAAATCTGGACAGCATACTAAAAAGCAGAGATATCACCTTGCCAACAAGGAGCCACATAGTCAAATCTATGGTTTTTCCAGTAGCAATGTGACTGTGAGAGTTGGACCAGAAGGAAAGCTGAGTGCCACCAAATTGAGGCTTCCAAAAATGTGGTGCTGGAGATTTTCGAGCATCCCTTGGACAGCAAGGAGATCAAATCAATCAATACTTAAAGAAATTAATTCAGGTTATTCACTGGAAGTTCAAATACTGAAGCTTAAAAGCTTTGGACACATAATAAGAAGAAAGGATTCATTGGAAAAGACCCTGATGCTGGGAAAGATTGAAAGCAAAAGGAAAAGGGGACAGCAAAAGGATAAGACAGATAATTTCATGGGAACAACAAACATGAACTTGGACAGACTTTGAGAGATAGTGAAGGATAGAAAGGCCTGGCATGTTGTGTTTCTTGGGATCATGACGAGTTAGATGTGACTGAATAATAAACAAGTGAGCTTCAAGCAAAGGTTGGATTAGCACTTACTGCTTATTAAAAAGGATTCTTATTTAGATATTTGCTGGACTAGAAGATTTCTGAAGTCCTTTTCAACTAAAACATTTTAGAATATTGGGGAGAAAATTAAATATTGATTGGGGGGGGGATATTCAATCCCATGCAATGCAGATATTCTCCACTTTAAGAAAACCCAGTATACCAAAGCTTCAACTTGTGAAACCATTGAATTAAGCAGTGATTTTTCATATTATAGAGACATTCTTCCTTTTATAGTAGACTCTAAGCTTCTAAAGGGCAGATACAATCTAACTTTTGTATTTATAAGTGCTTAATAAATTACTGTAGATTGATTTTACAGATTTACCCAGCATGCCTTTCCACATGGAGCTCCCTTAGGAGAGTGAGGCATTTTAGAGATCATTAACGATGTGACAAAGGGATAGCCAAATTGAAAGCTAAAGTATTAATCTGGATCAATGTTCTCCAAAGAGGGGTTGCATTCTCCCAGGGGCTCATGGCATCACCCCAAAGGGGTATGTGATCAACCAGTTAGAAAGTGGGAAGATGGATTGTTATCCTAGCCTCTCCACAGATTTGTCTCTAATGCAATTACATCGGCTTTTTATCCACAAGGCAGCTGGAGTCAATAAGAACAGAATTCAAATCTGGCCTCACACTTATTAGCTCTGTGTCCCTGGGCAAGTTATTTAACCTCTGTTTGCCTCAGTTTCCCCATCTATAAAATGGGGATAATAATAGCACCTACCTCTCAGGGCTGACGTGAGGATTAAATTTAAACATATACGTGTGTGTGTGTGTCTAAAGTGTTTAGCAGGGTGCCTGGCACATGATAGGCACTATAGAAATATTGACTATTATTACTATTATTATTATTCATCATCAATTCACATTCCCCTAACACGCCCTCTTCCATTGCTTGCCTCTTGTAGCAGCACCAGAGGTCCAGTTGGCCCCTTGAAGTGATTATAACCTAATAGTTACCCAGGTAACCACAGAAGCTATATAGGCAAAATTCCCCACAGCTTAACCCCAGATAACCTCCTGGCTTTAGCAGGTGCTTGTCAGTTGGTGGGCACTTCAGGGCAGTTTCTGTTGACTAAGAGGCAGTGGCATTTTTGTTTTGGTTGAGATAGAGTGAGTCACACAGGATGAGCTGTGATGTGTAATAGGTTGTGATCTGCATCACAGATTTCATCCAATATCTTCTCCCTCACTCTAAACCTACCCATCTTCTACATTTCTCTCTTTCTATTAGGTTACCACCATCCTTGTAGTCACCAAAGATCATAAGTTCAGTGTCATTCTGAGCTTCCCATACTCTCTTACTCCACATGTCCAATCAGCTGCCAAATATTACTTGTTTCTGTCTTTACAGCATCTCTCTTGTCCACTCCATTTGCAGAAGTTTAGGCCTTTTCCTCACCTTTATCATGAACTCATATACAGTTAACAGCCTCATAATTGGCCCCCCTGCCTCCAGTCTCGTCTTTCTCTAATTCATCTTCCTTACAGCTGCCAAAATGATTTTTCTTAAAACACAAGTCTAAATATACTACTCCACCACTCAGTAAACTGCAGTAGTTCTTTATTGACTCCAGGGTCAAAAATTATTTTATCTTTATTTTGTCCTTTTAAAACTTCTATTTTTGGATAAATCATATAAATATATAATTGTTAATATAATAGCATATGTATATAATTTATGGATAAGTTTATAGTTATACATATATACACATATATAAGGAAAATGTTGAAAAAAATTTTAGTAATAGAGATATATAATCAAAAAAATTTGGAGGTCACGGATTAAATATTTTGTGTATATATATATACGTATATACATATGTACATATATATATATTGTATATATATGTATAAAATGTTGCATAGTGTAAAGGATGCTGTATTTGGAGTCAGAGAATTCTGGATCAAGTCCCTGGTTCAGATACCAGCTTTGACATTTGCTATTTTTGTGATCTCAAGTAGGTCACTCCATGTCCCTGGGCTTCATTTTCCTATCTATAAAAAGAGGAGATTGGACTAGATGGCCATTATGGTCTCTTCCAACTCCAGGCTTAAAATACTTATGTTCAGTTTGTCATCGCCACATTAGGTGGCTTAACTGTTTATAGCCTAAAATCTTATTAATGCTGCCTGACCATTTGTAATGTTAATGGGATGTAAGATCTTCTCCACCCATTAGTAGGCCTCAGGTGGAGCCCATTAAGGGAAGCTTGCTTAGGGAAGGCTTGCTGGTAGGAAGACTTTCACATCTTTTTGTCAATTTCTAATTAGGCACTGAATCACAAGGGTTGTGATGCCTTCTGGCTCTGAGCCTATTAGCTGAAAGAATATATATTCTGAGAGGTGAGCTTTTTGCTTTGGGGACTGGCTTACAGGAAGGATCTTGTGATTCTCTGGTTAAGACTCTGAGTAGCCATATGTTCAGAGCTCCCTGACTGCTCAGAGGTAAAGACTCTCTCAATCTAGTGGCATATGTAAAGTATATAGCAATATCGCTTTGATTCAGGCAGTCAGAGCCCTCTCTGTTGGTCTAATTTCTCTGCTTATATTTTCTCTGACATTCAAGGGGCTGACTTTTCCCCTGAACTAATGAATGTAATTAAAGAAGATTGTTGGCCTCTAAAAAGGTATCTTTTCTAGTAAAGCAGATTAAAGAGCCTATGCTAGCAGGCCATCGTGGGTGCTTGCTGTTACACCATTCTCTTTCCTCATAATCTAAACCCTTCAGAAAGTCCAAATGCTAGGTCATGCTAAATCACTTACTTAGCCAGAGGAAAGGACAATTAAAAACAGCCTAGATGGAGTGGCAGCTAAGTGGTGCAATGAGTAGAAAGAGTGCTGGTCCTGGCGTCAGAAAGACTCATCTTCCTGAGTTCAAATCTGGCTTCATACACTTACTAGTTGTGTGACCCTGGGCAAGTCACTTAACCCTGGTTGCCTCCATAAAATTAGCTGGAGAAGGAAATGGCAAACTACTCCAATATCTTTGCCAAGAAAACCCTAAATGGAGTCATGAAGAGTTGGACATAACTGAACAACAGACAGAATGATGTCACTGTAGACTCCACTTTAAAGGCAAAAGAGTCAATTCGAAGCTACAATCAACTTCAAGTTTTTCTGAAGTGGTTTATCACTCCAAAAAGGAGCCAAAGGGAACTGACCATTTTGGGATGGAATAAAGAAACAGGTGGGGCTTCAAGAAACAGTGATACTTAGAAATTTGCTGAACATTGTTAATGTGATGTCTAAACACTGAGATTTTTTTCACTGCTTAATAGAGCTGAGAATAGACTAAGGCAGAGGGCCATGGCAGAGCCGGTATAATCAAATAAAGAATGAGAGCATCCCTCCCCCTTTGTTCCCTTTTTTCTTTGCCCTATTTGGTATTGCTTTATCTATTTATTTGATTCACATTTATAGAACATTTTATGACATTATAAAGTGTTCCCATTCACTATATACACAACCTTATGAAGTTGGTAATGGAATTGCAGTATTATCCCCATCTTACTGTACAGACAATTACTGTAGCATCTGGGAGCAGTTGTTGGGATAAAAGATGCCTCCCATAGCTCTTGGGCCCAGGGTTGGTAGGTTTTCCAATAGTGTCTGTTCTTAAAGGTCAAGGACTTAATTGTGAGGGATGGAGGCAAAGTCATTATCTTTTGAATCGATCAATAAACATTGATTAACTTCCTATTGTGTGCTTGGAAGATGAGGAAACCAAGGTTTAAGGTAAGTGACTTACCCAAGGTTACACAAGTGGTATATATTCAAAGAGCCAGATCATATAATCATAGATTTAGAGCTAGAAGAAACGATAAAAGCCATCTAGTCCAACCATTTCCTTATACGTGTGATGAAATGGAAGTTCAGGGAGGTGAACCCTGCACAAGATTACACAGGTAATAAGTGTCAGTGTTAGGATTTGAACCTCAGTCTTCCCATTTCAAGTCTTATACAGTCTTCCTTTATGCCAGGATGCTTCTTAAGTGAACCACTACACACACACACACACACACACACACACACACACACACACACACACACACACACACCCTGTCTCTCTCTCACACACACATTAATGTGCCATTTCCCTTATCTCATATTGAAGCTAGATAGACCTGTGGGCCTGGAGTCAGGAAGACTTGAGTTCAAATGTGGCCTCAGATGTGTGACCCTGGGCGAGTCACTTAATCTCTGTTTGCCTCAGTTTCCTCATCTATAAAATGGGGATAATAATAGCACCTACTTCCCAGGGCTGCTGTGAAGATCAAACGAGATAACTATAAAGCACTTACCACAGTGCCTGGCACATAGTAAGTGCTATGTAAATGTTTGCTATTATTATTATAATGATGATGATGATTAAACTATTTTTGAAGTCTTCATAGTAGGAGATAGCAGCAGAGGTATAGTTAGGGAATAAAAGGAGTAGCTGTTCAGTATCAAAGTAGAGTTAGGGTGTATTCTGGAGGTGGAAACTTGGACTTGGCCTCTGGGATCTGATAAATGAGTTTTTGCCTTATTTTGCCCAGAGCTAGGCTTCTAGGTCACTTCCTGGCCATTTCCATGTTATGCTGCCCTGCTTTCTAATTCCCCTTCATGTGTTGTGTTCCCTTATTGGAATGAAAGCTCCTGTAGTTCTAATTATTAAGGAAACGTTCTCTATTGTAATGCCTGACTTTGCTTTTCAGTATCTACTTGGTGCTCCTAGGTCTTATCTCTGGGGTAATACAGAATAAGTCCAATCCCTCTTGTAGTTCATGGTGCTTGAAATATTTCAGAACAGCCATCATGACCACCTAAGTCATCTCCTCAAAACAACCAGTTCACATTAGTTGCCTATGTGCAACTCACTATTATAATTCTTCACATCCCTTGCTATAGAAACAAATTTCTAGATTCTGGTCCCTACACCCAAACTCTCCTATCCATTTAATCTAACATTATTCCCATCCTGCCTCATCTAACTCTTTTTCTACTACTTTTCCATTCTGTAGCTAGGCTCCTATCTAGCACTCACAGGGCAACAGAAACAAGAAGATACAATGTCAGTCATTTAATTTGTTTCTAAAACAGTCAAAAAAAAAAAAACCTGGGCCTTATCACTGTATTGAATAGATAATTGGTTTGGAAATAGTGCTTACTTATCTCATGGTGCTGCTATGCTTATGCCATTGCAAAATTACAGCATGAATTATGGAGAAATGTATAAAACATATTTGAAAGGACCAACTGGATGTTGAATGGTTTCTAGGAAAACTCCAAGAACTCAGTAAATGTTTGTTGAATGAATGTATTAACTCCATAACGGTTCAGAAAAGTCAATTAGGCTGAGGTGGCCATGGTTCCGAAACTCATTAAGTCCAAAGCAGATTGTACTTCTAGAGATAACCAAACTGGAGTCTGTCTCTAGGTGGCTTTGTAGGAATCCTATCTGAGGACTGTCCAAAGGACCAGTAGTCCAAATATGAGAGCACCCATCTTTACAATGCCACAAGGGCTTTGAAATGCTGTTGTGACAAAGCTATATAGCTTTCTAGTAAAATGGCACTGCTCTTGTTATATTGCTATAACCCATATGTATATCAATAGCTTTCCAATGCCACATGGGTGCTACATATAGGCCTTGCCTTCTCTAAATCTCTAATAAATGCTTTAGAGATTTGGGCGGGGGGGGGCAGGGGAAGAATGTAAACTCCTTGAAGGTAGGCACTGTCTTACCTGTTTGTATTTTATTCCCATCACTTAGGACAGTGCTTGGCAAAAAGTCAACATGTAATAAATTCTTTCTCTCAGTCTCTGTTTGTCTCTTTCCTACTATAGTCAATATATCTGGATGATATATGTAGGGGTTGATAAGATATGTTGTATAAAGACAGCTGGCTTATGTATGGTATTGATTGATATCTGATCAAGGATCTGGCCCATACCTCTCCAAGGGAGACTGTGATTTCAACCTTTGAAAGGAATAGGAGGAAGGCTTTGGCCGAGTGCTTGCTCCTGTCCATGCTTGCACCTATGTCCAAGAGGGAAAATAGATTATAGAATTATATTTCTCTACTATACTTAAAATATTGTAATACTTTAGTGGGGCAGGATACATACCATTTTCCCTGATTACTCTCAAGGGAAGCATAAAAGTTAATAACTCCAGCTTTTCTACCCACCACCTGGCTACACAAAAGACTATTATGAATAGTGAGTAGCAAGTGAATCCATTTATCCAAGCACAGCAGTAAAGAGAAGTTGGGAAAGTTACATAGATTAAATAGACCGCAGAATTCATAATAAAGTAAATTGTTGGCTGGGAGTGAGATAATACACTTTAGCTTAACCAAAGAAAGAAGGGAAAAATCTCACCAAAGGGAGCCCACCCTCAGCCTTCTCTAGGATTGCAAGCATTGGAAGTTGAGAGACATGATAGGGAACTGGATTCTTCAATATATCTAGGGCTCTTTAGGTTCATGTTTGCTGTTCGAAAGTTCATGCCTTGCCTCTTTTGACCTATCTCTGCCCCTGTCCTTTGCTCAATATTTTTTTTAGCCAATCAAGAGTTGTCTTCCTTTGCTTGTGCAGAATAGGGTTGTCCCTCAGGAAAAACCATCCCTGGCTTGGTCAGAAGTCACATATCTATCAGTCTATCCATCTATCCATGGAATGAGGGGATCCCAGAAATGTTGGGGCACACTGGAGAACATTTCAGATATGAGAGATAACTTGTACAAAGGGATAGAGATAGGGGATGCAATGTTGTGAAAGGGGAACAGGAACCTGGCTGGTGCAAATAATAACAAGGAAAGATATGGATTGGTATCTATATACATACATATATTGTATGTATGTAGATACATACACACATGCATATGCACACCTGTATGGTGGCTTCTCCTGTGATTTCAGGAAAATAAGAGTTGGAAAGTTGGTGGATTTTGACCCAAGATGATGAAACTTTTCTGGAAGCCTTCAAGGAGCTAGGAACCCTCTAGTTCACTTCCCCTTTGGTGTCCCATTTCTTAGCACTAATTCTCCCTTACGAATTTTTAATAGAAAACTTACCTGTGTTTTCCCTTTCCCTAACCTTCTGTCAATGTTTTCTGTAACTGAATTTCAGTTTTCTTGGCTCCGAATTGTAGGGATGAACAATAACCTCATGCTGGGTCCATAGTGAACAGCAGCTATGATCTGGAGTTTTGTCCTGTATCTTAAATATATTTTGTAAAGGAAGCAATAGTTCAGAAGATAATTCTAGCCTTTAGAGCAAACTTTTGCTCTTATGATACGAAGGAGGGAATATTTTTCCCTACCCTAGAATAATTATCTCATTTTTAGCAATCTCTAGTGTCCTAGTTCCTACAGGAAAGATATATTGATCATGCATGGGTTAGCCACTAGAGCCAGGTGGAGGAAGGTATTTGACAGGTGTTGCCAGATATTTAACATGGTATAGTGGGGAAAGCCCTGGATTCAGTTTGTAGTAGGTGGGGGGATGGGTGGAGAGCTGAGAGGTAGGTGAAGCAAGATAGGAAAATATCTTCTCCATTGTAGGGGCGGGCGGTGGTGGTGGTGGTGGTGGGGTGGTGTGGGGTGGAGAGAGAGAAATACATACACACAGAGAGAGACAGAGAGGAGGGTCATTAAAACATTTTAAAGAAAATTCATGGAAGAGAACAAAATAAATGTTCAGAAGGAAACAGACAAAACAATTTTGAAAATATTAAGTTGAATTTATTATGTACTTAAAAAATTAAGATGTACAATCATTTTTTGTTCTAATTTGTATATAGAAATGTTCCCTTTTTGTGTTTAAGTGTAAAATAAAAAACCCACAAAATATTTTAAAACAATAAAAAAGCAGTAGTTTTTGAGTCATTTTTTTAGCTGTAAATTCATGGGCAAATCACTTCTATTCTGGCATCCACAGGAGAAGGCTGTGTGGCAGAAGGGACAGAAGGGCTGACTAAGAAGAAACATTGTGCAGAAGGCTTTGGGGAGGAGAAATTTAGGGGAGCTCAAAGAGAAAGATTCCATTTTAAGGAGGTTAAGAAAAGTTCAAGGAGAAAAGATGATTGGTAAGGTAAGTAAGAAAAGGGAAATTAAACAGATTGGTAAGAAGAGGTAAGAGGTTAAATGAAATAAAGGGAAAGAAGTGGGTGTGACTGTCAAGTAGTTAGGAGCTTCCAGAGACGCTGTCAAGATGTTAAAAGGGGCTAATTAGGGGAGTCATCATATGCTTGCTAGAAAGAGAAGGTTTGATGATCTTGCTCAGAAAGAACAGGGAAATTTTTGCAGTGACTTGCCTTGAATTTCAGATGTTACTATTTCTGCTGAGTCCAAACGACTGCTCTCTTTGCAATCAGAGCAGGCTGTGCTCCTTGCTCTAAGAAAGGGTGAAGGGTCTTGTCCCTGATAACCCAGAGAACTCCTTAAATGAACAAACAAATGGGATTTCAAAGTGAAAAGAAAAAAGTAAATAAGATCGGAAGAGGCAGAAGGCAAACCTGAGCTATGTCAAAAGGCTAGAGAGCAGAAGCACCAAAAAAAAAAAAAAAAAGAATAAATTACCAACTCTCTTCTTTGGCATTTAAAGCCCTTTACAATCTGGGTCTTATGTATCTTTCCAGGTTAATTATTATTCTGTGCTCCAGCCAGACATGTTGTGCAAGGGGTACTTTCTGTTCCCCTTACACAACATTGCATCTCCTATCTCTGTGCCTTTGCACAATCTATTCCCCATGCCTGGAATGCTCTCACTGTTCCCCACCATTTTGGGGATTCTTTAGTTCTCTCCAAGACTTAACTCAAGTTCCACCATCTCCATTGGTCTTTTCCCAATTCCTCTAGTTGCTATTCTATCAATAATTTTTTCTTTGACAATAGCTAGAATCTCACAGTCTAAAATTCTATAGAATTCAACCCAAGAAAGACAGGAAGCTAAAGAATAAAATCCTGAAGACAAAAAGAGAAAGCATTCTGGTGAGAAGCTGACTAAGGAAGATGTGGGTATATGGGGAACTCACTAAATCAACTTAGCTTTTTAAATAGGAGCAAGTGCAAGTAGTAGAGGATGCATACACTTCTATACAGGTCACGGAGGGTGGCATAGTATCATAAGAATATTGTCAGGAGTGTAAAAGCTTAGAATGAGCTACATCTATTGAGGAACTCTAAGGACAACAAAAAAGAGGCTTATAATAAGGTAGCTGGATGGGAAGAAAGAGACAGATCAAGGGGATCTTTGGGAATAATGCTCAGGTCGCATGGGCCACCGACAACTTAGAAGGTATTACTGCGCAAATTTTTTTCTTACTTTTTCTCTGGTAAGGAGAATGACCTTTTGATTGGAAAGGACTGAAAAAGGCTAACAGTGAGTTTTTAACCTGATATCAATGAGGAGGTGGTGAGGGAACACCTAGCTGTCTTTGCAACGATTTGGCCCAGGTGAACTGTGTCCTCAGGTTCTGAAAGAAATGGTAGATTGGACTGATGAACCTAGTGTTGTGACATTTGAAAGAACATTTAGTATACAAGAACCACAGGTCTGAGAAAGGGGAATCTAAAATCTAAAAAGATTAATACAATAGTAATAAATGTAAAGTGTTACACCTGCATTTCAAATTTTTGAATTTACCAGTATAATATAGGGGGAAGTATGAGTCAGGAAAACCTGGGTTCAAATCGAGCCTCAGACACTTACAAACTGCATGGCTGTGGGCAAATCATTTAGCCTCTGTTTGCCTTAATCCACTTAATCCATTCAGTTAACTACCAAAGGGCAAACCACTCCAGTACGTTTGCCAAAAAAAAACCCATGGACTGTATTGGCATGACTGATGAAGAGTCAGACATGACTGAACAACTGAACAATAACAACAATGTGGTCAGATGGCAAGTCAAGTCCACAAATCAAATTAACAAGCACCTATTATGAACTTATTACATGCCAGACACTGTGTTAAACATGTATTTGTCTGAAAAAGATCTGGGAGTTTTGGTGTAAGCTCATTATTAGTTGATAGTATGACATAGCAACCAAAAAAAGCTACTGTAGCATTGGGCTAAGTTAAGATAGGCATTACTTCTAGAAATAAGGCAATGTGAATCCTACTGTATTCTCCCATAGTCAGACCTCAGTTGGACTATTGCATTCAGTTTGGGGTACCATAGTTTAGAAAGGACATTAATAAGAGAGAGTCCAAAGGAGGACAACCAGTATGGAGAGAGGCCTCCACTCTATGTCATATGATGATCAGTTGAATAAACTGAGGCTGTTGATCTTGAAGAGAAGACTTGGGAGATACAGGCACCATGAAGATATGAAGGGCAGTCAGGCAGGAAAGGCATTAGACTTGTTTTGTTTTGCCCCAAAGAACCAGGAACAATTTTTGCAAAGAGGTTGCAAAGAGGCATCTTTAATCAAAGAAAAACTTTCCAAATATTACATCCATATAAGAGGGAAATGGGCTGCTTTGGAGAGTAGGATCCCAGACATACAAATTTAGAACTGACAAGGAACCCAAGAGGCCTTGTTCTCCAACCTCCTCATTTTATAGAAGAGGAAAGTAAGACCCAAGGAGGTTTAGTGACCTGCCTAGTTCCCACGGGCAGAATCAGAGGTGGAATATGAACACATGTCCTTTGACTACAGAACCACTGCTCTTCCTCTGTCATGGTCTCATATGCTCTCTCATTATAGGGCTTCAAGTAAAGGCTGGCTGACCTCTTGTATATTGTAGAACAAATTCTTTTTCAGGTAGAGGTTGTACAGGAAGGCTACTGAAGTCCCTTCCAATTCTAAAATGTTGTGATTCTTCTGCTAAGTTTAGTTTCTTCCTCACCTTTAAAATGGTTGTAATGCTATAATAATACCTAGTTTACAAGGCCTTTATAAGGATCAAAAGAGAATGTCTAGAACACATGTGTTATTAATGTCAGTTTGTTCTACGCCTGTTTCCATAGTTTTACTCAATTTCAGTCTGGGAACTTGAACCTTGGTGTTATTGTTGTTGAGTCAGACCCTTTGTGACCCCATTTGGGATTTTCTTGGCAGAGATGCTGGAGTGATTTGCCGTTTCTTTCTCTAACTCATTTTATAGATGAAGGAATGAAGGCAAACAGGATTAAGTGACTTGATTCAGAGTCACACAGTAAGGTCTGAGGCTGGATTTGAATTCAGGTCTTCCTGACTCCAGGCCTAGTACTCTATTCACTGAGCCATCTAGCTGCCCTTGAACTTGAACTTTTGGTGCCTGTCTAATTTTTCTTGTATGTATGTATGTCTTGTATGTATGAATCCTTCTCTCTCTCTCTCTCTCTCTCTCTCTCTCTCTCTGTTTGCTAAATGTGCAACACTCCAGGTTCCATTAGATTTCCAAACTCTACCTGGTAACCTCACTCCCATTCAGTTTAATTTATTTAACACCTACTGTGTGCAGAGTACTGTGCTAGGGGTTGGGAGAGAGATGGTATAATAGTAAGGCAAAATTCATGACCTCAGAGAGGGCCATGGACATGCCTGAGTGGTTCAGAATCTTGAAGTATAAGGAATTCTCTAGGGAAGTATAACATTTATTTAGACTCCAGAGGATCACATCCAATGACCAATGCCTCCAATTTGATATTGTAGCAAAATATTCCAAAACTGCTGAGCCCACCTCACTGTAGTAACAAGGAAATTATAACAAAACATGATAGCAAGGAACTAAGCCATACTTGTAACTTCTCCTGCTAGGGCCTTCCTATAAAAGATCACTCACGAATCCTAACTCTCTGCTCAGCACTGTCTTCTGTAGCTCTGCTGACTCCAAGTTCCTTGATCTCCGCAACTCTCTTGTTCAGCGCTCTCTGCTCTGTACTCTCTCAATACT
The DNA here is from genome assembly GCA_028646595.1 of Phalanger gymnotis. NCBI lineage: Eukaryota > Metazoa > Chordata > Mammalia > Diprotodontia > Phalangeridae > Phalanger > Phalanger gymnotis. The sequence goes on along the minus strand of CM053625.1, from coordinate 159,700,353 downwards.
GGCTCTCTGCTTCTGAATCTTGCTTCTCTCGGCTCCTGTTGCTCCCAGTTCTCAGTCCTGCTACTCCCTGTTCTGGGCTTTCTTTTTATACAATCTTAGTCATCATCTGATTAACTAGAACTCAGCTCACATGCCATTGGCTCTGGTCTTAGCAACTCCCCTTAGGGCCCTGAGGGCTTCATGCCCACATCAGTTTAGCACCTAGTAAGTAGGGGCTTTAGGCCTACTAACAAAAAAAGATATAGTCAGGACTTTCCACCTAGGCCCACCTGAGCCCTATTGAAAAGGTGGGGAAGATCTTTTATCAGATTAATATTACAGATGGTCAAGATGAAATGATCTGATTTCCCCCTTAGGACTTCTGCTTTTTGTAGTAGTGAAGAACTGGAAACAAAATAGATACCCATCCAGAGGAAAATGGTTAAACAATTTGTGATACATGTACGTATTGGAATGTTACTTGGCTATAAGAAATTATGAACATGATGAATACCAAGAAGCATGGAAAGATTTATGTAAACTGATACAGAGCGCCATAAACAGAACCAGGAATACCACATATACAGTAACTACAATTTAAATGGAAAGAACAGCAAAACAGTGGAAACTGAGTAGTGTAAAAATTATAATGATCAAGCTTGGCCTGAAATAAGACTTATGAGAAGACACCTTCCCCTATTGTTCTGTGGAAGTGTGCTCCATTGGCATAAAATCCTGCGTGTAACACTGGGCTTTTTTGATATGCTGATTAGTTTTTTTTTTTTGGTAGGGCAGCTAGTACATGTGTCAAGTGTCTGAGGCTGGATTTGAACTCAGGTCCTCCTGACTCCAGGGCCGGTGCTCTACTCACTTTGCCACCTAGCTGCCCTAATATGCTGATTAGTTTTGCTGAACTTCCCCCTCCCTTCTTTTATTATTTTGTAAGATATGTGCTGTCCATGTAGCCTATGTATGTTCACATGGGTTGTCTAGATACTGTTGTCATGGGATTGATGATTTTCATATTAATTGATATGATAGGTGTAACGATCATGTTAAGTTTTAGATTTGTTGGAGCTTCTTTACTTTCCAGGGGACCCTGACATGAGAAGTGAGATTGCAGCTGATGTGCTGTAACCCGAAGTGATCAATCAGATCCCATGACATACTAACAATCTGCACACTTGCAATTGCCAAGTGAACCAAACCAGGTGCCTTGCTCCAGTTCCCACCATGCTTACTCTGGTTGTGTGCCTTGCTGAATGATCACAGAGCTCAATGACCCCAAGGACCTGGAGACTGTTCACACAGGATCCAAGAAAGCCTGTATTTGTGGTCCAGCCATGAAGACTGTTTACCCAAGAGCTAAGAGTGCCTGTGTTGTGGTCTAGCCATTTGTGGTTTTTACATGTAAAATCTGCCATAAGCAGACACTACTTCTTAGGAAGGTGGACTTCACTTGCAAGCTGTTTTCCTCACTTTGAAATTAAACTTTGTTTGATTCCTGACTCACCTGTTTCTAACTTGCTTTGTTCAACTTCAGCCATCCACAGGTTAGAGACTAGTCCAGTCTGGTTGATGTTTAAATTTCTTTTGTCAATACTTGATAGGAAGAATGGATAGATATCACTGGAAATCTGTCCAGTACTCTCCAAGTAGGATTTTGTAATTCCTGCTTGGAGAGGGGGAGGCTATTCTAAAAGCACAATTTTTAGATTTTTGAGATCCAAAAGCCTCTAGCTTTCCTGGTTGTTATCCAGTAAAGGGTGAGGGTAACCCAAACTTACACCCGCAGGCTTGATTCCTTCTCACCAAGTGCTAGTTACACACACAAAAATCCATCCCAAATGGTGAATAATGAGTAAACCCATTTATGAAAGAAGGTAGCAAACAGAAATTAGAGGAATTCTACAAATTAGACTAAGAAAATATTAAAGAGTGAATGAGATCTTTAGATCAAAGTGAGATGAGGTCTCATTCAGCCGAGAGAGGTCCTGATCCACCAAAAAGGAAGTTTCCTATCATATCTAGAGAAGTAAGCTGGATATAAGGGACATTTTGAGGAGCCAATCTCTCCTACATGTCTGCCCTTCCACTCTGTCTGTCTCTGTTTCTCTCTCCATCTTTTTCTCTTTCTCCCTCCATGGTGCCCAAGAGAGTTTGGAACTATGTTTGTCCTCTTGCAGAGCAGGAATGAAAAATGTTTCTCCTCTTCAAAGTTCTTGGACCAACTCCACCCCCATACAGCCATGCAAGATTGTGTCAATATTCTCTTCACCACTATGGTTTCACATTTCATGGATAGCAGGCAGAACAGGGCTGCTCTTAGCCCTGTTCAGCTTTGTTGGGAAATAGGTTCTACTTTATTATTATAATGAAAGAGTCTCTGGGAGAGAGTAGGGGTAGTCATACGGTAGGGAATGTGAGTGATATTTTTAAAAAAATCTTAAAAATCTATTTAAAAATAATGTAAAAAAAACGAACTGGGTCCATCTATCCTGAATCAACACATGGCTTACAATCTTATAGATCACAATGAAACAGATTAGATATACAATATACAAAAGAAAAAATAGCATTGTAGCTTAGTGTTTGGTAAACCTGAAGATCCTACCTATTATGGCAAGAAAACATCATTTGACAAAAACTTTTGGGAAAACTAGAAAGCAGTTTGGCAGAAACCAGGTCTTGATCAAAATTTCATATCATATACCAAGCTAAGTTCTAAATATGTACATGACAAACATGAAGGATTACATTATACAGTAGAAGAAGAAGGAAGAAATTACTTGCCTAATATGTAGATAAGAGTTTATGAGAGAGTATGGCAGAACATAAAATAGACAATTTTGGTTACATAAGATTAAAACATTTTTTTGCACAGAAAAACGAGAAGAAAAACAAGTAACTTGGGAAAAAAGATTTGCAGCAAGCTTCTACAAAAGGACTTATTTCTAAGATATATAGAAAAGTGATTCAAATTTACAAGAATAGAGGATATAAACTGGAAATTTCAGAGGAAGAAAGCCAGGCTATTAATAACCATGTGAAAAATGTCCCACGTCACTAATAATTTTAGAGAAATGAAAATTAAAGTAATTCTGAAGACCTACCTCATACCCATCATTTTGGCAAAGTTGACAATAAAGGGAAATGAAAAATACTAGAGGGGCTGTGGCAAAATAGGTGCATCAATGCTCTGTTAGTGGAGCTGTGAATTGGTCTAGCCATTGTAGAAAGCAAATGGGAGCTATGCCTTCCAAATTACTAAACCATGCATGTCTTTTGATCCAGTGATACTGCTACTAAGGCCATACAATAAAGAGATAAAAGAGAGGAAAAAAACTCATATGTACAAAATATTTGCAACAGTTCTTTTTGTTGTAGCAAAAAACTAAAAACTAAGAGATGTGCCCTCTTAGTTTCCCATAGATTGGGAAATGCCTAAACAAGTTATAGTTTATTCATGTAATAGAATATTACAGTGCCATAAGAAATGATGAAAGGGGACAGTTTCACAGAAAAGTGAAAATGTTTATGAACTGCTAGTGATATGAACTGATACTATATAATAACAGTTGTGTAAAGATGAACAACTTTGAAAGACTTCAGAACTTTGATCAACCCAATGACTAACCATGATTCCAGAGGATTCGTGATGAAACATGCTACTCATCTCCTGACAGGTAATTGATTTAGGGTAAGGATTGAAATATTTTTTGGGTCATAGCCAATGCAGAAATTTGTTTTGTAATATTAATTACAATGATTTTCTTTTTCTTTTCAGTGGAGGATTGATGGGAGGTAGAGAAAGTGAATTTTTGTTCATTGTAAAAAAAATTAAACTTCATAGACCATGCTTCCCTGAATCCTTGTACTTGGCAAATTGCTTGGTAATTTAAGGGATAGGGGAAGGCAGAACTGCAAGTAGGCACTACAAGGCAAAGATGACAGTAAGTAGGATACTACAGATAGTAAGACTTGGGACCAAGTATTGTGATGAAGGATAATTGGGCTCATTGGCCCAGGAAAGAGAGATGTTTCAGTTGTAGTCTTGTTCTTAAACAGTAAAGACCAGCAAAAAGACTTAATCTTAAATGAAAAGACAATGGCAATACTATATGAAGATACTTCCAAGAGTGTTCCCTTCAGCATATTTAGAAATAGGCATACGATGAAAAGAGTACTGGATTTGGAGTCAGAGGAACTAGGTTCAAATCCTGGCTCTGCTGTTTACTTAATGAATGACTTCAAGAAAGTCATTTAACCTTTCTAGACTTAATTCCCCCAATTGTAAAATGAGGGAGTTATATTCGGTGGTATCTGTGGTTCCTTCCAATTCTAGATTTAGGAGCCTATGATCCTAAGTCACAGAGTTAGGAAGGTTGAGATTAAAAGAAGTCTAGAAATGGGGGAGGGTTTGGGGAGAAAGATAATGACTTTTGTCTTGGATATGTTATATATATGGGTGTGTATATTCATATTTACAGACACATGTTTTTTATGTGTATTCACACATATATCTGGGAATCATCTGCATAACAATGATAATTAGATCCATGGAAGCCGATGAAGCCACCAAATGAAATAGCATAAAAGGAGAAGAAAAGAGGCCCCAAGACATGGCCTTGGGAGACACCCAAAGTTGGTGAGTATGACATGGATGAATGCACCAAAAGAGACTGAGAAAGAGCAGTAGGACAGATTGGAAGAGAAACAAGAGAAAAGTGTCATGAAAACCTAGAGAAGAAAATGTTAAGGAGGAGAGTGTGATCAACAGTGTCAATGCTGCAGAGTCCTTCTTGAGGTTGAGAAAAGGCCATTAGGTTTGGCATTTTAGAGAGCATTGGTAACTTTTGTTAGCCAGATTGGTTGATAGGAAACCAAATCGCAGACAATTTAGGAAGGAATGGGAAGAGGAAGTGAAAGCATGGAGAATAGATGGTTTTCTCAAAAGACAAGGGGAAAAGAGATATAGGATGATAAGCAGCAGGAATGGTAGGACCAAATGTAAGTTTTTTAAGGATAGAGGAAATATGGGCATATTTTTAGGCATCAGGACTAAAGGTAGTAGATAGGGAGAGTCTGATAATGGGAGAAAGAGTGGGGATGACAGGGCAATTTGCTGGAGAAGTTAGGGGGCAATAGGATACGTGTGCATGTAGAAGGGTTGGTCTTAGCAAGGACACAGTCCTCTTCATCTGTGACCAGAACAAAGAAGAGAGTGGAGGTGTCTAACTGATGTGAGATGGGGAAGAGGAGAGAAGGGTCTCTAGGTGAATTTTTCGGGAAAGAGATGTGGTGAGAAGCTTGGGGAGAGCTGAGAATATTTGGAACAGCTGCAGCTGAGAACAAGACAATTAATTGATTAGGGTGGAGTGAAACGATTGGCTCAATTCAGTGAGATCAGATAACATAAATTTGTAGTGGACCCAAACAACATATTTTCTGTCAGTGTGTGTTAATAGGATTGAAGGAGGAAAATGGTAGGAGAAGTCCAGGGTTGGAGTCTGACAAGGTATGATTAATAATAGGACAAAGGGTCAAGGAATTGAGAGTAGGGGTTAGTGTAGAGTTGAGTTGGCTCACCAATGGGTCAACATAGGGAAGGAAGGAGAGTGAAGTTCGTAAAGGGGTAACGATCTGGAAAAGAAAGGAGGAGTGAAGGGAATGGGATCATGATAAGAATGAAGAACAGAGTTGAAGGTGGCAAGGTATAGTGAAAGACGGAATGATAAAAGATTATGATCAGACAAAGGAATTCAGGAATTAATGAACAAGAAAGTGGAATGCTTGTAGGTGACTGCTTTATTTTTGTCTTTATATCCCCAGTGCCTAGCACAGTAGTAGATGGTTAATTGGTAAGCGACTAATATTATAAAAACACATTATGTTAGCAATGGAAAATTAATTGTGGTGGTTGCCTGATCTTGTAGATTTCACATTTCTGAAGATTTCAGTATATTTTAAAAAAATTTTGTCAATATATTTATGACTTGAATGGAACTTAATTTGACACATCATAGGTTAACTTCTTCACGTTTAAGTGGTCCAGGAGAAAGCATTGACTCTCAAGTTAGAGGACATGGACTCAGATCCTACTTCTGAAACTTGATACTTTCTCTATATGGCCTTAGGCAACTAAATCACTTAACCTCTTTGATACTTAGTGTCTTCCTCTGTAAAATAAAGGGTCTGGATTAATTAACCTCTTTGGTCATTTTCAACTCTAAATCTATGATACTGTGATCTTTAGTCAATAGCAAATTATCAGTAAAGCAGATTCTTTGGTTTGGATGATGGTTTTTGTTTCACCCTTTGAAACTGAATATTTTTGTAACATTCATTTTTGAAAAAAATTTTGAGTTCCAAATTCTCTACCTCCTTCCTGCCCCTCCCGCACGTAATGAGAAGGCAAGCAATATGATATCAAATATATGCGAAGTCATGCAAAATATATTTCCATATTAAGCTATGCTGCCAAAAAAAGCAAGAAAAATAAAGTGAAAAAAAGTATGTTTCAATCTGTACTCGGGGCTCATTAGTTCTCTCCCAGGAGGCAGATAACATTTTTCATCATGGGTCCTTTGGAATTGTCTTGTATCATTGTATTGATCAGAGTAGCTAAATCCTTCACAGTTGATAATTGTTAAAATATTGCTGTTACTATGTTCGATGTTCTCCTTGTTCTCCTCATTTTATTCTGCAACAATTCACGTCTTCCCAGATTTTTCTGAAAGCATCCTGCTTACAAAAAGCACAACAGTATTCCATTACAATACACATGCCACAATTTGTTCAGCCATTTCCCAACTGATGGGCATCTCCATGCCCCCCCCATTTCCAATTCTTTACTATCACAAAAAGAGCTGCCATAAATATTTTTGTACTTATAGGTCCTTTTCCCTTATCTTTGATCTCTTTGGGATACCAACCCAGGAGTGGTATCACTGGGTCAAAAGGTATGCACACTTTTATAGCCCTTTGGGCATGAGTTCCAAATTGTTTGCCAGAATGGTTGGACCAGGTCATAACTCTACCAACAATGCATTAGTATACCTATTTTTCTATATCCCCTCCAGCATTGATCACTTTCCCTTTTGGTCATGTTGGCCAATCTGACAGGTGTGAGGTGAGACCTCAGAGCTGTTTTAATTTGCATTTCTCTAATCAATAGTGATTTAAAGCATTTAAAATTTTTTTTTCCTAAAGTCACTTGATCTACTTCTCCACCTTAACAAGTAGCCTGTACTGAAAACAGTTTTCCTTTGAGTCACAGTCTTGGATATCTTGCTTCTAGGTCTTAATTTTGCAGTCAATTCTCTTAAAATGGGACTGAAGATGTAGGCAATTAGGTTGAATGTATACTGATACTAGGGTCTTCCCTTGGAGTTTTATCTAAACCCTGAAATGAGTTTATGTTCTTTTTTATCCCTCTCATTCTTCTGGAAGTCAAACACAGAAGAAAGAACAAAAAATTCTGGCTCTGAGAATTCTCATTAATTGGGGTCTGACAAATTTAAGTTTTTAAATCATAGGATTTTGAGCTTAAAATTACCTTGGAGATCATCTGGCCCAAACCATGTATTTTACAGATGAGAATAATTGAAGTAAGTCCAAGGAAGTGAGATGATTTGTCCCAATTGGTAGCAATACTATAAGGGGGGGGGGACACCTCCAGGTCACATGTGGCCCTCTAGATCCTCAAGTGCAGCCCTTTGACTGAATCCAAACTTCACAGAGCAAATCCCCTTAATAAAAGGATTTGTTCTGTAAAACTTGGACTCAGTCAAAAGGCCATACTCAAAGACCTAGATAGAAGGTCACATGTGGACTCAAGGCTGCAGGTTCCCACCCCTGCCCCAAGATTGCTGATTTCTAATCACTTCTTTCCATGATACGATATCCTACCTAGTAAGTTTCTGTATAACTTGCTTCTTTCCCATTCATTATTTCATTTATTCCTTCTCTCACTTATTTCACAAATTCCTTCCTGAGCCCTTATCTGCCAGGATCCCAGGGGATATGGAGATGAATAAAACCTAGTCCTGCCCTCAGGGAGAATTACCTTTCCGATACCATGGAGGTAAGATATAGATACTTAACTGTAATGCAAACCAATATCTAAGTGCCCTACTTTTCTTCCTGAGTATTTTCCAGCCTTTGAATCAATTTCCTCCTTATATTCTCTGTTCTAAAGAGAACGTGGAGAAACAGGAGAGATTTGTATATAAAAAAGAAAAAATCCCTGACCTTCAGAACAGGTCCCTGCAGAACATGCAGGAGTGGCTCTAATGTATCAGCTTGATGTTCTTTGTGCCTATATCTATAAAAAATAAAGTTTGCGGTGAGCTTAAGCCAAGGTTAATGCATAATACCATTAGGGCTAATTAATTGCTTTACATTCAGGCAATTCAAGCAAATATTGATCATGTGATAATTCATAGCCTCAGCATTTGGCAGGAAGAATAATTTTTTTTTAAAAGGGCTTTTAGGAAAAAAGGGACTGCCTGCATTCCAATCAATCTCACATTGCAGTTGTTGAGGTGACTGTCCATGGACTTGCCTGAGTCTGAGACTGGCTTTTAGCAGCATTGTTCACAAGAATTGGTCTTCCTCCTGGCTTTGGCTGGAAACTTAAAGCCCCATTACCCACTGAAAGTCTTAATGAAAAGCAGCTTAGAAGTAAGTTACATAATCTATTCAAAATCCAGAATTAGCTTGGTAAAAATATTTAAAGAAACAGCATCCTTTTGCTGAACGAGGCTGGTAGCAGAGCGGGCAGAGAGAAGGGAATGGATTCAAGATACCATTAAGTCAGTTGGAAGAGAGCTTAGAAGACATCTAACTCAACTCATACCTTGAACAAGAATCCCCCCTTCAACAAAGGTCAAGTGGTTATGTCCAGACTTCTTCTGAAGACATCTCTGGGGCAGTCTCTTATTCCACTGTTTGTTAGGATCTTTTCTCTTGCAGTTAGCCTCTATGCCTCCCACTTAGTGCTCCTAGGTCTTTACTTTGGGGTTAAATGGCACAAACTTAATCACTCTTCCAAGTCACAGCTCTTCAAACTCTTTTTAAGTCTTCTCTTCTCCAAGCTAGTTTTTAAGGTATACATTAGGAAAGACAAATGTGCTCACAGTAGATAGCTTTCAACAGAAACAGAAACTAAAGGGTTTGGCTGGTGATTGCATATAAGAAGCAAGAAAGAGGGAAGACTCAAAGATGATGCTAAAGTTTTTAGTCTGGGTGGGTGACTGGGGTAATAGTGGTATCATAAACAGAAAGAGGGAAAGTTGGAAGATATTTAGGGGGAAAGATGAAAAGTTTGGTTTTATACATGATGGATTTGTGTGCTGGTGGGACATCTAGGTTGGAGATGTCTAGTAAGCACTCCAGTGAGAGGAGATATGGATATGGTGAGAGAAAAGACTAGGGCTAGAAATGTTGATCTGGGAGTCATCTGTATAGCGATAATACTTGAGCCTATTGAAACAGATGAAATTGCCAAAGGAGAATCTTTAGAATAGGAAGGAAGAGAGTCCAGGAAAAAAACAAAACACCAAACAACAAAAATGTTAGAGGGTACACAAAATTAGTGGATAGGAGATGGAAGATGAACTACCAAAGGAAACAAGGACAATTTAAGACATGAAGGCAAACCAGAGGAAGTGGTATCAGGGAAGCTGAGCAAGTGTCCAGGAGGAGGGCATGATCAACAGTGTCAAATGCTGCAAAAGAGTCAAGAAGGATGAGGACTCAGGAAAGGCCAAGAGATTTAGCAATTATGACATTACTGGAAATATTGAGAGAGTTTCATTTGGAAGTCAGGTTACAAGAGATTGAGGAATGAGTAGATGTGAGGAAATGGAGGCAGCAATTATGTATAGGTCTTTCTAGGTGTTTGGAATTGAAGCAATGAGATACAAGATAAGAGCTTATGGGGATGGCAAGATCAAGGGAATGTTTGTTTAAAGAATAAGGGAGATATGAGTATATTCATAGGTGGTGAGGAGAGATAGTAGATGAGAAAGAGGTTGAAGATGAGAGAGAAGGGAATAGGCTCCCCAGGGGTGGCATTTTGTGACACTACTCTCTCACAATTTTCCCTCTACCCACCTGTTGTCTATTTCTCAGTCTCTTTTGCTAGCTCATTATCTATGTCAGCCAGGATACTGGTGGAACTGAGGAGGTGGGAGTAAACTGCAACTTCTCCTCCCAAACACACTCCTACAACACCAGGATGACTGTTGCAAGCCAAGAAGATGTGGTGTTAACTTCATCCCTAGGTAGAATGATCTGGAACCCAGTTGTGGGCCCTTTGGCCAAAAAAAAAGTATTAAACCAATTTCTAGGACCTTAGTAGGAAACTCCAGACAGCAGCTTTTGTCTGTTTTTATTGTCTCAAACTGCTTTTCCCTGAAGGCACTGGAATATGTTCTTAGGCTCTGAGGGATACATTCTACCAGATGTGATTCAGGGAAAACTGGGCACGCAAATGGTCTCTGGTGTAATTGCCTCCCTTTGAAAGAGTTGTAGAGGGTGAAGGAGGTAGTGGTCCCCTGACCATCACATCAAAGCCCACATAGTGATGAGAGCAGTATCCTTTGGTCTACTTCTGGGAAGCTTGCGCACTACTTGCTGGGCCCACACTATTGTCCCTAGTTGGCTAAGGTCTATAAGCTAGACTATCACCACCCTTTCTACTATCTTGCTGCAGGTGCTATTGGAGCTTTTGCCTGGAGCCTGGGTGTCACTGCCAAGGTCACTGTCTCACTGTTCCTTGAACTATCAGTGCCAGGACACCACTGCTTTCCCCATTCTCTTGCTGCTTTCAGAGTTGTCCAAATGTTACTGCCTGGGTTGTGAAGCTAAGGGTCAGGGGATTTGTGTTCTAGAATTCTTTCAAAATGATGCCATGTCACCAGATCTTATCCCCTTTCCCAATGATCCTTTTCCCATATCAGGTGCAATGGATCACTGGGAGCAGACCAAATGATCCCTGAGAGCCTATGCGTTCAAACAGTCTTCTTCTTCTTCTTCTTCTTGTTCTTGTTCTTCTTCCTTCTTCTCCTCCTTCCTTCCTCTACCTCTTCCTTTTCCTTCTTCTTCCTTCTACTTCTTCCTTCTTCTTCATTGTTGTTGTTCTTCCTCTTCTTCCTCCTCCTCTTCCTCTTCTTCTTCCTCCTCCTCCTTCCTTCTACTTCTTCGTTTTTCCTCTTTTCTTCTTTCTTCTTTCTTCTTCCTTCTTCCTTTTTCTTCTTCCATAGTCTAATGTCCTTAGGTAAAAACATTTCTCAAGCTCATCAAAAGCTACGCAAGAAGATAAGAACAAATAAAATCTACTGTCAGGGAAGTTGTCTGGGGTGTCTAGAGATCCTACCACACTCCCCCAAGCTGCTTTTCTATAGCTAGGTCTGAGATCAATCCACCTGGGGACAAAATTAACCCACATTGCCCCAGTTCTATACCACAACTTCTTTTACTTGCAGCAATCCAGGTTGGTGTTGTACTGAGGTTAACTCATGCCTTTCCAGTTCTGCCAGTATCCTGGCCCACAACAATATAACATTCCTCAGCTGTGAGTGTTCCCTAATGCTCTGTCCTGGGCCCTCTTCTCTCTCTACTCTCTTTCTCTTGATGATTTTATCAGTTCTTATAGGTTTAATTACTATGTATAGATGACTTACAGATCTAGATATCCAGGCTTAGCCTCTCCCTTGAACTTCAACATTATACCTTTCCTTGTTCAGTCAATTTTCAATTGTGTCCAATTCTTTGTGACCCCATTTGGGGTTCTCTTGCCAGAGATACTGGGGTGATTTGACATTTTCTTCTTCAGCTCACTTTATAGATGAAGAACTGGGTGTTAAGTGACTTGCCCTGGGTAGCACAGCTAGTGTCTGAAGCCAGATACAAACTCAGGAAGATGAGTCTTCCTGACTTCAGGCCCAGGGCTCTATCCACTGTACTACAAAGCTATCAGTATTGCATCAACAACTGCCTATTGACCATTTCAAACTAGATGCCCCGGAGAAGTCTTGATCAGTTTCTGCAAAACAGAAGTTCCACTCTCCCTCTTCTTCCCCCGTCCCCTCCTTTCAAATGTCTCTGCCAAAGGCACCACTATCATTCTAGTGCCCAGGATTTGTGACACTGTCCTCAATGCCTCATTTTCCCTCCTCCCATGTATACAATCAGTTGCCACAATTTCTCTTGCATTTGACCCCTCCTCTCTCTATTCCCACAACTACCACCTTAGTTCAGGCCATCATTCCTTCTTTGTAAACATTTTTATGGTTTTACGATATTTAAAAGGTTTGAGAGATAGTTTCTGGGTAATTAATAATTTTATTAATTATGCTAGCATATTACCAATAAAATGAGTCAGTGACACCCTCAAATGCCAAAGACAAATCATGGTGGTGGTCTTACAGTTTACATGCTCTTGGAAGAATGGGTGCTGCTGAAGGTGACAATCAACTCTGATTGGTTAACAATTAATGAGAAGAATGAATATTACAATGATAGGTGGACTATTCTGATGAGGGGCTGGGAGAATGTAACTTTGATTATGTCATTTACTTTTCAATTGCCCAGTCTTGGGCAATCAAATCAAAGAATTTATCCCCACCCAAATCTATGTAGGCCACCATGGGCTTCCCCATCTGGGTGGGGTCTGAACAAGATGGAGGGAAAAATTAATTCAATCTCATTATCAACCATGTACTTCAGAGACTGAACAACATACAGCCTTCTGAAAAAATCCTGGTCCTAATTCAATAATTGAATTCTCATATTATTAATATGAGAGAGAAATAATCATTTCTCTCATTTTCCTTTTTTTCCATTTAATAGGAATCTATGTTTTCTTCTTCTCCCCTCCACCCTCATTGGAAAAGAAAAAACAAGATCTTTGCATAGTCAAGCCAAACAAATTCTCACATCTAAAAATGCATGCCTCGCCCACCCTCCTAATTAATCTCTACCTCAAGTCCCTCCCCACTCTAGCTTATCTTTCAGATTGTCTCCAAAATGATTTTCCTTAAGCACAGATCTGATCTCATCGTTCTCCTACTCAGTAAACTCCAGTGGCTCCCTATTACCTTTAAGATCAAACATAAGCTCTTTAGCTTTTAAAGCCCTTCACAATTTGGCTCAATCTAGCTTTTAAGACTCATGGTACATTAGTCCTCTTCCCACAGTCTAATTCTGCCAAATTGCACTACTTTTGGTTCCTCACAGCTAGCTCTTTGTCTCCCATCTCTGTCTCTCAGCACTGGCTTTCCCCAAGGCCTATAAGCCACTCCCTTCCTCTCAGAATTCCTTTTTTTCCTTCCAGATGCAGCTCAAGCACCACCTATTACAACAAAGGCTTTCCTGATTCCCCCTAACTGCTAGTGTCCTCTCCCAACTAACTTTTATGTAGCTTCCCGTATTTATTTGTATTTGTTCGCTTCGTTTATTTTGCCTCTTCTAATATATGCGCTTCTTCTCTCTCACGTTAGAATAAAGGTAGAGATTCTTTCATTCTTTTCATTTGTGTCCCTAACTCCTAATACAAAGCCTGACACATAGTGGGTGCTTGATGATGACGATGATAGCTACCACTTATACAATCCTTTAAGATTTACAAAGCATTTACATATTATCTTATTTGATTCTCACAACCCTCTGAAGGTTTTACTGTTATCCCCATTTTATACATCAGGAAGCTGAGGCTGAGAGAAGTTAAGTTATTTGCCTTAGGGTCACACGGCTAGGAAGTGACTGAGGCAGGATTCAAACTCAGGTCTTCCAACACTCTATCCTCTGTGCTCCTTAGATGCCTAATAAATTAAGAATGCAAACTCCTTATAAATTGAGATTGTCACATCACATCCAAAAATGGTAATGTGGCCTTGAAGTATTTTAAGAGAAACGTAGCTGTTTCTTTATTTGCAGGCAGGGCAATTTGGGTTAAGTGACTTGCCCAAGGTCATACAACTAGTAAGTGTCTGAGGCCAGATTTGAATTCAGGTCCTTCTGACTCCAGGGCCAATGCTTTACTCACCTAATTGTTCCAAGAGAAGCATAGCTTCCAGGAGTTAGGAGGTGACTGTCAAACTATACTCAGCTCTGGGCCAAGCATATTTGGAGTACTGGATTTAGTTCTGAGTCCCACATTTTATGAGGGACATTGATACACTGAAAAATGTTCAAAGGAGGGCAATCAGAATGGTGTGGGGCCTTGAATACAGTCCTTATGAGGATCAGTTGGGAACTGGAGATCTTTTGCTGGAAGAAGAGAAGACTGGTAGGGGTGGGGAATTGATAACTGTTTTCCAACATCTGGCACATGTTGGCCAGGATGCTTGGGTAAGCCCCTTAACCATTCCATGCTCTAGGTAACTCTCCAACACTGCAAAGCAGGTGCTAGTCTTCAGCCCTCCAATTCCATTAGATTGTCAAGTACTTGAGGAATGGGATTTCCTTTTATATCCTCTGTGCTTGGCACAGTGCCAGGTACATAGTAAGCTCTTTTTTAATACCGATTAAGAAATGTTTTTAATTGATTGATTGGTAGAAAGAGTTTCTTTTTGGGGAGTCTATAATACCAATGAAATCACAGATCCACTAAAATAAAAAGTTAGAGAAATTCTCATGTGGAAGAGAGATTAGACTTGTTTTCTTTGGTGCCAGAGTGCAAAACTAGAAGCCATGGCTTGAGGTTTCAAAGAGGCAAATTAAGGCTTTATGTCAGAAATGAATAATGTTACCTAAAAATTAAAGTTGTGAATGAAATGGCTACCTGAGAAAATAAAGAATTCTCCATCACTGGAGGTCTTCAAGCAGAGTCTGGATTCTGTTTTGGTTATAAGTTGGTCTAGATGTGTGCTGAATGCCACCACAATTCAGAAATTCTGCCTTTCAAAGGAGAAGAATAGAGCCTTATTAAGCTAATTGATTATAAATCTAGACTGGGAAGGGAGAAGAATTAGGGAGGCTGATCTTCATGAGTTCAAATCTGGCCTCAGTGTGACCCTGGGCAAGTCACTTAACCCAGCTTGCCTCAGCTCCCTAATCTGTAAAATGAGCTGGAGAAGGACATGACAAACCACTCCAGTATCTTTGCCAAGAAAACCCCAAATGGGATCACACAGAGTTGGATATGACTGAAATGATTGAACAATAGCAGCAACATCTACTGAACAAGAAGAACAGAGAGGGATTGGGAAACTTGAAATCACGATGTGGGAACAGAATAAATTTAGGTGGAAATAAGGGTAGTTATCATCAGAGAAAAATCATCCTTGGGGATTATTGAGGTAGGGCATGTAGATAGGAGTTATGGAAGTTGAGCAATCTGGTTACTTGATAGACTCAAGTGTTCCAAGAGTCATCAGGGTAAATATTTTAAGTAGTATAGATTGTCACTACTTGGTTCACAGGGAGGCAAGAATAGATACATCTCTAGTGTCTCTACCTCCTACCCTTCTTTAATTCCTGTCAGGAAGGGAAGCAGGAAAGGGCCAGAGGCTGGCCGCTTTGGTCTCCTAAGAGAGATGAGATACCTGGCTAGAATCTTTTCTATCTGCTCCCTTAAATAATGTTAGTCTAAAGGAAGTAATTTTAAGATTCAAGCTAAACTCCTGATCATTCTATTCATTAGTGGGGAACGGGAGACCCAAGCTTTAAATGCAAAGCTTGACTATATTCCCAACAAATACTAGTTTCACAGTGAATACACACATAGCAAATAGCAAATAAATGGAAACAAAGCAAAACAGAAATCAGAGAAAGCACATGTATGAGAATATATACCAGACAATGCAGATTGAGGGAGCTCTCCCATTGGGAGTGAGGTAACTCAGTGAGTGAGAGAGAGAGAGAGAGAGAGAGAGAGAGAGAGAGAGAGAGAGAGAGAGAGAGAGAGAGAGAGAGAGAGAGAGAAAGAGAGAGAGAAAGAGAGATCTTACCCTAAGGGATATTCCCGGAAGTCTGGTGTAGCAAGCTGAAAATGAGGACATGATCGATGTTCTACAATTGGTTCCTTCCCAGAGTCTTTCTTCTTTCATGACCCTGAAGAGAGGTTGAAATCCTTCATGTCTTCTCTTTTGACAGTGGGAGCTAGAAAAGCCTGAAGGGACTTTATTCTCACTCTTGCCATCTCTGTGTGGGGCATTAAAATTAATCTCCACCAACGAGAAGAGAGCCCCATACCAAGGGGCTTTGAGACTTGGGTTACACAACTCACCAAGGATAAGGACAGGGGTTGGGAAGGAGAAGAGGACTATGAACCAAGTACTGAACTCCTTGAGAAAGGAGGCAAAATGACTTGGAGTTTGCATCTGTCACAGAAGCATTGAATGAACTTCCAAAAAAGAGAGGCTGCTGAATGATGGTAGCAGTGAGAGGAGCTGGAAAATAGAAGTGAAGGAGTGTTGGGTTAGGGTGGAGGCATGTGTGTGAACAAAGAGGAAAAATGGGGAAGCATGGAGATCCTCTAATAAAATTTCCTTTTATAAACTCATGTGCTTCTGTGTGGGGGCATTAGCATCATTGTTCTGGACTCTAGAAGGTGCAATAAAAGGAGGGCAGAGGAGGGTAATTAATGGGAAAGGAACTTAGGGATGAGAACATGGGAAGATTTTATCAACACAGAGAGATTTTTACCTCAGAAGAAAGTGATTCCAAATCACAGGGATTGGAGAAGAAAGAGGTAGGAATCGTTTAGTCATATAGGTCAGAAGACAGAAACAGGATGGTACTTCTGATCAAGAACAGGCCTTGGATTCAGGAAGAAGCAGGTTCAAGTACTGTGTCAGACACATACTGGCTATGTGATCCTGGTCAATTTGCTTAATCTTTCAGTGCCCCCTGACAATTATTGACAATTATATAATCTCTCAAATTATAGCTTGCAGAAAGGGAGTTGGCTCATTGAGAGTTTCCTATACCAATGAACCTACAGGCCCAGTCCAAAACAAAAATAGGGTATGGGAACTAGCAAGTATGGAGAAAAGTCTTAGACTAAATTAGCTCCAGGTTCCAATAAGAGTGGTGTGTCGGGAGGAGCCCTCTCAATAGGTCATAGAATCCTAGATTTAGAGCAGAAGGGACCTTAGAGGATGGGAGCAGGAGGTGGAAGTTGGGGGAATGCAAGGGCGGGAAGCAAGGTCTTGTGGTGAAGTGGGCCTCAGCAGTTGCATTTGCAAAGTTTCTATCCCCAGATGGAGCCAACTTAGTTGATCAGAGTGGGGGATGGGAAGGTCGATGGTGAAACAAATGGTTTCTTCACCCATCAGAGAAGTAGAACTGTGTCTTGCTCAAGTGTGCTCACCTCATTCTTAAACATTTGTCAAACTGCCAAACGGCTTGAGTCACCATTACACATTTGTTTCATTATGTAATCTGTCCTTGGAAGCTGTCATCATCACAGAGAGGAGACTCACTGCTCTTTTAAAGCAACAATACCCCCAGTCTGAAAGCTCCCGGCTGAATGATTGCCTGTCAGAGTCACTGGTTCAATCTGGTTCGAGTAGAGGCCCTCTTTCTGTGTATATTCAGTTCCTCTGCCCCTGTCCATTTTTCTTCAGCTTCTGCTGCCTCCTCTTTTGTGCTAAAATTCTTCTTTCCCCCTCCAAATCATAAGCTTCTCTTCTTTATAGTTTAAGCTATGCTAGAATGCTACACATTCCAGGCTGCTTTCAATCCTAGGGATGCCTCTCACAAGGTTTCCATTGGGAACCTTGGAACTTGACTTATTTTGCCCCTTCCCAAGGACCCCCACCCCGCCCCGGGAAAATCGGAATGTAGCTCATATTTAGGTCTCTGTAGAAGTGGGTACAAAGGGTCCTCTGCTCTTGTGGAAGTATTCAGGTACCATCACTATTTTACCTCCCAGAAAACATGCAAAAAACAAAGAGGATTGACTTGAGCCATAAACAATCAAGGCTATTCTCCTTTCCTGTCTGGTCAGTCTCATGGTTTTTCAGGCTCAATGCTCTTGGCACCATCTCTGTATTTGAAAGATCCCTGGAAGACAGACCAATAGAAAGACAACCCTCTACTTTTCAGTGAATCCCACCTTCTCCTATGGATCTATACAGTCCTTCAGGTTTATAGTGCTATCATAAGTTTTTGGGCTCCCCTGAAAGGGAATTTTAAACTTGGGGTTCCTATTAAGTCTTCACAGTCCAAATAACTGAGTGTCAAGTGTCTGTCATATTGTGGCTCAGTCCTTTACTCTTCCTCCAGCTCTGGGGCCGTGTACTTACTCTTCTGTCCAGAAGACTGAAGTCTCTGTAAATCTCATGTAGGAAAAACCTCTCTTAGTGATGAAACACCAGATTAGGGACTTTCTCTCACTGAGACTATTCCTCTTTGCCACCGTTCATGCTGGCTTCACAAAAGTTTGCCTAGGCTAGGGAAACAGGTTCCTGTTGTTCTCCATCTTCAACAGAACATCTGTAGTTAATCAGAGGTAAACCATGGATTGGTGATGAAGCTTGATGTCCTTTTAACAAGGGAAGACTCTCCAGTTATTGAGAAGTTAACAAATCTCTCTTAAGTAGCAAAGAATCTCTCAAGTCCAAGTCTTCTACATGTACTTTGGGGGAGAACATTCACTGAGAAGAAGGAAAGAGGTCCCAGCCCCAGTAGCATAAGTACGAAAGTTCCCAGAAGGGAAGAGATCTCAGCTGAGGTGAACAGGGGAGGATTCATGGAAGTAATAGGTTTTGAAATTTTTTGTTGCTGTTCAGTTGTGCCTGACTCTTTGTGACTCCATTTGGGGTTTTCTCGGCAAAGAGAATGGAGTGCTTTGCCATTTCCTTCTCTAGCTCATTTTACAGATGAGGAAACTGAGGCAAATGGGGTTAAGTAACTTGCCCAGGGTCACAAGGTCAGTAAGTGTCCGAGACCAGATTTGAACTCAGAAAGATGAATCTTCTGACTCCAGGTTCAGCATTCTATCCATTTCTCCACCTAGCTGCCCAGCTTTGAAATTGGTAGGTTTCAAATAGATAGAGATAGGGGAAGAAGATTCTGGGCATAGCATAGTAGGAAGAGTGCTCGATTTGTTGTCAGAAAACCTGTGTTCAAAATCCTGGCAGTCCCACTTACCTTCTCTATGACCTTGGGCAAATTCACCTTTCAGGTGAAGACTGATTTCCCTCACTGTACAACAAGTGGATTGGCCTGGATGACCTTTTAACTTCCTCACAGCTCTAAATCTATGATCTAACTTAGAAAAGGTTGAGAAGTGAGTGTGAGGAAGAATTCACTACTTTTCCTTCATATTAGTTGTGAAAAATATGGCAGGATCCTAGATCTATAAGGCAAATCAAAGACCATCTAGTCCAAGCCCTTCCTTTTACAAGGAAATCAGAGCTAAATGCCTTGTCCAAGGTCACAGATAGTATCAGATACTAACCATATCATAGGTGCTATCAGAGGTACCTATGACAGGTATCAGAAGTGGGATTTGAACTCTAGGTTGCACTCCTGACACTTGTGAGTTTCAATGCCATGCCATAGAAACCTCTTCGCTCACTACATTCCTGGACTTCTCACACCTGCAGTGTCCTTGGCCTCTCCCTCTGATTGGCTGGTTCCTCCTACAACCTCCATTATTAGGAGGATGCCCCCACCAGCTATATCTTCATTCCTCTCCTGGCTTCACTGCTGACTACATTTTCTCTACCAGGTCCCCATAAGAGTGCCTTCATTCCTTCTCCTTGCTGACTTCCCTTTTTCAGCTTCCTTTTATGTGTTTTCTTCCCTTACTAGAATAAGCTCCTTAAGGGCAATGGCTTTCTTTCTGCTTGTATTTGTATTTGCAGCATTTAACACAGTACTTGGCACATAGTAAGAGCCTAAATTGTTCTTGAGTTGACTTGAACACAGAACTTCTGATTCCAGAGTCTTTCCACTGTACTTTGATGCCTCCCAAATAGTTTATTTTTTTTTCCTTTCCCTTCAAAGGCAGAAAGCCATCTTCTGATTTGTGGCAGTGGTGACTCTGAGCAGCCGCCTAAAATTACTAGGCTTTCTCTATGGCTGAGCGACACTGAATTCCCCTAGCACTTCTTGGTCCCTCCTGGGCACCATCTAGTGATCTCACACTGGAACTGAGATAATTGGGATTATTTCTTTCCCCTGAAATTCACATATGCTGCCCAGGAAGTCTTGGGCTTCCCAGACCTTTCTTTCTTTTCTTTTTGGAATTCTGCATGTCCCAGCAATAATTTTCCAGTTCTAGCTCTGCCATCTCTGCTAAAAAAGAAGAGGGAGAAGTTGACACTTTTGGGTTGTGCTTGAAGCATTGTCCCAGATTTGGCACAGCTGTTAATTAGAGTCAAGAGTGCTTATTTGACCCATGTGGCTGCTTACAAGAATTGAGGGCTGTCTCTAAGGACCGTGTAAGAGAACTGAAAACTACCAAACATCATCTAGCTCTTCAGAATCCATTTAAGGGCAGGCAGGGATAGGGAAGCAATGGATTCCCTACAGTTCCTGGTCACCTAGGGACAGACTGATGTGGCAAAACAGGAGAATAAGGGACTCTTTCTTATTTTTCTTTTCATTGTTAATATAACTTTCTTGTCAGAGGCTCTCTTGGGGTACAAAAGTCCTAGGTAAACCTTGAAGGGGTGGGGTGTGTTTTTACTGTCTTATCTCGGAGTTACCCACCAAGAAAGGTGGAAAAGCATAGACAGGGAAACTCCCCAATCTGTCTGCTGAAGTTGATTGCGCATCATATCCCTTCATGTTCTCTACATCCCAGCCAAGCTGGATTACTCACTGTCCCCTCTATAGGATATTCTATGCCCATCTCTCATTTCTGTGCTTTTGCCCAGACTATCCGTCTCATGCCAGGAATGTTCTCCTTGCTTTCTTATCCCTCAGGCAGCAACAGAGAAACACTGGATAGAATGCTGGGCCTGCATTCAGATCACAAATCAGGTATTTACTGACTCTGGGTAGATCACTCAGCCTCTCTTTGCCTCAGTTTCTTCATTTGTAAAATAATAGCAACTACCTCATAAGGTGAGAATTAAATGAAATAATGGACATCTATTGTCTTTTTCAACCTTCAATTGTTGTTACATCGTTTTTCAATTGTATCCCAACTCTTTGTGATATCACTTGGGGCTTTCTTGACAAAGATACTAGAGAGGTTCACCATTTTACAGATGAGGAACTGAGGCAAAGAAAGTTAAGTGACTTGCCTAGGGTCACACAGCTAGTAAGTGTCTGAAGCCAGATATGAACTCATGAATTTAACAACAGTAGCAACAATAATTATGATCAGAATGCCTAGCTTTCTTCAAGACTCAGCTTATGTGGCATATCCCAAAAGAAGCCTTTCTTGTCCACTTAACTGCCTGTTTGCTACTTTCCTCTTCCTCAAATTATCAGATATATATTTCTCTGATTACATGCTGCCTGGCACATCCTTGTTAGAATGGATTTTCCATTTGTAAGCACCTAATATAATGGAATAACATTTAATTAAAAGGAAGGAAACTGAATAAAAATGAGAAAGAGCTTATGTAATACATAAAGATGTAGAATTGGTGGTGATGGTGTGAGTCTGTTGGTCTGTCACTAAACAAACATGCTCTTTAAAAAAATTTCTTTTTGTAGTGAATTTTTTTTTTTGGAGAGGGGAAGGCAGGGCAATTGGAGTTAACTGACTTACCCAAGGTCACACAGCTAGTAAATATGTCAAGTATCTGAGGCTAGATTTGAACTCAGGTCCTCCTGACTCTAGGGCTGGTGCTGTACTTACTTCACCACCTAGCTGCCGCTGCAGTGAGTATTTTTTTTTAACTGAACTTCAACAGTAGAATAAAGAACATTTCCAGACACACTGCAGAACCCAAAAGGACTAATCTATATGAAACTGTGAATTTCCATTTTATACTGCTGCTTTTTTACAAAAAAGTATATAAAAAATTTTACACATTATTTCCAAAACTGGCTGGCTTGTCTATGCTTCCTTCTATACTTCCTTCTCTTCATTTAAAAAAAAAGTTTCGGTGGTTCTCTTCCTTCCTTCCTTCCTTCCTTCCTTCCTTCCTTCCTTCCTTCCTTCCTTCCTTCCTTCCTTCCTTCCTTCCTTCCTTCCTTCCTTCCTTCCTTCCTTCCTTCTTTCCTTCCTTCCTTCCTTCTCCTCCTCCTCCATGTTCTTCTTCTTTGACATTACTATTGCTTATGCTTCACCTCAATTAAAAGCCAAGGCAGGATGGGGGGCGGGGAGGGGAGAAAAAAACAAAAAACGATCCTTCAAAAAAATAAGCATTACTAAGCAAAATGAATGCACACAGTGGCCAATATCCAGAAATATATGTTTTTACTAGAGGTGGGGAATCTGTGGTGTCAAGGCCACGTGTAGCCCCCTAGGTCTTAGGGTGTAGCTATTTGACTGAGTCCAAGTTTTACAGAACAAATCCTTGTATTAAGGGGATTTGTTCTATGAAGTTTGAATTCAGTCAAAGGGCTGCACCTGAGGACCTAGAGGGCCACATGTGGCTTCAAGGCTGCAGGTTCCCCACTCCTGCATACCTTGCACACACATTCCCTGTTGAACTTTATGACCCTGTAGTACATCGTTCGCTAGTTTTTCAGGGGAAGCAGGCAATTTGCCAAATAGTTGTCCAATCTTCTGTGCCATCTCCCTAGAGTAAGATGAGGGAAAACCTCTTCCTCCCCCCAATACTCCTTACCTTTTTGTCTTCCCTTCTGGTTGCCTCAGCTTTCTCAGCATCAACAAGGGTGTCTCTTCCCTTCACATCATCACACACATAATGATGATGCAGATAAAGGGTAAATATTTACCAAGTGACCACCAGAGACTCCCAAAGACTTTAAATTGTAGGACAATTTCTAATCCGCTTTGGAAGAGGGGGGTTTCCTCATTGCTAGTTCCTTCCACCAATGAAGTCATAGTGCAGACCAAAACAAATAAGCTGGAATTGCTTTAATGCATTAAAGTTGGCAAAGTGGCTTTACAAACATGATCTCATATCTCCATGCCTGAGCAGCATGTCATGAGGGTATGCATCCAGGGAATTTTATCTATTTTTACTCGTTTAAGGTCGATATTTGTTGAATATTCAGTAATAAAGGATAATTTTTATTCAAACAAGCTAAAGAAACTAAAATTTAACTAAACATTACAAAAAATTAACAATTAAACTTTACTATTAAAATGAGACACAAAATACTGAGTTTTTGAAGACATTAAAGTATATACCCTACACACTTAGTCCATAGGACTATACCCTCAGGGTGAACACTTTATTTTTCCCAGTTACTCAGATAGGAAAGGGAGAGGAAATGGGCACATATTCCAGGGCTCACTACATTAAAATGTCTTTCCCAAATCCAAATCCTTTGATAAGAGTCTTCAGAATCCTTTCCCTCCACTCACACATCCAGGACCACATCCTCCTTCCTCCCTCTACCTCACTGGAGTATTTAAAATTTGAGCATTTCAATGTAGTGAGTAACAAAGGAGGGCGTGGTCTTGGATATGTGACTGGAGGGAGAGAATTCTGAGGAGTCTTATCAAAGAATTTAGATTTGGGAAAGGCAAGGGCCTACTTTGAGATCTACAACCACTCCTTGAAGTGTGCCTGGCAAGTCTTGTATGAGCCTATTTCTGGGATGTAGCTGGTGCCACTGACCTGGTTATATTGTAGATTAAGAGGTCAATAGCATATTTAAGGTACTTCAAAAGTCAGTGTAGTTTTAAGCTTTCATAGCTTAACATTTTAAATTTAAATTAAAAAATTTAAGACAATTTGAAAGAAAGCGATTCAGTTTCCTGCCATGGTGCTGATATATTGTCCAGCTTTCACAGGCATACAAAAGTGAGGTCAGTACAACAGCTTTATAGATCTTCAGTTTGGTAGTCAGTCTAATGCTTTTCTCCCACACTTTCCTTTGGAGCCTCCCAAACGCTGAGCTAGCTCTGGCAATGCATGTGTCAACCTCATTATCGATGTGTACATCCCTGGAAATTATAATGCCAAGGTAAGCAAACTTAACCGCAGCATTCAAAACTTCTCCATTGTTCTGATTGTTCCACATATGGGTGTTGTGGTGCTGGCTGATGGAGCACCTATGTTTTCTTGGTGTCAATTGTTAGGCCAAAATTATCATAAGTAGCAGGGAAATGAGTCATGCTTTGGTGCATCTCAGCTTTAGAGGATGCATTGAGAGTACGATTATCTGCGAAGAAAAAATCCTGCACTAACATGCCCTCCGCTTTGGTCTTGGCTTGCAGCCTTTTCAAATTGAAGAATTTGCCATCAGTGCTGCAGCTGTTACTGATGCCATGTTCATTCTCATTGAAGGCATGGCTGAACATGGCTGAAAACATCATGCTAAAAAGCATGGGAGCAAGCACACAGCCTTGTTTCATTCCATTGGTGACTGGGAAAATGAGAGAGCAGGATTAGGTACCAGACGCTGAGGTCCTTTCTTGAACTCAACTATGAAGCATTCAAACTCTACTGCAGAGAGCATGACTATGATGGGCTGGCCATGTTGTTCAAATGCAAAATGTATGCTTGCTTAAAAGACTACTTTATGGAGAACTCATAAGGGGCAAGCACTCACATGGTGGCCAGAAGAAGCAATGCAAGGACACTCTCAGGGTCTCTCTTAAGGATTTTAGAATTGATTGAGTGATGTGGGAGACACTGGCACAGGACTGCCCAGCATGGTGTGCCCTCATCAGAGAAGGGGCTATGCTTTATGAGCAAAGCAGAATTAAAATAGCATAGAAGAAACAGGAGATGTGCAGTTAGAGAACCCACTCCAAATATTCACATGGACTATTTGTGCCCAACCTGTGGTAGGGCATTCTGAGCTTGTATTGGTCTGATCAGCCACTGTCAGATGCATTGTAACTTGATTCTAACATAGTGATGTCATTTTGGTCCTCTTCAACAATGAAGGACAACAACCAGCTCAAAACTATTAAAAATATAATTACAATTAAACAATATAATTAAATTAATAATTATATCTAACATATTCAAAATTAAATATTAACAACCTAATTGATAAAACAATTAGAACATGGTACATACACACATTTGTATACAGAATATGTATGTATGTGTATATGCATAAGTATATCAAGAAATCAGTCAATCAAAAGCATTTATTAAGTACCTACTATGTGTCAGGTGCTATGCCAGGTGCTGGGATAAAAAAATGAAGCAATCCTTGGAATTTATACGCTATCATATGTATGTGTGTATGTTGCACAAACATCTTAACCTCAAGATACAGTGGGAGACCTTGGCCTTTTCAAGCTAAGCTCTTTAACACATCTTAGGTAGCACCCATTCACCCATTCAGTGATTAAGGCCTAATTAAAAAAGTGAGGCAAAGAATGGCTTCTTTAAAAAAAAAAAGATCTAGGAGGGGAAAACTCTCAGATTTCTGGCCAAAACAGAAACAATTGTAATTTATATTCATTCTCAGCCAATAGTATTCCATCATAATCATGTAGCACAACTTGTTCAGCCATCCCCCAACTGATGGGCATCCCCTCAATATCCTATTCTTTGCTACTCCTAAAAGGGCTGCTATAAATATTTTTGTACATATAAATCCTTTTTCTTTTTCTTTAATTTCTTTGAGATATGACCTAGTAGTGATATTATTGGATCAAAGGATATGTATAATTTTATAGCCCTTTGGGCAGTTCTGAATTATTCTCCAGAATGGTTAAACCAGTTCACAACTCCACCAACAGTACGTTAGTAACCCTATTTTTCCACATCCTCGCCATCTTTTGTCATTTTCATTTTCTGTCATGTTGGCCAATCTGATAGATATGAGGTAGTACCTTGGAGTTGTTTTAATTTACATTTCTCTAATCAGTAGTGAAGGTAGCTAGCTGGCACAGTGGATAGAATGCTGCGCCTGAAGTCAGGAAGACTCTTCTTCCTGACTTTAAATCTGGCCTCAGACACTTACTAGCTGTGTGATTCTGGGCAAGTCATTTAACCCCTATTTGCCTCAGTTTCCTCATCTGTAAAACGAGCTGGAGAAGACAATGGTGAATTACTCCAGTATCTTTGCCAAGAAAACCCCAAATGGGGTCACAAAGAATTGACTGAAAATGACCAAAAAACAATCAATAGTGATTAAGAGCATTTTTCATATGGCTATTGATAGCTTTGAATTCTTCTAAAAACTGCCTGTTCATATCCCTTGACAATTTATCAATTGAGGAATGGCTCTTATTTTTACAAATTTGACTTGGTTCCCTACATTTTTTTGTGAAATGAGGCCTATCAGAGAAACTTGCTGTAAATTTCCCTCCCAGTTCCGGGCTTTCCTTCCAGTTTTAGCTGCATTTGGTTTTGTTTGTACCTTTAAGAATTTGGATGCTCTACTATTTGGTGCATATATTTCAGTATTTATATTGTTTTGCTGTCTATGATACCTTTTAGCAAAATGTAGTTTTCCTGATTATCTCTTTTAATTAGGTATATTTTAACTTTTGCTTTGCCTATCATGATTGCTATCCCTTCCTTTTTTAAAAACCTTAGCTGAGGGCAGGTAGGGGGCAAAGTGAGTAGAGCACTGGCCTTGGAGTCAGGAGGACCTGAGTTCAAGTGGCCTCAGACACTTGACACACTTTCTAACTGTGTGATCTTGGAAAAGTCACTTAACTACAATTGACCTGCCTTCCCCCTTGCAAAAAGGAATAATAATAATAAAAAAAAACCTTAGCTGAAGCATAACAGATTCTGCTCCAGTCCCTTATTTTAACTCTGTGTGTATCTTTCTGTTTCAAGTATGTTTCTTGTAAGTAACATATTGTCGGATTCTGGTTTCTAATCCATTCTGCCAATCACTTTCATTTTATAAGAGCATTCATTCTATTCACATTCAAAGTTATGATTACTGGGCAGCTAGGTGGCGCAGTGAGTAGAGCACTGGCTCTTGAGTCAGAAGGACCTGAGTTCAAATCCAGCTTCAGACTTGACACACTAGCTCTGTGACCTTGGGCAAGTCGCTTAACCCCAATTGCCCTGCTTTCCCCCCTCCAAAAGAAAAAAAAGAAAAACAAAAAGAGTCATGATTACTGTGTATTTCCCTCTATCCTATTCTATCTTTCTCTCTTTTTACCTCATCCTACTTCAAAAGTCTCCTTCCCATAATCTGCTCTTTCTTTGATCACCCATCCCCTTTTTCTTATGCCCTTCTGTAATGTCAAGCAAAGTGGGAATTTTCATTGTCTTTTGTTTTGGAAAGCTTCTCAGCACTAAGTGCCTTTGATTGAGTCTTGCCTTTGTTTGTAAGAAAACCCACACCCTTTTGCTAGTTAGGTCATGAGAGATGTGAAACCCTCAAGAGATGTGATGCTATTTGACCCTGAAGAAGTATATACATACTCTGAGGTTAGCATTTTGTTTGGGGCTCATTCATTGGAAGAGTGTTGGTGTGGAGACTCTGCGTAGCCGTTAAGGAGGCCCCCCCCCCCGCCCCGCTTTGAAAATTCACATGTTGGTGCTTCTCTTTCTGGTAACTATGTATGTATAGCTTTGGTCAGACAGCTAAAAGCCTGTCTGTGATTTGTGTTATTTGCTCTGTTTATATTTTCTCTGTTTGTAATTTCTGTTTATATTTGCTCTGAAGTTCAGGATGTTGACCTTTCCCCCTGAACTAAATGAATGGTATATGTATGTTCGATTAAAGTGAGATTGTAAAGCCCTTAAAGTTGCTTTCCTTGGAAAGGCAGATCCAAGAACCTGTGCTAGCAGCCCTCCTGTGTGTTCGTGTTATTGGTCTTACACTCCCACAGCAGCTGCTAGCAACATTTTTGTTATACCTCCCCTTGTACTTCTCTGTTGGTTAAGATAGGTTTCTATACCTAACTACAGGTGTGTGTATGTATGTGTGTACGTGTGTGTGTGCGTGTATGTGTGTGTGTATTCTTCCCCCTTTGAACCAATTTTGATGAAAGTGAAGTTCGAACATTGCCCACCACCCCCTCATTACCTCCTCCAAAGTAAAAGTTCTTCCTTGTGCAAATCTTTTATATAAGATAATTTTCCCTGTTCTTTTTCTCTCTTCCCCCTTCTCTCATTACACCCCTCTTTCCTACTCCTTAATTTTTTGAGATTATCCTAATAAATAGTTAAATTTTCAGTGTGAGCATTTACATCTCAGAAATCAGTGATCTATAAATCAGGGCTTTACTTATTGACTAGAAAAGAAAAGTTGTGATAATGCAGTTTAAAGTTAAAATTGTGTCACCCTTGCCCCCCATTTTCCCCCCCTGTCCCCACCATACACATCTAAACATCTACCAGCACAGCCCTGTACCACTCCATAAACATTGCTTGAGATAAACAGAACTTCAGTACTAGGCTCAGGGAATGGAGTCATCAGACTGGAGGTCTGGTGAATATAAGTTATTAGTAATGATTATGATGATGGTGGTGATAACTGGAATTTATATAGAACTTTAAGGTTTGTAAAGTGCTTTACCTCTGTTATCTCATTTGGGTCTCATAATACCCTTGGACATACCACTTTAATAGGCCATAGAGGAAATAATAGAAACATACACACACAGACATATATACATACATACATGGGCATGTACGTATGTATGTATGTATAGACCAGATAATACAGAGTGAAGGAGGTGTGTCCCATTGGGAGGGAGAAAACAATCAAGAGAGAGTGTCCTATATTTCACCCAAAGGGAAACTCCATGAAGTCTCCACAAAGTTAGGCACTACCAGCCCCTCTCATTACTTCCTAGAGTCTTTTCCTTCAGCAACCTGAAGTGGGATGGGCCTCTGACATCTTCTCTCTCAAAGCCACTTGATGTTTGAAGACTCGAAGCTTGAGGAATCTTGAATGGGGACTCCAGCTTGAAGAGTCCTAAGGAGGACTGGCAAAGGCTGAAGAGCTGTCCTTTTCACCAATTCCCCCCTAAACACACATCTCATGAAAGGCAAGATATTCATCTCTGCCAATAAGGAAAGTGTCTCATACCAATGAACTTTGAGACAAGGATTATACATACAGGGTGTCCCTAAAGTCTGGACCTGTAGGCAAAAATGCATATTTTCAAGAAATGAAATGAATGAAATTTTCAACAACATTTTGTTTAATTGAAATATTAACAAGTAACATCTTCAGTATGAATTCCATCATTTGTGATGCAAAGGTTGATGCCTTTTGCAAGATTCACATGAACTTGATTCAATAACTCCACGTTGCTGTTGATTGCCCATGTGTCCAGACTTTAGGAACACCCTGTATACTCTTTTCTTTAATTTCTTGGGATATCGGCCTAGAAGTGGTATAGCTGAGTTGAAAGGAACTTGCCAAATTTATGGGCATAATTTCAAGATCCTTATCAGAATGGATGGACCAAATTTGCTCTAGTACACCTTTTTTCTCATAGCCCTTCTAAGATTTGTCATTTTCTGCTTTGCCAGAATGGTAGGCATGAGATGGAACCTTAGGGTTCTTTTAATTTGCATTTCTCTATTAGTGATTAGAGCATTTTTTCATTACAGTTATTGATAGCTTGGATTTCTTCTTTTAAAAACTGTTTAAAGCTGTTGCCTATTTACCAACTTTGGAATAGCTCTTAGTCATATAAATTTGAACAATTTCCTTATATATCTTGGAAACGAGACCTTTATCAGAGAGATTTATTGCAAAGATTTTCCCCAATCACCTATTTGCCTCCTAATTTTTACTGTATTATATTTGTTTATGTAAAAAATTTAATTATATATAAGCAAAATTGTCTATTTTATCTTGTATGATCCTTCTTATTACTTATTTAGGAACAGATTCTTCCCCATCTGTAGGTCAGAAAGACAATTTCTTCCTTTCCCCATTAATTTATTTAAGATGTATGACCTTTTATATCTAGGTCATTTGGAGCTTTGTTTTGGTATATGGTGTGGATATTGGTCTACATTTAATTCATTTCAGACTACTGTCCATTTTTCTCAGTGGTTTTTGTCAAATAGTGAGTCCTTCCCCCAGCAACTAGAGCTTGGGGAGTTCTCAAACACTATGCTATCGTGTTTGCTTCTGTATGTTGTGTAACTAGTTCTATTGATCAACCTCTCTCCCTCTCCCTCTCCTTCTTCATCTCTCCTCCCCTTTGCCCCTCCCCACCCCAGTGCCAAATTATTTTAATGTTTACTATTCTGTAGTACAGTTAGAAATCTGGTATTGATAGACTCCCTTCTTTTCTACTTTTTTCACCATTACCCTTGGGATTTTTGATCTTCTAAAATATGAATTTTATTATTTTTCAGGATGTATAGATATTCTTTGGGCATTTTGACTGGTACTAGATAAGTGAATTAATTTATATTATAATTTTCATTATGTTGGTTTGATCCATGAGCAATTAATATTTTTCTACTTAGGTCTTTCTTTATTTCTGTAAAGAGTATTTTATCATCAGATTTATAAAGTTCCTAGGTGAACAGCAGTAGATACACTCCCAAATATATTATTGCTTCTGAAGTCATTTTGAATGAAATTCTCTTCCTAGTGCTTCCTTCTGGGTTTATTGATAATATGAAAGAATTCTGATGATTTATGTAGATTACATAGATTTATTTTATATCCTAAAAATTTGCTGAATTTATAGTTTCAGTTAATTTTAAGTTGACT
Organism: Phalanger gymnotis; assembly: GCA_028646595.1. NCBI lineage: Eukaryota > Metazoa > Chordata > Mammalia > Diprotodontia > Phalangeridae > Phalanger > Phalanger gymnotis. The sequence goes on along the minus strand of CM053625.1, from coordinate 159,669,690 downwards.
CTTCAGAGTTCTCTAAATATACCATCATATCATCTATAGCAATTTTGTTTCCTCTTTGCTTATTCCTTCAATTTTTTTCTTCCTCTTTTTGTCTTATTGTTATATCAAGCATTCCTAGCGCTGCATTAAATAGTAATGACGATAATGGTCATCCTTCCTTTATTCTTGATCTTATTGGAAAGATCTCTAACTTTTTTCCATTGCATATAATGTTTGCTCTTGGATTTAGATAGATATTATTTACTAAATTAAGGAAAAGTCTATTTATTTTTGTGATTTTTAAAATTTCTAAAGAGAACAGATATTGAATTTTGTCAAAAGCCTTTTAAAGCATTTTTGACATAATCATAATATTTTTATTATTTATATTGTTAAGATATTGTATTTTTAATCAGCCTTATGTTGCACCAACTATGCATTCCTCAACCTTGTCATAGTGTATAGAATTTCTAATATATTGTAGCCTATTTGCTAATATTTCATTTAAAATTTTCATATGTTCTTATTAGGGATATTGGGCCATAGTCTGTTTCTTTAGAGTTATCTCGTACCTTGTGACACTGTTAAGGGTTTTTTGTCTTCAAGGTCTTCTATTCTACCTACTGATAGATTGCACAACAGAGCTTGCAAAGGTTCTTTCCAACTTGAATGTTCAATGATTCTGTGAGTCCAATACTATGTCATGGTCACTATATGTATAAATCACAGATAAATAGATTTCACAATGAAAGAGACCATAGAGGTCATCCAGTCTAACATTCTTATTTTATAGGTGAGAAAATTGAAACCTAGAAATGGCAAGTGATTTGCCAAATCAAAGTCACCCTTTGTGTGTTGGAGCTAACTTGCACAGGCTCTTCATAACTAATTGTTAAGTTTTCAGAGTGAACATTTATATCTTGGAAATCAGCAAACACTATAAATCATGGATCGATTTATTGTTTTGCTGATTTTCTAGACAGGAAAGTGATGGAGAAAATATTAATGCAGATTAAACTTAAAAGTGTGTAAGGAATGCTTTTTTTCTCAAGAAAGCCAGTTGTTAAACCTTTACTAGCACACTCCTTGCACACACAAAGTAAAGTATGGAACTGTACTTTCCAGCCAACAAATGGATTGTAGACTAGATAATAAGTATTTTGTACTGCTCAGATAAAGAAATATAGGAAGGGTTTACCTTCCTTCTCTTATGATACCTTATGAATGATACTTTTTGTTACTTCAGTATTGATAGCTGTCATGGAAGAGCGATTACATTTTTTATGGTTGGCCTAGAGATCAAAATTAATAGTTGTAAGGTATGCAAAGAAGCAAATTTAGAAGTGATTTTATGAAAACTTTTTAAAGATTAGAGCTCTCTTAAATGAAATGATATGGAAGTAGTGAGTTCTCCATCATGGAAGGTCTTAAAACTAAGGTTTGTAGGGTATGTTTGCAGAGGGAATTCTTGTTCAGTTATGTATTATTAGGATAGAGTGCCTCAATGGTTCCTTTCAAATGTGGGATTCTGGGATTCTATGTGACATAAAGGTCTGTTAAGCAATATTTGATAAATGAGCTTAAGTTTTTATTTAGGAGTTATGCATTGTTCCAAATTCTGTACCATATTGTTTGGCAATTAGAGTTAGATGTTGTAGTAGCAATTTAGATTTTAAGATCTTTCCCACCCATTAATAGGCCATATGGAAATGCCAAAAATGCCGAGAGAGAGAGAGTGAGAGAAAGAGCCATTACGGTTGCTAATGGCTGCTATAGCCATCATTATGATAGAAGTGAACAGGCTGACTTAGTGGTGCTGTGAGTTTGTTTTGGGGAAGACCCCAGCAGGGGGTCTGAGGGGTTTTGGGATGGTGAGGCTCCGCGTTGTGATATCATGTTTTAAGTTCCTTGCTGTTATGCTGAGGTGGGCTAATTGGCTGTGGGAGCTGAACATTTGGTTATGGGATATGGTTCTCTAGTGTCTGAGTAAATGTTATACTTCTTCTACCTTCTTTATGGAGAGTCTCTCATACTTTGCCATACAGAACTACATAGGCATTTTGACAATTATCATCTACATTGTTATTATTGCCTTACTGATACAGATGTCTGCTTTTATTTAAGTAAATGAGAGGCACCTGGTGGCTCAGTGGATAGAGAGCACTGATCCTGGAGTCAGGAAGACCTGAGTTCAAATCAAGTCTCAGATATTGTGTGACCCTAGGTAAGTCACTTAACCTCTGATTGCCTGACAAAATAGATCCACTGTATCCACTGGAGAAGGAAATGGCACTCCAGTATCTTTTCCATGAAAATCCTGAATGGGGTCATTAAGGGTCAGACATGGCTGAAACAACTGAATAACATGTAAGTAAATGAGTTACCTTTGCTAGAAAAAGAATCAACTATGAGAAGGTTGTATATACTTACTTTTCATAATTATCCATACCTGAGGAATCTCATATTATTGGACATACATAGCCATAAAAGTAGTCCCAAGGTGTAGGAAAGTTGCTTAGAAGGACACAACTTCTATAGAAATAACTTTCTAATACTTGTAAAGTGCTTACCACAGTGTCCAGAACATAATAAATGCTATTTAAATGTTAGCTTTTATTATTACACACACACACACACACACACACACACACATTTCTAGTTAAATTGGACAATATTATTTCCAATATTTTTGGGAAAAAAACTTTAATTTATTTAATTACATGAAAATCTTCCAAGTCAAAGAACATTTCTGCGCAATGGTACATTTCTCCCTAGGGTTATAAGCTTTTGTGAAATTTCTCTTAAGCTTTGCGTGTTCAACTTGGATAAAGGCTACCAAAACATTAAATTGCTTTTCAAGACACTACTATATGACATTACTGGAGAGGCCCAAAAAGGAAATACCTAGGGATGATTTTGAATACTTCCATTATTCTCCACTGGACTGGTGAGTATTGTGTTGATTTGAACAGAGGAAATAGAGATGGATACGCTATACATACAAACATACATACATACATACCCACATACACACATACACATATATGAGGATGACAGTTTCCTTCTTTCATGTTACACAAAGTCTGTAGGACCAGTAGAAAGGACGATGCTATTTTTTCGGTACTTTTTCACATTTGCTCCTTTAACTATATGTAACAATCTTCCAAGCCAAAAACTATGCTTTGGCGGTACAGACCCATTGGTGGGAAAGGCTTTTTTCCTTCCTTCCTTCCTTCCTTCCTTCCTTCCTTCCTTCCTTCCTTCCTTCCTTCCTTCCTTCCTTCCTTCCTTCCTTCCTTCCTTCCTTCCTTCCTCCCTCCCTCCCTCCCTCTCTCTCTTTCTTTCTTTATCTATTTATGTGTGTATTTATGTATTTATTATGTGTTTATATATGTATGTATCTATGTATGTATGTATGTATGGCAATGTTTCATTGTTGAAGATTGCTTGTGCAATTTGGAGCTCCATCTTGGGAAATGTTTGTTTCTGCTGAATGAAAAGAACAGTACACATAGCAATTGCAATAATGTAAATTAAAGCAACACTAAAAAGCATCCAAATTCAGATTGAATGCAATGACTAGTTTTGGTTGCAGAGACCTGATAATAAATATACTTCTTTGTTTTTGGTAGAGGGTGTGGTGAACTACACAGAGGCAGAATGTTGCATGTGCTGTCAGATACAATTGCTGTGACAGTTTGTTTTGCTTAATTGTTTTTCTTTATTGAAAGGAATAACCTGTAAAGGGTGGTTTATTGGGAAGTAAGAGAGATATAGAAAAAAAAATTCTTTTAAAATGTTCATTTCTCCTTCATGAAACTACCATGATTCTTATGTGACATTCAAATAGTATAAGTTTTCTCCAGTAGAGTATCATTGATGCTATAAGGAAATGGTCTCAATAATTTCTAGTTAGATAAATCATTTCACTCCTCTGACTTTCATTTTTCTCACCTACAAAATGGGGACAAAAATATTTTCCAAAACAAAAACAAAACCAAAACACAAAACCAAAAAAATTTCCACCATCTACCTTGTGGAAAGAGTTTCATAATCTATAAAGTGCTTTAGACATTTGGGTTTTTATTATTCTTATAAGACAAGTGGACTGGCTATGTAACAAGAGCAAGAACCAATGGATGGATAAATCCAAGTTATGCCCTGCTATCTATGAAATAAAAAAGACCTAGAGAAAGGGCTCTAGCATAGCAGCTAGATTTTTGAAAAGGCCTATGAGAGAATATGGACAAACATTTCACCATGACTATAAAGCAGGGCTGAATTATGAATTGTAATGGTGGTAAGAATGCCCATGTTGATGAAATTATGGGTCTGCTGAAATTGTGAAGGCTAAGAGAGGTATAAAGTGCCACGCGTGGTCAGAAGAGACAATAACTGTCAACTTCCTGAAAGAGGGAATAAATGATGTGGACCTTAAGGGACATGTAGGACTTCATCAACAAAGAGGGGTATTAGGTAAATTTTTAAACAGATCTCCATAAGTGGCATAGACTGCCTTAGGAAGTAGTGGGTCTTCAAGTAAATGGGGGTGACCGCTTGTCAGGTGTGTTATAGAGAAGTTACTTGTTTGCATACTGGGTGGAGAAGCTGGTTTCTTCCAGCTCTGAGATTCTGTGGGTGGACAGAATGCCAGATGTAAGCAATGGCATGAATAAAGGTGAGGAGGAAAGAATGTGTAGGATATGTTCATACTGAACGATCCAGTTTGATTGGATCACAGATTATATAAAGGGGAGTAATGTGAATTAAGGTTAGAAAGGAAGGTTGGTGCCACATAACAAAAGGCCTTGAGTGCCAGGCTAATAAATTTATACTTAATTCAGTAGAGTGGGGGAGTAGCTGAAGAGTTTTGTTTGTTTAGCAGGGGAGGGAAATACCACGTATTTGGAAACTAGTGCTGTATAGAATGAATTACAGAGGGAATATCCTAAAAAGAGTGAGACTTGTGGTGGATGTTTCAGTAATCCTGGTGAGATATGAATGAAGGCCTAAACTAGTTAGGGGCAGGAAGCATGGAAAAGAGGAAACAGAGGCGAGGAACATTGTAGAGGTAGATTTCACAGGACTTGGCAACTCGTTTTGCGGTGGGTATTGAGGAAGAGAGAGTAACAATGCATCAAAGATGATACCAAAGGCAGTATTACAAGAAAGTCAACAGGCTGGGACTCTGGGAAACATTGCTGAGAGCTGAAACAATTGATGACAATCAATCAGCTAGGTGACACAGTGGATAGAGCACTGGGCCTTGAGTTAAGAAGACATGTGTTCAAATTCAGCCTCAGACACTTACTAGCTGGGTGACCCTGGGCAAATCACTCAACCAATGTCTGCTTGTTTCCTCACCTGCAAAATGGGGGTAGGGGAGGGAGGGAGAGGAGAAGGGAAGATCTCCCAAGCTTCTTATGAGCTTCAACTGAGATGATATTTGTAAATCACTTAGCATAGTGCCTGGAAGAGAATGAGTACTTAATAAATGCTCATTCCTATTCTATGTTAAGCTGAATTACACAACTTCCAAAGAGTTCTTCATTTGCCTTTCGAGATGTAGACATGTCTAGAAACAGAATAGGCTACCTTGGCAGGTGATAGGTCTTTCCTGGCTGGAAGTTTTCAAACAGATCTTATTGCTATGGGTTGGACTAGAAGTCTGCTGAGATCTCTTCCAACTCTAAAATTCTCTGATACCATGACTGTGCGATGGAAATATCAAGCAAATTGCTCAAGATAGGATCATAAATTTAGAGCTGGAAGGACCTTACAGGCCAGCTGGTCTAACTCACTCATTTTAACAGATGAAGAAACAGCTTGAGAGAGATGAAGTGACTACAAAATCACAATGGTAGTAAGCAGAAGATCTAAGATTTGAACTCCAAATTCAGAGTCCTTTCCATTACTACACCATATTGTCTCCAACATTGGATAGTTCTTCTGGTACAAGTTGGGCTCTTTAACAGGGTTTTTGTCTGGTTCAAGTGAGATGATGTATGCAAAGCACCATTCCAATCTCAGAGTGTTATATAAATGTCAGCTGTTATCACAGTTGTTGCAATCTACCAATCTGTTTGTGAGATTGAGGCACTGAAGGACTAGGAGGACAAGAGGTAGTGTCAAGGTTACTGAATCTCTTTCCTATTTTCTCTGTAGTGGGGTCATCTGATAAAGGGGAGTAGTCGGTCCTCTAGCACCAGAGGTAGGGAACCTGTGGCCTCAAAGCCACATGTGGCCTTCTAGGTCCTTGGGTGCAGCCTTTTGATTGAGTCTAAGTTTTACAGAACAAATTCTTTTATGAAGGATTCACTTCTGTGAAGTTCGGATTCAGTCAGAGGGCTGCACTTGAGGACCTAGGGGGCCACATGTGGCCTTGAAGCCTGCAGGTTCCTTGCCCCTGAGCCTTTCTCCTAAGATCCTTAGGACTGCTAAGGGAAGGAATAAGCATTTATTAAGTACTGTGGACGAGGCACTGTACTAAGTGCTTTGCAAAGATTATCTCATTTGATCTTTGTGACAATCTTGGGAGGTAGGGGCTATTATTAGCCCCATTTTACATTTGAGGAAACTGAGGCAGACTGAAGTTAAGTGATTTGCCCAGGGTCGCCTAGCTGGTAAGTGTCTGAGACTGGATTTGAATTCAGGTCTTTCTGACTCTTGTCCCAGTGTTCTAGCCACTGCACCACCCAGCTTTAAGCTAAGAGGCAATGTGACTTGGTGATTAGAATGCCAGACTCAGAGTCAGGAGGACTTGGGTTCAAATTTCAACTGATATTAGCTTGATGACCCCAGGTAACCTCTGTGTGCCTCGGGTACTTCACTAAGGCTCAGAAAGGCTATCAGATACAGGCAGTTTGGTGACAGGTGGAGACTGGCCTTGATGGGGAGAAAGCATAAGGGTGTTTGATGAAAAGCAAAGGAATGCACAGCAGGATAGATTGATACTTTCGGGGTACCTTGCTTCATCGACTGTAGTGGGGAGGATAGGCTGGAATTGGGTCCCATCCCCATGTATCATTATTGTGGTGTGTTAAGTGTCTTTGTGGATGTCTTGTGTTGTCAGTTAGTCAACAAGTATTTATTAAGTGCCTACCAAGTACCAAATACTATGCTGAGCTCTGAAGATACAAAGAAATAGTAAAGACACACAAACAAACAAAACCACCCAGTCTCTGCTCTCAAGGAACTCACAGTCTAATGGGTGAGACAACATAAAATAACTATGTACAAACAAACTATGTAGATAGGATAAATTGGAGATAATCAAAGGAAGGAAGGCATTAGAATTAAGAGGGGTCGGGGAAGGCTTCTTATAGAAGGTGAGATTTTACCTGGGACTTGAAGGAAGCCAAGGGAAGCCAGGAGATGGAGATGAGGGAGAGCATTCTAGGCATGGGGGACAGCCAGAGAAAATGCTCAGTATTGGGAGGTGGAGTTTCTTGTTCAAGGAATAGCCAGGAGACCAGTGTACTGGATTGCAGAGTAAACGTGAAGAGGAAAAAGATGCAAAAAAAAAAAAAAACCAAAACCCAAAATGGAGAAGTAGGAGGCGGCCAGGTTACATTAAAAGCCAAACAGAAGATTTTATATTTGATCCCAGAAGTACTAGAACAATAGAGTAATAAAAATAATATTAGTATCACTGGAGTTTATTGAATAGGAGGAGACATGGGCAGACCTGTGCTTTGGGAAGATCAGATTGACAGTTTAGTGGAGGATGGACAGGAGTTAGGAGAGACTTGAGGAGCAAAGAGCAACAAGCAGGCTAGTGCAATAGTCCAGATAGGGTCCACCTTCATGGTTTGTGCTGCTTCAATAACCCCACCCAACAAATGCGATGACTTGCCGATATTAAAGAGAGATAGGAAAAAATACCTCATTGTGGTGTGGAGGTGACTCTGGGCTTTCAAAAACTGTATTTCTCAATAGAGGCCAGGCTCTGGTAGGTCGAACCAAACTGGAAAGAGCCTCAATAAAAGGTCTGATGAGAGAGAGAGAGTATTGTACAAGGACCAGCCTGTTCAATAACAGGTCTGATAGAATGTGTGTGTGTGTGTGTGTGTGTGTGTGTGTGTGTGTGTGTGTGTGTGTGTGTGTGTGTGTGTGGTAACTTATCTGCAAAGTTCACAAACGCTTATCACCAATTTGGTGGTATGAATAATTTCCAGGCATTGCATCTCTTAAAGATCATTTGCTAGGCTATAGAGGGGAAATGATTGGGTCAGTGGTAAAGGTCAAGGACAAAAGGACAAAAGGCTCAAGGAGAAAGACAAAAGTCATAAAATATTGAATATAAAGAATGAATGTCAAGAATATTTCTGGTAATAAGATACTTCAGGCCTAGGAGCCAAGAGAACTGTCTTTCTTTCACTAAGGAATTTAGCTTCCCTAGGTGCAGATTCCTATGACATGGATTGTCAGAGTCTCACAGTCTCTGAGGAGAAGAACCTTCTAAGGGAGACCGAAGGGGCCACCAAAATCCCAGTTTTAGCTGGCCTTGTGAATAGGTTCATTATAGTATTATTCTTTGTGCCTGAGACCTTAGGAAGGTTAACAACTTGGTCTGAGACACAACTTCTACATGCATTCACTCCCCTGACCCCCAACTCATTTCACCCACCCCTGGGAATACTAGCGGGAATACTCATAGCAAAAGCTAAAAATGCCCACTGACATGAAGAAAAAGATATCAGATGGCCACAGCTACACTGTATCATTGCAGTAAGATCCCAGATATCTTAGTCTACCTTTCCTTCAATCACTATCACATTCTCAAAGTTAACAAGTCAGTCATTAAGCATTTATTAAGTGCTTACTGTATACCAGACACTGCACTATGTATTATGGATATGAAGATAGGTAAAAACATAATCTCTTCCCTCAAGAAGCTCACATTTCAAATAGGAGAAACAAAAATGCAAATAGCTATGACATTCAATATATATGTAGGTTTTGTAATCTCAGATGGGATGTACTAGCAGTAGGAGTTGGGGAGGGATGGGGGAGGGTAGAAAAGAATCAGAAAAGATCTTCTTAGGGAAGCCAGGAGGTGGAGGTGTGGATGGAGAGCATTCCGGGCATGAGGGACAGACAATAAAAACTCAATAGATCTGAAGATGGAGTAGCTCTTGGGAAGAACAGCAAGGAGGTCTATGCCATCAAATTGTAGCATACCTGGAGGGAATTATGTTGTAAAAAGGCTGGCAAGATAGGAAAGGTTGAAGTTATAAAGGGCTTTAAAAAGCAAAGGATTTTCATTCATCCATTCAATATTTATTAGGTACCTACTATGTGCCAGGTATAGAGCTAAGAGCCATGTTTTATATTTGATCTTGGAGGTAATAGGGAACCACTGGAGTTTTTGAGTAGAGGATGACATGGTGAGAGCTGTGCTTTAGGAAGATCACTTTGGAAGCTCAGTGGAAGATGGACTAGAGTAGGGAGAGACTTGAGGGAGGGAAAGCAAGTAGAAGGCTATATCAATTAGTCCAGGCATGAGGTCCTGAATCATGATGGTGGCTGTGTCCAAGGAGAGAAGGGGACCTATGTGAGAGATGTTTTGAAACACCTAGAACATCTATTTGGAAACAATAGACAGGACAATTAGTGAGAGACTTCAAATACCAGCAGTAAAAACCCGGCATCTTTCTGTTATGTTGGTGTTGTTGATTATCCTTTGTTTTTGAAGAGGACTAATGACGTTGACTTTCTATAATGTTAATGGAATAGGAAGATCTTCCCTGTCCATTAATAGGCCTATGTGACCTGCTTTGAGCTCTGGTCCAACTCACAGCTGTGATATATCACATAGAGTCACATAGAGCCTACTGGAGGAGGGAAGCTTGCTTAGGTGAGGCTTGCTTATAGGAAGGTTTTCACACCTTTTGGTACTAAGTTGATTAGGCACTGAGTTACAAGGGTTGTGATGCCTTCTGGCTCTGAGAAGTGTATATATACTCTGAGTTGGTATTTTATTTTGAGGGTTCGCTTATGAGAATGACTTTTTCATTTCCTGGTCAAGACTCTGAGTAGCTGTATGTTTAGACCCCCAACTGTTCAGATGTAAAGGCTCTTTCAATCCAGTGATGTATGTAAAGTATGTAGCAATATTGCTTTGATTAGGCAGTTAGAGCCCTGCCTGTTGTTTTTTGTGTTAATTTCTCTGCTTGTATTTTCTCTGACATTCAGGGTGCTGACTTTTCTCCTGAATTAGTGAGTGTAATTAAAGAAGATTGTTAACCCCTTTAAAAGCTATCTGTCCTTTAAAAGCAAATTAAAGAACCTGTGCTAATAGGCCATCCTGGGTATGCTAGGGTGCTTGCTGTTACACTTGTGTTGAACTAGATTTAAGTATCAACTTTGTTGTGATGTGCTGACTATAGGCAGCTCTCATGTGCAAGAGAACCTAATGTGCTTCATTAGTTCAGAGCTACTGAACACCAATGCTGCCCAATTATCCCTATAGGAATCTCAGGAGGATTATCTCTCTGTCGTTCTAACACTTGGTCTCAGTTTCCCCAAACATTAGATTAGATGCTCTTAAGGTCCCTACAAGCTATAAAATCCCATGAATTTGAGTTTTTTACATAGCCCCTTTTATGTGTTAGGTATCTGAAAAAAGATACCAATATTAATAATAATTAGCATTTATCTAGCACTTTAAGGTTTGCAAAGCACTTTATAAAAATTATCTCATTTTATCCTCACAAGAACCCTGGGAGGTAGGTCCTATTATCATTCTTATTTTTTACAAATGAGGAAACTGAGGTAGAGAGGATAAATGACTTGCCCAGGGTCATAGTTAATGTCTGAAGCTGTATTTGAACTGAGATTGTCCTGATTCTAGGTATAGCATTCCATACGCTCTGCCTCCTAGCTGCCAATGTATCAGTGAGAAGAGAAATTCAAAGCGTGCACTTCAGTAAAGAGAAGATAAAACTATTAAACTATTTATGTCGTTCTTATGGTGACAGAGGACTAGAAACAAAGTATGTGCTCACTAATGGGGTAAAAGCTAAACAAATTTTGAACAAGAATATGGTAGATTATAATAATGCTATAAAGAATGACAAATATAACCTAAAGACTCCAGTTACTGCCATAAGAACTCATTAACAAACAATGTTGGGAAAACTAGAAAATAGTATGGCAGAAACTAGGCATAGACCAACATCTTACACCCTATACAAAGATAAAGTCAAAATGGGTACATGATTTAGATATAAAGACCGATACTATAAGCAAACTAGGAGAGCAAGGAATAGTTTATCTGTCAGATCTATGGAGAAGAGAAGAATTTATGACCACACAAGAGATAGAGAGCATTATGAAATGCAAAATGGATGATTTTGATTACATTAAACTGAAAAGTTTTTGTGAAAACAAAGCCAATGCAACCAAGATTATAAGGGAAGCAGAAAGCTGGGATACATTTTTTTTTTTTATAGCTAGTGTCTCTGATAAAGGCCTCATTTCTAAAATATATAGAGAACTAAGTCAAATTTATAAGAATACAAGTCATTTCCCAATTGATAAACAGTAAAAGGATATGAACAGGCAGTTTTCAGAGGAAGAAATCAAAGCTATCTGTAGTCATATGAAAAAATGTTCTAAATCACTATTGATTAGAGAAATGCAAATCAAAGTGACTCTGAGATACCACATCATATCTATTAGATTGCCTAACATGACAAAACAAGAAAATGATAAATGTTGGAGAAGATATGGGAAAATTAGAATACTAATGCATTGTTGGTAGAGTTGTGAACTGATCTAACCATTCTGGAGAGCAATTTGGAACTATGCCCAAAGGGCTATAAAATTGTGCATACCCTTTGACCCAGCTTCTACCACTTCTAGGTCTGTATCCCAAAGAGATCGTAAAAATGGAAAAAGGACCCACATGTACAAAAATATTTATAGCAGATCTTTTTGTGGTGACAAAGAATTGGAAATTGAAGGGATGTCCATCAATTGGGGAATGGCTGAACAAGCTGTGGTATATGAATGTAATAGAATACTATTGTGCTATAAGAAATGATAAGCAAGTAGACTTCAGAAAAATCTAGAAACCTGTATGAACTGGTGCTGAGTGAAACGAATAGAACCAGGAGAACATTGTACATGGTAACAGCCACATTGTGTGATGACTGACCTTGACAGACTTAACTCTTCTCAGCAATGCAAGGATCTAAGACAACTCCAAAAGACTCATGATGGAAAACGCTATCCACATGCAGAGAAAGAACTTTGGAGTCTGAATGCAGATGGAAACATACTATTTGCTCTCCTTTTCTTTTGTTGTTTTGTTTTGTTTCTTCTTTCTCGTGGTCCCTCCCATTAGTTCTAAATTCTTTACATCATGACTAATGTGAAAATATGTTTAATAGGAATGTATAAGTAGAGCCCATATCAGATTGCATGCCATCTTGGAGACGGGGTAGGAGAGGGTAGGGAAAAAATTCAAAACTCAAAACCTTATGGAAATGAATGTTAAAAACTAAATTTTTTTCTTTTAAAAAAAGAATGACACATATGAGGAATTTAGAGAAATGTGGGAAGACTTAGATGAACTGATGCTGAATGAAGAAAGCCAGACAAGAGACCAATAAGCACAATATCTATGATAATGTAAATGAAGACAACTCTAAAAGGCAATCATCTCTCATTAATTGTAATGATCTGTCATGGTCACAGAGAATAGATGATGAAACATATATCTCTCCTGAAAGTAGGTGGCACAGTGAGTAAGAACACTAGAGTTGAAGTCCAGGAAGGCCATTAGTTTAAGTCTTCAGTCACTCACTAGCTGTGGGACCCTGAGTAAGTCATTTAACCTCTATCCGACTCAGTTTCCTTAGCTGTAAAATGGGGACAACAATAGCACCTACCTCACAAAATTGTTGTGAGGATCAAATGACATAACAAGTTCAGGACTTTGCAAAACTTAATGTGCTATATGAATGTTATTTTTGTTGTTGTAATTATCCTGGTAGAGAGATGAGGGGATACACAGTGTTTCAAATTCTGTCTCTTTGTTACAAGGGAGAGTTCATTAGAGGAGGAAAGGAGTGCATATGTAAAGGGACCAAATTGTAAAAAGCATAAAGTATTGAGAAAATAATTTTCTTGTTTTTAAAACGCCAGCTATTGAGTTAATTCTTCATAATGATTACTGAAGTGTGCTGTTATTAAACTTTAGTGTGTTAGTTGTACATCCAAAATATATCTTTTGCACAGCTCTTTAAAAAACAAAACAAATCTGCGGTCTAAGCACAGTTGAAGACTATGTATCTTTCTTCATAACAAAGAGACAAATTTGAATCCACAGAATCTGTTATCCGTTTCCATAGTTACTTGGTTGATTTGTCTAGAAAACCTCAAAGTTCAAGGCCTACCAGAGTTTATATTTAATATGAGATTTATTTTTAAAAAGTTGAAAAATGTTTTAAAAGCTGATATTATTAAATGACAAATACTTTTCATAAGTACCAAAGTACAATAACAAATTTAAACTATTTTTAAAATTTTATGGCACGATGTACATGCCATTAACATTATTGGTGATAACAGTATTATTTTAAAAAAATATCTCATTGCTATTTTCCTACAGTCTATCCAGACAGAGTTAAATATTTGTTGTGATGGGGGGTATTGCCAATTGAGTAAAACATAATGGGCCTTAGTTTTTTAACCAATTTCATTTAGCTGCCCACTGCATTCTGCCTCATTTCTTGTTAGTCTGCACCTGTGGTTTCTTTTATGGAGCACTCTCACTGTGGAAATTTGCTCTAGTATCATAGTTTGGCAATTCACACATAGGTTTATCTTCCTTGTGAGTTGCCTGGGGGTACTGAGAAATAGAAAATGACTTCCTCAAGATCACACAGCTAGTATGAATTAAAGACAGGACTTGAGGTGAATTCTCTGGAAGAATCCTCCCCCTCCTTCAGTCCTCCAGATTACCTCTGAATCCTTCTTGCACATAGTTGGTTACATGGTATCTTCCCTATTAGAATGTGAACTCCTCGAGGGTAAAGATTATGTTCTTGCTTTTTCTTTGATGTTTGATGCTTAACATGGTCGCCAACATATAGTAAGTGCATAATAAATGCTTCTTGACTTGACTTTGCCACTCAGATCATTCTTATAGAGTTTCTTACCTCTGTGGACTGTGCTATCAATAAAGATGTGAGTTTTAAGTGAATATTCTTCCATATTCATCTCATATGCAGGATTTCTTCCCTGTGGCTACTCTGTGGTGAATATGAAAGATTTTTCCTTGGAGACAAGCATTTTTTCACAGCTCTTTGAGAGCAAAAGCTATTTTCATTTTTGTCTTTGTACCTTCAGCTTCTAGCACAGTGCCTGGCATGTAGTAGGCACTTAATAAATGCTTTTACTTGTTTACTTGCTTGATGGATCATTGGCAATTTTTTTCCTCCATGTGAGTTTTTAGGTAGATGAAACTGGGATTTCCAGATGGAAGTAATCTTATGTTATGACATTTGTAAGGCTCCCAAATGTATCTTTCAATTGTCTATTGTTCAATGTCTCGGTTTTCCATTTTAGCCTTTGTTCTACAATTTCTGCACCATTACCTTTGACTAATCATGTGCTTTTCATTAGTTTCACTAAGTTGGAGTTGACTTTCTTCAGGACAATAATCTGTTTCATTTTAAAATCAAAGCTTATTACTCACTTCTTCTAGGGGTACCATATGTCTAGAAAAGAAGCTATTTTGGGTACTACAGGTGTACCAAGTCATGAAAGATATGGCAGCTGGTCCACTTTATAATGTTGTTACAACATATGACAAGATAGGAAATTATGATACAATTTGTTGTATAGTATTATATACCCAGATTCAATCTTGCAAACATGCCTTTTGAAACCATAGTGCTACGTGGGAGGCATTTATTTTTCATTCAATCTAATTTGAAAACACTAAACACTTGGGCAGGTAGGTGGCACAGTGGATAGAGCACTGGACCTGGGCTCAGGAAGACCTGAGTTCAAATCTGGCCTCAGACACTTATTACCTGTGTGGCTCTGGGCAAGTCACTTTACCCTGTTTGTCTCAGTTTCCTCATCTGTAAAATGAGCTGGAGAAGGAAATGGCAAACCATTCTATATCTTTGCCAAGAAAACCCCAAATGGGGTGACAAAGAGTGGGACTTAATTAAAACAACTGAAGGACAACAGCAATGACTAAACACTTGCTGTGGGCTGTTTGTTTATCTTGCATACTGGTTGGAGAACTGACCATGAAGTAAGGAAGACCTGGGTTTAAGTCCTGCCTCTAAAACTTGCTGGCTTGGGAGACCTCAGTTAGTCATTTAATTTCTCAACGCTCCAGAGAGCACTCTAAGAGTATAAATTGGAGAAGAAGGCTGACTTAAATCAGCAGAGTGGCTTTCTTCACTATGAATTCCCCACACCAATGAAATCCCAGGTCTGGACTAAAAGTTCTATGCTAATTAGTTTGTCAGCTAGCATTTATTAAGTGCCTGCTGTGTGCCAGGCACTGTGTTAAACATGGGGGATGCAAAAAAGGGCAAAAACTGGTCTCTTTTTTCAAGGAGATCACATTTTAATGGGGGAGACTACATGCAAACAACTATGTAGAAACAAGGCAGGATAAATTGGGAGCAGTCTCAAAGGGAAGGTATTAAGATTAAAGAGTACTGGGAAAGGTCTCTTGTAGGAGGTAGGACTTTCTTTGAGACTTGAGGGAAGCCAGAGAAGCTAAGAGGTGGAGACAAGAAGGGAGTGCATTCCACACACACAGGGGCAGCCAGTGAAAATGCTTTAAGTCAGGAGAAAGAGTGTTATGGTTGAGGAACAGCAAGGAGGCGAGTGTCACCAGATTGCAGAGTCAAGTGCAAAAAGATTGGAAAGGTAGGAAGGGTCTAGATTTAATGCTTCAGATCCCCAGAGCTGTGTAGAAGAAAAAAATTGGAAGAGTCATAAGATCATAAATTCACACTAGAAGCCACCTCAGAGGCCATGTAGTCCAATTCACTTATTTTACAGATGAAGAAACCACAATTTGCTTTGCTGTTCCTCAATTGGCAGGCATCTACTTTGTTTCAAGTTCTTTGCTATTATAATAAGCACTGCTATAAATATTTTGATGTATATGGTGTCCTTCTTATCAATGACTTTCATGGATTACAATCCCAGCAGTGGAATCTTTGGGTCGAAGGGTATGGAAGTTTTAGTTTCTTTACTTACAACATTCCAAATTGCTTTCCAAAATGGTTGGACTGATTCACAACTCTGCCAACAATGGCTTAGTGTGTCCATCTTTCTAACTTTGTATGCCTCTTTAACTTTGACCATTCCCATCTTTTGTCATCTCTGTCAATTTTATAGGTCACTAGACAACCTGGCCTCACTGTTGCTACACTACGTTGTTTGACCCTTTGTTTAGCCACAAGTATATAAATCAAGGTTTAGTCACACTAATATGGGTCCCCCCCACTAGGGGCAGGGCCTTGGCATATGTGTCTCATCTACCTCCTTGCTTACAAGCTGTTTCCCTCACTTTGAAATTAAACTTCTGTTTGATTCCTAACTCTTCTGTGTGTAGCCTACTCTGTTCGTCTCTGACCATCCATGGGTTAGAGGCTGGTTTGGTCTAGTTGATAATATATTATGCCACTGGGAATAATGCTATGGGATTTACTCTAATCACTCTATATCCCGGAGGCAGCCAAGTAGAGGAGTGGATAGAGTGCTGGGCCTAGAATCTGAAATACCTGAGTTCAAATCTATCCTCAGATAGTTATTGGCTGTGTGACCCTGGGCAAATCTCTGAGCCACTCTCTGCCTCAGTTTCCTCTTCTGTAGAAAGGAGACAGTCATAACACTTACCTCTCATGCTGGTTTTGAGGATAAAATGAAATTATATATGTTAAGCTCTTTGTAAACCTTAATGTGCTTTATAAAGTCTTAAAGCTATATAAATGCTAGCTATTATTATTATTATGGCAGTTAGGTAGCATAATGGCTAGAGTGCCAGGCCTGTAGTCAGTAAGACCTGAGTTCAAGTCTGACCTCAGACACTAGCTTTGTGACTCTGGGCAAGTCACTTAACCCTGTTTGCTTCAATTTCTTTATCTATAAAGTGAACTGGAGAAGGAATGACAAAGCACTCCAGCACATTTGCCAAGAAAACCCTAAAAGGGGTCATGGAGAATGAGACACAACTGAAAAATGGCTAAGAACAATTACTATCATTATACCTATTTTTCCTTCCGATGCTCGGATGGGAACTTGGACTGCTCGTCGACTTGTGCTTTGAAATGTCAGAAGATTAGCAAAACCAGCGTGTCATGAAATGGAGAGAAAGGTTGGGAGAGGATAACCCCTTAGATGAGGCACAAGAATAACAAGAAAAGGTTCAAACAGCATCATGAGGCTCTTCTTCAATGTCTTGAACTGCCATTAAGAGACAGAAGGCCACAATATACTCTGTGTGTCTGGAAAACCCAATGTAGCTGTCAGATGGAAAGCCACAGCATATCAGGGAATTGGGAGACTAGGAGTTCTGCCAGTCTATAAAAGCAGCACCAGAACGAGGTTGGGGGGTCTACTAAAAATAAAGCATCTCAATCATTTCTTGCCTACAAGGGAACTAGTGGGAATACTGAATAAATAGGAATGTTCAATGAACAGGGAATGGGAATGCAGAACAGTCAAAGGATTAAATCTTGTGAAGGTTCACTCCACGGTTGGCAGTCAGACAGCTGTCTCTGGAAGAGATTTAACATGGAGATTGGCCTCTATCTAGATTCTGTTGAATCTGAGACTGAACTTATGTTTAGTATAATAGTGGGAAAGATAGACTGTCACATGGCCTCTCTTGACTTGTATGTTACAACTTTCTTAGAAGAGAGAAATCAATCCTAGGGGCTGTGACATTTCTGCCTGCTACATTCCTGCTGGGGGTCTTGGGGACAAAGGAGCCACATTGGGTAGCTGCTCCATTAGGGGAAGGTGGACAATTTCATTTTGAAGCAATGAATGCAAGGAACTCTACAGTGGACATCCCTGGTGAGTCTTAGTGTTCATTGGCCCAAAACTTGCATCACTGGCCAATGTCTGAAAACAGCTTGCTTTGAGTAAATGACTTCACATCTCTGGGCCTTAGAATCCTTATCCGTGAAATCAGGGAGCTAGACTAGATATCCTCTAAGGTCTCTGCTTAATTTGTGGCCCTAGGATCCTATAATAAAGAGACAAAGTATCCAAAGCGGGCAGTAAATTACAAGCAGAAGTGTTTGGATTATCCAGCCAGTGACTAGATACTTAGTGACTAGGGCAACATACGGCACCCTAGGATGCAGAGAATGAATGAAAAGACATTTACAATGTTCAAAGCACTATGGGATACACTTACAATTTTTTTTTTTATTTAGAGAAGCAGACAAAGAGTTCATATTCTAATAGGGAGAGACAGCACAGATAGGAGGTTTCAGTTGCAAGTCAGATGGAAAGACCACATTGTCCTTGAGTTACAGTAGCAAAGTTACAGTACCCCTGGGTGCCTATTCTTTAATGGAATTTATGTGGATAAAAATCATATCCATTTGTATCCATTTGGTGGTGAGAAGTTTGTTTTCTTTCCCAGTTTTCAGTAACTGTGGCTGCTGAAAAGGTGGGGGCTGTAGCATCTGCAAAGGTAGTTGCTGAGTAGGGTCTCCAGGAGTTGCTCCCCTAGGTAATCGCATTGGGGACTGGGCAGAAAGCATGGCCAATGGTCTTGAGGGCTAGTGGTGCTGATTTTCTATGGTCTCACAAGGTCCTAGGCTGCTTTTCTCAGGGTCCGAGGGGAGCTGTTGATGGTGGAGTTCCAGAGACTGAGAGATCAAGAAAGTGTGACCAGATTGCTTTTATTGGCCTTTGGGCTGACCCTCAGCTAGCCATTCCTTAGGAGTTCCTAGTGTCTGATCAGCAAGGAGTGAGTGGACAGGACTGCATTTCTATTGGCAGGCAGCCTTCAATTGTCTCCAAACAATGGCCGTTATCTTAATGACACTATTAAGTTGATTAAGAAATTCCCAACATCAGTCAGGAACTTCCAAGATCTATCATCTCCCCCTTAAATATACTCATTTCTTTGTGAACTCATCTACTCTCAGACTTAACCTGGCATGCTTACGTGGCAGCTCCTGAATTTACATCTCCAGCCAGTCCTTCTCTCCTCTCCTCTAGCTATCCAAATTCTTCCCATCCTTCAAACTTCTCCATTCAGTAGAAACTGCTCTCTCCAGAGCCACCAATTATCTCTTAACTGGCAAAATCCAATGGCTTTTTTTTCAGTTCTGACCCTTAACATTCTTGATCCTCTTGACCATGGATCACTTCCTCCTCCTGAATACTCTATTCTTCTTGACTTTTCCTGTTACGGCTCCTTCTTGGCTCTTCTACCAGTTTCCTTTGTTGCATCATCTTTATTACTCCTCTACCTGTGGGTGTCCCCCAAGCTCTTGCCCTTGGTGCTCTTCTCTTTTCTATATTATCTCCATTGGTGATCTCAGCTTCCGTGGTGTTTAATTATCATCTCTATGAAAATGGTTCCCGGATCTATATATCCAGCCCTAGTCTCCTGAGCTCCATTTCCTCATTTCTACCTGCCTTTTGTGCATTTCATCCTTGATTTCCTATAGGTATCTCAAATTCAACATGTCCTAAACAGAACTCATTATCTACCACCCTCCTTCCCAACTTCCATGTTACTATTTGGTACCCCCATCGACTCAGTCTCACAGATTTGCAACCTTGGTGTCCTCCTTGACTCCTCATTCTCAATCACCCACGTTTCCAATCACTATTGTTTTTACCTTCACTTAAATACTTTCTTTTCTCTCCACTCAAACAGCTCCCACCCTAGAGTTTAAGCCCTGATCACTTCTTACCTGTGCTATTTCGATGGTCTTCTAATTGATTTCCCTCACTCATTTCTCCTTACTCCTACCCATCTTCCATACAGCATCCAGAATGACCATCCTGAAGCTTGACAGACCGTGGCATTCACCTCCCTACTCTATAAATGCCAAAGGCTCCTTATTACCTCTGGATTACCACATAAAGTCTTCTCTGACTTTTAAAGCTCTCCACAACCTGGCCCCCTTTCACCTTTCCATTCTTCTTACTCTTGATTCCCCTCCATGCACTCTCTAGTCCAGTGACACTAGTCTGTCTACTTGTTGTTCATCACATATGATATGTCCTCTCCAGTCTCTATGGCTTTGCACACATCTCCCTAACTTGGTATACTTACCCTCCTCACCTCCACCTCTTGACATTCCTGACTTTTTTTTTTAAGACCCAACACAAAGAATACCTTCTGCAGGTTACTTTTCTAGGTCCCTGTAGCCCTTTGAGCCTTTCTCCCTAAGGCTACCTTCATCTTACTCTGTATTTTGTATACATCTATTTATTTAAATGTTGTTTTCCCTTATTAGTATTTAAGGAACCGCTTTTGCTTTTCTTTATATCCTCAGTGCTAAGCTCAATAAGTGCTTAATAAAGGCTTATTGAATGATTGATTCTAGGCCAGTTCGAATTTTACCTCTAACTAAGGTTTTAGTTACTCCATGTGTCTTAGCCTTACTTCTGCTATTAACTTCTAAACTCTGCTAGGGCAGGATCGGAAATAAATGAAAACATATTTATTAAGCATTTATTATGCTCCAAGCAATGTGCTAAGCTCTGGGGATACAAGGAAAAAATAATTTCTTCTCTCACAGAGCTCACACTCTAATTGGAGGGGAAATGGCAAGGCCCAGGAGTCCTTAGGATAGATGGGGCATCTTCCCTACAGACCAGGGATCGTGGAGGGTACTGACTCACCACCATTGGGAAGGAGGAAGTAGTCCTAAGGGTAAGAGTGTTGTAGGATTGGAGGATGGAGCTATTGTCAAAAAAAAGATATCATTGGTAGGAAGTTTGGGGTATGGGGTCCGAGTGGCCTTAGGCTGGAAAGGGTGGTTCTCTTAATTCCAGCTCAGGCTGGGACCCTTCAAGCCTCAAGATCTGGGCAGACTTGGGTGGGGGAGGGGAAATAGGAGGGCAAGGGTTGTCTCATTTGGCTTCTAAGGTCTTTTCTGGCTCTAAATCCTATGTCTTAGGAATTGGAGAAGGTGAGTTTAGTTCCTAATTTGCCCTCTATCCCAGAGCCCATCACTACTTTCTTTTCCCCTCATCTCCCTGTTCCTTGCCTCATTTTTAATACTCATCTGTAGCCTTCTTAGGAGTAACCCAGTGATGAGTATGTAACAGAACCTAATACATACCTACTTAGAGATACTAATATCTCTAATGTAGTATGAGGTGTAAAAGAAAGGGATGTCCTCTGATAGGCTGTCTAACTATGGAGAAGCCACTTCACTGAACTTCAGTCTTATCATGTATTGGATAGGGACGATAATATCTATAGTACCTTCTTCATGTGGTTGTTGTTGGCTTAAATAATAGCTAGTATTTAGGCAGTGTTTTCAGGTTTGCAAAGCACTTTATACACGTTAACTTGTTTGATCGTAACAAAAACCCTGGGAGGTCAATGGTCTTATCCCATTTTACAGATAAGAAAATTAAGGCTGAAAGAGATTAAGTGACTTGCCCAGGCTTTTCACTTTTAGTAAACACTTGAGGTGGGATTCAAACTCAGGTTTTCCTGACTCTCAAGTCCTGTGCTCTATCCACTGAGCCACATAGTTGCCCAGTGAATGAAATAACATATGTAATGCACTATACACATGCTAGTTATTATTATCCATTCTTTGTTGACTAATGAGTGTTCATCCTGTTTTTGAGTATTTTGAATTGAGGAATGGGAACATCAGCATAGGGGAACCTTTGCTCATACATTGTTATCTACGTGAACATTTACTCCTTCTCCCGCATAATGCTCTGTGAGCACTCATTTGTGCTTCCTCTCCTTAGAAGTTTCTCTATCTATACAGTAATATATATATATATATGTATATATATATATATATATATATGTATATATATGAATAAAACAATCTAGTGGTCTTAGTAGACCACTCAATGTTAGTCAACAGTGTGAGAGAGATGCCAAGAAAGTTCACAGGATCCTCATCAGCAGGAACAGAGCCACAACTTTTCAGGGATAAGGAGGTAATAGCCCTAGTATACTCTACTCTAGTCATCTCACATCGGGAGTATTGTGTTCAATTCTAGGCACTGATATTTGAAAAGGATATTTGTAGGCTGGAGAGCATCCAGAGAAGGGAAACTAGCATGGTGAAGGATCACATAAAGGTCAATTAACACTTGGGCAGCTAGATGGCACAGTGGGTAAGATCATTGGACTTGTATTCAGGAAGACCTGAGTTCAAATTCTGCCTCATACGCTTACCAGTTGTGTTATCCTGGCCAGCTCAATTAACCTGTCAGCCTTAGTTTTCTTGCTGGTAAAGTGGGGATGATAATAGTACCTGCCTCACAGGGTTGTTATGAGGATCCAAAGAGATGACATACATACAATGTTTTGCAAACCTTAAAGCACTATCTAAATGCTGTCATTATTATTAATTGAGAGAGGGGACGTTTAGCATAGGGAAGACACAATAGCTATCTTCAGGAATTTGAAGGATTGTCATATGAAAGGGAGATGAGCAGTTCTGTTTGGTCCCAGAGAGCAAGATTAGAAGTAGCAGGCGAAGTTGCAATATGTATTGTGAGGGAAAACTTCCAGAACTGTTATTGGCACTCTCTAAAAGTAGGATGAGATGCCTTGGGAAATGGTGAACTTGTCATTGAAGCTCTTCAAGCAAAGGCTGAATGACTGACTAGCTAATTGAATGATTAATTGGTTGATACATTATAAAAGGGATTCTTGTTTATGTGTGGGTTGCACTAAAATGACTTTTGAGATACCTTCCCACTCCAAGGTTATGAGAGTCTGTGACTGCCATTTTTTTCTGTAGTCTTAACATAAACTGATGCCATGCCAACCCTCACTTCTACACAGCAGATGTAGCAGCCATGTGCTGATAGGAGTTGAGCCAGCCCTTCTCATCCCCCCACCTCCTCCCCCCAGCCACAGCCACCCACACACAAGGCAGATGAGCAGCCTGAGGGAAAATGCACAGGAAGGACTTGAAGGAACTTCTGGGTTGGCAGACCATGTGGGAGGTTAGGGACTAAAGATGTTACACAGGAGAGGATCAGGTGCCAATACAGACAGCCAGAACCATGCAGCAAGTTCAGGAGTGAGGCTAGGTGTGGATGGGAGCACGGGAGCTCACTTGATGACTGGTACCATGTTGAGAGTTGTGCACTCTAGTAGGGGAGCCTCACTGACCTATCAGATACTTAGGGACAGGCACCAGATAGGAGACTGGCTCAATCTCAGGATGTACTCAGATTAGCAATTTCACTAATTGGTGTTGCATCTGAGACTATGCTGTGAGACCACGAACCAAATCTCTGAGAAGGAAAATGGAGCTCACTGGGAGGGCTTTTCCCAATTGCTTTATTAAGGGCTCAGATATGAGTCCTTTTGGGGTCCCTTATTGTCTTAAATCATTTTAATAACTTTATTAGCCTTAGTGCTTGCAGAGGATCTGAGAGCCCTTAGGAAAAACATGACCTAGATTCTTGTGCTCCCAGGGGAAACCATGAGTAGAGGGCACAAGCTAAAAAATTTTCAGTAGAAGCAAGTACCCAAGACTGAACCCAGTCTGTTTCAAGATCTTACACAAAACTTACAGAAGATTTTCTAATTATCAGGTGCTATAGCATGGAAGTCTTTGTTCACACTTGTGCCTTTCCTCTGAGGCATATAGTTGAGATTAATAAATGTGTCCAGTCCCCACCCTCTTACAAAAGGAAGCTGAGTCAGGGCACGGGAGATGAGAAAGAACATAGTACCAAGGTGGTTTATTTGCAAAGCTGTATACAAAAATACACAGTATCTGCCCAAGTGAGAGGGAACCCCTGATACCACACTCATCCTGCCCTTTTCCCCAGTTCCTGCCTGGGACTCCTACTGTTCTCAAAGAATGGACTTTCCTTCTAGAATCCCCGAGGCTTCTTTCTCAGCCAGAGGACCACTGACCTAAAAGAGAAAACCCCTGGCCCTTCTAAATCAGGAAAAGAGACTAAAACAACTCCTTTGGCTTCAGGTTTTCCACTCTGGGCCCAACAAGCTGAATTCTCATCCAGTCTCCTGCTAATGCTCTCTTCCTTCTTCCCTGTGCTATCCCTATTAGCCTAATCCCAGATTAAAATGGGATTGCTTCTTACTAAGAGTCTCCTTAGTCTTAGCCTCAGATTCTGGAGAGCCTTAGGAACCATGTTAAAACACCAGCTCATCCACTGAAGGCAAGACAACATCTCTCTCCTGATCTCTCTAGCATGACACCTTAGCAACCACGGATAATAAGTGAGACACTGCCAAGGAGGGGGCCAGAAATATGCTCATCTTCCAGTTCTATGGAGTGGCAGCAGATGTAGTAAGGGAAGGACCAGACTTCAGGTCTAAAGATCTGGATTCATCTTGCAGCTCTGCTCCCTCTATGCTGTGTGACCTTGGGCATGTCACAACCTCTCTAAACCTCATTTTCCTCATCTGTAAAAGGAGAAAATATTTGGCCCACTGACTTCATGGAGTTGTTGTAAGGAGACAGCGAGGCAATGGGTGTGAGAGCACTCCCTAGATGCATAGTATAATGCAATAATAATAATGTAAACTCTTATGGCTACTAAAGATGGGATGACGACACTGGCAAGATTCTGTCCTGCTCTCCCCATCCTCCACCTCTTTGCATGGCCAAAGCACTGCTGAGGACAAAGATAAGGAGCATTGCAAACCATTCTGGACCATGGAACATTAACATTTTACCAGTTGGGCCTTTAGGGAATAGGAAAAAAGAACCAGAGACATGGAGTAAATATTCCATTTGTAATGAAGACCAAAAGATGAAGTTAAAAACACACACATACGTGGGGCATGATGCCCACACAAACAGTGGGTCATCCCACCTGTTATAGGATGGAAACAATACACCTGCTGAGCATGCCTCCCTCTGGCCAGCTTAAAGGTTTGAGGATCTTAGGTTACACTTCCATACTCCTCTCCACCCAGGTACTTTCCACTTCACCACTAACTTCTATTCCCCCAGTTTCCAACATCCTTTTTGCCCATACCCACTCACCCTTGAAGACTCGTTTGGTCCAATGCTTGATGCCCAGCAAAGAAATGGGAAAAAAAAAAGTGTGGAGGATGCGATTCTGAGCTTCTCTGGGTCTAATAGCTGTGAGGGCCCCACGGGTCCCTCTCTGACCTTCCTTTTTCCAAGTCTCTTTCTCTCCCCTTTCCCACCCCATCATTGTTCCCCAGAAACAAATAGGATGGCTTCACTGGTCAACTCTTTACATGTACGAACAAAGAAAGCAGAGGATACTTCCCTAGGCCACTACCCTCCCCCTCCCCCCCCCCAAACCCCAGTTCTGGGAAAGCCACCATGGCTGCTGCTGGATCTGCTGGTCCAAATTCCTTCTTGCCTCAGGGTCTTTACCTGGAGGCCTCTTCCTTCAGCTCCTTGTTTTTCCGAACTTCTTCAGCGTGTTTATCCTGGAAAGGAAATATGGGAATAGAGTGGGTTAAGTGGCTCCTTCTTTAAAGGCTGAAGAGCAAGAGAATGGGAGACCAGGGACAAGTTCTACAGTAAGAGTGTCTGAACTCATTTATCTGAGTTGTTATCCAAGCAGGGGCCTTGTGAGTTACGGAGAAGGCATGCCACCTTTGCCTGTCTTCTGGCCATGTCTTGATTTGTGTACATATCAGTCTCCTCATCTGTAAAAATGGACATAATAATGGCACACACCTTACAGGCTTGTTATAAAGATCAAATAAGATTTTGTACATTCTTGTTTTTATTCAGTTGTTTCAGTCATGTCCAACTCTTCAGGACGCCATTTGAGGTTTTCTTGGCAAAGGTACTGGAGTGGTTTGCCCTTTCCTTCTCTAGCTTATTTTACAGATAAGGAAACTGAAGCAAACAGGGTTAAGTGACTTGCCCAGGGTCACACAATGAGTAAGTGTCTGAAGCTGAAGGTGAATTCAGGAAGATGAGTCTTCCTGACTATAGGCCTTGCACTCTGTCCACTATGCTACCTAGCTTCCCTAAAGAGATTTTATATATACATATACCATTTTGCAAACCTTAAAGTGCTATATAAATTCTGATTGTCATCATCAGCATCATTGTTATTATCTGGGTGTAAAATCACTGTCCATTTTTTTTCCCATAATCAAATTTTCCCTATTACCCACCTACTTATCTACTCTCTCCTTCTCATCTAGCATCAACCTTATAGGATCACCAATGTGGAGCTAGAAGGGGCTTTGGGTCCATCTCATAAATGAAAAAACCAGGGCCCAGGGAAGTTTAGTGACTTGGTATTAAGGTAGTAAACATCAGATCTGGAATTTGAACCTGGGTCATAGGATCATGGACTTTGAACTGGAAGGGACCTCAGAAAGCCATCTGGTCCAATACCCTCATTTTACAGGCAAGGAAAGTAAGGTAACCTCTAGTAAGCTCCAAGGCATTAAGAGATAAGTCTATGGTCACATAGACAGGATTTGAACCTACACCTCCGATTCAAGAGTCAATGCCCTTTTCATTACATTATACTGCCTCCTGTCTGCTTTTGATCACTTTTCTACCTACCATGACTGCTCTGTCATTTCTCACCCTCTTATTCATTTGTTCTTTGAAACATTTCTACCTCTATGTATGTGCACATCTAATGTGTTTGTAATAGTTAGGCAAGTGAATGTGTAACTATATTGTTGGGAGAGCCTTTGGGTATAATGAAAGTGAATTTGTGGGAATGAATGGGGAATAAGGGCATACTTCATGTGCCTTCCCTCTGTTTATTATTTCATAATCATCCTGTGTATACCTTGTTTGTCCATAGTTGTTCACATGTTTGTTTTCTCCCTTTAGAGAAGGGACCATGTTTTACCTTTCTTTGTAGCCTCAATGCTTAGCACAGTGACACATAGCAGGCACTTAATAAATGTTTGCTGACTGATTTAACCCATGTCTATATATTCAGGATATATGTTCTACACTAGGATCTTCCTCCAATATCTCATCATAACATGGAGATCACTCTGAGTTCTCCAAGGCTATACCACTGGAGGTAATTTCTGACAAGTCCTATTAGGCTGGAGAAGCTTCCACTATGCACTCAGTGACAGGTGGGCCTCTGTTGTCCTAGAACAGGATTCCATAAGTTTAGAAAGGCTCATCACTATAAGGTTGGCTATTAGTGTGCGTGTGTGTGTGTGATTTTTTTTTTTTTGGCTACTGCAACTCATGAAATTGTGTGATCAGGTATGGAGGTATTATAATCTGTGTTAGTGTAAGAACGCCGCACTGATAATATTAGAGATCTTTTCAAGTATGAAAGAATAGGGGATGTGTTCATAGGTTTATGTGTTTTTCCATAGAAACTTATTTGTGTTAATGCATAATACCTATAATTCCTAATTAAGAATTGTGGACTGGAGGAAAAACTGCCATCAACAAGGGTGGGTGTGATGAGCTTTGAGTGAGCAGTGGGCAATAGGACTAATTCTATTAACAAAAGGATGCTATTAAGTCCCTCACTGAATCGTTAACGAGATATTAGTATCTGTACTAGTTGAGTGCCTCCTAGCTGTTCCCAACCCAAGCATGTAGGCCAGGGATTGGCAACCATTTAAAAGTAGTCAGACAACATTCTGACCTTGTTTTTTCCTAAGATTGTTAACTACATGCCAGCCTCTGCCTTGTGAGTGGGAGTTCAGATTGATCTGTCTCATCTTTCAAAAGTGGGGATACCAAAGTAGCACCATGGTTTAGGGGATCAATTAATACTGAATTAAGTGGCCTCTTTGGCACATATACTATAGGCATATAGTATACTCCTGACTTAGGCCAGTGTTGTAGCTAGCTAGATAGTTTTGGGATGCCCCTGCTTGGCCTTGTAGGGGCAAAGTTGAACTGGGGTGAGGACTAATGTTGGAATCAATTTCCTTCCTCTCTCTAGAAAGACTGTGAAGTATGTTGGGGTGGGGTGTTACATATTCTGCCAATTGGTCACTATATTAGACACTTTGCTTAACTTTTAAGGAGAGTACTAGGGGTGGACAATTGTGAAATGGTTGTGATGTATAAAATAAAATGGATCCACAAAACGTGTGTGTGTGTGTGTGTGTGTGTGTGTGTGTGTATAAAAGAAATTGAACTAGGGCAAGCCTTGGCATTTCTTTCAGACCCAAATTACTATAGAGATGAGTGAATTCTTTTAGTGAGGGAGTGGTTCTAGTGATTAGAGCATATGAGAACTTACATATAGCCTAAAATGACTTTTAAAAAATCTTATTTTTATTAATGGTTTTTATTTTTACAGCACCTTCATTTTAAAATATATCCTTCCCACTTTCCTACCCAGTAAGCCATCCCTATGCAACAACCTATTGCTGTGGGTGGTGCCAAAATTTCACCAGGTAAATGTTGTGAACAATGGCGAAACATTATGAGATAGTTTCCCCTCTTTCCTTCACTCCATGCCACCCTGCCTTTTTAGACCATGAAAATATGGATAAAATATTGTTCAAGATTTGGGATGTGACTGACTGTATGAGATCTCAGAACCATGCAAAACTTGGGGTGAGAGCTAAGGTGGCAGTGATGACTGTTCAAATGGAGCCAATATTTTCAACGAGCATTTATTAGATGCTTCCTAAGTTCTGGTCAGTGTCCTAAGCACTGGAGATCCAAAGAAAAGCAGCAACATGATTGTGATTGATTGGGATCCCCCCGGGAAATCCGGCATCATCATCCACCAGGAGTAGAACGGCCAATGGTGACTAGAGGGGCACACAAAAGCCTGAGTGGAAGGTAAACACCTGAGAGGTATTTTCTTTCTCCTTCCTATTCCCCCTGCTCCTTAGCATTCTAGACAGAGATTCTTAGCATCTTCTACTGCCTTTCTGCTGATCTCATTTAGTTAAAAGAACTTCATTCTCCATTGTCTTGCTGAGTATGATCTTAAATGCCTTTAGAATTCTCTGTGTGGAGAATGGGGTATAGCTCTGTGGACATTTTATATCTAACAGAATATATAAGGTAGAATCCCACATTCTGGCTTGGCGGGGTGTTTTGTGAGGCACTTATTATGTATATTTTAAAATTACTCTTCCAACAAGCAGAGCCTTAAAGCCTAAATTCATGTGGTCACTTTAGTCATCTCTAGAAGCTGTATCTAGTTGTAACTGTGAGTATGGCCCACCTGGATAGTAAGATGCTGAGGGTCCCTGTGGCTTAACCTTCTTCCCACTCAGATCTAGGAAGCGAGGACAAGGCATGAAGGGAGGGAGGAGCTAAGAGGGACTAGAGGACAGAGTCCCACTTCCAAAATGACTCAGAAGGCATAGATAGCAATAGCCTGTGAAGATTTCACCGTCTTTCTTCTCCTGCAGGGGTTTTGGGAAGGAAAGATGCCTTGCCAATGTTCACATTTGCCTTGTGAGATTTTGGCACAGACCCCATAAGTGTTGTGTTACACTTATAATAAGGAAAAAGAAAAAAAGCATTTCAGCAAAACCAATCAGAATGTTAACTGTGTCTAACACTATATACCATATGAAATCACTTTTTCAGTAGACCAAGTCACTTTGACCTTAGCATAGACACTCTGAATTAGCTGACCTTTCTCAAGGCCTAACCTAAATGAAAACCCAAATCTCTTTCTAGAGAGGTTTCAGAAATCCTGAAGCTCTGAAACAGTTTAAGGACCCACTGGTGTGAGCCTACAGAGCTCAGTGTAAGTTAGGAGAGATGATGGTCATTCAACATATATACATTCATTCATTCACCATCTTTATATTGGGGAATGGGAGGTATGGAATCAGCAAGGCTGAGCTACTTCCTCTCCTTCTCTCCTTATTTTAGTCTGTTGTGAACTCAAGAGAGTGCTAGATCTCCTAATCCAATCTCCCACCCCACAGCTATTGTGCCATTTTATACAAATCTCTAGCTATTTGGTCTTAAATCTACTGCTATATCTAAATAACTCCCATCACAGTCTGGAGTCCCAGAATATTCTTGGAATAATAGGATCCTATGGAGATAGATTGAGATCATCTATTCCACCCTGGAGTCCTCTCTCCAAATGGATGCAGAAATTGAGCCCCGCAGTGGTTGTGACATGCCCAAGGTCACATAGAGAGAAAATGGCAGAGTAGGGATTTGAAACCAGGTCCTTTGATTTCAAATCTGGCCCTTTCCTACTTGTCTTATGCTGCTTCTAGTCATTCATAACCTCCATTTCCAGAACTCCTCTTCAAAATCAGCTTTGGGCTTGTTTTCCTCAGGCAGAAGACAGTTTAGCACCAGACATTCCTTTTCTACTTCCTTTGAGAAGACCTATCTCTTTCTTCTCCACCAATTTCTTTTTCTAGGTGGCATGTTCCAGGTCATACAGCTGAAATCCTGGAACAATACCCAAGTCTTCTAAATAATCCTTGGTTGGAACCCTCACTACCTTCATAAGATGAGGTTTGGAGCCTGCACTAACATCCCACCATGTCAGATTCCTCAGGGGCCTAAGTAACATTGGCATTTTGCTTCCTTCAGAGAGGAAAAAAACCTCTGGCTATTGTAGCCAAGGGTAGCTATGTAACTTTGGGATCAGGTAGGGAGGAATGAGGGCCACGCTGCTCACCATGGGATGAGGCCACCGATCGGGTCCTGGGAGTCACCGCGCAGCGGGCGGCTCCTAGAAATAAAACACATAGCTGGAGCTGTCTCCTGGGAGTTGCAGGAGGCTTGAGGCCAGCTACCCTAGCCTTGAAACCAGGGAAATGAGACCATTATGTTCTTAGGCAGAATAGGCTGCTATATAGGGTTTTCAAACTGGAAGGGACCTTCGGGATCATCTATTTCAACCCTGCCATTTTCACACGAGGTAACTGAGGCTCCAGCAGATAAAAGGCTTTTGCTAGGCAACACAGGTATCAAGGCCTTCTTAACAGAATACTCTTTCTATTGGACCCCATTGATATGTGAGACCTACCTCCTAACTCTTGGATTTCTCAGTTTTTGGTAACTCTTTCTTTTATTGACTGGAGGCAGCAAATTGCAAGGACCTGTGCTTACCTCAGCTGACTTCATCCAGTTCTGAGAGAAATATTTTTCCTGACCAATAGGCACCTAAGATCATCATTCCTTGGACTTAAGCCAAGAGCTCAAGTCAGTTCAGTATCTTTCCATTGACTCCATGTGGTTATTTATGGTTAGAGATGGGACTGAAGATCTGATAAGTATCTATTGTATAACTACACCTTGAGAATATGACCTCATCATCCCACTCTAGGAACCATGAAGATTTAAGTGGCAAAAGGATAATGGATATTTCTTATATATGTCCAATATGTTCTGATCTATTTAGGAATATACTTTCTTTCTAAATTTTATTTTTTTAATTTATGAAATAAAACAAGTATTGCTATAACATAGTAGAATTTTTTTAAAAAGATGATTGCACATGAAACTGCAAATCTATTATGTACAACTTGCTATTCCTTTTAAATATATAATAAAGTTATCATGTAAATTACTTTTTTTCCCTTTTTTCTTTCCTCCTCTTCTCCTACCCTAGAGGTGATATATGTGTGAATAGATATAAACATACATACATACATACACAGGTATGTATACATATGCATACACATACATGTGTACACACACCCATGCATGCATGCACATATGCACACACATGTATGTATTCACATACATATACATACACACATGCACACAGACACATGTGTGCATATACTTTCAATGGAATGCTCAGAGAATTCCACTTGCTTAGAAAATCCCAGTAACTAAAACAGGTTCTTCCCTCACTCAGTAGGATGGCTACTCACCATGTATGGAAGCAGGCTGGTGTGAAAGGCACTACGATTTGCCTTGGGACCCACGTACCTTCTCTTGCAGACGTTCCAACATTGCAGCAAGATGGGCTTCCCGGTTCTCCTTATTGGATTCCATTTTCTGTGTCAGCTTCTCCTTTGCCATCTTAATGAAGTTGTTATTTTCCTCAATGGCTTTCTGGATCACCTCTCGCTCATGCTCTCGCTTCTCAGCTAAGTGTTTCAGGAGCTCTGCTTCTTGGTACTAGGGAAGCATGATAAGGTGAGGTTGCACATGAAAATCAATATGCTGATGCTATGCCTGTTTGTCCTCACCCTAAACATGAACACTCTCAACTTTGAACCTTCTCTTTTGGCTGAAATTCAGAACAACCAGGTTTACTTCTTAGGTCCTCCCACCACACATGAACTTCACATGTCACCTATTCTATCTCATTCTCCAGCTTCCACATCCCATGAGCTCTTGGGTGCTTTTCTGTTTTTCCATTTCCATTAACCATTTCAATCTTCTCTAACATGTTGGACTTTCCCCCAAGTCCTTGTTGTTTCCTACAAGGCCCTATTGAGAGGAAGTGTGGTAGGGTGGCTAGACCTCAGCTTTAGAGTTAGGAAGATCTAGGTTTAGGTCCTACCTTTGACATTACCAGGTGAGCCCAGTTAAGTCACTTATCCCCTCAGTGCCCCAAGCAGCTCTGAGACTACAAGTTACAGGTGAGTGGCTGCTCTGAACCAGTGGAGGGAGTTTCCACACTGATGAAATCATAGGTCCAGAACAACAATGACAAAAACAGCTGAGGTTGAGTCTTCATTTGGCACTCAGCCTATACTAAGACAGGAAGAATGGTGTGAACAGAACGCTGGACTTCTCAGAGAAATCTCGGTTCACCTCATGCTCCTGACACTAGCTGTTTGACCATGGGCAAGTCAAGGAACATCTGAGCCTTGATTTCCTTGTCTGTAAAATGCCAATGATAATATCTATAATACTTCATCCACAAGGTAGTTTTGAAGCTCAAATGAAATCGTGTATCTAAGGTGTTTAAAAGCCCTGTATCAATGACAGTTTCATCTATCTACACACATATACACACACACATATAGAGATTATACATATACATATATGCTTCATGTAGAGTGACCCAAAAATCTTAGCGCATTTTAAGGTTTAATAACTTAAAATGTGAAGCATTTAAGCTATTTTAACCATTTTCAGCTCTAATAGATCAAATTTTAAACAATTTTAAGCATTTATAGTGTTAATAGCTTAACATACACTAGACTTTTGGGAGACTCTGTACTAGAGATCATATCTATTAAAAATATTGTATAGTTACTTTTTACTTGTCTACATCTCTTCTTTGATTACATCCTAAACTCTGTCAGAGTGGGGACTATGGCTTATGTTTCTCTGTATCCCCCTCTTAGTCCTGCGTCTCTCACATAATAGGTACTCAGTAGTAAATATTCATAGAAGCAGCTAGGTGGCATTATAGAAGGTAGAGTACCAGGCCTGGAGTCAGAAAGACTCATCTTCCCGAGTTCAAATCTGGCTTCAGACACTCGTTAGCTGTGTGACCCTGGGCAAGTCCCTCCACCCTGTTTTGCCTCAGTTTCCTCATCTGTAAAATGAGCTAGAGAAGGAAATGGCAAATCCTCCAGCATCTTTGCCAAGAAAACTCCAAATGGGGTCACAAAAAGTTGGACGTGATTGAAAAATGACTGAATAATATTCATAGATTGATTCTGGTTGAAACCCAGCTCTCTGTCATCACTTCAAATCCCTCTTCTGCTCCCCTTGCCAATCTTTTTGATTGACTCAGTTTCCTTTTCCTGTCTGCTCTAGGCTGTGTTTTATTTTTCTGTTTTCATCTATCATCTTGTGACCTAACTCTTGTTTCCTGCTCCCACCCCAGACAGAAAAATGCTACTTTTCTCCTAACTTTCTATTCCTTGGAGGGAGGATGCAAGAAGTGAAACTCACCTTCCGCCTCTCTTCTGCAGCTTCTAACTTCTTCTGGATCTCCTCCAAGGACGGGTCTCGCCGCCGGGGCAGCGAGGCATTAAATTCAGGGACCCCATCGAAGGAGGGTGGCTTCAGGATGACCTCGAAGGACTGGCCCGAGGTGCACTTATTCAGTTCTATAACTTCCATGTCAGAAATGACACACCAGTTCAGAGCCACAGTGTCTGCTGTAGGGAGCAGAGAAGGTGGCAGTCAGATGCTAAGACCCAACCACACCTGAACATCCTTTTGTGTATGGTGTGTGTGCATTTGTATGTAGGTACATATGCACACGTGTACACCCCTGTATGCCAGGGGAGTACTAGGGGACCATGTGGTGATTTTTAACCTCTGAGAGTTTCTTTCTGGTTTCCTGCTCTTAAGATTCATTAGCTGTTTATTGCAGTGACTTCTAAGAGTAATTTCTACAGCAATATAGTCATGTGGAAGATGTACTTCTCCTTTGCTTGTGTGTGGATTCCCCTTAAAACACCTCGAAAATGCACATGTGATCAGTCAATCCACCAACAGCGAGCTTTTATTAGGTTCTTGCTATTGGCTATACAAAGGTGAAAACAAGACAGTCTCTGCCTTCAAAGAGCTCACTTTCTAATAGGAGAGATAACATGTGTATGTGTATATATGTACATACACATATATTTATATATGTTTATCTTCAAATAACTTTCTGATGAGAGAGACAACACCACACACAATACAATACATGTAAACATATATATATATATATTATATATACGCATATATGCAAATGCAAAACACAGAAAGCAGGAACAAAGATATTTGGAGTTCTGGAGTGGGGGAAGTGAGGACAGACATAAAAGTCTAAGATGTTTCTCTTTAATTTTGGTCAGTCCTGAGAAACCCAGGTACAAAGCTTCTAACCTAACCCCTTAGTCTGATGGATCTTATGGAGCTGGGAGAGATTGTGATCGATAGGATGTAAACTCCTTAAGGCCAGGGACATTTTGCTTTGTCTTTGTATTTGTCCCTAGCAGCTAGCACATAGCATATGCTTGTTGAATGCTTTAAACCAGGGAAAAGTTTTAACCTGCCAAAGAGGAGCCACATAGGCATCAAATGTGCAGGGGACCCAAGCACCCTAAATCATTACAAATAGTAGCATCAGTGTCAATCCTATCAACACCTATTTTAAGCCTCTTAAATATAAATTCTCTGTGACTCGGGCCATGGAGAAACTCTGGTCATCCATAGTGATACAGTCAATACTTGCTACGTTTTTCTCCACCCACCAGTCATCTACCTATTGTTTACCAGCCAATCTACACACACATCCTGGGCTCAGTACTTCCAGCTTTTCCTGCCACTCTCTTTCTATTGTCTCCTCCTCCTCCTGCTTTTTAGTCGTGTGTCCCCCCCCCCCCCCCCCCCCCCGTGGCCCCACCTCACCTCAGATAGCTAGAAAAATCTTGTCTGGTTAAGTAGGGCTGATTCACCCATTCTTTCTCTTTAAGCTAAATCCACTCTGTCCTCCCTCTCCCAGAAACCTTGAAGACCACTCATTGTCAAAGAACTGACAATCTCTTATGAACATGTTACCATTCACCTCTCTTTGAGAGAGTTTAGAAGGCACGTTTGTTGGGGCTTCCTAAATATTCCTTAATACTATAGGCACACATTTATGTCTTCATCATGCTGTCTAGACTCACACTCAAGTAGAGCTAGAAGCGACCTCATTCAATGCCTTCAATTTGCAGATGAGGGAACTGAGACCCAGAGGAGTTAAGTAATTTGTCCAAGGTCACCAAGGGTATAAGTATCAGAAATAGGTTTTGAACCTAGGTTCTCTGACCTGAGAGCCAGAGCTCCTTCCACTCTGTGTGTGGATATGTATGTGTGCATGTGTGTATAAAGATGTGTATAAGTGTGTATGAAGTACATATGTGTTTATATGTGTGAGTCACTGGGATTTGATTGTAATCTGTGAAAGGAAGAAGGCTGTGGTATAGAAATGTGCTATGAAATTGAGATGAATTATAGGGATACAAAAAACTCCAGGACCCTCGGCCATCTGCTTTCAAAATTTGGGTCTTCTTACTTACCGTCATATTTATAGGAAGATTTATTCAGGGGATCAGCCAGGAAACAGGAACAGAAGAGGGACACTAGGGGGAGCTCTTTCATCTTCTCTTTATAAGCTGTAGAAACATTGGCCAGGAATTCACTGAAATGGTAAAAGACTGCATGGTCTTCAGTCTAAGCTCAAAGTCTCCATGTGAGATCAAGTTGAGAGTACATTGGCCCACACCCAGTAGCTCCCCTCCAACTGCCTTACAATCCCCTTACCCCCATTTTGATTCCCTGGTCAGGCTCTATTTCAGCTCTTATGGTGAGCTTAGGATCATCTCCACCATCCCCCAACACATATGCCTTTGCTTGCCTGTCAAATATCAGAAGGGACCTTAGCCATCAGGCATTGTGATGCAGGAGAGTGCTGACTTTGGGTTCAAATACCAGCCTGGACACGTGCTACCTACGCCATCTTGGGTGGTTTCTCATTTGTAAAATGAAGAGGTTGGACTAGGTGACCTCTGGAGTATTTTGCAACTCTAGGTCTATGATCCAGTGCCATCATTTCACAGACAAGGAAACTGAGACTCAGAGAGAGAAGTTCCTACGTAATGGGTAAGGGACCTTAGAAATCATCAGGATAGATGAATCCTCCTTCCCCCTGGGCCTCTGTTTCCTTATATATAGAATGATTGGTTTGGATCATAGATTTATTTAGAGATCTCATAGGTCATGTAGTCTAATTCCCTCATCTTACAGATGAGGAAACATGTTTGGAGAGGTTGTGACTTTTAGCAGGGCTGGTATTCAAACTAGGGCCGGAATTTGTATCAAGGCCCTCAAGCTCCAAGGCGGGAACTTTTTACTATTCCTCAATGAATAAGTAGCAGAGTCAGAACCCTTTATTCTAACTTTATTGGCTCATGCTTACTGCCCCTTCAGGGGTCCATCAGACACATGAACTCTTGGGTGTGAAAGAGAGAAGATAATTTTTGCTTTCTTTTCTACCCCCTTAACTTTCCTCCTAGCACCTCTTGCTTATTTCCTAGCAACTACTCTGAAACCCAAGCTTCATAGTTAGGAGCAGGAAGCATCTCTGGGAAATGGCATTTAGATCCCAGGCCCTCACCCCAAATCTACAGATCCCTACTCTGCTCTCTGTGCCTTTTTAGCCTGGATACTCCCCAGCCCTACTAAGTCTCCTAGGAAGTCCCACTTCCTCCTTTCTTTGCCTTCAGGTCCTTAGGAAAAGAACCTCATTTTGTACAATACATGTACTTAGTCTAGTTCCTAGGGGAAAGGTACAGTTACTGTGGGATGTGTAAGGGGAGGGGAGGGAAGTTCTCACTCCACTTTCATTCCTCTGTGGCTTGCAAGTGCCAAGGGTCCTCAGAGTCTTCTCTGCTGGGAAAGGGTGGGGCCATAGAGCATATGCTTATAAGGGGAATGATTCTAACTCTACCCATTTGCTGAACTCGACAAATAATAGTTCTGGCAAATGCCAGGAGGACATGTGAAAGACAAAGATCCTTCCCTTTCTGAACCATCAAAGCTCACTTTTAAAACTTTTCTTCTGACATTTATCAAAAAGCAGCATGGTACAGTGCATACAGCAGGCCTGTAGACTAGTTTCTTGTCCCATGTCTGACATATGCTGGCTATAGGACCTGGAGCAAATAACTTACCCTCTTAGGTCCTCAGGCAGCTCTCTTAGACTATATATTAGAGGAGGGTTGCTGATCTGCATTGGTAGAGGGAATTTCCATACCAGAAATTTCTGCACACCAATGAAATCGCAGGCCCAGTCTACCTGTTCCTTCCTCATGGCATACATCACATCTACCTGGCATCACAGTAATTACTTATGTATATGTCTTTCACTCCCCAAAATAGATCTTATTCATTCTTAAATCCCTCTCAGTGCCTTGTACATAGTAGATACTTAATGATTGTTTGTTGAATAAAGAATTTGGAGAGCTGTTCTGATCACTCATTGCCTTTAGAACAACCTGTTTCAATTAAGTTCATTACACATGTATTAAGCACCAACTATGCGCCAGGTGATAGACATACAAAGAAAAATGGAACAGTCTTGTCTCCCAAGAAGAATACATTCTATTAGGAGAGAAAAAAGTCCACAAATGAGCAAATATAAAATATACAAATAGAAATTAATTTTCTAAAGCATTTGGGAGAATTGCCTTTTGTTTGATTGTAAAAGCCAAAGTTGAATTTTACTACCAGTTCATCCCTGTTCTCTTCTTGGGGTCCTGCATACCTGTCACTCATTCACCCCAAGTGGATGGAATCAGGGGGTAGGTAGGCCACATCCCACCCAACCCTAACATTATTCAATACATCTTTACAAATCACCCCCAGCTCAGCATCTCTCTTGTTCTTCCATTCATTTCCTATTTATCCTTACTGTACGAGCAACTTCTGGTACATACCTGCAAGAGTCATTTTATCCAGGGGTTTGGAGGCTGTTGTCTGTCAATGAAGGGTCTGCTACAACCAGAAGCTGCTATAGCAACCTGAAGAAAGGAGGAGAGTTTTGCCTGTTGACAGGTTATTCCTCCATAATAAAGCCAATAGCTTCATTCAACATCATTCACAAGAAACACTGGTTTCTAATAGGGGAGGGCTTCCCCAATCCCTCAATCAATCCATCAGTGAGCATCTATTATGCATCCATGTGCCAACCACTGTGTTAGGTGCTAGTGGTGCAAAACAAAAGGGAAGCAGTCCCTGCCCTCGAAGAGCTTATGTTCTAATAGAGGACACAATGTATATGTAAACAGTTACAAATAAGATAATAAAGCAAAGACAAGGCAACTGTTCAGGAGAGAGTATTAACAGGTAGGAGGACAAGGAAAGGATTCATGTTGGAACTGGTGTCTGAGATAGTCTTGAAAGAACCAGGCATTCCAGATGGTGGAGGTGAGGAGAGAGAACATTCCAGGCAAAGGGCACAGGCATGCGAAGGTACATAGAAGGGACAAGGAGTGTGTGAGGAACTGCAGAACTATAGAGTGTGTGAAAAGGAGTACTATGTTTGAATACTGGAAAGCTAGGAAAGGGCCATATTGTAAAGAGCTCTGAGTGTCAAGCCATGGAGCTTAGATCTTATTCTAAAGATAATAGGAAATCATGGGAATTTAATGAATAGGTGAGTGACATGGTCAAACCTCTGGAGAGTCTCACTTTTACATATATCAACCCAGAAACCCCAAGATTTCCTTCCCTCGCCTCCCTAATGAACTTTCATATCCAGGCATGAATGAGGCTTGCAGATATGGCTACACTGTCTACTCCTAGGTTCTTCTTCCTAGTCTCAAACTCACAAGCAAACACTGAGTCCCTAAACCTTTATGAATTAAGTGGCATCAATTCTGCTTCTTGAGGGCAATGACTGATTGCTTTCTTGTGTCATTGTATTCCCAGTACTTAGCATAGTGTCTGGTGCATTCCATAATAGGTGATTAATAATAGGTGTTGGTCTAGATTGCATTGGATTTGTAAACCCTGCATTCAGAACTCTGATTTGCTCAGAAGCAAGTGTTGGGGGCTGAATTAGAAGCCTGAATTGGCTCAAGGAGGTTAAATAAAGGTAGAACTAGTAGATTTCAAATGAAAGAAATTGGGGGATATCCTCAAACCTGAGATAAAGCTCAGGCTTAGATCACACCAAGCTCCTACTCTTTCCATTATGCAATCTTACTTCTGATGGGGTGCTTAGGTGCCAGTATTTTGACCCCAATTCCAAAATCACATTTCTCCCTAGCCTCAAAACACCATCCCTGGCAGTTTCTTCCTAGCCCAAGGACACTATGCCTAGCAACTAATCATGAGTGGGCCCTAGCAATACACTTATCTCTCTTCCTGATACAGTAGCCAGCTGCACCAAAAGAATTTATTAGTTTGAACTAGCTTTGTACTATCTCATAAAAATATTTAGTATGCGCTTGACTATCTATTCCAACTTCCTACCTCATTATATGCATTCTGGACTCCTCACTATGTATATCCTAGACTTTAGACATATGTATACTTCCTACAACTATCTTGTTAAATAAGACATTGATAGGTGGCAGACTGGCCATTTCTTAGCTCTGACTGCTAGTTGATTTAGTGATGTTGCAGGCCTAAAACCATACCTCCATGTAGCACCCCCTCCCGCCTCCCCCCAATCTTGGGCTTTTCTCAGTGAACTCTGGGTAAAATACCTGTGCAGTAGATACAAAAAGTACATGTTCCTTTAAGAATTGACCACTCCTTAACTACTGCCTAATCTTGCCTTGAATCACCTAGTTAGTATATTTGGCACATACTTTACTCTTGTTTATCCCATATAAACTTTAAATGTACCCCTTTTAGATTGTAGGTTCCCTAAGAACTCTTGCTAGCTGAAAAGCTTAACAATAAATCTTTGCCACCTTGACTTAAAGAATGCTTGAGTCTGTGAATTCATTCCAGATGACCGCATCAAGTCCTCTTGTCCTTGAGGGGTACCCCCCCCCCCAATCCATCATTTCCTTACTCAATGTCATTAGTTATGACATCATGAGTTTGAAACCTCCAGCTGGAGCTTAAGCCTAAAGGCCACTTAAATGAGTTCAATATAAAGGTGTGTGTAACACCTGTAACAGTGTTATCCCTCTAGTGGTGTTTATATTTTAAAAGAAGACCCCTGAAGATCATAATATGTTCATCCAAAGGAATGAATCTCTAATTGTGGGAATGATGATTGAACTTTAACCTCGAACCCTCCCATTTATGAAAGTTAGGTTAATTTTTCCTTAAAAGGTATTAAAACTGTCTTTGAAATTTGGTTGGCTAATGACAAAGCTTCCTGGTTACTTGGGTGCAAAACACCCAGAACATCCGGAACTTCTTCCTGAAAACAGCAAGAACAGAAAGCTGTCCTCAACCCAATCGATGTTTTGTCCTTGATGAAGATCGCTTTCCTTGATGAAGATCGCTTTCCTGCTCTGAACACCTCCACCCTGCTCTGGCTAAGTAAATCTCCTTTTGTTGCATGTTAGATGGATTATGAGTGTCTTGTTTTGTTCTGATTCCCCACCAAATTACCAAGTGACTAACTTGAGTCAGGCCCAGACTTTTACCATAGGAGAGAGACATTTAAGGAGCATACTTTCAAACCACAGAATTGTAGAATTTTAGAACTGGAAAGACCTTGAAAGCTCAGATTAGAGTCCAATGCCATTCATTTTACAAATGAGGAAACTGAAGGCCAGAAAGATTGAATGATTCCTGTACTTGAGATAGTTGAAAGACTGTCATATGAAACTGGGATCAGATTTGTTCGTTTTGGCCCCAAAGGGAAGAATGATGAGCAATGGATGGAAAGTGCAAAGGGTGAATTTAGGCTTGATATCAGGACAAAACTACTAAGAGTTAAAATTGTCTAGGGGTGAAACGGGTCATCTCAGAAGGTAGGAAGCACACTCTCCTTGGAAGTCTTTGAGCAAAGGCTAAACGAGCACCTGCTGGTTATGTTGTAGGTTTTTCTTTGGTTTTATTTTTCTGGTATTGGTTGGATTAGCTGGCTTCTGAGCTCCCTTCAGACCCTAAGATTCCATGATTCTGGATTCTGTGACTTGCCAAAGATGGCAGAGCCAATAGGTGGCAGAAATAAGACCAGAATCCAAGGGTCCTAGCTACCAGTCCAAGGCCCTTTCTATACTGCCCTATGGCACTCAAGTAAGCAGCTATCTTCTTGGCTTATGTATGAGGCTAGTCCTGCTAGTGAATCCTGGAACTGGACATAGGGGCACATGACTTTGAAGAGCCCCTAAATGCACATGCTGATGTGTGATATCACTTTGGTCATGATGTTCTCTTCCCAGCATTTATACTATAACTGTGTTTATATAGGTTAATGAATTAACCTAATTGTTGTTGCTATTTTGG
Source organism: Phalanger gymnotis (assembly GCA_028646595.1). Lineage (NCBI taxonomy): Eukaryota > Metazoa > Chordata > Mammalia > Diprotodontia > Phalangeridae > Phalanger > Phalanger gymnotis. Next base: position 159,627,742 of record CM053625.1, on the reverse strand, counting down.
TCTAAATATAGGCCACTTCTGAATACAGGCAGTTCTCTTTAAAAAGGGAGAGAAGACTTATCTTATGCATATGTGCTGAAAATAAAAACTGATTTAAAGCCCCACTGGGTATTAGATAAGCCATGTTAGTGAAGCCATATAGACTGATAGGAAAATTGAGAGAAGGTGAAGATTACAAAAATAATAGACAATATACTGTTTTATGATTTGCAAAGTGATTTACAGGCATTAACCTATTTGACCAGATTTGAAAAGAAATTACCTTCTATAAAATACCTAAAAACTCTGGTTCTCAACTTAAAGAACAGACCAAAAGTAAGAACTAGGTAAGAGGCAAAAGGCAACTAGGAAAATAAGAATGCTTCAATGCAGTTGCCCTCTCCTATAGAGAGTATTTCCCAATTCTCCTGGTTTCTAGTACCTTCCTCCCAGAAATTATTTTTTATCTTATCTGTATAGATTTTATATTTAATTTTATATGTACATAACCCCCACCCAGTATAATACAAACATGTCTAGAGCAGGGATCTTTATATCTCTGCTGCTTAGCATAGGACCTAACACATATTAAGCTCTTGATTGGGCAGACATCTGGGGCTGATTTTGAACCCAGGTCTCCAATTGCTATCCATGAAGCAGTCTGGTGCAGTGAAAAGAACACTGATTTGGTGTTTAAAAAAATGTTTTCTGAATGAACCAAATAAAGGAGTGTGTGCACTGAGTACATGGTGTAGGAGGAGCTAGAGAGCAGGCTAGACTTCTTGCTTGATGAAATATTGCCAAAATTTTACTTAAATCAAGAGCAGGTGATGGAGGACTTCATTGGTGTTTAGAGAAGTTTAGGGAGGAGCTCAGCATCTGAGGAGCAGGGCAGGTAGAAGCAGAAGGAACTAGAAAGAGAACATAGATATTGCAAAAATAGCTTATAAAGAGTAGCCCCAGGGAGGAGAGGAAACTGTATTAGACTCAGATGTCTTGATAGATTTCCATGGTCAAGGGATAATGTGACTATGTGGTTTTCTAAGTCAATATGGAATCTGAAGTGATCTTTACGTATGGTTTAGTGTCCTCAATTTCTATTTGAGTTTGACCCCACTGATCTAGACCTATTCTATTGAATCAACAAACGTTTTTGTGAAACACCTATTATAAGCCAGATTCCCAAGCTTCTAACATGTAAGCTCCTTGAGGGCAGAATGTTTCATTTTTAATCTTTCATCCTTATCACAGTGCTTGGTACATAGTAGGCATTTAACAAATGCTTTTTGATTGGTTGATTGATAGAATGACTTTAGGGGCCTGCAGACTGTCTTTGGTTCTGGGATTATAGGTCAGGGATAATTCGTGTTGGCCATTCTGGCTGCCCCAAAGAACTGAGGAGTGTTTTGAATGGTGTAATGGTTTGGTTTATGGAATACCATATATGTACCATAGAAAGGCATCAAGATGGGGGTCATCAGGCAGCAGTAAGGAACTGGCAATTAGCAGAGATCAGGCCAGGCAATTGACCAAGAACTAAGGGAGGTAGGTCAAAGGTTAAAGAGCTCAAATGGCACAGGTTAGAGAGAGAAGGCATTAGGTGAGGAGTTCAGGACTCAGGGCTAGTCAACACATGGTACCAGCAATCAGAGCTCTATAAGGGAACATGATTTTAGCTTTGCCAAAGTCGTCATATTGCTTTATGCTAAGACTATACAAATTCAACTCCAGAGGGCAGAACTGTTACACAGAAGCCGATTTAAGCTTGATATAAGGAAGGGGGAAAAGCTCCTAATGGTTAGAATTCTCCAAGAGTGGAATGAGTTCCCTTGGCCATGATGAGTTGCCCACCACTGAAATCTTAAAGATGAAGCTTTAGGGGAGAAATGAAGAGGGGCTTCCACTTAGATACAATGCAGCTATCTAGCTTTGGTGGTCCCTTCTATCTCTGAGAGTGTATGAATTTTAAAGTAGTAACTAGTCCTGAGCCCCAGACATGTGGATTCAGCAAGAGAGAAGAGGAGAGAGCTGCATAATAAAAATGACTCACATTTCTATAGCTCTTAAAGGCTATGGCTAGAGAGCCAGCTTTGAATTTAGGAAGATGTCCTGCTTCTGACTGATACAAGCTGTGTGATCCTATGCAAATTGCTTAACCTTTCAGTGCTCTGGGACAATCTCTAAGCCTATAAATTGCAGAGGAAGTGCTGATATTCATTGCTAGAGGAAATTTGCTCACTTGGAGGCTCCCTATGCCAGTGAAATTACAAGTCCAGCTCCTAGCTCTTAAGGTGTACAAGTCTGAAGTTCAGTTAGAATTCAAATAATTCCACATTTACGAAGTACTTAGTATGGGCCAGCAGGCACTGGGGCTGGGTGCTAGGGTTGCAAAGCCAAAACTGAAATAGTCCTTGCCCTCAAGGAGCTTCTACTCTGGGGGATAAAACAGTGCAGATAGTAAGTAGCAGATAATGTGAGGGGGGAAAAGAACACTAGTGGCTGAAAGGCTGAGGGGAGAACGAGGGAGGGATCCCATCAGAGTGTCAAGTGAAATGTGAAGGGGGAAAATTGAAGCCAGAGTAGAAAATGATGCAAAGACAACTAGATGGCACAGTGGATAGAGCACTAGGCCTGGAGTCAGGAAGACCTGAGTTCAAATCCAGCCTCAGACACTTACTAGTTATGTGACCCTGTCAAGTCACTTAACCTTGTTTGCCTCAGTTTCCTTATTGTAAAATGAGCTGGAGAAGAAAATGGGCAAACCACTCCAGTATCTTTGCCAAGAAAACCCCAAGTAGAGTCAAGGACATGACAGAAAAGATTGAATAACAAGAACAGCAACAACAAACAATTTACATATAGGGGTAAAACAATTCTGATTGGTAGACCTCTCAGTGAAGAAATGGGATTAGTGTTACCTCAGCTCTCCCCATCACAGCATCCTTGGGAGATGAGATTAATATTAAGGCAATGGTGATGGGAGTAGCGCTCAGGTGATGGATAGTCTGAATGAGATGGGATCAGTACTAAGGGGACCTCACCCTCTTGGAGCACAGTCTTCAAGGTTGAGCAAGGTTAAAACACTGGGGTCGCTCAGACTAACTGGCTGACTTTGTACAGAGTTTGGGAACTCAGATGGAAAAAAATGCTTCTTTATCTTCACTAAGCTCTAACTATAATTAAAATCTCCTTCAGAGAGATTTTACTATTTACTATTACTATTACTATTTACTAATTACTCTGACAAGATATCCATAGTCTTCACCAGTATGCCAAAGGGATCTATGACACAAAATGGATAAGAAGCTCAACTATGGAACTAGAAGGAACATCAGATGTTGTCTAGTCCCCGCCCCCCCATTTTATAGATGAGAAAACTGAAGCCCGGAGAGGTTAATTCCCCTCCTGGTCCTGTTTCTGGTTTCTGGGCTTGAAAACCATGCTGTCTCATCTGAAACTCTATTCAGCACCTTGTGTCTCCTTGCCCAGAAGCATCTAACCACCCATCAACCTTCTCAACCTGGAACTTCTCTCTGTAAGGCCTGTGCCCTTCTCCTATTGGTGAGTTCCTCCTCCAGCTTCCATTTTGTAGAGTGACCGAGGCTGCTTCTCATTCCGTTCCCTGCCCTGTTCCTGGCTTCTAGACCCTGAAACCAACCCACTCATGTTGAAATACATATGTTCCCCTCCCCCTCTTTTCAGCTCCCTTTTTTTCTGTCATTAGAATGTAAGCTCCTTCAGGGCAGGTCCTTTCTTTCTTTTTGCTTGTATTTGTATCTCCAGTGCACTGCGCCTGGCCCTGAGCAAGTGCTTAATAGATGTTTGTTACCTTCTTTCCCTCAATAACTTGCCCAAGGTCACACAAGTAATCAGGATAGTCAGAACACAGGCTGCTCCCTGGACAAAGGGACCCAGAGATTGGAAGAAGGGGAGGGTCTGGGTAGCCAAAGGTCCCTCCATAAGAGCCCAGTACCCCTAGGGAGAGAAATAGAAACCCCCAAATTGGCTGACTTTACTGCCAGTCTTTCCTCTGTCACTGTCTTGGGTGAAGAAAGGGAACTGGCTATTAGGGGTAGCAGTAGAAATCAAGGTCTTCGGTGCCTTCCTGTTTGAGAAAGGGATGGGAAGGGGAAGAGGTTTCTTTGTTGTGGTCATTGAGGTTGGTCTTAAGGGCTTCTGTGGTATTAGAAAAATTCGAGACCTTTATACAATGTATTTGATGGGAAGGAAGTAAACAGATACTACAGATATTCACTGGGTGAGCTAATGATTTCTGAGAGAGGTTGTTATGGTCTACACACAGACAAAGTAATTTCCAATTTCATTAATAGAGAATGTCCATCTAATACCATCAATACTTGTTTTAGGATGATGTCCTTCCTAAGTGATTCCAATCTACAGCTCTCGGGCTAGGCTCCTGGAAAACAGATAAGGAAACTCTGACATGGAACCTGACCTAACTACTTTCTAGTTTCCTGAGGTGCTCCCAGGTTGGCATTAAGGGTGGAGAAAGTGGTTAGGATTCCCTTCGGGCCTTGGAAGCTCTGTGGATACTTCGACAATACCAAATCTATGTGGCCTTGAACTTAACCTCTGTGGGAGAACAATCTTTTCCTCTTTAAAATAAGAGGATTGGACTAGATCACTTCTGAAGTCTCTTTCTGACACTACTCAGTTAGTATCCTGGACCATCTCCAGTCATCCTGGTGCATATTAGGCCACTGGACCCAGGTGGATCTGGAGGAGAAAGTGAGGCTGGTGACCTTGCATAGCCCTCTCTCACTTAAATCAAAGTCCACTGCAAGTCATGGCATCATTTCCCTGATGCTGTGGTCCTCTTCAAGAACGAAGGACAAGCACAACAACTCAGTAATTTGTGTATTGCTCTATAATCCTGACAATCTAGAAGTTCCATGAGGGCAGCTGCTGAATCTTAGACTCCATATCCTATGCCCAGTACCTGGCACAGTGTTCTGCAGAGTGTAGACATTTAATAAATGGTTATTGAATTGAATTGAAGTGATGCTCCTGGAATAAGAATGCCTCATGCAGAAGATCACTAGTCACTGATGTCCTGGGGCTGGTCTCTCTGTTCAAACTCTTCAGGTTTGGCTCTTGGGAAGTATGAGAGTAAGGAGGGAGGCGCTATTAAAGCATTTTCTTAGAGATAGCACTCTTTAATACAAGGAATTGCCCTTGTGAAGACTGGGAGTGAACTGGGTGTCTTGTTGAGTTATTCTGCACTCTGTGATAGGTGACCCTCAGAGACATAACTATGATGGGGTCACTTGAACTTTGCCCCAGGATGGAAAATTTATAAGGCACCACCCACACTGAACCAGGGTATGTTTCTTCCCCTAACCTCTTGGCCTCAGTGACAGTGGTAACTGCCTGCTAACTTGTAACAGTAACTGCTTCCACCCTCTTCAGCAACATAGAAAACTTGAGATGTCCTAGGAATGTTTCATCTCTCAGGCTTTTACATTCCCAGCTCTCAGCCTGCTTATGTCTACCCCACAAACATCCTGTCCTTCAACCAACCTAGAAACTTCCTGGTTTCCTGGAGCTCATCCTCCCATCCCCCTTTTGCCTAGTTAGAAAAATTACTAGTTACAGCTCCAGCAATATCTCTTCTTATCTCCTTCCTCCTCTGGATGGAAAGGCGGATATCTTATTAACTTCATGATTATGTAGGAATTCTGGTGGTACACCAAATGCCCACCAGTATCAGGAGGCTCCCTAACTGGCTGAGATTTAGATTGGGCTGGTACACTAGTGAATAAACTTTGGTCTACCACAACTAGGTAGGTGAATGGGCTTCGTCCAAAGGGGTTGGGTGGATGAATCCCAACTTAGCAAAGGTGGGGTTGGGATGTGGGAATATGGGGGTGTTCTGGAGCATGAGTCATGACTCTTTTTTCATGGCCATGAACAGACTAGATACAGCTGTGTGGGCTCATAGCCATCATGTAAATCCTGCTGTTAGGGGAACTTTAGGCTGCACGGAATGACAAGCTGGAAACTACCCAGTTAAGCTGAGTAGAATGCTTTCAAACACACTCCTAATTATTTTAATTTGGAATATTATTTCTGGCTTTATATTCTCATTCATACGCAAATCAATATCCTTGCTTATACCCAAGATGGCCGAGGTTTAGTAAGAGAAAGAGGGAGAGAGATGCTAGAGTTGGGCATTCTATTAATGGACCAGAGACAAAAAAAGGGGTGAATGAAATGGGGATTGGATACTATAGATCAGAGAGATCTAAACAGTTTCAGGGGCCAAGAAGGTCAAAGGGCTTTTATGTGGTATACTAGATAGAGCACTGGACTTGGAGTCTGAAAGACAAGTTCAAATACAGCCTCAGATTCTTATTTGCATGACTAGGTACAAACCACATCTGCCTGCTTCAGTTTACTCATCTGTAAAGTGGGGATAATGACATTGCTTACCTCACAGGGTTGTATTAAGGATAAAATGACATAATGGTAAAGTGCTTTACAGACCTCTACTAAGTTCTATATAAATTCTAGCTACTGTTATTATTATCAATAATAAAATTTAAAAAATCCTTTCACTACCTCTTGCTACCTGTGTGACCTAGAACAAATCATTTCACTTCTCTGGGCCTTGGTTTCCTCATCTACAAAAGGAGGGGTTGGGAATAAATGACCTTTGAAGTCTCTTTCAATTCTAAATCTCCGATCTTAAGACCTGGATCTGGGAACCTCTGACTGCATTATGTCCATTAAGACCAAAAAAGGATGATAGGCATGTCAGGAGCCAGTCCTGAGAAGTAAAATAAGGTTGGGGAATAGCATATGATAATTCATATCCTTATTATCATAGCCTTGGGCAGGCTGGAATAGTGGATGGAGTGCAGGAGCTATTATCAGAAAGACTCATCTTTCAGAGTTCGAATCTGGCCTCAGATACTCACTAGCTATGTGACTTGGACAAATCACTTAATCCTGTTTGCCTCAGTTTCCTTATTTGTAAAGTGAGCTGGAGAAGGAAATGGCAAACCACTCCAGTATCTTTGACAAGAAAACCTCAAATGGGGTCACAAAGAATTGGACATGCCCAAACAACAACAACAAATTCACAGCCTTAAGAAGTTTTAGGCTATTTTAATTTAAACAAAACATTGTGAAAAGAATTAAATAGCTGGAGATCAGAGAACTAGACTCCATTTTGGGGCAGGAGGTGAGCCTGTGGGACATTCAAGCTAGTGGAAGTGAGAGGCTGGTGAAAGGAAGATTATGTTTTTAATATATTTCTTAACTATGGCAATATATGACTTGGTTCAAATACAAGACCCTCTACATTCCTAACCCAGGGCTGGCTCTGAAACTAACTAACCATGTGACTTTGGGTAAATTACTTTATTCCCAGCCTCAGTTTCCTCATTTGTAAAATAGAGATAATAATTCAATTCAGTAAACGTGTTAATCTCTCAGGGTACTTCTATTCCCAGGGTATAGCTGGGATACAAATACACACACACACACATACACACATACACACACTTGCTCAAATGATAGTCCCAATCCTCAAAGAATTTACATTCTCATTCTCTTGGATGATAATATACATACTCTCGGTTCTATAAGTTATTGTCAGGAATGTGCTTTATAAGCATCAAGGGGCATATAAATGTATTCTTCTTATTATTATTATTAAAATGAAATAGATTCTTATCTGTGTAGTTTGAGTGGAAGGGTTCAGAAGTCCCAGGGCCACAAAAATGTCTCAGCCAGGGGACTATCCACGGTGCTGAAAATGCCTACCATTAAGTCATTCCTTTGGGTGAAAGCATTGCTTCTAGAAAAACTCCTATTCAAATGTGCTTCTGTCACTTCTGGCCTTGGGTAGTAGAAGCATTGAAAGCTGATTTCAGGGGTGGGGTAGGGCTAGCCCATTGCTACATTAAGAGAACAGATGTTAGGACTAGTGGAACTCAGAGAATTTAGCTCTCTGTCCTCTGCTCTAGTCACCGGCCAGAAGCACATGGGGAGCCCTGCTTCATTCTGGAAAGTTGCACACACCTGCTGGTCCTTGTCCATTCTCACCAGGATATATAGTTAACTAAAATCTAGACAAAAGACCAGCTGCCTCTGTCCTGGAATCAACCCATATCCTCATCCACTCCCGCTGTTGTGTGGATCTGCTTGCCTAAGGTTTTTCTTTAATCTTTCTATATAGGTTACATTCTCTACTCAATTCTTCTTTCCTTGTTTGAAACCTAGATGCCAATCTCTTCCTATCTATTTGACCTGTATTCCTGAGGAATGCCAAATCAGGCTTACCTGCTTGAATTTCATAACTTGCCAGGTCCTTTAGGTTTGTCCTGGCAACCTGGACACTGATTTTTTTTTCATCTTCTGGGTTCATACTACCTCTGTGTTAGGCAGTGCAGATGGACCATAAACTAGGTTTGGAATTGAACCAGGAGGAATAGAGTGGGCAAAATTGCATTTGGGGATATTAAATGACCTTTCAAAGATCCCAAGTTACTGTCTGACACAAAAACCAATCTCTTTAACAGCAATTTCTTTCTGGTTAAGGTGAGTGGCTAAGAATCATGGAATATCCTTATCTCTGAAGAATAAAAATGGAAACCTACATAGGTGACCAGTGAAGAGTCACTCAATCAACAAGCATTTGTGCTAGGCTCTGGGTTAAAAAAAGACATTATACAAAACCCAAGCTCTAGCCCTCTAGGAGCTTATATTTTATTGGGTGGATACCACAAGCTAACAGATAAGGAAATGTAATATATATGCAAAATGACTGGGGTAAAGAGAGAATTAACAAGTGGTGAAATAAGGAAATGTTCTTTGAAGGAGCTGAAACTTGAATTGAACCTTGAAAGGAGCTTTATGTTCCAAGAGGTGCAGATCAATAGGGAGAACATTCCAGGCACTGGAGACAGCCTGTGTAAAGACACAGGTCCAGGAAATGGAATGTCATATACATGAAATAGCAAACCAGCCAGACTGGGTAGAAAGTAGAGTGAATTGAGGAGGAGTAAAGTATAATCAGCCTAAAGATAGTCTGGAGACAGATGGTGACGGCCTTTAAACGTGAAACAAAGGAATTATAGTTTTGTAGTTTCTAGTGGGGATTCCTTTTGAGTATAAGTTGGATTAGATGGCTCCCGAGGTCCCATCCAACTCTCAAGGTCTTTTATTTTATCTGAGATGTGATGGTTAAATGCTAAAGCTTCTCCAGCAGGGGAGATGCATGGTGGGCCACATGGAAGGCCACAGTAGACTACCCATAATGACTTGCTGACAAGCAGTGGGATAACACATATTGTCAAGGACATATGTAACCACAAAAGGAGGTGGGTTGTTCATGGAATGAAAGGCACCTGGGGCAAAGCATGACAGATGGAGTATCCGAGTGCTGCACTGGTACCCATAGAATGTGCAGTGACCTAGAAGCAAATTTCTATTGCATCAAAGAGATCCTCTATGAAGAATTTATGGAAGGACAGAATCCAAAAAATCACACAGGATGAGAAGATATGGCTAATTTGTAATCTTTGTCCTTAGGTGGGAGGGGAAAGAGAAGGGAATAAGCACTTATCAGGTGCCTACAATGTGCCAGACACTTTGCTAAGTGTTTTACAGATTTCATTTGATCTTTACAACAATCTCAGGAGGTAGGTGCTAACATTATTCCTATGTTACGGTTGAGGAAACTGAGGCAAACAGAAATTAAGTGACTTGCCTAGGGTCGCATAGCTAGGAAATGTCTGAGACTGGATTTGTACACAAGACTTCCTGACTTAAGGCCCAGCACCTTATCCATGTTGCCACCTACTTGGAGAGTACCCACACCAATGAGATCTCAGATCTATTGATACGTGGAAGCAAAGGTTAAAGGCATCCCTACACTCACTCTGGCTATACCAACCGAGGCCCTTGTTTTGATATCTCTCACTATTACACTGCTCTATCTGTTGTACCATGCCCATCTGGCATGGCTTCTGGTCCAGAGCCTCCTTAGTATACAGGGTGGTGAAGAAATAGAACATGATGCTGTGATTTTTTAAATTGGGAGCAAGGTACAGTATGTTATAGAACAAGGTGGGGTATAAGTAGTGGGGCTAGATACTTGGAGAAGACATTTGAAGCTATGGGTTAAGGAAGGAGAAAATTTTAGGGCAAAAAAGAAATGCTTTTATTCTCAAAAGCCTATATAAAAGTCTCTTCTCCCTTCTTTTTAGGTTTTCACATATTTCCAGATACACAAAAGAGGCAGCACAGAAAGAATACAAGACGTGAATCTGGAAGGCCTAGATTTATGCTTCTGCTTGCACCAAAACCTTGCTGTGCGACTTTGATTAAGTCACATAATCTCTTTAATCCTCAGTCTCTTCATTTATAACGTCAATCAATTAATTCATCAACCAACAAGCATTTATTAACTACATACTATGTGCCAGGAACTGTGTTAAGTAGGAGCCAGAGATATAAAAACAATAGAAAATCCCCTGAAAATGTTTCTGCCCCAAAGGAGCCTACATTCTGTTGGGAATAACTTACCCTTCAGGCTACACCAAGGGGCTATTACGACGAAAATGTTTGTAAACTGTAAAGTGCTATAGAGAAGTGAGGAACAATTATGAGTATGTTCAATTCAATTCAATCCCACAAGCTTCTACTAAGCACCTACTATGTGCAAGGGACTGGGGCTACAAAGACAAAACCAAGCAAACCAAGTCATGAGTAACATTTCTGTTTCAAAGCTAATGTGAGTCTATAAAAACCACTTAAAAGATATTTTGTACATATATACATACATATTATACATATATTCAATCTCCTCTCCCAATTCTCCCAAATTTAGAAAACAAAAACAAAAAAAACCACTGACATTTCTCAGTGCATCTTGACACCTCTGCCCCCAGACACAATGCTTTCAAAATTTCCAAAACATTTTCACCTATAAATGGTAAGGAGCAGCTTTAAAATGCTTGAATAGACAGGAGTGGGGCTGTGCTAAAAAAAAAAAAAAAGGGAAGGGCTTGAGGTCCTAGAAATGTTTGATGGACCATAATAATATCTGAATGTTTAGCACTGTGTAGCCCAAATATTGTTTCTTCTGTTCTGCATCCAGATGGTTGAAGTCATGTAAACTCTCCTTTGTTCTCTCCTCATAGCTGTCTCTCTCTTTTTATTTCCACAAATTAATGAATCTTAGAGCTGGAAGATACTTCCAATCCCCCTCATCTTGAAGGAAACTGAGGAAACTCAGAGAAATGAAGCGATTTGCCCAAGGTCATATAGCTAGTAAAAACAGAAGATTTATACCCAAGTCCTTGGACAAACCTATTCCACTGCTCCTCGTCCAGATTTCCTTTTCTCAAACCTTGTCACCTTTCTTAAAATTTATAATGGTCCACAAAGCCAGTTTTCCTTAACATCCCACCCGTTGCCTGGCAGGATGAACATTTCCTGTTTTGATCCCCAAAGGAGGCCTCCTCATTCTATTCTTAAATCTTTTTATTGGCACCAAAATGGCTTTTAGATTAAAAAAAAAACAATTTAACAACTCTTACCAGAGCACAACTCTTCCATTCTTTTAAGAATCTTGTGCAGATAATTTAACACTGAATGTTTCCTTTATTCTTAGCTACTTCTTCAGGAAATGCTGTCCCACATCATAAGAGAGACATACCTTGAACTCCATTTGAAAAGAGATCTGGGTTACTCATAAGTTCCTAGAGTTGAACTCTTAAAGATCATTTGGTCCAACCTCCCACTCAAAGCAATAATCATTGGCAGGTGGTCATTTAGTCTCTGCCTGAATACTTCCAGTGATGAGAAGCTCATTACCTCACTAGGTATCTCATTCCATTGCTGGAGACCTTTAATTGCTAAACCTGTATTTTTGTGCTGCGATTAAATGGCACAGACTATAGCTAGGACAAGGAAAAGGAAGGTAGTGATCTTCGGTCCTTCAAGTGGTGAGGGAAAAGATGAGACTTAAGAAAGCTTCATCTATGGTGTGGCTGCCTGGGGGAGGAAGTTCCACCTCATAACTTCATATAACTTCATTCTGGCTAATTATGTGCTAAGATCAGTTGTTTCTACATTACTGAAGGATTTCAACTGCTGTCAGCACCTTTGAAATTTTTGTAACCTAGGCCAAAGCCCCAGTTGCCTTGCCTTAGCTACGGTCTGAATTAGAAAACTCTTCCTTATATTGGGTAGAAACCAGACTTCCGAGGACAATAGCTCTCTCTGTAGATATATTCCTTGTTGAGTCTGGGCAGCACTCACCCAATTTCCCAGTGATTGGACAAGTTGTCAGGTGGTCAGGAAGAGATCTCAAATGACAAAGATATTGAGCTGCAGAGATATGACTCTGAGGTGATAGGAGAGTTTTAAGTTTTATCTGACTACTTAAGTGTAGGTTTCAGAAGGAGGTAGAGATCAGCACTTAAGGATGAGATGGATATGAGCTAGCCTCTTTTTGGGAGTGGGAGTGATAGGCAGGTTCTGAAGGTCAAACTTGATTTCCCTCTCTCAGTCAATCAATAAATGAAAATTTATTAAGCACCTCCTATGTATCAGGCAATACACTAAGCACTGAGGATATAAAGACAAAAGTGAAGTAGAGCCTGCCCTCAAAGATCTTACATTCTGGTGGAGGGTGGGGTGGCACTCTAATTCTAACCTAGGGAAAGCATTAGCATCATGGCTTCCTCCTTTATTTAACTGGGATGATCTCATTCCTCGAAGCAGTCTAACTGCTGTGAAGATGGCTGGTTTTCCCAAGAGATGGCTAAAGTATCTCCAGAGTTGAGCCAACTCTGTCTTCCCTGGGTGAGTCAAAGTTCTCTTATTTTCTCACCACCTTAACACATAGCAGCTCCACCTGACCCTAAATGCACTCATATGATTTGGCTCCAGTCATTCCAACCCAATGGTTCATTTTGCCTTGGGATTCTCCAGCAGCTCTGCTAAGGCTATCCAAGAGAATAAAAGAGGGCAGAGCGCTTGAGCTAGGGAAAGATAGGGGCTTCTCAATCCACACTGCTGTTGGAGCCCAGCTGGGAGAGAGAGGTCTTCTGAGTGAAAGCACCTAAGAAAGGGACCCTGGGACATTCCTCCACAGGATACACAGGGCACTCAGGGACATCTTTCAGAAGCATTTCAGACTCTGCAAAGGACTCAGAGATGCTCCATTTTTGTACAGTGAGCCTCCTCTACACTTAACAGAATCTGTACGGGGGAGTAGAACAAAGGAAGCCTGGCCACGTGTTTCCTGTATCCCATAGCTGGACATTCCTGCTTTTCTGGTAACACACCTTCTAGGATGCCCCTGCAGATGGCTGGGGCAGGGAGGTCAGAGGTGGGGCGCTCACTCCTGCAGAAGTGAAGCTGTGGGGGCGTGGTCCCTTTCTGTTCCCTACAAGTGTGGAACCTATAGGGGTCATTCCACATGTAGGGGCAGGTTGCCCTCTGGCTGGGGCGGGGCAAGGGGGTGGGACAAAAGAAAAGCCTCCACTAGGGAGGGAACTGATATTTCCTAGTGCAATGAAAGCCAGATGGAAAAGTAATGTAGTATAAAGGTAGAGAAAAGGAGACAGAAGAGGAAAAATATCAGAGGAAAAGAGAACAGAAAAAAAAAGCAGAGGAACAGAAAGTGAGGTGATGGGTGAGGCTGGAGAGGTGAAAGAAGTAGCTTCCCACTTGATACAGGGAAGGGATCAGAAAAGGTAGAGAGAAGACAGAATGGATGATAACGGTGGACTTTCAACGGTCTTTTTCTCTTCTCAATAATGCCTTCTGTGCAAACATTCCTCATGGACATAAGAAAATTAAAGAAACCCCAAATGACTCCCCCAAGTGACTCCACTCAGCTCCAGAATGGGGACAAAGCTTGGAACCTAAGCTTTTCCTTCTACAGACACTCATTATCTTATCCCTGACACTTCCCACTCCTCCAAGAATCCAACAAAGTTTAACAGCATGAGTGAACTAGAAGCAACATAATGGACTCACTGCGCTATTTGGCTGCCTAGTCTCCCCCTCCCCCAATCTCTCCTATGACTTTAATTTTTTTTTAAGAGATGCCCTAAGCATTGGTATTTGTTTTCTACTTACCCCAACCCAGTTAGTGGTGAGCCGCTTGCTTCCTCACTCCCTCAATTAGTGGTGCTCTGGGCTTCTCTCAACATCAGCACCACTGTTCGGCTCTCAACATGACATCATCTCTGAGTGCTGTGATTGGACAGCTGTAGGTTGCTTGGCAATTGGACAGTATCTTCTGGAGGAGCAAGGATTGCCTAAGTAACTCTTGGAGAGCCGGGGAGCTAGAGGATGATGTCACACAAAGAACCTATTTTCTAGGTTGGACTGGGTGCTGGGGCAGCAGAGGTGAGGGTGGGGAAGAAGATGGAAAATGGGAGCGGGGATGGGATTATATACCCCTGAAGCAGCCGTGGAGGGGAAATGATGAATGATATAGAAAAGTTTGGGTTTTTTTGCAGCTCTGGGGGTGGGAGAGTATAAAATATAGAAGAGGAATGAGAACAGATGAACTCTAAATATAGATACTGGGATTTTTTGATGCCCTTCTTCCAGATATATAGGGAGAACTGAAGGGAGGGCATAAATCCTTGCTCTAGAGGCACAAAAAAAGATAAAGGAAAAGTGGGTCTGGATCAGTACTGTGATCAAACACATGCTTTTCCCCTTGTCAGTAGCAAGAAGTCGCAGCAGGAAGAACGCCGAACTGGGAGACAGGAGCACTCGGTCCTTGCCCCAATTCTACCTTGAGCAAGCTGTGTGGCCTTGGGGAAATCCCTTTACCTTTCTGAGCCTCAATTTCTTCATCTGTAAAGTGAAATGTGGAATGTGATCAGATTTTTAAGCTCCCTCTGAGGTCCAACATCATACTCCATAATTGCCTTTAATTCATCTTATTTTAGGTGGACCCATGAGGTTCACAAGTGGGTCATAGAAACATCTCATAGAATTGGTTGTGATAATAGAGGCTGCTGTTTACACCAGACTGAGATCATACTAACCTCTAAGGATGAGAGTCTGTTGCTGATGGGGTATGGGGGTGGAGGGCAGAGAATGGGCTATGGGTGTGGAAGGTTTGGAGAGACCCTAACAGGGGCACTGATGGACCATGGCAAAGGGGTGTGCCAGTGCATTATGAGGAAGGGGAGTGCTGGTGAAAAAGGAGTATTGTTGAAACTTAAGAGACTGAGGCGGTCGGGTAAGTGACTGCCTTTAGTCCATCTTCTTCAGGGGGTGTGTGATAGCTGCTACTGGGGGATAATCAATAAAGTCAGGACCTGGATAGACCTGGGTGGAGGAGGTAATCAACTGTCTGGGGATTCCAAATCCATACCACCTTATGGCAATGCTGCTTGATTGTGTTGCATGTGAAACTGTCTGAAACATACCTTCAGGGTTGGTGCAAATTCTGCAAATACGTACAGCCACATACAGTGAGGCAATGCTGCTTCCATTGGTTCCTGGAGTCATACATCGCTACTTTTAGATTTATCCAGATCCTGTTACTACTCAATCTTACAATGAGAAGGATGGGACACAGATCTGTGAGCTCTCTAAGATAGCATGTTGCTATGTATCAGGGGTTTTGGGTGGGGTAAGCAACAAGATCTCTCACAGGGCCCCACCTCTTATATTTACTATCTATGAGACATTGGCAAGTCACTTAACCTCTTTGGGCCTCAGTTTACTCCTCTGTAAAATGAGGTGGTGGTATTAGATGGCCTCTGAATTACTTTTTAGCTCTTCATCTATGATCCTATGACCTCTGTGATCCTGTGATCACTGTCTTCAGCTCACAGGAAAGTAAGAGACATCTAGAATGACTTTAGGGTCAGAGAGTGGTATAAAAAGATGTCCAAAATATGCTAGGGGAAAATAGAAAGAAACTTTTCCTCTCAGTCAACTAGAATTGAGACTTTTGAATGTTCAGGGAGTCATGAGAGGTCCAAATGAGAGGCCTTGGCAATGTGGGTAGTAAGATATGCCAAGCGCGGTAGTGGGTAGAAGACAGCAGTGTGTATTTGAGGGGTGTTGCTCAGAATACCATGGCCAAACCATTCCAGGATTTGGCAGAGGGGTGGATTCCATCTTGCAGTCTGCGTATGTGTGGGGAGGGGTGGGGAGGGCATAAATTATTTCCTTTGTCTATGTGTGGGACATATGGCTCCCTAATGTATGGAAGCAGGAATCTTAGGAATGGTTTTGCAGACTTTGACATGTGCAAAGAAGAAATCTGTAAGTTATTGATTAACTAGGATGCCAAGTATCTGTCTGTGGTTCCAGACTTAGAACAGGCAGCTTAGCAATCCTCAGAACTGAGTGTTGTAGTCCTAGTGGATAGGGATGGGAATTACTGGCAACCAGAAGTACCTCATATCCCATCCTACTCTGTCAATCTAGAGTGGCCACTGTTGAGGGGACTGGTGGTGGTGAGGGTTGCCGCTACCCTCAGCCCTACTAGGTTAGGGCCTGGAATTAGAAATAGAGATCATTCATTTTCTAGTAGGAGAAGAAAGTGAGGCTGGTGACTTTGCACAGCCTTTCCTCACTTAAATCCAATTCATTGGCATGTCATGGTATCACCTCCACCATGTCACGGTCTTCTTTGAGAATGAAGGACAAACAACAGCAGCAATCATAATAACATGCCTGGGGAGGCAGGAAAGGCAGATGGTAGGATAAACTAAGGTCCCGTAAGCTTTGCGTCTATATAGCACTTTTAGCTTTACAAAGAACTGTCCCCTTAATGACCATGTGAGATAAGATTTAGCCCCATTTTACAGTTGAGGAATGTGAGGCTCAGAGAAGTTAAGCAATTTGCCTAGGGTCACACAGCTTATAAGTTTTAGAACTCACAGCCAGGGTATCTAACTCCAACAAGAATGTTCCTGGTACTGTGCCACTTGACCTGGAAACTGCTATAAATGGTAGTTGGGTGTGGCTAAAATAGTACTGTTGGTGCTGTGCTTCTGGCACCTTAAAGGTTGCATTCACCTGAGGAGGCTGTCCTGAGAGCCTAGCCACCACTGCTTCTATAGGAAGATGTCCTCAGAGTGCCTAATTACTCAGAAACACACTTTGGACAAAGAATAGAAAGGAAAGTAAGTGTCCATCAGTTGGGAAATGGCCAAACAAATTATAGTATATAAATACAATGGAATGTTATTGTGTTATGAGAAACGAGAGGGCGGCAGAGTGGGTGCAGTGGATAGAGCACCAGGCCTGGAGTCAGAAAGACTCATCTTCCTGAATTCTTTCATTGAATTCAGATACTTACTACTGTGTGACCCTGGGCAAGTCACTTAACCCTGTTTGCTTCTGTTTCCTCACCTGGAAAATGAACTGGAGAAGAAAATGGCGAACCACGTCAGTATCTTTGCCAAGAAAACCCCAAATAAGGTCAAAAAGAGACAGACACAACTGAAAAATGACTTAACAACAACAGAAATGATGAATCTGGAGAATTCAGAGAAACATGGAAAGACTTGTGTGAAGTAATGCAGAGTGAAGTAAGCCGAATTGGGAGATAATTTACTCTCTAACTACATTAATATAAAGGGAAACAACATTGAAAGAATTCCAAATTCTGACCAATGCAATGGCCAATAGTGACTTCAAAGGACAGATGACAAAATATGTCTCTCACCTCTGAGCAGAGAAGTGGTGGACTATGGGTGAGGAACCAGGCAAACAGTTTCAGACATAACTGATGTATTGGCTTATTTTGCTTAACTATTATTTGTTAAAGAAGAGTTCTATAGGTGGGTGGGGGGGTAGGGGGGGAGGGCAGCGCATGTCGACAATGAGCAATAGTAGAAGTAAATAATAAAATTTAAAAAGGCAAAAGAAATGTTTTGGGAGAGTAGTCCATTGTTATGTTGGGGCACTATCTGAACTCTAATGTTCCTCTAGTGTTGGTAAGGAACCCGGAGCCCAGCAGGAGACTATCTCCTTTTTCAAGTGTCTTCTTTTCCTCAATGCTTCTGCCTGTTTAGCTAGTAGCAAGACTGGGATAGCAAAGCTGCAGACCAGGGCAGCCCTCTTTTCACTAAAATCTATTCCTAAAGCTTTTGCAAGAACCTCTGTGCTATGTTGGGCTTGGGAATGCATGGTGCACAGTAGTGAGTGGCAGCTGGTGTAGGGGCCCAGCATTTTCAGAGCAGACAGTAGATTTAACCTCCAGAGATATTATGGGGGCACAGTGTGTTTAGGGCTGATCAGCTAGATCAAGGTTCCTAAACTTGGAGTCAGTGGATTCCTTGGTCAGTGAATTTTGATTAGCAACATTATATCTTTCCCACTAACCTTTAACTGAAATTTAGTACATATTTCCTCCAATTATTGAAAAACATTTCGAGAAGGGCTTTACTGGATTGCTATTTCCATGATACAAAGAAGACTAAGATATCCAGAGCTAGACCAACCCTCCCATTTTACAGATAGGGAAATTGAAATTTAGAGAGGTGGAAAGTTATGTAGGTAGTATATAGTGGAACAGGGATTTGAATTCAAGTCTATGGGCCTTAGGCATATCTTGAGAATGGTCAGTTGTCATAGAGATCATTTGTCAGTGATCTGAAGAGCATCTGTGGTTAGAGAGGCAGGACAGTGACGGGCTTGTGATCATGCCCTAGGAGAATCAGTTAGAGGAACTGGTGACACGTAGCTTGGAGAAAAGAACACGGGTGGGATCTGATAGCTGCCTTCAAGTATTTGGAAGTTTCTCAGACAGAGGAACGATTAGATTTGTCCTACTTGAACCTGTAGAATAGAACCAACAGATGGAAGTTATAGGGTGGTATATTTTAGTTTGATATAATTTAAAACCTCATAAAAATTATTGTCCATGAGTAGAATAGGCAGCATTGAGAAGCTATGGGTTCTCCCTCTTGCCCCTACCCCCAAAAGAGGTCTTCAAGGAAGGGCTGGATTTAGGGATATCACAGCTAATAATGCATAATAATAGTCAATCAATAAATAGTGTGCCAGGCACTGTGCTAAGCCATGGTGTTATGAAAAAGAGGCAAAAGACAAAGAGCTTACAATCTAACGGGAAAGAAAACATGCAAAATATGCATATATATAATACACACACACACACACACACACACACAAAGCAAGTTGTAGACAGGATAAATAGGAAATAATTAAGAGGGAAGACACTGAAATTAAGAGGGGTTGGGAAAGTCTTCCTGGAGAAGGTAGGATTTTAGCAGAGACTTAAAGGAAGCCAGGAGGTCAGTAGTTGGAACAGGAGGGAGAGTGTTCCAGGCAAAAAATGCCCAGAGCGAGAGCTAAGAGATGTAGGGTCTTTTTGTGGAATAGCCAAGGTACCAGGGTCATTGGATCGAAGAGTACTTGTCCAGGAGTAAGGTGTAAGAAGACTGGAAAGGTAAGAGGGCTAGCATATGAAGGGCTTTGGATCCAAACAGTGAGTTTTGTATTTGCTCCTGGAGGCAAAAGGGGAGTTTAGAAAGTAGGGGACTGACATGATCAGCTGTGCATTTTAGGAAAATCACTTTATTGACTGCCTGGAGGATGGAATGAAGTGAAGAGAGACTAGACTAGGGGTGGGGAACCTGCAGCCTTGAGGTCACATGTAGCCTTCTAGGTCCTTGGGTGCGGCCTTTTGACCTAGTCCAAGTTTTATAGAACAAATTCTTTTATTAAGTGGATTTGTTCTGTGAGGTTTGGATTCAGTCAAAGGGTAGCACCCAAGGACCTAGAAACCCACGTGTGGCCTCCAGGCCAAAGGTTCTGCACCCCTGGACTAGAGTCAGTCAGTCCCCCCATCCCCAGCGGGCTATTGAACTAATCAAGTTAGAAGTAATGAGAGCCTGCACTAGAGGGGTGGCATTGTTAGAGGAGAGAAGGGGGCTTATTTGGGAGATGTTGCAAAGGGAAAATTTACACGCCTTGGTAACATTGAATATGGGGAGTGAAAGATAGTAAGAAACCCAGGATGACTCCTAAGTTGCAAGTCTGAGGGAATGAGAGGATGGTAGTAGTAGAAGGTAGGAGGAAGGAAGAGTTTAGAGAGAAAGATAATGAGTTCTGTCTTGGACATATTGAGTTTAAGATATCTGCTTAACATCTAGTTTGAGATATCTGAAAGGCATTTGGAGATGTAGGATTGAAGGTCAGCAGAGAGATTGGGGCAGGAAAGGTAGATTTGAGAATCATTATTATAGAGATGGTAATTAAATTCATGAGAGCTGATGAGTTCACCAAATGAAGTAGTAAAGAGGGAGAAGAGAAGAGGGCCCAGGACAGAATACTGCGAGACTCCTATCATTAGAAGGTGTGGCCTGGAGGAGGATCCAGCAAAGGAGACAGAGAAAGAGCGATCAGATAAGTAGGAGGAAAATCAAGAGGGAGATGGTGACCTGAAAACCTAGGGAGAAGAGTATTAAGGATGCAAGAGTGATTGACAGTGTTAGAAGGCTGCAGAGAGGTCAAGGAGAATGAGGACAGAGAAAAAGTGATTGGATTTGGCAACTAAGATGTCCTTAGAAACTTTGGAGAGAGCAGTTTCGGTGGAATAATGAGGTTGGAAGCCTGATTATAAGGAGTTAAGAAGGGAGTGAAAGCTAGAGAAACCTATTGAAGACAGCCTTTTCAAGTTTAGCTACAAAGGTCAGAAGAGATGTAGGATGATAGGAACTGGTGGTGGAAGGGTCAGGCCAGTGGAGACATGGGCATGTTTTTAGACAGTAAGAAATGAGCCAGTAGAGAGGGAGAGATTGATTGAAAATAAGTGAGAATGGGGATAACAGAATCAACAGCCTTTTGGAGGAGACAGGATAGAATGGGACTAAAGAACTAAACCTGAACTAAAGAGGGGTTAGCTTTGTGTAATGGCAAGCAGGGTGGGACTTTCTGCTGTTTTTTGTTTTGGAATGCTTCTCAGCACTAAGATAATCAAGTGCCTTTGAGTCTTGCCTTTGTTTCAATCAAGAGTCTTTGAATTGGGAGTCTCTGATGACCTGCTTAAGTGATGGGAAGGCCTATGTCACATGGGTTTTAGTTGCATGGTTGTGACTCCTTCTGACCCTGAAGAAGTGTATATATACTCTGAGGTTAGCATTTTGCTTGGGGCTCACTCCCTGGAAGAATGTCATGTGATTTGATCAGACAAGACTCTGGGTAGCCATTGTTAAGGAGCCCCCTGGCTTTGAAAAACCAGATGTTGGTGCTTCTCTCTCTGGTAACTGTATGTATTGCTATGGTCAGATGGTTAGAAGCCTGTCTGTTGATTTGTGTTATTTTTCTCTGCTTGTAGCTCCTGCTTATAATTTGTTTGTATTTTCTTTGAAGTTCAGGATGCTGACTTTTTTTCCCCTGAACTAAGTGAATAATATATGTATGTTTAATTAAAGTGAGATTGTAAGCCACTTAAAGTTGCTTTCCTTAGAAAAGCAGATCAAAGAACTTGTGCTAATAGCCCTCCTGTGTGCTGGTGTTATTGTCCTTATACAGCCACAGTAGCAGTAAGTAGCATTGTTGTTACACCTTGGTAAGGAGTAAGGCTGCTTCATCATATGAGACAAGGTGAGGGAAAGAGTAGCAGCAGGTACCAGAATGATAGAAGAAGAGGAAGAAGGGAGAAGGGGGAGTTTATGGAAAGTGACCTCCATTTTTTTCTGTAAAATATGAGATGAGGTTCTCAGCTGAGAAAGTGGGGCAAGGGGGAGCCATGGGAGGTTTGAAGAGGGATGAAAAGTTTTGGAAGAGCCACTGTGGGGAGAGGGAAAGTTGATAAGGGAGGCATAGTAGCTTTGCCAGGCAGTAGTGGGGGCCCAGTTGAGATTGTGTAATATAAATTTGTAGTAGACCCGGTCAGAATGGTTGCATGATTTTCTCCATCTTCATTCAACAACACATGTGTAGGAATGAAAACAGTGAATGGCAAGCATGATCTAAGACCAAAGTTGGCAGGCCTAGGGTGATATGATTCAAGAGAGGAGGATGGTATAGAGTTGAATTCATTCACCAAAGTGTCAAGATGGGGAAAAGAGGAGAGAGTGGCCAGTGCGTAGGAGATGGCCTGGGAGAGAATTGAGGGGTCAAGGGACTGGAGAGCATGGTGTGAGTAAAGAGTTGGCTTTTGTAAGGGAAGGCAGAAGGAGAGATGAAAAGCCAATAGTCTATGGTTGAATAAAGGGATTTCAAGGTGGTACATTTGTGGGTGATGGCAAAAGTCATGGATATGCTCATCTTTGTATGTGACTGAAGTGAAGTGGAGGATTCACTCATGGGAGGTGAGTAGGCTGAGAAACTGAGTGGTTAAGGTATTTGAAGGAGAGCCAATGTGTATGTTGAAGCCCCCAAATATGAGGACAGGAGTTGGGGAAGAGAGAAAAATTATAAGCCAGGTATCGAACTCATTTGGGAAGGAATGGAAGTGACCTGGGGGTCTGAAGACCCTTCCAGCTCAGATCCTGGGATTCTGTGGTTACAAATATAGCATTCTTTCCATTACACCTTGTTACTCTGTTAGAGAATCATGGGTATATATTTTTCCAAAATTGTATCAAATCCGGTTGTGTTTTTGTGTTTGTCCTTTGTTCTTGAAGAGGACCATGACATCAGGGAGATGATGACATGACTTGCTGTTGACTTTGATTTGAGTGAAGGAGGGCTGCGCAAGGTCATCAGCCTCACTTTCTCCTCTAGAGCCATTTTTTCTCAAAGACCAAACCTTAAACCCAATTCACTCTGGAGCTCATAGATTGGACAACAATCGGTTCCTGCCCTAGCACCACTGAATGGTTATTTTTTGGGCCCTCCAGGCTCAGAGTGAATGTAAATACTAACTGTTTCTCTTTTGGCCAGCAACCCTGAGGGTCTTACCCTTCAAGTTTGACTTTTTTTTTTTTATTAAAGGGGCCATTCCTTGACTCACTTCTTAAAGAGGACTTTTTACTAAATGGGTGTTACCTCACTCAAAGTGAGAACCTGAAAAGACCTTAGCCTGCAAGGGCCAGTGTCTCCCATCAAATATGGTATAGGGCAAAGAACAGTGGATTGGAAATCAGAAAACCTGAGTTCCGCTTCTGGGTCTGCCATTACTTGTAGAGGTGAACCTTGGGCAAGTAATCTTGTTCCTCAGGGTCTCAGTTCCTCACCTGTCAAACTTATGGGTCAGCTCAGATATTCGCTAGGTGCTTCCAGCTTTAAAAAGCCTCTCGTGTCATTCTCAGTCAACCAATGCAATATGCATAAGGCACGACTTGGGTTCGTCTTTGAAGTTTGTTCTCAAGAAATGCTAACAAGGAGAATTTGCTGTGCACAAAGAGACAGTGGGGTCTGGCTGAGTCCCCATGCAGCCGATAGCTGGAAGGCAGCTGTCTTGATTGGTCCAGTCAGATTCATCAGGCTGCACTTGGCTAGAGATAGTTAAACCTTCAAAAGGCGAGTGAAGCCAGGGCCGCAGGGGAGAGGACAGCCCCTGTCATGTCTAAAGCTGCTTCAGCCGTGCTTAGAAATTGCGCTCACCTGGGCTTCCATCAGTAAAGGGAATTTCTGATGAGGCGACTCTCTACATGTACAGAGCTGCGTTGGTGCTCTGACTTACAGTCTTGGATATTGTGCTGAGAAGTGACTTGCCCAGGCTCATACGGCCAGTATAGATCTAAGGTAGAAATTGAACCCAGGTTTTCCTCATGCTTAGGCCAGCTGTCTGCCACAGCACATTCTTTACCATGGCTGAAATGCACTGCCTTGCTTTTAGAACCCCTAGGGTCCTTCAAAGCCCAGCTCAAATGCCACATCCTACCCAAAGCCTTTGCTGGGGGCTGATCCCCCAGTGGCTGGTGCCTCTCTCCAATTACTTTGCTCTTATTTTGTCTGTATCTTTCTTTCCATCCTTCCCTCCCTCCTTTCTTTTCTCCCTCTTTATTCTCCTCTTTTTTGTTTCTCCCTTATTTCTCCCTCTCTTTCTCATCTTTCTTTTTCTCTCCTTTTCCCTATTTCTGTCTTTCCGTTTCTCTTGTTCTCTATCTCTCTATGTCTTTTTTTTCTGCTTTTCCCTATCTCTTTCTGTCCCTCTGTCTCTCTCTCTTGTTCTATCTCTTTCTCTTGTTTTGTTTTTCTTTCTCTGTTTCTTTTTCTCTCCTTTCTCGTCTCTTTCTTTCTCCCTCTTGTTCTGTCTGTCTCTCTGTTTCCTTACTCTCCTTTTCCTTATTTCTTTCTTTCTCTTGTTCTCTCTCTCTTTCTCTTGTTTTCTGTCATTCTTTCTTTCCTTTCCCATCTCTTTCTATCTTTCTCTCTTGTTTTCTCTGTCTCTCTGTTTGCTTTTCTCTCCTTTTCCTTATTTCTTTCTTTCTCTTGTTCTCTTTTTCTCTTGTTTTCTGTCACTCTCTGTTTCTTTTTCTCTCCTTTTCCCTCTTTCTTTCTCTCTCTCTTGTTCCCTTTGTCTCTCTCTCTCTTTGTCTCTCTCTCTGCCTCTGTCTTTCTTTGTTTCTGTCTCATTTCCTCCCCTCTCTCTCCACCCCCAATGTAAGCACTGTTTCATTTTTGTCTTTCTACCCCCAACACCTAGTCAGAAAGTCTCAAGTTCTGCTTCTGCCATATACTGTCTGTATGACCCTGGGTCAGTGATTTAGCCTGTCAGTCAGTGCTCTTGACAGTCATCTAAGACTATATATTGCAGAGAACTTGCATGGGTAGAGAGTTTCCTCCTCCAAGGAGGTGCCTATACCAATTCAATCACAGGTCCAATCCATATCTCTTTTTCTTATTCCCAGATCCCAACACAGTGTGTGTTTAATAAATACTCGTTGCTTGAATTTGGGCCTGAAATTCCCAGTTCACCCTCACCTCATCCTCTCCCTTAGGCCTACCAAACTTTCCTTACATTTGAAATACTTCAAAGAGAATGGGGAGGGGGGTGGCCAGCAGCCTTACCCCTAACCTGGTATCTACAGCCATTTCGAATGCTCTTCTGCTGCTCAGGCACAGAAGGGAAAGGGAGTTCTGTTTACCAGGTCACTTAAGAACAGGATCCACCAGTGGGTCCTCTTCTCATTCCCTCCACATGTACTTCATGGTAAGCGTGCCTGCACTGAAATATCGGAAGAGGGAACTGTGTTTCCCCCCATCCTGGCTACAGGACGAGCAACTTTCAGGAATGAGAACACTTCACAGCTGGGCCAGACAGAATGCATCCAGCTCCTGAGGAAGATTCCCAAGCTGGTGAGCTGTCATTGGCTCTGCCTGTGGGCATGATGTCATCAACTTCCAATTATAAATCAGTTCCTCCCTCCTCGCTGGGGGAAGTGTGTGAGTCAAAGTCAGCAGTTGATTAACTCTTTGTGGATCATAGGGGATTGTAGACATAGCCATTTCTTCTGTACATATGTATGCATGCTTACATATAACACTTATTAAATATACTTTTATATAACACTTATTACACATACTTATGTATTATATAAATATACCTATACATTTAAACATTTTATTGATGCTTTACTGTCTCTCATCCCACCTGCATCAGCCCTCTTAACAAAGGAACGCAAATACATTGGCCATGTATAACCTTCTATGCCTATTCCTTCCCTCCTTCCCTCCTTCCTTCCCTCCTTCCCTCCTTCCCTCCTTCCCCTCTTTCCTTTCCTTCCTTCCCTCATTGCTTGAATTTGGGCTTCTCCCTTCTCCCTCCCTTCCTTCCTTCCTCACCTATGGTTCACTACTTTTCTGTAAAGAGGAGATCATAAATCATAGATTTAGAGCTAGAAAAGACCCCAGAGGACATCTGTTCCAACCTTCTCATGTGACAGTTAAATAAACTGAGGCCCCAGGAAGGTAAAGTCACTGTCTCTCTTTCCAGATGCCCCCTTTCCCCTGTGAGCCCCAGTACTACAATGCCCAGATGAGTAATCTCACTATATGGACAAGGTAATGGGTGACTTCTCCTCATCTACCTGTGGCCCACAACAACTCAGGCTCTGCCAGGGACTAGCTGCTGTGGCCTTGACCAGATTGATTAGCCTCTTCAAGCCTCAGTTTCCTCTTCTGTAAAAGAAAGGGAGTGGATTAGGTGATCTCTGTGGTCCTTTTAAAAGCTGTAGCATTTTAGGATTCTGAGGGTTATAGAATTTCTGATATGGAAAGCATTTCTGGGTCTTTTAGTTGAAATCCTACCTGAAAAAGAATCTTTACTATGACTTATCCAAGAAGTGGCTATACAGACCTTATTTAAAGACCTCCAATGAAGGAGAGCCCATTCCCTAACAAGGCAGCCCATTCCAGTTTGAGATAGTTCTTAAGTGTAACCAAGCTCCTTCCTTCCTTCCTTCCTTCCTTCCTTCCTTCCTTCCTTCCTTCCTTCCTTCCTTCCTTCCTTCCTTCCTTCCTTCCTTCCTTCCTTCCTTCCTTCCTTCCTTCCTTCCTTCCTTCCTTCCTTTCTCCCTCCCTCCCTTCCTTTCCTAAATCTGCCTCTCTACAGAGGCACAGACCCCTCTTCCACTCATTGTTCCTAACTTTATTCTCTTGGGCCAAACAGAACAGGTTACATTCCTCTTTCAGATGACTTTACAAGTGTGAAAGACATCTAGTGTGTCCCCATAAGTCCACCCTTCTCCAGGCTAAACACCTCCACTTCTCTTGATTGAGTCTTATGTGGCATGAACTCAAGGCTCTTCCCCATCCTGGTTGCCTACTTCTAGACATTTTACTGATTGCTAGTGTCTTTCCTAAAATACATTCCCCAGGTTTAGGTTGAATATATTTAAAAGGAAAAGGTCTTTACATAGTCAAAGCAATAATTCCTAGGTGATATTTTAATGTGTCAGAGATACATTAAACTAGTTCAAAATTTAAAACCATAGTATAAAAGTGCCGTAGGTGGTATATTATGAGAACTGAGAATCAAAGTGCTGAGGATTGTCATTATGACATCCAGGTTCCACTGGCCACTTAAAGGTTTTTAAGAGAAAGAAGATGTGAGTGGATTTGGTAGCTGACTGGGTGCCAGATCTTTGTCTTTACTTGTCTTAGAGAATAGAGCTCTACATTTGGTGTCAGGAAGACGTATGTTTAAATCTCACCTCTGATACTAGTTATGTGACTATGGACAAGTCACTTCACTCCTCTGAGCCTCAGTTTCCTCATCTGTAAAATGGAGTAATAATGCCTGTAGTACCTGCCTCACAGAATTGTAAAACTCAAGTGGGATAGTACATATAAAGCGCTTTACAAATTTTTAAGTGTTATATAAAATGTCAATTATAATTATTTGGTTGGAGGTTATAATCTCCTGGACTCCTCCTTAATATAAATCGTCAATTAGGGAGGTGAGAAATTTCAGATCTTTTATCCTGAGTACCACAGAAGCTACTCATGACAGGCAATGAGGAGGGATAAAGGTACAAACAAAAGACTTACAAGTTAGACAATTAGGTTTTTCCTTGGTCTATATACGTAGCTAGCTATACCTATATACTTAGCTATACCCATATACTTAGATAGCTATACCTAGCTATCTCTGAAACCAGTTTATTCTTACCCTTTCCTCTTTTTTCTCACAGTGGAATTATTCTTCCTTGGCTTCCAGAACAAACTGGCATCCTCCTCTTTTAGTTTGAGCTTAGCTTTTAATGTTTCATTCTAAAAGTACTTAGTGCAGGGCCTAGTGCATAGAGGTGCTATATAAGTGCTTATTCCCTTCTCCCTTCCTTCCCTTTCCCCCCTTGTCTTCCCTTCTCTTGTTTTCCCTTTCTTTTCCTTGTGTTCCCTTCCCTTCCCTCATATTTCTTTCCCTTGTCTTCTCTTCCTTCCCTTCTTCTCCCCTCTATTCCATCCTATCCCATTTTTCCATTTATTTTAGTCTATTCCACAAACATCAATTTGTAGCTATTCACTGCTATGCCAGGCTCTGGAATAACATAATGAAAACAAAATAGTACATGTGCTCAGAGAGCTTATTTTCTACCAGGAAACATTTTATTCACAACTGAGCAAATAATGAACATATGCAATAGAAATATAAAGAATTATCATAGAGGAAATGAGAGCAGTAACAACTGGGAGGATCGGCAAAAACCTCTTGTAGAAGGTGGCCCATTAGCTGAGCCTTGAAGAGAGCTAAGGTTTCTAAGAAGGGAAGGTCAGGAGGGAGGGTATTATATGGGCGGGATAGCCTGGAGGTGGGAGATAGCAATGTTGTATATGGCAAACAGCAAGTCTTCTGATTAACTAGAAGGTAGAGTGGATGAAGAGAAAAATCCTGGAATCGATCTAGAAAGATATGATGGACCCAGATTGTGAAGGACTTTAAATAAAAAACAAGAGAGTTCATATTATATCTAGAGGTATTTGAGTGCTGCTGAAACTCCTCAGGCAGGGGAATATCACAATCAGACCTATACTTTTGGTATAAGAGTTTGCCCAAGATCTCTCCTAAGAGTTCAGATCATATTTTCCACTATGGGAGCTGAACAACTACATAAGAATATCATCTTCTGGATAGATCCAATCTTGTTTGGAACTAAAACCTTTTCTCCTTCTTCAGGAAAATTAAAAGGTTTTCCTCTATCCCTAACACCAGCAGTTTTTTTAAATCTGTCAAGCCATTTTGTCTCTAGGAGAAGGCAGAAGCAAACCTCTATCCTTTGTTTGTCTGTTAATGATCAATTCTTGCAGTTATTTAACATAGAGTCACAGAAACTATAATGAAATCAATGATATCATACTAGTGATATCACCAGTGATATCACACCATGTCAATATTTGGTAAATTGTAGGAATGGAAATGGTTATATTCCCATTTAAGAGGAAACAATGGCTTGGGGATGAGGGTTGGGGAAATGTGAAAAGATGAAAGAGAATGTGTTGATCTATAATGGGAGGCTGTGAAGAGTGTGGTGCACATGGAGCAGAGTTGAGACCATATTATTAGGATCTTTTAGATAATCTATAGGAGAGATGAGGATAAGAAGGAAGAGACAGACGGACAGAGACACAGAGAAGGAGTTAGAAACAGAGAGGGGGAGCGAGAAGGAGAGAAAGGGAGGAAGAAGAAGGGGGAGGGGGGGAAGAGAGAGAGAGAGACAGAGACAGAGAGACAGACAGAGACAGATACAGAAACGGAGAGAGAGAGAGGGAGGAGAGAGAATACTGAAAACTTAGAAGAAGCGAATGAGGAAGAGGGAGGCGTATAGAAGAGGTGAGAGAAAGAGGAGAAGGAGGAGGGAGGAGGAAGAGAACAAGGTAGATCTCAGAATAAACTGGTAGAAATTGAAAGTTCAGTTTAAAAAAAGTAGGCAGGCTTCTGGGTACACAGAATAGAGGAGGACAAAAAGAAGGTGAGTCAGGAAACGTCAGTGAGCAGAGATCAGACGACACTCTAGCTTTGAGAAGAGCATTTTGACCTGGCTCAAGCAGAAAATGACTTTTCCTTTCTAAAGACCAAAAGGGTGCTAAATGAAATATACTCTGGGCTTTGAAACCTTGTCACCTTGCTCACAATCTTTCCCTTGCTGGATATACCAAATTGTCTCCATTTGAGAGACTCCAGCTCTTCCTTGGGCTGTATAATAGCCCACATGCTCGGAACGTATACCATGTGCCATTCACTGGGATCGTATGCTGACTGGTGCCATCTTTTACACTGTTGTCCTGGATTGTAGTGTGTGTTTACTTTTTCTTTCCCCAACTGGATGGTAAGATCCCTAAGAGCAGGATTCCTTTCCTGTATTCAGTAAATTCCCTCTAACTGAAGTGAAAATAGCTGTGTGCTTAATAGAGGTGACTGGGCATGGGCTGTGCTTTGGCCCCTGTGGACAGGGTTTGGGCAGAATAATAATAAAAATAATAGTAACATTGATGGTGGTGACGATGCTAACTGGGTATATAGAGCTTTAGGTAAGTGATCTTTTTGGAATCCCACAACAGTCTAAGGAGTTAAATTGTCCCCATTTTACACAGGGAAAGGAAACTGAGGCATAGAGAATTTAAGTGACTTGCCCAGAATCACAGATCTATTAAGGGGACTGGAAGCCTCATCTCTGAATCACAGGTACAGCCCTTTATTCACTGTGTACAGCATTTTGACCAGGCAAACAGGTTTTAGAGTTGGAAGGAATCTTTTGTTGAGTCGTTTCAATGGTGTCTGACTCTTTGTGACCCCATTTGGGGTTTTCTTGGTGAAGATACTAGCTGTTTGCCATTTCCTTCTCCAGGAAGGAATCTTAGCTATCATTTAATCTAGCTCCTTCATTTTACAGAAGAAGAAACGGACACCCAGAGAAGTTGTAGTGGGAAAAGAATAGAACCTGGAGACCAGAGGCCTGCCTCTGATTCTGACTAGCTGTATTGAGCTAATAGCTGTATGGGCAAATAGCTTCAGCTCTGTGTGCCTCAGTGAAATGCTGAGAATTATACCTTTCCTTTGTACTTCATGGTGTTGTTGTGAAGGCCAAACAGAAATTGCTTGGCATTTAAAATTCTTCCTAATCTAGCCCATTACTACCTCTCCTGTCTTCTTACCCTGGCCTGTTTTCCATTCCTCCAACATGACACTCCATCATTTGTTTCCATCTCTTTCATAGGGAGTTCTCCATGCCTGCAATGCTCTGACTTCTAACTTCTGTCTCTAGTTTCCCTGGCTTCCAACGAGACTGAGCTCAAAGTTTACCTTTTGCAAAAGGCTTTTTCAGGGTGGCCTTGCCCTCCCCCACCCCATGCCCCATTCCCTTCATCTGCTTAAGCCTCTGCTCCAAGATTGCCTTCCATCCACAGTTATTTACCTTTGTCTCCCCCACTGAATCTAAGCTCCCTGAGGACAGTGACTGTATTTGTCTTTCTTGGGATCTTTAACACTTCAGCCAAATTTAGTGAATGCTTGTTAATTTACTGACAGGTTCAAATGAGATGTTGGATGGAAAGTACTGTAGAAATGTCAGCCATCATTGTCATGTGTCATACAAAGAAGGGTACTGCTCGAAGAGAAAAAGATTAGACTGGACCACAAATCCTATGTGAATCCATAGGGCTTCAGGCATAGTGATGGGGCCCATAAAAATGTGAGCAAATGGTAAAAATCTGGCAATCGGGCAATGAGGTACCCCCTCCATTCCCTGTAAGGTTCATGGGATCCTTCCTTAGAGCTGGGGGAGTCCTCAGTGATCATCTAGTCAAATAACCTCATTGTACAGATGTGGAAATCGAGGCTCAGAGAGGTGCAGCTATGGTCCTTCCTGTCATGGGAGAAGGCTTTTTGGAGAGGAGAATTAGAAGGAGAGACTTGAAAATTATCTTGGTGTTGCAAAATATTTGTTGAATGAAATTGAATCCCACCTGTAAAGAAGGAAGGCAAGGAATCCAGGAGAGGGAGATTTCTATGCTAGAAAGACAAAAAGACCCATGTCCTTGCATTGCTGGTTTAAGAGCTAGAAGGGACATTTGTGGTCATTTCTTCCAACCCCTGCATTTCATAAAAGAGGAAACCAAAGCCCAGAGAGTGAGGCATCTGAGGTCTCACAGGTCATAAGCAGCTGATTGAGGATTTGAACCTGAGTCTTCTTGACTCCAAACCCAGCACTCTTTCCAATATACCACACTGCATCCTTAAATAGGAAAGAGAGCTAGAGTTCCTTTGTGTAGACTGTCCACATGACTGCACAGTAGCGTTGTGACTTCTTGGAACCTTTTGCTCCCTTCAGGGCTTAGATAATGTACCACCTCCTACAAGATGCCTTTCCTGATTTCTCCTGTTATAAGTGCTCCTCCCAAATCACTTCGTGTATTTATTTTGTATATATCCTCTATTTACTCATCTGTGAACATATTCCCTCCAAGTAAGATTGTTGAGGTCCAGGACTGAATAATTTTTTTCCTTGCATCTCCACTGCCTGGCCTATTGTAGGAGCTTAACAAATGCTTGGGGATTAATTGATGTGGGTCTTTTAGTAGTCAATATAGGACCCTTAGTTAGTTGTCCTGAAAATTTGTTTTTCTGTTCTATAAAATTCTGTCTTGTCCTTTCTTCCCTACAAGAAGGGAAGGAAGGGAAGGGATAGGAAATAAGCCAATACTGGCCAGGCACTGTGCTAAGCACTTTACAAATATTATCTCATTTGAAGGCCAATGAGGTCATGCATGTAGAGCTCTGCCATGTTCTCCACAAAAAACACAATTTAAAAACTTACCAGTTTATGATGCTCTACTTAGCTTCTACTCTTTCCTGCCTTAGGAACTCTTAATTTGAGCAATTTAGAAAATTGAATTAGGTGAGCGAGGATGCTGTGATCATCAGCCCCCTCTCAGATGTGTATGCATATGAGACTCCTTCCACATATATATGGACTCCTAATGGCTGCCAGGAGATGGGTGGGCAGGAACTAAATTGGGGTGAAAGACAAGTATACCCAAGCATGTGACAGCAAGAGATGAGTCAAGAAGCAGTGAGAGAAACCAGGATTGAGTGAGAGAAGGCAAAAATGAGAGCATTGGATGAAGGCACATAGATGACAGACCCATCCAATTTGCAGATGGCACTGAGCTGGGAAGAATAGCTAATAAGATAGATGGCAGAGTTGGGATCTAAAAAAATATCAACAGTCTGGAAGGTGGGCGGAGGCAACGAGATGAAATTTCCATCTCAGTGCTTCACTGTCACTGTGATCTCATTCATCTGGTGATGTAGTGGAACGAGGCCTGGATTTAGAATCAGAGGACCTAGGTTTGAAACCTAGAGTTGCTACCTATTGTCTGTGTGAATTTGGGCAACTAAATTCCTCTTTCTGGGCCTCAGTCTCCTTGTTCGTAAGATTATAGATTTAAGACCCAGAAGGCATTTGAAAGGTCATCTAACTGTTGGTCTCCCTGACTCAAATCTCTCTCTAATTCATCTTCTATTCCGTTGTCAAATTGTTCTTCCAAAAGTGAAGGACTGACCATGTCATCCCTATTAAATGCCAAGTGGCTCCCTATTGCCTCCAGGATCAAATAGAAAATCCTCTGCTCAGTTTTTAGAGCCCTTCATAACCTGGCCTCTTCCAAGCTTTCCAGTCTTCTTATACCTTACTGCCTTGTGACGTAGCGACTACGGAATTCTCGCTATTTCTTGCACACAACACTCCATGACTCCATGACTCCAACACTTCTGACTTCATGTCTTTTCACTGACTGGCCCTTATGTCTGGAATTTTCTCCTTCATCTCTACCTCTGACTTCTTTCAAGTCTCAGCTAAAATCTCACCTTCTGCATGAAGCCTTTCATGATGTCTTTTGATGCTGGTGCTTTCCCTCTATTGATTATCTGCAATTTATCTTGTCTAGCTTGCTTGTCCATAGTTGTTTTTATGTTGTCTCCTTTAGCTTCTTGAGGGCAGAGTCTGTCTCTTTTGCCTTGTTTTATTTCCCCAGCACTTAGCACAGTGCCTGGTGCATAGAAGGTGTTTAGTAAATGTTTTTTGACTGATCTAATCTAACTCCCTTATTTTATAGACGAAGAAACTGTAGTCCATACAAATTAAGTCCCTTGCCTAAAAATCACAGGGCAGAGGTACAATTTGAACCCAGGTTCTCTGACTCCAAATCAATTATTCTTTCTCTTTTGCCATTCTGTTTGTGTGTATGTGTATTTTGTTTTGTTTTCGTAAGGCAAGTGGGGTTAAGTGACTTGTCCAGGGTCGCACAGCTAGTAAGGGTTAAATGTCTGAAGCCAGATTTGAACTTGGGTCCTCCTGACTCCAGGGCAGTGCTCTAGCCACTGCACCACCTCACTGCCCCCTCTTTTGCCATTCTAAAGTGTCAGATGGGTCATTCTCTGCATGGTTGGAGTGATTATAAGATCATAGACCTAGACTGGAAGGGACATTGAAGATCATCTAGTCTGACCATCCTTCCAGCTCTAAATGTAGGATCGTATAATCACTTCACCCCTGCAGTTGTCTTCTCATCCTCTTGAACATGTCTTCCTAAAACTCTTCCCAGTGAGCTGGGTATATTCTTCTCCCTGTAAAACATGCTAGCTCCCCATCCAGGACTGGGGCACAGAGTCAATCTACCCATCAATCAGCCAGGTTTATTACCATGTGCTAGGCACTGTGCTAGGTCATGGTGATTTATTTTTGAAGAGGACCGGTGACAGCACAGGTGATGTTTTGACTTGCAGGTGAATTGGATTTAAGTGAAAAGAGCTGTGCAAAGCTGTCAGTCTCATTCTCTCTCCCATAGTCATGGAAGTCCAGAGGCACGACAAAACTCAAGACAATTGGTGACGGTCTGGGATACAGTGGATGACTTTGGCATCTTTGATGTCTGCCCAAGTTCTAAGCACTGCCACCGAGCCTGCTTCAGTCACCTTCATAGCTGTTGGAATAAATTATTCTCATCGATCTATTCTTCTGGATGGGGGCATGTATTCATGTGCTTGGAGTAGACACCCCTCTACCTCATTGATGTATTTGAGGCCTGTTGAGGTTACCCTCAACCTGGTTCAGCCCATCTGCTGAGGCACTTTTACTGCGGTGTGGCCACTGCCTATGTGTAATGTTAATGGAATAGGCAGACCTTCCTTATCCACTAATAGGCTAATGTGACCACATGTGTTCAGCTCACAGCTGTAACACATCCTGAATCACATAGAGCCCATTGGAGGAGGAACTTGCTTAAAGGGAAAGCTTGCTTAGGGGAGGCTTGCTTGTAAGAAGGCTTTCATACCTTTCGGTACTAAGCTAATTAGGCACTGAATCATGAGGGTTGTGATGCCTTCTGGCTCTGAGCCTATTAGCCGAAAGGGTATATATATTCTGAGGTTGGTATTTTGCTTTGGGGGTTCACTTATGATAAAGATCTTTTGATTCCCTGGACAAGAGTAGCCACTTGTTAAGAGCCCCCTGGACTATTCAGATGTTGTTGATGCTCCTCTGATCCAGTGGTGTATGGAGGTGGTTGTACTGCCTTGTTCAGACAGATTGGACCCCTGTCTATTAATCTTCGTGCTATTTTCTCTGCTTGTATTTTTTCTGCTTATATTTTCTCCATATTCAGGGTGCTAACTTTCCCCTTGAAATAGTGAATGTAATTAAAATAAGATTGTTGACCCCCTTAAAAAAGCTATTTTTCCTGGTAAAGCAGATCAAAGAACCTGTGCTAGCAGGCCATCCTGGGTATGCTAGGGTGCTTGCTGTTACACTGTGTACAGTGCTCTCTCTCTCTCTCTCTCTCTCTCTCTCTCTCTCTCTCTCTCTCTCTCTACGTGTATGCAAAACAAGAGCTAACAATTGCAATCCCAGAGCCTGCAGCTATCCCACAGTACACACGGCAATGTAGAGTTGTGAAGTAGTTTAAGGTAATGCCTCTCAAAGCCCATTCCTCAGAATAATCCTTTGAGGTAGATAGCGCAAACATCATTCTTTCCATTTTATAGAATACAAAATGACTTGGCCGCTATAACTTATGCATTTAGGCGTTAGAAGCAAGTTTTGTACTCAGGTCTGTTGACTTCAATTCAATATAAAAGTCATGTATTAAATGTCTCTGATATGCCTGCCATCCTGCTAAAGTACTGGGAATAAAAAGACAAAGTGAAAAA
Organism: Phalanger gymnotis; assembly: GCA_028646595.1. Classification (NCBI taxonomy): domain Eukaryota; kingdom Metazoa; phylum Chordata; class Mammalia; order Diprotodontia; family Phalangeridae; genus Phalanger; species Phalanger gymnotis. The sequence continues at coordinate 159,592,167 of CM053625.1, read as the reverse complement.
AAAAAGAATCATTATCATAGGTCTAGAGCTAAAAGGGACATCAGAAGCTACCTAGGTCATTACTATCATTTTATAGAAGAGGAACCAAAGTCTCCAGGGGATGAGGGACTTAACCAAGGTAATACCTGTGGGATGTGTTAGAGGTAGGATTTGATTCTTGGGCTCGTGACTCCAGAGCTAGTTTTCTTTTTGCTGTATCATGCTCTCATTCCATTCTGCCCAGGATGAGAGAATGGGAAGAGTGAGCCTCTGTGTAGAACAAAGAATATTTGTGGTTTTTGTGGAGCTAAACAGTGACTTGAGTTACATGGGCTCTGAGATTCCTAGATCATCTTTCACCCTGAAGTCTATTTGCCTTGGTCTGGGTGTACAAGTGATGTCAACATAGTGCGTTTTTTACACTCTCCCTTGGGCACCAAGGCTTTTGAGAAGAACCTTATTCCTCAACCTCAGAATTCTTCCACATGGCCTTTGTAAACAGTCTTCAATTCACTTAAGCACTATGTTCTTAGGAGCAGCAAGATGGTGCAGTGAATAGAGTGCCAGGCCCAGAGTCAGGAAGAATTATCTTCCTGAATTCAAATCTGACTTTAGACACTTACTAGTGTGTGACCCTGGGCAAGTCACTTAATCTCTCCTTCAGTTTCCTTGTCTGTAAAATGAGTTGGAAAAGGAAATGGCAAACCATTCCAGTATCTTTGCCAAGAAAACCCCAAATGGGGTAATGGAGAGTTGGACAAAACCCAAACAACTGAACAACGGCACTGTGTTCCCAAAATGTGAATGAAGAAGTCTCCTTGTGCGTAGTCTGAGAGCCAGTTGGGTGGATTTAGCTGGCTCATCAGTATGTATATCTTGGACAGACACTGCAAATGAATGATGAGGTGTGCCTTGTACTCAACAGGTGGAAGAGGCCACGCAAGACTGCATTTTGCTATTCCCTACCATGTTTTCAACAATCCCAAGCCACTCCCTGGAATCAAAACCTACCTTGTGAACACTAACAGCCAACATTCTTCTAAGGCTGCCACCTGGTTGAGAAACATCAAGCACCACAATTTCTGAGCAGGTTGCTCAGGTTACCCAAAGGGTAGGGGGAAATGAATGGTGGGTGTTTATCTGCTACAGAGCATTACCAGTGGTGAATTTTACTTTGTCACATAAAAGATGTGAGACATTGCATTTAGAGTCAAGATTTGTGTTTGCATTTTGGATCTGATAATTACTACTTGTGTGCCATTGGGCAAGTCTTCTGGGTTTCATTTTCTTCATCTTATAGATGAGAGCTTTGAATCAGGATGACAAGATCATAGATTTAGAGCTGGAAAGTGCCTAGGGATCATCAAGCCCAAACCCTCTCATTTATAGATGAGGAAACTGAGGCTAGGAAATGTGTTTGCACCCTCAGTGCTTAGTAGAGTGCTTGGCACATAGAAAGTGCTTAATATATTCTATTTCATTCATTCATTCATATGTTGGGAGAACAAACGGACAGCCTGTGTGCTGAACTGGGCTTGGAGCAGAGGACCTGAGTTTGAATTCCAGTTTTGCCACTTCCTATCTGAATGACCTTACACAGATCCCTTAACCTTTCTAGCCTCGGTTTCTTCATCTGAAAAAGGGTTGGGCTTAGATGGTCTTTAAATTCCCATCTAGCTTTAGATTGGTGTTCCTTTCAGATATTCTGATCCTCTGCACAAAAAAAAAAAAAAGGTAGGAATCCTGCTGCATAGCCAGTATTTTGCTTGGTGATGGTGGACGATGTCAGCTTGGACTAATGAAGCTCTTCCCTTTGCTCCCTTGCACTTTTCTTCCCTTCCTTCCCCAGTACACTAATCCAACAAGTACTTATTAAGGGCTTCCCATGTGCAGTTAGGTGGCACTAGACTGCTGGGGGTGGAGTCAGGAGGACCTGAGTTCACATTTACTAGCTGCATGACTATGGGCAAGTCACTTAACTCTGCTTGCCTCAGTTCTCTCAGCTGAAAAATGAACTAGAGAAGGAAATGGCAAACCACTCCAGTGTCTTTGTCAAGAAAACCCCAAATGGAGTCATGGAGAGCTGGACATGACTGAAACAACTCAACAAATATGTAAGGTACACCAGAGGTACAAAGACAATGAAAACCAGTCCATGCCATCAAGGAATTTATGTTCTGCTGGTGTGGGGGACCAATACAGAAACGAATAAGAATATAAATGACAACTTAGAGAGGAGAGAGAGAATGCTAAAGACTTAAGGGATGAGAGAAGTCCTCTCTCAAGAGGTGGTGTAGAAACAGAGCTTTAAAGAAAGCTAGGAATTCCAGAAGGCAAAGGCAATGAAGGGTTGCTTTATAGATGTGCAAATGGGTGTTTGCAAATAAACAGCATAGATGTGTATGTGTACATGTACAGGTACATATTCAGGTAGATTAGAATATGTAGAGTAATACACATTCACACAGACCTGTCTGAATATAGCATTAAGGCCTGGTCACAGCTATTTCAAGAGCCCTGAGCTTGGGTAGGGGGAAACTCTTAAAGGTTAGGAACAAAGTAAACAATATCACTTGGAATTTTATGAAAAGAAATTCTGCTATTTCAAAAGAAGAAATGAAAGCTATCAGCAACCATATAAAATATCCAAATAATAGAAGTACAAATTGAAAAAAAATCCACAGGTTTCATCTAATACTCATTAGATTGGCAAAAAGGAAAATGGAAATTCTTGGTAAAGAACGGGCCTAGGGTGGAAGGCCGTGAGAGGTAAAGTGTCCTAATCCACTTTTGGGAACTGGTCTGATCATTCTATTTAGGATTATGCCCCACCCCAAGTCACTAAACTGTATATATTCTCTGACTCAGAATATCACTCCTAGGTATATTTACCCAGAAAGTCAAAGATATGGATGAATCATGATGGGAGTAAGGGAAGGGGTGGGAACCGAAGGAAAAGGTCCCATGTACAGGCATACCTTGGAGATCCTATGGGTTCACTTCCAGACCACTGCAATAAAATGAGTATCTCATTAAGGCAAGTCACATGAGTCTTTTGGTTTCCCAGTGCATATAAAGTCATGTTTACACTATTTGTTGTTCAGTCATTTATCAGTCATGTCCAACTCTTTGTGACCCCCTTTGGGATTTTCTTGGCAAACACACAGGAGTGGTTTGCCATTTCTTTCTCCAGCTCATTTTATAGATGAAAAACTGAGGCAAACAGGGTTAAATGGGTCACACAGTTAATAAGTGCCTGAGGCCAGATTTTTTAACTCAGGAAGAAGAGTCTTCGTTACTCCAGGAGTAGCATTCTATCCATTGTGCAATCTAGCTGCCCATGTTTACACTATACTGTAGTCTATTAAGTGTGCAATAGTATTGTATGAAAAAACCCAACAACTATGTACACACCTTAATTTAAAAATACTTCATTGCTAAAAAAAAAAAAGAGCTAACCATTATCTGAGCCTTCTGCAAGTTGTGATCTTTTTGCTGGTGGACAGTCTTGCCTTGCTGTTGATGGCTGCTGATTAATCAAGGTGGTAGCCTAGTTTCAGTCCATCTTGGCTTTCAATATGTCTTCCTCACTATGCTTAATCACTTCTAGTGTTTTATTGAAAGAGAGAAATGGGAGACTCTTCCTTTCATTTGAACACTTCGAGGCCATTGTAGGATTATTAATTGATCTAAGTTCAATATTGTTGTGTCTCAGGGAATAGGGAGGCCAGAGGAGAGCAAGGAACAACAGGGCAGTGGAACTGTCAGAACACACACAAAATTTATTGATTAAATTGACAGTCTTATATGGGTGTGATTTGCAGCCCCCCAAAACATTTACAGTGGTAACATCAAAGACCACTGATTAGAGACACCATAATAGATATGATAATAATGAAAATGTTTGAAATACTGTGAGAATTACCAAAATGTGACACAGAAACATGACGTGAGCAAATGCTGTTGGAAAAATAGTCCATCAGACTTGCTTGATGCAGCATTGCCACAAACATTCAATTTGTGAAAAAAAAAGCAAAATCTGTGAAGTGCAATAAAGCAAAGCACAATAAAACAAGGTATGCCTGTATGCAAAAAATATTTCTAGCAGCAATTTTTGAAGTGTCAAACAACTGCTAACCAAGTGAGTGTGTAATTAATTATGCTGTAAGAAATAACAAGCATGAAGAATTCAGATGAACTTGGGAAGACTTCTACCAAGGACAGTTATCCCTTAAACATCGTGACTTTCTCCATTATGATTTCAATATATTGTATGTTAGCATAAGAAATTAAATGGGATTTTTGGGGAAGTTTTGCAGAAGCCGCAGAGGACATGGGCCAGCAGATGACGTGGAAAAAGTTTAGCAACTCAAAAATGCATAAAATATATGTATAGTATTATAAAATGTCAACATATTTTTATCTTTTAATTCCAAAACAATTCAGACTTCTTCCCTGGTATGAAGGGAGGGCCAAAAATTTTACGTGGATTTTCTGCATCTTGGGGGCATCGTGCCCCTAACCCCCATGATGTGGAAGGGATAATGTGATTATATGTAATGTAATGCAGAGTGAAGTAAGAAGAATCAGGAGAACAATTTATGTGATGACATAAATGGAAATGACATTGAAGGTCTTCAGCCCTCTGATCAATGCAGGGACAAATCCTGACTTCAGAGACTGATGGTGAAACCATCTGTGCATTCTGCCTCTTGACAGAGAGGTGGTAGACTAGAGGTGGGGAATGAGGGATATGTTTTCATACTAGTTTGATAGAGTTTTTGGTATCCTTTGATGCTACTTATTTGTTACAGGGCAGAGTTCTGTTGTAGTGGTGGGAAAATCATTGTGAAGTGAGTGATGTAAAAAAAAAGAGTAAATAAAATTTTAAACATTTCTTTTTAAAAAGAAAAACAATTCTGGCCATACTGATCTCTTTTACAGGAGGATATGTGGGGCAATAAGAATCAAGAGACCTGGGTTCAAGTCTTGGTTGGACAAGACAGCCCTCAGGGCCTTAGTAAATGTCAGTTTAAAGTTTTCTTCTGGTGTTGGCTGTAATATAGCTTAGTGAACCTACAATTGCCCTGGGCTATTACTATTCTTGTAGAGAGCTTCAGTGAGCAGCAAAAAACTAGAAGAGCCTGCATAGCATTACAGATCAGCAAAAGACAGCAGAGAACAGCAAAAAGCAGCAGGTCAGCGCAGCAGAGGATCCCAGCTCAGCAGACAAAGTAGCTTGCTTGCCTCCATGAGATCCCTAGTGAACACCAGTGCCTGCTGGCCTCTCTAAGAGGGTATCAATGACTGCAACATCAGAGGCATGATTATCCCAGCAATGAATGTGACTGTTCAGGTGTGTCCACTGACCACACATTTTCCCTAAATATGTGCCTCTTCATGTGTATTCTCCAGTCACATGTGTTCCTAACACATTTCGCATCCATGAGAATTTGGCAATCTGGGCAGGGGGAACCTACTCCTGTGTTTATGGGGAAATTTTTCTTGTCACTTATTTTGCTGGGTTTTTCAAAAATTCATGGGCTCTTTAATGGACCTAATTTTTTTAAAAAAAATATATTGGTTGAGACTTGTGAACTATGGTTTTAAGTAAAAGTTGACAACAAAATGCCTCAAACCTAGGGTAAATCTCCAGAAAACCATACGGCAGGGCAGGTGCACACACACACACGTGCATACATTTATATATGTGCACACAGATGTAGATATATACACACATGCATTTACATATATGTGTATATGAATTTAAATCTATTATAATTAGGGGTTTAGATATACATATGTACGCATGTGTGTTTATATATATGATTTAGATTTAGAATGACTTATGGGGAACTATTAGATGCACTACTGAACCACGTATTGACAAATGAGAGAATAAAGCTGCTATGGTGACATTCTGATTGGGAGAAAGGAGAATTGGTTCAATAAAATAAGATTTCAGAAGAGAGTCAAAAGATGTAAGAGAACTAGAGGGGGATTTAGTGATGTCCTTTATCAAAGACAACTTGATAAATATTATAGATTTTCCTGAGGCATTCAGAAAAGGATCCTGGAGGCCAGTCTTCTAGGGAAGGATTGAAAATCAGGAGTACCACCATAGGGCCCAAAATAGGGGCTACCAGAGGAACCAATGGCCCAAGAAAATATGAAGGACCAGTAAAAGAAGAACTTCAGAGGTATCCATGGCAGGATAAAACTTTTGAGTCAGCTGACTATGGGGAGAGTAGTTTTGAATTAGAACCAGGGGATAGTTCTGGAGACCAGAAGGGAGTGACTGGATAACCTGAAGATTGTGAAGAAGCAGTGATCTCACCAACCCTGGGAATGCAAAGTAGCAAAATATTAATCAGCACTTGTTGGGAAGGATAGGCACACCCATGCCTAGTGGGCCTGTGAATTGGCCCAACCATTATGGAAGCAATTTGGAACTATATTCCAAAAGTCACTAAACTGTCCATATACTTTGACTTAATAATACAATAATTTGATGTGTGCATGTGTGTGTGTGTGTGTGTGTGTGTGTGTGTGTGTGTTGTGTGACTGATGCAAAAGTTCTGTCCTGCCATGGAGTCCTATGAAGTTCCTCTTTTCCTTTATGTTTTCTTGGACCACTGGCTCCTTTGATAGCCCCTATTTCTGACCCCTATAGTGGTGTTGTTGTTCAGTTGTTTCAGTCATGTCTGACTCTTTGTGACCTCATTTGGGGTTTTCTTGGCAAACACACTGGAGTGGTTTGCCATTTCCTTCTCTACCTAATTTTACAGATGAGAAAACTGAGGCAAACAGGGTTAAATAACTTGCCCAGGGTCACACAGTTAGTAAGTGTCAGAGGCCAGATTTGAACTTGGGAAGATGAGTCTTCCTGACTCTAGGCCCAACATTCTAGCCACTGTGCCACCTAGCTGCCCAGTAATACAATTTTTTATCCACATCCATATATGTATATATATATGTATATATATATATATATATAAATATACACACACATCCGTACATATATACACATACACATATACGTGTGTATGTATGCACACAGATATAAACACAAGGTGGGTCAAGGAAAATGACAATAAACCATATGTACAAGAATTTTTATAGAAGCAAAGAACTAGAAACAAAGTAGGTGCCCATCAATTTAGGAATGGCTAAACAAATTGTGATATATAACTGGAATGGATGATTATTACACCTGAAGAAATTATGATGAATTCAGGGAGAGATGGGAAGACTTACATGAAATGATGCAGAGTTAAATGAATGAGATAAATGAACCAGGATAGCAATTTATGTGATTGTGATAATATGAAGAAAAACAACTGTGATGGAGCTCAGAACTCTGATCAAAGTGGATCAGTGGTGACTTCAAATGACTGATGAGCAATCATAGTTTCCACCACTTAAAAGAGATGATAAAACATAGCATCTGCCACTTGAAAGAGAGGTATTGGACTAGAAATGAAGAATGACTTTGATATTCTCAGATACAGCCAGTGTGTTGCTTTGTTTTGCTGTACTGTATTGAAAATAATGACTTCTACTTTGGGTGGAGGAGGTGGAAGGGTATCTTAGTAAGTTGTAATAGATATCTATATATCTATATCTATATCTGTCTGTCTATCTATCTATCTATCCATCTATCTATCTATCTACCTATCTCTCTATCTATCTACCTATCTCTCTATCTCGCTGGCAAAGAAGAGAGGACACAGACAAAATGACAGAGTAGGAACTTTAAACAATTTTTTTAAAATTATCAACTCGGTAAATGACAACAAATACGAACATTTCAGTATACAAAAAACAGATAAGATTCTATATGAAACCATGAACTTCTATTATATACAATTTTTGAAAAGTATATATTAAATTTAACATGGTAATAAAACTGCCCTACTTATCTATGTCCCTTTCTGAACCTCCTTCTACTCTTTTCTGTGTATTTTTAAATGTTTTATTAATCATTTTTCTTTCTTTTATTTTTTTCCCATTGCAGTACACATCAGCTCTCTCTCCCTCTTTCTAGCAATAAACACCATTCTCTGCAATAAATAAGTATAATCAAGCAAAACAAATCAATGTATTAGCTATGCTGAATATGGTTCATTATTCACCTTAGTTTACCTCTCTGCCAAGGGATAGGAAGAATGCTTTATCAGTCTCCTGAAATCATGACTGATCGCTGCATCGACTGGAGTTATGAAGTCTTTCAAAATTGCTTTTCTTTACATTTTATTATGGTTATTGTGTAATCTGTTCTCCGGATTCTTCTCCTTTACTCTCATATAAATATTCTCAAGTTTCTTTGAACCTGACATTATTGTCATTTCTTATAGCACGGTAATATTTTATTACATTCAGATATGATAATTCACTCAGTTCCACTTGATGGGAATCCATTTTGTTTCCAGTTTTTGCTATCATAAAAAAGTATTACTATAAATGTTTTTGTACATATCAGTTCTTTCCCTCTTGTTGGTATTTATACTTATTAGTGACATTGCTGGACCAAAGGGTACATACAGTTTAGTGACTTTTGGGGTATAGTCTCAATGGTTTTCCAGAATGGTTGGACCAGTTCCACAGGTCCATCAATAGTGCACAGATAAGCCCGTTTTTCCTCAGGCCCTCCAGCAATGGCCATTTTACTCTTTTGTTAGTTTTGCCAATCTGATGGGTATGTGGTAGAACCCAAGAGTTCTTTTAATTTGCATTTCTCTTATGTGATTCAGAGTATTTTTATATGGTTGTTGATAGCCTGAATTTCTTCTTTTGAAAAATGCCAGATTACACTCCTTGACCATGTTTGTGTATTGAGGAATAGATCTTGTGGAATAGGAACTTTAAGGTAGCTTGTGAACTAAACAAGCTTTGTAAGGGGCTTACCAGACCTGTAGCACTGGAGTTAGGCCTGAGTGCTGCTAATCCTCAATTCAATAAGCATTTTTAAAATGATCACTATATGCAAAGCATTATCTTGGATGCTGGAGATGCAACAACAAAAAAAGAGTCAGTCCTTTCCCTGCAGATGGCTCACATTCTACTGTGTGTGTGAGTATGTATAGGTATGTATATACCTATGTATGTATATAGGTAGGTATGTATGTATATAGGTATGTATATACAACATGCACCAAGATAAGTAAATGCAAGGCCCACCTCCACAGATACACTTTCCAAAGTCTCTGTTCCAAACATCTTTAGTGAGGTGAACCAATCTCAGAATGCACAGCAACAGAGACTTTGGGAATGTGAGGTGAAGGTGGCTGGGATTGGATGAACTAACAAGGGAGGGGTGCTTAAATCTAAGGTCGTTTGAAGAGAGAAAGAGCAGAAACAGCTTAGGAGATCAGTGACAACTTCTTGGAGTAGGTAACACTAGAGCTGAGCCTTGAAGCAAAATTGGGATTCTGAGAGCTTGGGATGAGGAGGGTGGGATTCCAGGGGTGGGGGAATGTCTAGTTCATGAAGGGAAGTAGTGTGAGGTAAGACTGGAAAGGTAGATTGGAACAAAAATCCAGAGGGACCTAAATGCGAGGCTAAATAGATTATTTTATTGTTGTTTTCTTTGGTTAAATATATCCAGTAGACTACAAGTTCCTTGGTGCCAGGATTGGTTTTGCTTTTATACTTAGCACAGTGCCTTGCATGGGGTAGATACTTTAAAAAATTATTGATGCATTTTGTTTTTATGTCACCTTTAGTCATTGGGCCCTTAACATGTTAGCTGAATTGAACTGAGTTGAATAGAGGGAATAGGGAGCGGGGTGGGGGGGTCTTTGAAGCAAGACAATTTAAATGACGTGATATAAAGGATGTCAGTAAAGAAATGCTTGACATCAAGAGAGGAAGGAGCTTCAGGGAGGCACCACGGCCCGATCTGGCCTTTAGGAAGAATATTTTGGCAAGGGTAGAGGCTAGATTGGAGACAGGAGAGATTGGAAGCCAAGAAACCTACTTGGAAGCAATTGTAATAGTCCAGGTGAGAAGTGCTAAGGGTCAAAACTTGGGTGGTAGGATAAGAAATGTTATCCACCTGCAGAGAAAGAACTAATGAACTCTGAATGCAAATTGAAGTATAATTTTCTTACTTCCTTTATTTTTCTTACGTTTTTTGCAACTTGACTAATGTGGAAATATGCTTTGTGTGATTTTCCCATGTATAATTGATAGCATATTACTTGCCTTCTCAGTGGGTGGGAGAGGAATTGGAATGAGGGAGAGAGAGAATCTGAAATTCAAAATAAAAAAAAATACTAAAAATAAATAAATAATAGCTTAAAAAAAAAGAACACAGGTGGTAGCCTCAGGAATGGAGAGAAGGGGAGAGAGAGAGAGAGAGAGAGAGAGAGAGAGAGAGAGAGAGAGAGAGAGAGAGAGAGAGAGAGAGAGAGAGATTATGGAAATAGAACAGAATTAGCCATGTTTGGCAACTGGTTGACTGAGACAGCGGGTGGGGGGAGGTCCGAGAGGGAAGAGTCAAGGGGGATCCATCAGGTTTGTGGAGCTGTAGGAAGGAGGGGTAGGAACCCGACCACTCCCACAACTGTTCGCTGTGACCCTGGCCTTTCAGATAGCTCCTGCTCTATCGTTTCCCACCTCACATTGTTCCTAAACTGCCTCTTGGATGGAGAGCTTTATGCAAATTCCAGCCATCCTAGTAACCATAGAAACCAAGCCCTCTCATCTTCATCTCTGCAGTAAGTTCTTCCATGGCAGAAAAGACCCACCCAGCTGACACCCACAAACAAACCAGAATAAACAGCAGGCAGATCAGGAGACCTTCTGTGTGTCAGATGACATCAGCTTTTAATCTAAATGTATTCCCCAGAGCAGAGCTTCTGATATGGAGATCCTACAGTTTATGGAAAGGAGCCAGCCCAGTTATGCCTGAAGCCTCCCTCTCTAACCCTCCCTCTCAGAGCTACCACATCCCTCCCTTTGTGTCCAGCTAGGTCCTAGTTCATTCCTTTTGGGGTGACCTTTAGGGAAGAAGATGATCCAATGCCTCTGTCAACCTATTGACCCACCTCTCAGCCTTTTAGCTCAGTCAAAATCTCTCCTGTTGCAGTCCAAGCTCCTATCCCCACTGGACAAAGAGACTAGTTATTTGATCTCTTTAGTCTCAACAATTCTGATAAATCCCCAGTGCCCTGCTACGTGACAATGCTTCTATTATATATTTCAGAGTTGTTGATTTATTTTATGGACATGACACTGTGACCTCCTTGACAGCAAGGGATTGTCTCCAGCCTTTCTTTGTATACTGAGCCTTAGCACAGTTCTCAGCACATAGTAGGTGCTTAATAAATTGTTTTGGCTGACTTGTTGCCTGGACGGTGTGTAAGTTCTGCCAGGCACTAGGACAAAGCACAGACATATACCTCAGGCAAGGTTTGAAACTTGTAGGGGCCTCACCCTGGGCTATTGTCCACTAGAGTCTTTGTTGTTATCTGATTTATCACAAAATAGGTATATAATAGAGAGCAGAATTTCCTGGCATTAAAATATGTGCATTTACTCACATACTCAAATGATTCTATGATCTCATTGGGTTATTTGTTCCATAATATATGATTACTCATGTGCATTTATAAAAGGTTGTATTAAATAATGTCCTTTGTTTCACATTGCTTATGTATTGCATCCTAGGCAGCTTCCTACCATACAGCCCCCACCCCAGCCCCTCCTTTGCCCCTACTCTCCGTACAATTTCCCCTTTTGTACAAGATGCCTAGCTATAGGACTCTTCGGATCATAGGTTCAGGGCTGGAGGTGGGATTGCAACCAAGAAGGTCTCCCTCACTTCACAGTCAATGCTCTTTTCACTGTGCCAGGTCATCTCCAACTCATCCAAGCCTCTGGTTTTGCAAATGAGGAAACAGAGAGGTGAAGTGCTTTGTCTAAGGCCACACAGCAGGTTGAGAGTAGTGTGGTGCAATGGAAATGAGGAAAGGGCTTCTAGCCAGAACACCTGGGTTTGAGTGTGGACTTCATTTAATAGAAATATGACCAAGGACAAGGCATGACCTTTCTGAGTCTCATTTCTGTTATGTGTCCAGCAGGCCCAATCTTGTCGTTTCTTTTTGTATAACATCTCTTGTATATGGTTCTTCCTGTCTAGTCATGCAGACTCTAATTCAGGCCTTCATCACCTCCTCCTTGGGCTGTTGAAATAGACTCCTAACTATGCCCAAAGGGCTATAAAACTTTGTATACCCTTTGACCCACAATACCACTTCTAGGGCTGTATCCTGAAGAGATCATAAAAATAGGAAAAGGACCTACATGTACAGAAATATTTATAGCAGCTCTTTTCATGGTGGCGAACAACTGGAAATTGAAGGGTTGCCCATCAATTGGGGAATGGCTGAACAAGTTGTAGTATATGAATGTAATGGAATACTGTTGTGCTATAAGAAATGATGAGCAGGTGGACTTCAGAAAACCTGGAAAGATTTACATGAACTGATGCTGAGTGAAGTGAGCAGAATCAGGAGAACATTGCACAGTAACAGCAACATTGTACGATGACTAATATTCTATTCATCTTCTAAAGTTCTTCATAACTTGGTTCCTTCCCATGTTTTCAGTCTTCTTAGACTGTTGTCTCCAATATCCTATATACATTTTATTTTTATCCTATATACATCTTATTTACACATAATTGTTTACACATTGTCTTCCCCATTAGATTATAAACTTGAGGTCAGGGATTCTTTTTTTCCTTTCTTTGTATTCCCATAGTCTAGTGCAGTGCCTGGCACATTGTAGATTCTAATAAATGTTAGTTGACTGGCTGGCTGACCCTCCATACACTCTAAGGTACCTCCATACTGATGCACACACGATGCACCATGTCTTTTCTGTTTTCTTTGCCTGGAACAGCCTCCCCCTTGTCACCTCTGCCTCTGAATCCATGGCTTCCAAATGCCACCTTCTCCCAGATGTCTTCCCTAGACTCCTCAGCCCTTCTTGCTTGCCCCTGCAAGGGCACCTTCCACTTACTTGAGGTTGTATCTTGTATGTATCTATTTATATGGTCATATACATGTTGTCTCTATTAGAACATAAGCTCCTTGAGAGCAAGGAGTGTTGTTGCTGCTTCTTTGTGCCCTCAGCACTTTGCACACAGTAAGCCCTCGGGAAAGAGTTTCTGATTGATTGACACCTCAGAAAGTGTTTTTGTAAATTACGAAGGGTGATAGAAAGGTGAGCAGTTATTATTTAGTGATAAAAGTAGGAGTAAGAACCTAGGTCTCCTGTCTCCTAGTGCAGTATACTTTTCTCCAAGGTACCACCATGCCAACATGTGCATGATAGATCCAGACCTAAAGGATCTGTGAGTTCATTGGTGTCTGTCCTCCCCGCCAGTTCAGATTGCAGTCCTTCTGCTATGACTCAGCAGTTTTGATAATTCACTTGGATCAAAAACTTCCTCATCCTGACACTAACCCGACGATGAGGGTCTCTGACTTTAGAGAGGCTGGTCCTCAGATAGTGGCCATCCGGTCCATCTTTGGGGGTCTACTAGAACCCTTTTTGGCTGGGAATAATAACAGATCATATTTTTTATTATACTTTAAGATGTGCCAAATATTTTACATGTATTTTCCATTTGATAGACACAATGACACAATAAGCTAGGTATCTGGGAAATAGTTAACCAGATAAAAATACAATAAAATGATAATATTACGTTATAAAACTAAGTCAATGTGTCACCCACAGGGATCATTTTGTAGAGGTTAATGGCTCCTAACTCTATTTAAGTTTGGAATACTTTTTACTGATGAGTAAACCAAGGCTTGGCAGTTAAGTGACTCACCCAGGGTCACAAAGATAATAAGCACTGAGGCAGGATTTGAACCCATGTTTTCCTGACTCCAAGTCTAGTACTCCAATAGTGTAACACTACCTCTCTCTGATAGAACTTCCACAGCTTATGCTCCACCAGGATAGTCTTAGAGGACTGAGAGGCACCTAAATAGCACATTAAAGCAGGCCCTGGAATAGGTCTCATGGCTACAGTTATCATATATAGAAATACTGGACAATTACGATGCAAAATTTTGTTCAAAAATACTTGGGGCAGCTTGATGGTACAGTGAATAGAGCGCCAAGCCTGAAGTTAGGAAGACCTGGAGTTTGAATCTGGTATTAGCCACTTCCTAGCTGTGTGACCCTGGGCAAGTCACTCAACCCTGTTTGCCTCAGTTTTTTCCCCTGTACAATGGCGATAATAATAGCACCTATCTCCCAAGGTCATTGTGAGGATTGAATGAGATATCTGTATGGCACTTAGCTCAGTGCCTGGCACATAGTAAGCATTATAGAAATGTTAATAAAAATTATTTGTTCAAAACATGTTGGTTCATGGCTTTATATAGGCAGTTCCCAGCTTTAAAAGGTTTGTTCCAAAGATTCTTCCTTAGGTGGTTCTTTAGAATTTAGAAGCCATTTCCCTGTAGAAGCAATGGATAACATAGTGGTTAGGGTCCCAGGACAGGCTCTCAAACCCTATTTAATCCATGAAGAATTTAAAATATGGGACTATGCCCATAGTACTAGAGCAGAGGTATCAAACTTGAATAGTCAGGAGCCATTAGTCTGTACAGAAAGATCCCCATGGGCCACATATTGACTTAGTTTTATAATGTAATATTATCGTTTTATTGTATTTTTATTTGGTTAAATATTTCCCAATTACATTTTTAATCTGGTTTTTACAGCACTTAGGGAGTGCTGTGGGCTCTATGTTGGATATCTTTGTACTAGATTCTAGCTACCACTTGTACCTAGGTCTCTGGGAGAAAATGCGGTCACTTTTTCTCCACGATTCTTTGTTTAAAATGTGTTGCAACCTGCTCACGCCCACATGCACCTCCCCATTGCCCTATGGCTGAACATCAACTTGTTTTTCTGAGACTGTAGTTATTCCATGATTCACAACTATACATTTGGGAAATTAGTGGGAGGAAAAACAAAGCATTAGTTCAGGTTTTCCTAGATTTTGTTGTTTTGTTCAGTCGCGTCCAACTCTTTGTGACCCCATTTGGGGTTTTCTTGCCAAAGATAATATAATGGTTTGCTGCTTCCTTCTCCAGCTCATTTTGCAGACGAGGAAACTCCAGGGTCACATAGCTAGTAAGTGTCTGAGGCCAGATCGGAACTCAGGAAGATGAGTCTTCCCTAGATAGCCATCCCAAATTCTAAAGCCACAAGCAGCATGGGTAATTAAATGTCCAATGTTTATTTTCATCATGTCATAGGTCCAATCTGTGATACAGTAATTTTATTTTTACATGCAGCAGTACATCTTATGGCACATTGGGGTGCTTTAGTCAATATGTACAATACACCTATACCTATTTCAGAGGATTTAGAACGTGATTGTAGAGGTTCATATAGGTTTTATCCCGTAATACATCCTGCTGGTTATTTCCATGATTTGCCTGATACTGAGTCCATGGTGAATAACACACCCTGCAGTTAGGATGTCATTCTTATACAAACATGAGTGATGCTCTAACTATCCTCTTTATGACATGGTTTTGGGCCATATATTATGGTGTAAGTTGGGGCCTGCTCATAGATGAGCTAAGGCCAAGAATGAGGAGGAAGTGCAGAGAGGGGGCTGGAAACTGGGCTGTGGTGACTTTCTTTAGGTACTGGGGCAGGGAGGACGAAAAGAAAGAGAAGGAATGGTCCTACTCAGGTGAATACAATAGTCAACCAGGGTGCCAGAGGACTCCCGATAAAATGTGTTAGTCACCTCCTGGCAGAGGTGATGGACTCAGGAGTGAAAACAGGCCCACTGTGGGGACACAGCCAACGAGGGGATTTGTTTTGCTTCACTGTGAATGTTTTTAACAGACATTTTACTTTTCTTGCTTTCTCAATGGGAGGAGGGGGGAAGGAGGAGAGGGAGTGAAGGCAAATCTTTGTGAAAATAAAATAAAATTTAATTAAAAATAAAAAGAGCCAGAGAAGAAGCAGCATATGAGGCCCTTTAAGGTGCTGAGTCAGCAGCAGCCCAGGAGAGGTCAGGCACTCAGGCTTCTTCTTAACTTAGCTGCTCTCCAGCCCTTTCACCTCTTATAGTCTATCTAGACCTAGGCTCAGCTCTCAGTTCTGCCAATTACTACCTGAGTGACCTTGGGTAAGTCACTTCGCCTCCCTCCATAAGATGATGGAGTTGGACTGGATGGTCTCTGGGGTCCCTTCTGGCTCTAGATTCTATGACCCTATCACACAGAGAGCAAGTCGGGAAATCTGGTGATCAAACTGTGAAGGGATCCCAGAATCATAGACTCTCTTGGGGCTGGAAGGGACCTTGAAAGTCATCTATTCAAAATCCCTTATCTTATGGATGAGAGGGCTGTTGATGGCAGCTTATACCTGTAACCCCTGCTACTGGGGGAGGCTGAGGCTGGGGTGAGGGGGTGTGGTTCTGGGCTGCAATGGGGCTAAAGCAGATTGGGTGGCTAACTAACATCAATATGGGGAGCCCCTGAGAATAAGGGGGAGAAACCAGGCTGCTTAAGGAGGGATAAACTGACCCAGGCCAGAAAAATGAGGCAGGTCAAAGCTTTTGTACCCATTGGCATTTGGGTTGGGCTTTGATGTGGCTACTGTACCTCCGGTCTGGGTGAAATAGGGAGACAGTCTCTAAAAAATAAAATAAAAACAAAATGAAATAAAATAAAATTTTAAAAATGATGGAATCAAGACCAATAGAGGGCAAGTGACTTTCCCAAGGTCACACAGATAGTAAGTGGGAGCTGGGATTTGAACACAGGCCCCGTGACTTAAAACCAGTGTTCTGGTGAGCAGATAGGGCAGATAGTAGAGAGGTAGAGAAGGAACAGGAATACCAGAGAAAGGGCAATGGGGAGAGTGGGAAGGTGGGGCATTGAGTTAGAGAAGGGAAAGATTTAATTCCAAGGCCCTCAGCCTTAGAGCTCTTCCTTGACCTGGACATGGAGTGGACAGAGGCGCAGGGGCTCAGGGGGAGTGTCTGCCCGTGTACCTCCTATATAAAAATAGGGTCGCACCTCCCCAAAGCGGCCATGGAAGGTGTAGAGGTGGGCCTGCCGCTCTGCATCGTAAAAGGAGAGCTCCCCCTCCTCACACTCCAACTCTACACGCAGGCGCTGAGGTAACACAGGGCCCAGGGGTGAAGCCGAAGGGTCGGACGCCACACAGTGGTCCCCGTCTGCTCCCCGGGTGCGGCAGATGTACCAGAACCCCGAGCGGGCATCGTGGTAGCAGCTGTGTGAGTGCCCATCACCACCAGACTCTCGACGAGTCCGAGCTACACCCACCCGCCAGTTATGGAGCCCACCCAAATCCACCTCCCAGGTGTGGGAGCCGTGGGAGAAGGCCCGGGAGCCCAGCAAGCAGGGGGAGGATGAGAAGCGCTCAGGGTTCTCCACTTGGACCCGATAACCATTGTTGGTGACCCTGGTGAGGTCATCGGAGACAGAGAGCCATCCAGCTGCTGTGTTGGGGTCAAAGCTGAAGGGCACTAGGAAAGGAGAAGAAAAAGATTTCAGCAGCCTGGCACACAGACTCCTTGCCATCTAGCTCATCCCACTCTACTCTGTCCTGTCTGACTTTTTTTTCCCACACCTGTGATTTCATAGGCATATGGGATTTCTGATGAGAAAATTCTCTTTGCCAGTGGAGACTGGCATCTACTTTATAATCTATAGTCTGAAACAGTTGTCTGCACACTGAGAACCTAAGAGGTAAGACAGCTAGTATGTGTCAGAGATGGGGTTTGAACCCAGGCCTTTCTGGCTCTGAAGCCAGCTATACAACTACTACCACGCAGGCCCTCTCAGATTTCTTAGAAATGGGAAATATCTGGTCAGCTACTTTTGGATTATAGAATTGACTATTACAAAAATTAGTAAAAATTAGTACTGTCCCTATCCCAAGAGGCTCTGGAGTAGGAGTTCTTAACCTGGTCTATGAACTTGGTTTTTAAAATATTTTAATAATAAGTTTAGTATAATCCTGTGTATTCTATTTTATGCATTTAATGACATTATTCTGAAAAGGAATTCATAGCCTTTACCAAACTGCCAGGGAGTCCTGACACAATGAAGGTTAAGAACCCTGGCTCCAGAGGAGATGGACTATCCTAAGGTTCTTGTATCAATGAAGGAGGAGGGTTAAGGTGTTGCCTTCCAAGGTTATGGCACTGACTACTGAGAAACAGTCAAGTCATTCAGTGCCCCATGTGGTTTGGTACAAGCTCTAAGCTCTGGAGGGGTCACTATCCTGAATTCTAAGATGGCCCCGGGGCTCCCGAGGCATCAAAGGCTACTTCTGGGGGTGTGCATCTCTTGGGAAGAGGGCCAAGGTCTCTGAACAAAGAGGTCAGTTCTAGGGTCCAGAAAAGGATTTCATTCTATTGCCAGGGGTCCTAGTATGTCAGACCTGAGGGATGAAGGTTAGAAGACATTTGTTTAGTCTAGGGGTGGGGAACCTGTGGCCTTGAGGCTACATATGGCCTCCCAGGTCCCTGACAGAGAAATTTTGGATTCAGTTGAGGACTGCAGATGTACTTGGTGGTCTAGAGGGCCACATGTGGACTTGAGGCTTCAGGTTTCCCACACCTGGTTTAGTCAATCAGTTGTGTCCAACTCTTAATGACCCCATTTGGGGTTTTCTTGGCAAAGATATCAGAGTAGTTTGCTATTTCCTTTTCCAGCTCATTTTACAGATGAGGAAACTGAGGCAAATAGGGTTAAGTGACTAGCACAGGGTCATACAGCTAGTAAATTTCTGAAGGCTGGATTTGAACTCAGGTCTTCTTGACTCCAAGCCCAGCACTCTATCTTCTGAGCCACCTAGCTGCCCCTTACAAGGGATACACTTAATTTTATCAATCTTTCCACTTTCTCAGAACTTCTGAAAACTTGTGGACAGGGGACCCTGATCTTTTGGAACTCTAATGCGGTCTAGGTTTGCCAGAAGTTCCCAGAAAGGACTTTGGGATGCTCCATCAGCACAGCACAATGAAAGAGTCCTAGATTTGGAATCAGAGCATCTGGGCTCAAATCTTGGCTTGGCTAGTATCTGCTAGTACTTGGGAAAAGCCATTTTACTTCTGTGGGACTCAGTTTCCTTAGCTGTAAAATGAGGTTAGACTAGATGGCCTAGAAATAGAATGTACTTTCCACAACTAAATCTATGATCCCTGGGGTCTGCCCCATCTCAAACCTGCCCTGCCAGGGCAGCCTCAAAGGTCTAAAAATAAGCCCTGAGTTCAAGGCTGTTACTAATGACATCCCATAGCCCACTTATCCCCAGAGGCATACACAATTTGGCTAATGGGGGTGGTTACTTCTCAGTCTAAAGCAGTCGAGGCATATTATTATATTCAGTACCCCCTGCATTAAGACCAAGGGGAGCATGCTGGCGGGTAAAATTTACAGGAGGCCTAAGATCAGGTACAAGTGACATGAATGATACAAGGAAGCTTAGGTTTAATGAGGGTTGGAATAATATTCTAATACCTAATCCTTTCTTAGGAGGCAGCTATGTGGCTCAGTGGATAGAGTGCTGGGCCTGCAGTCAGGGAGATCTGAGTTCAAATCCAGCCTTAGACACTTTCTAGCTGTGTGACTTTGGGCAAGTCATTTAACCTCTGTTTGCCACTGGAGAAAGAAGTGGCAAATCACTCCAGTATCTTTGCCAAGAAAACCTCATGGACAGAAGTTCACAGACTCACAAGGAGCTGGAAATGACTGAACAATACCCACAAACCATTGTCATGTTCCTCATCTCTCCCTTCCTTCAGAAGATACCTTCCCCTGAGGTAGGGCTCTGATCACTATAGAAACTGAAGCCCTGTACAACCTGGCTCTAAAGTAGCTTTCTAGATCGATTTCACATTCCCTCTCACACACTCCAAGTTCTAGCCAAATCGGTCCATTTGCTGTTCCCCATAATATTCCATTTCATCCACCATGCATTTGCACAGGCTGTGCCCCGTGCCTAGAATGCTCTCCTTCACATCGACCTCTTGGATCCTTTAGCTCCCTGTAAGGCTCAGCTTCAGTGTCACTTCCTTTCAAGGCCTTCAGGGATCCCATGACTTTCTCTGTATTTACTTTTCATGTATTCAAAATTTACTTTTTGGGTATGTAGTTCCCCACCTATATTCTTCCCCCCAGGAGAATGTGTCTTGTGGAGAGGGAGGGTTTAATGTCTCTCTTTCTATATCCCCAGCACCTTGCATAGTGCCTGGCAGATAGTGGGTATATGTATAATCCATGTTGACTGAATTTAGCTGAACTGAAGGGAACCCCACTCCCTGAGGTATGTCAAATACAGAGGGCATGTTGAGGTTTCTGAGCCAAGGGCTGGGTCTTAGCAGTTACTATTGCTTCAAGTATCTGTCTGGCAGAGCTATCCATCCCATAGGTGCTTTTGTCCTGGCTGTCATGAGAGGCTGGCTCTATTGGGCAGTCCTAGCCTGGTCCTAAGGATTGCCTAAGACCATAGCACAAGCTGGAGATCATCCTTTATTACTGGTCACATATCAAGATCACACACACACAGGTTGGCCTTCAGAGTGAGATATATATGTATGTGTGTATATATAGAGTGACACGTATATATGTATTTATGTATACACAAGGGCATAGTATTGAAGTCCAGATATGAAGAAGCAAAGCTGGGAGGGGAAGGAAGGAAGGAAGGAAGGAAGGAAGGAAGGAAGGAAGGAAGGAAGGAAGGAAGGAAGGAAGGAAGGAAAGAAGGAAGGAAGGAAGGAAGGAAGGAAGGAAGGAAGGAAGGAAAGAAGGAAGAAAGAAAGAAAGAGAAAGAGAAAGAAAGAAGGAAAGAAAGAAGGGAGAGAGGGAGGGAGAGAAAGGGAGGGAGGGAGAGGGGGGGAAGGAAAGAAAGAAAGAAAAGGAAGGAAAGAAAGATAAATAGATAGATAGATATTGCTCTGAATGCCAACAAAAACTGTAGGAGACTATGCCTCACAGCCCAAGAGTATTTCCCCTAAGCAGGTACCTTCTCTACCCTAACGACACCCTGTGGTCCCAAGTTTTTCCTCTCCCTTTTATGTGCTGCCTTCCTCCATTAGAATATAAGCTCCATGAGGGCAGGGACTGTTTTGCTTTTGCGTGTATTTTTATTCCCAGCACTTAGCACAGTGCCTGGCACACAGTAATCGCCTGATAAATGTTGATTTCCTGCTGGCCTGTTAGACACTGCTTTGTGGAGGCCCACCTACTTTGCACTTCAGCTATTGGATGAGATGGCCTCTAGGGAAGGGTCCCTTTGAGGTCTAACTTTCTCTGATTCCACAAAGATCCCTAAGACCTTGATCATTCAGACTAATGTACTAGAGCAGGGTTTCTTAACCTAGGTTCTGTAACCTTGTTTTTTAAAAAATATTTTGATGACTGAATTTCAACATGATTGGTTTCCTTTGTAATCCTGTCTAGTTTTTATTTCATGCATTAAAAATATGATTCTAAGAAGAGGTCCATAGGCTTTACTAGATTATCTAAGGGGTCTATTACCCCAAAATGGTGGAGAACCCCTGCACTACAGGGATCTGAACTGAGCACCTCCAAAGTTTTTTTTTCCCCCTGAAAGGCTGCTGCTGCTGCCATCTGGTGGATGCTCTTACATTTGCATGGGCGGCCATCCTTGCTCACTCACAACAGCTCCCAGGCTAGAGTGGGCTTTAAGTCTTGGCTGCCATGTCTGCCAGCTGCATCCCCTTGTTAAGCCTCCTACTAGGAAGAATCTAAGCTTGGGTATGTGGAATAAGCAGAATGTGGTAAACGAGAGGAAAAGGAGAGGGTATGAGGCCAAGGAAGCAAGAGACTAGAGATACTAGGGATGACAAAGGTTGGAATAATGGGGAAGAGAAAAGGTGGTGGGGAAGGTGATGGTGTAAGGAGTAAGAGAGATGTAAGTAAACAGAGTGGCAGGTACCCTTAGGGAGTAGTGTTCTAGGAGAGAATGTTAGGAAGGTTGTTGAGTGAACTGTGGGGAGGGTTAGTGGGCAACTCTCTCAGTAATGGGGGAAGGATGGACCATGTGAACATATGCATCCTTGTTTATCTCCCTCATTAGAACATGAGCTCCTCCACAGTAGGCGTTGATGTGTTCTTTTTCTTGGTGCCCCCTGCACCTAGCAAGCCAACAACAAGCATTTATTAAGGCCTCATTATGTGCCAGGCACTGCACTAAGTTATGGGGATACAAAAGTAAAAAAGTCCCTGCCTCAAGGAGTTCACATTCTAATGGAAGAGACAACATGCAAACAACTATGTCCATACAAAATACATATGGATGATTTCAGAGGGAGGTGGCTTCAGAAAGAAGGCTCGAGCATTGCAGGGGGCTGGAAAAGGCTTCTTACAGAAGGTAGAGATTCTGCTGGGACTTGGGGGAAGTCAGGGGAGCCAGGTGGTAGGAGGGAGGCAGGAGAGTATTCCAGCCATTGGGGAAAGTCAGTGAAAATGCATTCAGTTGGGAGACTGTGGGAAGAATGGCAAGGAGGCAGGTATCACTGGATCACAGAATAGATGGACAAAAATAAAGAGTCAGAAGAATGGAAAGGTAGGAAGGAGCCATCTTATGAAGGATTCTTTATTTCTATCCTAGAAGCAATAAGGAGCAAGTGGTTTTATCAAGGAGGGAAAGGACATGACTGGACTTTTGCTTTAGGAAGAGCACTTTCACAGCTGCATGGAGAATGGACTGGGGTGGGGAGAAATGGAGCAGAAAGGTCAGCAGTTTACTACTACAGTCCAGATGTGAGATGACGAGGAGTCCACATCAGGGAGGTGAGAGTGTTAGAGCAGAGAACAGGACATATACAAGAGATGTTACAAAGGTAAAATTTATAAGGGCTTAGCAACAGATTTGGGGCAGCTAGACGTCACTGTGGATAGAGTGCTGGGCCTGGAGTTAGGAAGACTCATCTTCCTGAGTTCAAACCCAGCCTCACTTATAACTGCATGACCCTGGGCAAATCACTTAACCCTGTTTGCTTCAGTTTCCTCATCTGTAAAACGACCTGGAAAAGGAAATGACAAACCACTCTGGTATATCGGCCAAAAAAACCCCAGATGAGGTTACAAAGAGTTAGACAGGACTGAAAACAACTAAACAAAGACAAGCAACAGATTGGATTATGGGGTGATGAGATGGGGTAAAGGTTCAAGGATGACACCTAAATCGAGAGCCTGGGTGACTTGGAGGAAAATAGTGCCACTGACAGTAATAGGGAAGTTTAGAACAGGGAGGTCTAATAGAGACGGGTGGGGGAGGGGATAGAGGAAAATAATGAGCTCAGTTCCGGACATGTTGAGTCTAAGGAGCATCTACTTCAAGATGTTCAATAGACAGACGGATGTATGAGTCTGGAGGGCAGCAGAGTGGTTAGGACTGGATAAATAGATCTCAGAGTAATCTGCTGAGAGATAATTGAATCCATGGGAACTGATGAAATCACCAAGTGAAACAATATAGAGGGAAAAGAGAAAAGGAGGGAGCCCAGGCCCAGGCCAGAGCCTCGGGGGACACGCACAGTTAGGGGACATGATCTGGATGAAGATCCAGCAAAGGAGAGTAAGGAACAGTGGTCAGACAGGTAGGAGGAGAACCAGGAGAGAGCAGTGTCCAAGAACCTACAGAGAGTATTAAGGAGAGGAAAGTGATGGACAGTATCAAAGCCCCCAGGGAGGTCAAGAAGGATGAGGATGGAGAAAAGGCCATTAGATTTGGACATTAAGAGATTGCTGGCAACTTTGGAGAGGACAGTTTCAGTTGAATGCAGAGGTCTGGAGACAAACTGTAGAGTTAAGAAAAGCATGAAGGGACAGGAAGTGGTGGTACCTGTTTTAAATGGCCTCCTCATAGAATTCAGCCATGAAAGAGGGGAGAGACACAGGGTGATAGCTAGCAGGGCTGGACAAATCAAATGAAGGTCTTTTGAGGAGGGCATAGAGCACGTTTGTAGGCAGTAGGGAAGCAGCCAGAAGACAAGAAGAGACTGAAGATTAGTGAGAGACAAGGGATGATACATAGGAATCTAGCTGCTAGAACGTAGGTAGCAAGATTTTGACTCAATAGGAGGAAAAAGGGTCAAAGAAGGGGTTTTTGTTTTGATTTAAAGGGTAGTGTCCACTGCTGTTCAGTACTTGGATGAGGCTTTGTCAGAATGGGGTCAACTGAAAGAGTAAGGTGCAGGAAGAGGTACAGGTTGGTTTAAAAGTAGGGGTCATCTGGATGGTAAATAGGAAGCTAGGGATATCATTCTGCTTCCAGAGGCAGCCTCCTAGCCACCTTTAGCTTTCAATCCAAAAAGCAATTATTAATAATGTTACTAATACTCATAATATAAATATCATTAATATTAATTTAATCCCAAAAGCACTCCTTATATGCTTGATAAGAAGAGGAAACAAAAAAATAGGTCCTGTCCATCAGCAACCAAGATCTCAACAGACTAAAATGTTGGGCCAAATCCACTAAGTTGAACCCTAACAAGAATGTAATGGAAGGCGTTTACATCTTGTCAGGATAAGCTTGCTGCTAGTCACCTGTTTCAGGATCTGGTATGGAGGAGGAGAGATGGGGAAAACTGCTTTCCCCTCCCTTACTCCTTCCCTATCCCAGGATCCTCTACTATTTTCCACTTCCCACACCCCCGCTTTTTCCCCTTACCACCTTTGAGTTGGTTGTCATCACGGGAGCTGCCCCAACACTTTGGGTAGGAAGAGGCCTGGCAGAGGACCCTCTCTCAAAGGTCAGGGCCCACCAGCAGCTATGTGATAAGGCTGAGCCACAGCAGCAGTGGCTGAGTCAGAGCTGGTGGGAGGAACAGAGTTAGAGCTTGGAGTGGACTGGGGGCGCTCTCTGCTCATCCCCAGGTGGGAGCTCTGATGGAAACTGCAACTCATATAAACCAACAGAGCAAAATTGTTGGTAAGGTTCGAACTCACAGATTTCATTCATGCTCAGCTCATACCAACAACATTCAGCAGCAAATGGTCAAGAATCATCTTGGTTTTCTGCTGCACAATACCCATGTCATTTCCCTGGCCTTCTTGGGTCCTGTTTTCTGGATTTTCATAATATCCTGTTCTGATGGCTTTCCAAATTCTCCATCTCTTTCTCCAGGAAATTCCAATATGTGCCTCAGAACTAAAGAGCTTCGTCTCATCATGGCAAAATGGAGTGGGGTTAGGGGACATACTTGTTTTTTTAAAATTTATTTATTTTCAGTTTTCGACATTCACTTCCACCAGATTTTGAATTCCAAATTTTCTCCCCATCTCCC
The DNA here is from genome assembly GCA_028646595.1 of Phalanger gymnotis. Lineage (NCBI taxonomy): Eukaryota > Metazoa > Chordata > Mammalia > Diprotodontia > Phalangeridae > Phalanger > Phalanger gymnotis. The sequence continues at coordinate 159,566,834 of CM053625.1, read as the reverse complement.
CTCTCTCTCCACCCAAGGACAGCATGCATTCTGATTACCCCTTCCTCCAATCTGTCCTCCCTTCTATCTAAGGGACACACTTATATGTCATGGTGCTCATCCAGAAGCAAAGTCACATAAGTTTAGAGCTGGAGGAGGCCTCAGGACATCTACTCTAATCTCATTTTACAGTTAAAGAAACTGAGGCTCAAAGCTAGGGAAGTAGCCTGCCCAATATAACGCCCCTAGTCAGGAGCAGAGGTGGATCTTGGGCCTGGTCTCCTATTTCAACATACTTTTCACTATGCACTGCCTTCCCCACCCCCACCCCCTTCCCTCCATCCTGGAGAGCCCTCCCACTCACCAGCTTCAATACTGCTTAGCATCTTCTTCCAGACACGGTACTGCAGGGAGTCCAGATACTTGCTGACATCAATAAGCATTCCTGGTTGGATGGGCTCTGGCTCAGTCGTGCAGGAAAGCCTAGGCAAGGAAATAAGGGGTGCGGGGGTGGGCATCACAAGGGCACCAGTGGTGGAAAGGAATGGGGTTCCTTCTCTCTCTCTTGCTACTTGGGTTCCTCTGACACTTTCAGAGCATCAGAATCAGAGATATGGAAGGGACTTCAGTGGCCATCTAGTCTACCCTGAACCTCAACAAAAATCCTCCCTGAGTCCAGATTTTTTTTTTTCTAAGATCTCTAGTGAGGGGAAGAGGGCAGCCAGATGGCTCAGGGGATAGAGTGGCAGACCTGGAGTCAGGAAGACTCATCTTCCTGAGTTCAAATCTGGCCTCAGATACTTTTTAGTTGTGTTCCTCTAGGTAAGTCACTTAACCCTGCTTGTCTCAGTTTCCTCGTTTGTAAAATGAGCTGAAGAAGGAAATGGCAAACCACTCCAGTATCTTTGCCAAGAAAGCCCTAAATGGGGTCATGAAGAGTCAGACATGACTGAAACAACTCAACAACAACAGTGAGGGGAAACCCACTCAATGTCCTGAGGCAGACTGTTTCTATTGTGATTTGGATAGCTCCAATGGTTGGGAAGTCCTACCTTACATCAAGCCCATCAAGTGTCTCTTTTGTCCCTTTGCCACTTCTGCTTGTTGCTTCTAACTTTGCTTGGTTCCAGGGGACATAATATGCCTACTCCAGGGAATGGAAACCTGTGGCCTCCAGGCCACATGTGACCTTCTGGGTCCTTAAGTGTAGCCTTTTGATTGAATCCAGTAGAATTTTGAGGCTGAAGGTTCCCCACCCCTGGTCTACTCCCTCTTCAATGCAATAGCCCCCTGGGTCTTTCTCTTTTCCAGGTGAAAAATTCCCAGTTCCTTCAACCATTCCTCATACAACATAGACCTGAGCTCCCTTAACTTGTTTGTTGCCCTCCTCTGGTAGCAACTTGTTCGACTTGTCAGTGTTTTGCCTAAAATGTGCCTAGAATTGAATCTTATACTCCATGTATAATCTGACCAGAGCAGAGAGTAAGACCATTATCCTCACCTCCTTTGCCTATTGCTACTGCATACTGAGTTTACTTCACAAAAATTCCCAAAGTAGCCACAAGAAGCTCTAGGTCGGGGGTGGGGCGGGCGGCCTGAAGGCTGCAGGTTCCCCGTCTCTGCTCTAAGCTCTCTCTCTAATGCTTTGCTGGAAGATCACAACAGGCAGCTCAGGCAAAAGAGTTTCACTCAGCTGAAGTGATCTGAGATGCTCACATCCTATTTGGACATCCTTCTGCTCTTTGGACATTATTTTGACTAAATAAATCTCCTTTTGTTAAATGTGGAATGACTTCCGAGTGTCTCATTTTGTTACAATATCTAACCTAAGGAACTAGCCCAAGTTAGGGCTAGCCTAAAACACTTTGAAATCCAGGCCATTGCCTGCTGAACAGGTAAAATTATTAGAAAATTCTTCCTTATATTGAGTTGAAATCTATCTCCCTATAACTTTTATCCAGTGGTCCTGCTTCTGCTCTTTGGAGTCTATTGAAGTCAATAGAATAAATCTATTGCTACTAAAGAGAAACTCTCTGCATTTAAACTCAATACCATTTAATCCAGTGCTATGCTCCCCCAGGCTCTGAGAGAGAAGGGACTTTATAGGATCAGAGAGCAAAGTGTCATAGGTTTAGAGGTCATCACATCCAATTCCCTTATTTTACAGAGAAGGAGATTGAAAGGCAGGTAGGTGGCACAGTCAATAGAGTGCTGGGCCTGGAATCAGGAAGACTTGAGTTCAAATCCGACCTCAGATACTTACTAGCGGTATCACCCTGGGCAAGTCATTTAACCCTGTTAGACTCAATTTCCTCAACTGTAAAATAGGGATCATATTAACACCTACATCCCAGGGTTGTTGTGAGGATCACAAATGATATGATGTTTGTAAAGTGTTTGGTACATTATCTGCCACATAGGTGCTTAATAAGTAAATCCCTTCCTTCCTTCCTTCCTTCCTTCCTTCCTTCCTTCCTTCCTTCCTTCCTTCCTTCCTTCCTTCCTTCCTTCCTTCCTTCCTTCCTTCCTTCCTCCCATAGAGGCTAAATGACTTGCCCAGGGTCACAAAGTTGGCAAGTGTCTCGAATAGGATTCAAACCCAGCTTTTCCTGACTCCAAATCCAGGATTCTGTATACTGTACTATGTTACCTCTCACCCTTCCTTATGCACAAGTCTGAGACAGCCCTAATTCTTCCCCTAGTGCTCCACAGGGATGACTTACTCTGTGGGGCCAGTGTACTAGGTGCTTTGATCTATCTACTGCTTCTTCTCTTGTTACAAATAGTGACTTCAAAAGCCCCAGGGAGAAAATTACCCTTTGTAATATACTCTGCTGCTAAGTCACAGAGGGGTGAGAGCACTCAGGCCAGTCCTAACACCATGGTTGAGCATCATTGGAGGAAACGTGTCCTGAATAAATGTCCAGTGGGCATCATTCCCTTAGGGACACGAGAGTCCTCAGAAGTAATAACCACGCTATCTCCCTGATGCTCAGGTACCTCACGAGCATCCATGAGAAGAGCGCCCATAAAAGAACTGGGCAGTATTTGCTCCTCTGAGACGGCTAAGCCCACTGGCTTCTTCTTTAGGGCCCAGTCCTTGTGGCTCTATCCCCAGACAGCTAAGTCCAGGAGCTTCAGAAGCTCATGGTCTCCAAAGTTCTTGGGTCAACTGCCCTCTTGGGTACTTGTATAAGAAAAATAGGCCTTTCCTAACAGAGCTGAGCTCTTCAGATCTGCTGACCATTCTGGAAATTACATGGACTTTGAAACTCTCACGGTGGGCTGTGCCTACAGGGCAGGATCATTCTCAGAATAACAGGGCTAATCACTTTTTTACACTGAGCAAAGCAAGAGTCCACCTACCTGATTTAAAATCATTCCACCTTAAAGTCAGTCATATTTGGGGGGTCAGTAGGGCAGGGACTGGGAGGGCAGTGTGGTGGGGGAGAGGAGGGACTATCGGTTACAGAATGCAAGCAAATGGAACTGGATATAGATTAGACTTAGGGTTCAAGGACTAAAACCTTTAGGATGGGGGGCAAGGGGGTGGGAACAAGGCTAAGATAGGAGAGGAGGCTTCAAATCCTGTGGATAGATCTCTATTGTACAGACTTCTTGTTCTCTTCAAACATTCGCTGTTGTATTGGGGTCATTTTAAATGCCTTTCTGTGGACTCCAAAGGTGGTTCTGGAATGCGCCTTCAATGGGTCTTGGTTACTGATTCACTAGAACTCTTTTATATGTCTAGGTGTGACTGGGGCCACAAATGGGGACAGCTAAATATACTGTGCTGTGATTCTTTTTAATATCCTGTGGCTTCATGCTAGGAAGAAAGGGGGGAGGGGAGGAAAGAAGGCAATAGGAAGGAAGGAAGGGAAGAAGGAAGGAAGGAAGGAAAGAGAAGAAAAGAAAGAAGAAGAGAAAGGAAGGAAGGGAGAAAGGGAGAGAGGAAGGGAGGAAGGGAAGAAGAGAAGAGAGGAAGGAAGGAAGGAAGGAAGGAAGGAGGGAAGGAAGCTGTATGATTCTTTTGTTCCCCAATTACTTCTAGGAACTTACCTACGTTTACGGCTCTTGTGTTTCTGAAAGAAAAAAAGAACATACAGTAAAGAGATAAACATTTAGATTCAATAAAAGCTAACATTTATCTGATACATGGCACGAACCTGACTGAGGCCCCAGAAAAATTTCACTCAGTTTCCAAGTCTGGGAAAGTAAGGGTTTCACAACTCTACTATTTGTTGTCAACTTTTTGGCTTTCAACCTAAACAAGGGGTGGGGAATCTGGGGCCTCAAGGTCACATGTGGCTCTCTAGGTACTCAAGTTCAGCCCTTTGACTGAATCCAAACTTCACAGAACAAATCCCCTTAATAAAAGGATTTGTTCTGTAAAACTTGGACTCAGTCAAAAGGTCACACCCAAGGACCTAGAAGGCCACATGTAGCTTCAAGGCTGCTGGTTCCCCAACCCTGGGCCCTAAACTGACCTGGCCACCCATACGTGCAGAGACATTTTGAAGGCCATGCATAAAGACAAAACTCACAGGACAACATTTTAGATTAGAGGCAGAGAGTCTTTTTTCCCTTCTTTCTATTAAAGGTCAATAATTAAAAATAAAAAAAAATCAAGGAGCCTAATTAAAAAGCCCAGAAGGAATCTGTTTATTTATTTATTTTTTGTTTGTTTTGTCTTTGGAGGGGGGAAGGCAGGGCAATTGGGGTTAAGTGACTTGCCCAAGGTCATGGAGAAATCTGTTCACTTTTAAAGAGAAAAATAAAAAATTCAACAAGCATTTATTAAACACCTACGATCTACTAGCCACTGTAGCTACCAAAGCAAAAATAAAATCATCTCTGCCCTCAAAGAGCTTATGTTATATTGGAAGGAAACAAAAAGAATACAGTTTAGTGAATACAAAATATAAAGTAAATCTTCCTGAGTTCAAATACAGCTGCAGACACTTCCTAGCTGTGTGACCCTGGGTCAGCCACTTAACCCTGTTTGCCTCAGTTTCCTCATCTGTAAAATGAGCTGAAGAAGGAAATGGCAAACCACTCCTGTATCTTTGCCAAGAAAACCCCCAATGGGGTCATGAATTGTCAGACACGGTTGAATAACAACAAAAACAAAATATAAAGTAATTTGGGGAGAAGGGTAGAATAGAAACTAGCCACTAAGAGGATCAGGAAAGGCCTCATGCAGGGGGTGGTATTTGAGCTGGGTCTTGAAGCAGCTAGGTGGTATAGTGGATAGAATGCTGGACCTGGAGTCAGGAAGAGCTGACTTCAAATCCAGCCTCAGACACTTACTATGTGGCCTTGGGCAAATCACTTAACCTTGGTCTCCCTCAATTTCCTCAACTATAAAATGGGAATAATAATGGTACCTAACTCTGAGAGTTTTTATGAGGAAAAAGTGAGATAATATTAGTAAAGCACTTAGCATATAGTAGGTGCTTAATAAATGCTTATTTTCTTCCTTCTTTCCTTGAAGGAGGCTAGGGATTCTAAGAGGCTGAAGTGAGAAGGGAGTGAATGAATTCCAGGCCTCAGGGATGGGCTAAACAAAAGTACTAAGATAGGAGGAGATGCGATAATATGTACAGGGACCATTTTTGATGGATTACAAACTGTTCCACTCATCAGCACTTAAAATGAAGAGTGGAGAATACCAGCCTGGTTCAGTAAATATGACAAACATCTTCATTCCTGGATATAACCCAGGGAGGAGAAAAGAAGGAAGAAATTAAGAGGGAAGGTGTAAGACAAAAGGAAAAAAGGGTACCCAGCAAAGATACAAGAGAAAGCGCTTTTGTAGAGTAGCACCTCTGCACCTTATGACCTTTTCCAATACTGTCGCTCTAGAGTCCAGGGGTGGGGAATCTGCAGCTTCAAGGCCACATGTGGCCCTCTAGGTCCTCAAGTGCAGCCCTTAACTAAATTTACTTGAAGACTTAGAGGGCCAGGTGTGGCCTCAAGGCCATGGGTCCCCCACCCCTGCTCCAGACCTTCAAAGAGATGTTGCCTTTGTGCATCTATCAGCCAAAATGGGAATGTCTCCTTTTGGTGCTTGCCTCCCAGGCTCCCCACCTCTGGGTAACATGCGTAGCTAGTAAAATTCCATACTTATGGGGGCTATATTCTAATTCAAATCCATATTCAAATTCACTATATTAACTTTAGTGTTAATTAAGCTGATCACTAACATTTTAAGCCATTTTTAGACAAGTTTTTGAACTCTCATATGTCCCTATTAAATAGCTAGGAATGAAATTACTTCTTTGCCTAAAAATTAAGACATACACACAAAGTCATGTAATCAGTAAAAACTCAAACCCAAACCAATAAGCTCAGGATGTTGACTTTGTTATGGCATATAGAATATTTGACACTGATAGACATGAACTTGTAATGATTTAAAAAAAATTACATATAAACCACAAAAGCATAAAAAATTTGAAGAACTTACAACCATGAGCAGAAAGTGTTAAAGCCCCCACTTCCCTCCCTGGGACAGACTTCTTCCTCAGTCCTCCTCATCTTCTGGGACTCCTATCTTCCTAAACCAAACCCTTTGCAGCTCAGGGCAAGGCAAGGCAGGTGAGTTAGGTAGGGATTCAGAGGATAGGGGTGGGGAGGGAGTTGGATTGGTTTTGGTGGGAGAGGGGGAAGATCTGAAGGAAAAGGAAAGGGCAAAAGAAGGGTCAAGGAAAAGGGAATGAAGTTAAGGAAAAAGAAGATGGGAGTTACAGGTCAGGAGTCAGCCAGAACTTATTGGTTTACTGAGCAGCCAGTGATCCAGCTGGACAAAAGGCTCTGGTATACTGAGTCAGGTGTGGAAGTCACCATTACTCTTAATTTTCAGTTCACATAGATTCAAAGAAATGCCCATCTATTTAGTGAGGCACTTGACTTTTCTCAGGCCTCTGTTTCCCTACTTATAGAATGGAGGTAATAATATCTGTACCTCCACAGCTTTGCTACACAGGAAAGTGTTTTGTAAGTGTGAAAGCACTATAGAAATATGAGTTGTAATTATTTTTGCCTCTAATCTAGTCTACACTTGAATCATCCCAGGCAGATCAGTATTTATTCCAGTCTTTAAAATCTCTTCAAAGAAGCAGGTGCTAAATCAGCTGCATATTGACTTGGAAAACCTCAATTTAACATTATCTATATTGTATTGTATTTTTACTTATTTTGTTAAATACTTCCCAATTACATTTTAATGGCCATATGCTTAACACCTCTGCTCTAAATCATATCTTCTTAACAACCTGGTTTAGCCTCATATTCAGTGAGTTTTTACATCTTCCTTAAATAAATGTCTTTTGCTTCAATTTAAATTCCCTTGCCCCCCCCCCTTTTTTTTTAGCAGGTTTCTGAGTGAAAAACTGTCTGGTCTGTCTATTGAAATTTTGGCATCTGGACCTATGACATCATCATTGTGGGGAATGTTTAGTGGGGAAACTCCCTTTACCCATGAAAATCAACAACTGGGGGGTTAAATAATCTGCCCATGTTCATACAGCTAGTATGTATCATAGGAAGGCCTTGAAGCCAGATATCTCTGACTCCAAGGCCAGCAGCTATCTATTCACTGTCACGCTCTATCTATTCTTTTTGCCAAGTAAGCTCAATTCCCATAGCCCTTTTAAAAATATAATGTCTACTAATTTCTGCTGTTGTTTTGTGGGCTCCATCCAGGTGAGCCAAACTTCTGGTTAGACTATAGAACCTAGATATAATATAGAGTATGGAAGGTTCCTAACCTTAAAGAACCTTTTATGCTTCCAGTCAATTCTCTCCATTCCCTGGCATTAGCATCACCCAAAGTAGCCTCCAGTTTCTCTATGACAGGAGAGGAGAGTAAAGAGGAGCAAGCAGGTTGCTATAAAGGTGCTGGGTTTGTTGCAAAGCTCTTGGAAAATGTAGAGATTCACAGGGAGCACTTTTCTCATTAATAATTTATAGCAATCCTAAAATTCTGGAGCAAGGAACCCTTTTTATCAAGAATATCTGCTGGTCAGCACCGAAAGGGGGGCACAAGGGATTGGGAGCAGACAGTTCTGCTGGTCCCCTAGATACTCTTCATACAAAAAGACTTCATGTGTTCATTCCATAGAATTCTTTCCATCCCCAGGCCTCAGGGCTGAGCCTCTTACCATGAGAAAGGAGATATCATCTTCTTTCATCTCCATCTGTAGCCGCCCGATCTCGTGAGCCAAGGCCTCTGTCTCTTCTGCCAACTGTTTCATTTTTTCTTCTACCTGCCTCAGTTTCTGCCCAGCCTCCTCGGTCACTGCGTCCAGGGCCGCCCGCTCTTCTACTCTCAAGAACTCCCGGAGTTTTTCAAACTCCTGCCGGATCCTGCCCTGAAGCCAGGCAGCTTCCACCTATGGCAGATGGGAGAGAATATGAGCTGAGCAGAGGGATTACAAGGGCCTGGGAGAAGGTACAGAGTGAGGAATTAGGAGACATGGAGAAAGGGGTCCAAGTTAGGCTGGAGACAGAAAAGAGTAGGAACAGAGACGAGATTTGTCAAGGCTGAGGAATGCTGACTTTGAATCTTTGGGTGAATTTTTGTGTTTAGAGGCTGAGAAGGATGATTTGGTAAATAAATGGCTTAATTTTTCAAAACTACAGTAAGAAGAACAATAGTTAACATTTATTAACAGTTAATTAATTAAGTTAATTAATAGTTACCGTTTAGTACTTTATGGTTTGCCAAGTTTTCGATATATTATCTCATTTGATCCTTAAAACAACCCTGTCAGGCAGGCACTATTCTCTGCATTTTACAGATGAGGAAGTAGAGGCTAAGTCAGGGCACATTCACATGGCTACTGAGGGTCTGAGGCTGAATTTTATCTCAGGTCTTCCTGACTTCAGATCCAGCATGCTACCCACTACTGAGCTCTTCTTAAACTGTGGGGCATGACCCCACCCAAAGTTTAAGAAGTACTGAAGAGGGTCAAGAGTGGAAAAAGTTTAAAAGCCCTGCACCACACCACCTTGCTGCCTTGCTGTGGCAAATGTATCATGATGAGGCAAGAAAGCTCAGTTGAGGACTATAACACAGAGAAGAATGAGTCTAGGAGTTCAATGAAAATGAAGTCTAGGGGTTCAAGTGCTAGACTGTGAATGTTTGCTGAACTTGGGGTCACTGGACCTGAGTTCAAATCTCAGCTATTCCAATTTCTTGCTATGTGACCTTGGAGTAGCGCCATGTCCTTTCTCAGCCTCAATTTCGTCATCTCCAAATCAAGAGGCATTGGGAAAGAGTCAATGGCTCCCATCTCCCTAAGGAGTTCATGACAATAATCCAGGGAGTTCACACTAAAAATTTGTTAATGGTGGCTTAAAGCATAAATAATTTCAAAGAACACTGTGAGCAGAGTTTTAAATTACCCCGGGGGTTCCCTTCTTTTTTGTTATTGAAAGGGGTCTGAGGACCAAAAAACATCGGGAATACTGGATAATCTGTGAAGTCCTTTCCTGTCTTCATTTACAATCTTACATTAATGTGTATGTACATTGAGCTCCAAAGTTCCCAAACCAAAGGGGCCCATGAGCAACTCTGCTGAGATTAATACTCTGTATTTCCTTTGGGATAGGAGGTAACATGAACCGTCGTTGGGTACTTTCTCAAGATGTTGGCTCCCTGGCCCTGTTAATGGATGCCATCTAGGGTAGGGGTCAAGAAGGTCAAAGTGTGGTGTATACCTCCTGACCCAGATAAAAGAGGCTTTTGTCCACATCCTACTCAGTGACATGGAGATTGGGTTAAAAAGCAAATATAACCAACCAATCAAGTTGGATCATGTCAGAACTTTAGGGTTTTGAGACAAGACTCCTGCCTAGTCTTCCAGTACTGAAGCTTGCTAGAGCCACATGCACACATGCACACACACAGAGTGGCTCCACAGAGACTGAAGAAGCTCAGAACTGCAGGGCACCCCTCTGAGGTCCACTAGTCTAACCTGTATGAGACTCTGCCTACAGCATCCCTGACAAGTGGTCACCCAGTCTCTGCTTAAAGACCACCAGGGAAAGAGAATGGTATATAGTAAAGAGACTGTGGGAGTTGGAGTCAGGAAGATCTGGGTTCAAAACTGGTCTCTGATCCTTGCTATCTGTGTGACCCTGGGCAAGCAACCTTGTAAACACTTGCAATCAACCAATCAATAAACATTTATTAAACATGTACTATGTGTCAGGCACTGTACTAAGTGCTGGGAACACTATTGTCATTTAATAGCTTATAGTAATCCTAAAGCCCTGGAGCAGGGAATCTCTTTCAGAAGGAGCACCTGTTGGTCAGCACCCAAAATGGTGCTGGGCAAGTAACCTCTGGAGCCTCAGTTTCCTCTTCTGTAAAATGGATAATTTCACCTCAAGTACTGACTTATAGGGTTAATAGGATCATAATTATAGAACTGTAAGGGACCTTAGAGATCACCTAGTCCAACCCCTTCATTTTACAGATGAAGAAACTGAAGCTCCCATAGAGATCCAATGGCTTGCCCAAGGACACTGTTAAGGTGTTTTCAGTTATGTCTGACTCTCTGTGACCCCATTTGGAGTTTTCTTGGCAGAGATATTAGAGTGGTTGGCCATTTCCTTCTCCAGCTCATTTTACAGATGAGGAAACTGAGGCAAACAGGGCTAAGTGACTTGCCCAGGGTCACACAGATAGTAACTGTCCGAGGCTAGATTTGAACTCAGGAAAAGGAATCTTCCTCACTCCAGGCCCGGTACTCTATACACTGAGACATCTAGTTGCTCAAGGTGACACAGGTAATAAATGGCAGAATTAAGATTTGAATCCAAGTCCCAAATCAAGCCTTCTGTTCCCTGTACTTCTTTTTGTCTTGAGGCTCAAATAAGATCAAATATTTAAAGTGTTTCAAGCATTTATTAAGCACCTGCTATATGTCAGCACTGTATGCTTTCCGTATGTCAGTTATTATTCTTGCCTTCCCACTGAGAGGGAGTGGGGTGGGGATTCTCCAGAAATGTCAGGCAGCACATACTGCCCAGTTGCTACAGAACAGGGAAAAGACTTTACAGTCCCATGGCTGGACTGTGACAAGGTCTACCCTCATCACAGAGAAGGGGAAATCAGGGAGATGGCACTGACTATCAGAATCACTGTCACCACTGAGGATGAGGCCTGGTAAAGTACACCAGGCTGTGGGGACCTGGCCTTTGTTGCAGTCTTTCAGGGAGGCACCACTGCTGACAGGGTCAGGCCACATTACAGTTAAGCCTCTGGACCCAACGGAACTGACATTTTCAGGGAGGAAGCAGGGATATGGCTTTGACAGCTGATGAAAGGCCCGAATGTCTGCAGGCTGCCCCTGACCTCATCAGCTTTGGCTGTTACGCCCCCTCACAGTTCATTGCTGTTGGAATTGCATGAGTTGTAGCTGGGCATTTTTAGAATGGCTATCCAAGGTAAGCAGCATGGCAAAGTAGAGAGGCACTGACCTTCGAGGCCAGAAGATCTGCCCCAGACACTTACCAGCTATGTGACTCTACACACAGCAACTAAGGTTTCTCACCCTCAGTTTCCTCAAATGCAAAATGGAGATAATAAAGGTGAAATGAGATAATGCATGGAAAACTTTTGCAACTCTTAAGTGTTATGCAAATGCCAGCTATTATTATTAATCAATCAAGAAGTATTAATTAAGTACTTACTGTGTGCCAGGCACTGTGCTAGGGACTGGAGGATATAAATACAAAAAGTGAAATCCCTGCCCTCCAGAACTTTACATGTAACAACTATGTAACCTTACATGTAACAACACATACACGTATAAGTAAATACAAAGTATCTTTGCAATCACCTTCTCTAGCTCATTTTACAGATGAGGAAACTGAGAAAAACAGGGTTAAGTGACTTGCCCAGGGTCACACAGCTAGCAAGAGTCTGAGGCCAGATTTGAACTCAAGAAGATGAATCTTCCTGATTTCAAGCCCAGTGGTCTATCCAGTATACCACCCAGCTGCCCCTTACATAGCCACCATTAAACAACAAAATAAAAAGTATATGCCAAATAAATACAAAGTAATTTTGAGCCATACCGCCAGCAACATATTGGCTACCCAGAGCCATTATCTGAAAGACAATGTTGCACAGTTGCTAGAAGGCTAGCCTTGGAGTCAGGAAGATCTTGGTTCACGTTTTGACACATTCTAGCTATGTAACTATGGACAAAGTTACTTAATCTTTCACAGCCTCAGGCAGCTCTTCAAGACCACAGTTCTTAACCTGGGGTCCACAGATTTCAGGGAGCCTATGAACTTGGATGGGATTAAAAATTACATCTTTATCTTCACTGACTTTTATTTTCACTTGTAATCCTATGTGTTTTATCTTGTCTGTTTTAAAATAGTTTTCGGAGAAGGGGTCCATAGGCTTCACCAGACAGCTGGGCTGAGGGTAGGGGTTCATGACACACATGAAAAAAGCTGCTTTAAGAAAGGGATAAAAATAGTTGCCCATTTGTATATGTAGAGGGAATTTCTGCACTGGGGGTTCTCCACACTGATGAAATCAGAAATCTGGATGATTCCTCCAATACCTCCTCAGCCCCACCTTCCCCAATCACCATACTCAATTGCAGACTGGGCTTTTAAATACTGTCTACTCTAAGCCTAAAGATAACACTTGTGAAGTATTTAGGGCATATACACACAACCAGTTCCATGAGTCCCATGAAGCTGAAAGCAGCCAGTAAAGACAAGAATTCAGTACAAGGTTCTTAACAAGAAGGCCAATCAAGCTTGTCCTATGAGAAGTGATCCTCAAGGGATTGAGCTCTCCTCACTAAAGCAACAGTTGTACCTATTCTGAGACATCCCATCTGAGGTCTTTGGCAGTTTCACTAACATCATCCATACGCTCTATTTATCACTGAACGGGTCAACTAGGTAACTAACAAGGAGTTCCTGGAGTACTACAGGTCTAGTAACACTGAAACCCCACCCCCTCCTCACAACTGGCTCTTGCTACAGGACAGAAACAGGTAGACAGGACACCAAAGAAGCTCCTATGGTGGGATATAGTGGAGAGACAGAGTATTTTTTGTGTTTATTTTGTGCCAAGCTCTGTGCTAAATGACTCTAATAGAGGAAGACAACATATAAATGGGTGCTGAAAAGGGAGAGACAGAGTACCCAAGGTGAAGAGATGGAGAAGACCAAAGAATGAGTTAAACAAGAGTGAAGTGAACATGGCTGGGACCCCTCAAGAAATGGTGGTCCCCACATAGAGAACAAATAGCCGTGTTACAGATGCTTAGAATGTACTAGAGCATAATTGCAACTGTAAGAGGCAATAACGGACTGCTGAGAGTCAATACCGTTTTGGTGCATAACTATTAAGAGGGAACTGGCTCTTTTTTTTTAAGCAAAGGAACTTCTAGAGCTTAAGAGACAATGCTCCTGATAGAGATACAGAAGTGTTACAAACAGTGGCTGTAGTAGCTGGTCTAAAAACAAGCATCATGAACACCAGCCATCAGCAACCTCCTCCTTCCTTTCTAGGAGAAAGGAAGCTCCTTGAAGACAGGGACTGTTTCCTTTGTGTGTGTTTTGGTTTGTTTTTTCTTTGTATCCCCAGTGTCTAGAACTATATCTCATACATGGTTGGCACTTAATGAACATTTGTTAGATTTGTTGAAATTCTCTACAGATGAAGAGAAAGAGAAAAAGGCAGCCAAAAAGGGCATGTTCTCACTGAGATCGTAAATGTACCATTATTCATCTTCTTTTCTAATGGAAGAATATACTCTTCACCATCATCATCATCAACAACAACAATAAAATAATAATAATAATAATAAACATCTATTGTAACACTTAATATGTGCCAGGCACTGTGCTAAGTGCCTTCAAATATTATTTCCTTTAATCTTCACAACTACCCTGGGACATAGGTGCTATTATGGTTATTCTCATTTCAGTGATTTGCCCAGGATCACATGGCTAGTGTCACCTAGCTGCCCACTACCACAACCAACTGGTACTCACAAGGACCATGAGGTACTTAAAAGAATTCTGGTCCCAGGTAGCCAGAAAATATTTAACAAAAACTGTTCTTACAATTCCAAGGGACTTACAGTGAAAAATGCTATCCACCTCCAGAGAAAGAACTGGTAGAATCTGAATACAGATTGAAGCAGACTATTTTTCACTTTCTTTATTTTTCTTGGTTTTTTTTTGGGGGGGGGTTTCTTTTGCAATATGGTAATATGGAAATACATTTTGCATAATTATATGTGTATAATCTATAGCACAATGCTTGCCTTCTCAAGGAAGGGGAAGGGCGGAGGAAGAGAATTTGGAACTCACAATTTAAAAAACAAATGTTAAAAATGGTTTTTCCATGTAACTGAGGAAAAATAAAATAAAATAAAAACAAACTGTTCTTAAAGATTCCATAACCTTCAACTTAAGACAGAACAGAACATTTTGAAACAAAATTTAAACAAAGGTTTTGAAAAGAAATTCAAACTGACTTCTACATTAGTCATAGGTCATTGTTCCCAGCCAGCTGCACAGAGACAGCAAACAGGTCTACCTTTGAATTGGTAACCAAATATCAAAAAGGTTCTGCCCAGCAGTATTTTATATGGACCAGTGAGGAGAAAATTATAGGTGCTCAGGCAGGTAGCTAGGGAAGTGGTAGCAGCCACATGAAATTCAATGCAGGCTGGTAGTGACCAAGCACATTCTACATCCCACAGCTGTTCATCCATTGCTATGGCCAACTTAGCTTCCATCTAGTCCCTACTGAGCTGCTGCTATCTCAAAATGAGAACTTAAGAAGTCAGGAGATGATGGGTAACCTTATATTTATCTTCAACTCCAACCAAGGAAGCCTTACAGAAAATTCAAAGCAATCTAATAGGTATTTATAAAGCACCTAGTATGTTCAAAGCACTGTGCTATGGTGTTTGGGTTAACAAAGCCATAAAAAAAATCCAGTCCTTTGAGCAGGCAGATTTCAGAAAACCCTGGAATGACTTACATGAACTGATGCAAAATGAAGTGAGAACCAGGAGATAATTATACAATGCATTAGGAAGATTCCTGGGGGCAACTAGGTGGCAAAGTGAGTAGAGCACTGGCCCTGGAGTCAGGAGGACCTGAGTTCAAATCTAGCTACTGACACTCGACACTTACTAGCTGTGTGAGAGGAAGATTCCTTGCATAGTAGAGTTAAGAAGAATTGTAGAGGGGATAGATGAGAGGAAGGAAGACCAGTTAGGAAGCTACTGCAATAAACTAGGAGAAAAGAGATGCAGACCTGAACAAGGATGACTACAGCAGTGGTTGAGAAAAGAGAAAAGCCCAAAGTTATAGTCTTGATCTTCTAAGCTCCATCTTTCATTCATTTGTTCATTTCATTCAACAAGTACCTACACTGTATTAGTTCTTCTTCCTTCCTCTCACTTTGTACTTCTAGCTCTGGCAGAGACTACCAGATAAGCCTTAGGGCTCCTAAAACAGAGGGCTGCAGAGGGAGAAGATTTAGGGTCCTTGTAGAAAAATCCATACCACATTAGGGCCTGGCAAAGGTAGGGCCTCTTTTTTAAGTTACTGTTATCAGCCAGGATCAGTGCTTACCCACCTCCTCTGCCTACTATCCTGCTTTCCCTTTTGTTTTCTGTCCTCAGCAGAAGCTCTGCAATTGCACAATTTTCCCAATGAGACACTCACCTGATTATGCTTGACAATGGCCTCATAAGAACGACGCATGGCTCGGAAAGCTTTGGCCTTCTCCCGAAGACAGTGCTCCATATTCCTGCACTTCGCCTGAATGAGAAGGAAGACAGGAAAAAAGGAGGTCACAAGTCAGGTATGTTCACCTTTGCCAATCTTTTATTCTCCTGGGTCCTCTTGACAAGCAAGAATGTTAGTCATTGACATTTCTATAATCCTTTGTGATTACAAACAGTAATAACTCACTTTGGCCAATCACCTTAAGGTTTACAAAGTGATTTCCTCACAACAATTCTATGAGGCAGGCAGTGTAAGCATTATTATTGTCATCTGACCCAGGTGGAAACTGAGGAACCGAGAGTTAAGCAACTTGCCTGGAGTATTATAGCCCAATATAGATGGTAAATGCTAACCAATCCACAAGCATTTATGAAGTGCCTACCATGTGCCAGGCACTGTGCTAAGGGCTAGGAATACAAATACAAAGAAGGAAACCATTCCTTCTCTCAAGGGTTCTATTGGAAGGGGGAGGGGGAAATATACATACATATCTATATACACACACATACACATATATACACACATACGTGTATATAAACATATACATATATACATGCACACAGAACAAACATAAAAACAAAAATATATATAAATATAAGGCCGACATATCAATATATACAAATATCAATATACACATGTATATATACAACATATACAAGGGAGGGGGAGGGCATCAGCAGCTGGGGAGAGCAGAAAGAGCTTCAAGTAGAAGGTGGTGGTCCTTGAGCTATATCTTAAAGGCAGAGAGAGATTCCATGAGGGATAAGTGAGGAGGTAGTGTATTCCAGGCATGGGGCACAGCCAGTGCAAAAGTATAGAGAAAGGAGATGGAATATCATGTGTTCAAAGAATAGAGAAAAGGCCAATTTGGGCTGATGGTAGAGTAATATTTATTCTCCATAGGGGAAGGGGAAGTAACATACAATGAAGCTGGAGAGAATGGCTAGGAGGCAGAACCAAGATTAGAATTCGCTTCTTTTGAATCCAAGACCAATATTCTTTGTGCTAGTGACTCTGAGAAAGTCACTTAACTTCTGTCTGCCTCAGTTTCCTCAATAAAATAGGGATAGTAATAGCATCTGCCTCACAGGGTTATCTTGAGGATCAAATGAGAGCACTTAGCACAATGCCTAGCATACAGCAGGCACTTAATAAATGTTTGTTCCCATCTCCCATCATAGAATTTGAGAACTGAAAAGTGTCTCAGAAATCTTTTAGCCCAATGCCTTAATTTTACCAATGAGGAAACTGAAGCCTTGAGAAGTAAATTGATTTGTCCAAGGTCTTATATAGCTAGATCATGACAGATCTAGACCTAGAACCAAAGTCTTTTGAGTCCTCATTCATAATTCTATTATGTCATGGATTCACCTAACATGCAATAACTCTTACTACCCATGTGACCTGGGGTAAGTCACTTAACTTTCCTTCTCTGTAACATGAGGGGCTTGCATGAGTTCCCCTCCAGCTCCAGATCTCTGATCCCATGATAAGAAGTCATCAAAATTGTTGTTCTGTTTTGATCATTAAAATTAAGTCTACTGTACCATGTGGTAGACAGGGGATATGCTACATTGTGTAATTTTAAATGGAAAATGTTCGTTGTATATGCTGCTTGTATACAGAGATAGTAGCTTCCATCAAGCTATTTGATTCATTAAAGATATCTGTTGTACATGCTACTTAGAGACAATAAGAATAGGTTCCATCAAGGATGATTCCTGGGGTCCTTTGGATGTGCAATCTCTGGGTCCTACTAATAAACAAGGAATGACTGAAGGCAGCAACACACAACAATGTAAATGTTTAATTGAGAGATGAATTATACCTATGTTTGTGTCTTTTGCTCTAAGTGTATTTGAAAGCAGAATGAAAGATTTATTTATCTTAACACTTATTAGAAAGTTGGTGGCCCCAAAGAAGAGATAGAAGAAACCTCCCTCATCTTTGAAGAGGCAGGGGATGATCAATTTAGAATACTACATATAAGGTCAGATTTTTTTTGATATGTCTGTAAGCCAAATAGCATTTATTAAGCACCTACTGTGTGCCAGGCACAATGCTAAGAGCTGGGAATTAAAAAAAAAAGGCCAAAAAAAGTCCTTTCTCTCAAGAAGCTCATAATCTCATAATGAAGGAGACAATCAGGGTTGCTAGAGCCAATTTGAACCTGATCTGACTGTTAAATTGTTTGGCATAGGCATTTATATCCCAGAAATTAGCAAATGCTGCAAATCAGGGCTTGATTTATTATTTTGTTGACTATCTAGACTTAAGAACATGATGGAGAAAATGTTAATAATGCCATTTCAAATTAAAAGTGTGGCATAAGCACATTTTTCAGAGAGCTGGTTATTTCAACAACCAGCTGTTGACAACAAATTGATATCACACAACTCTGTGCAAATAAGATATATGATACAGAAAATAAATTTGGGCTAGTCTCAGAAGTAAGACGTTAAGATTAAGTTGGACAGATTAAAGTCTTCTTGCAGAAGGTGAGACTTTAACTGAGGCTTGTAGGAAGCCAGGGAAGCTAGGAGTTTCCCTAGTTTTTCATTTTTTCAATGAAGCAGAGGAACCTCCCAGGGATGGGGGACCAGTGAAAATGCTCAAAGTCAGGAAATGGAGTGCTTGTTCTGGGAGCAGCAAGGAAGCCATGGTCACTGTATCACAGAGTACATAGAGGGGAGGAAGGTGTACAAAGTCTGGAAAGGTGAGAAGAGGCTGGATTATGAAGAGCAAAGGATTTTATATTTGATCCTGGAGGTGATAGGGAGCCACCAGTTGGGGGTAGAGCGGAATGATACGGTCAGATCTGTGCTTTTGGAAGATCACTTTGGCGGCTGAGTAGAATGATTGGAGTGGGAAAATACTTGAGGAAAGCTAATACAATAGTCCAGGAATGAGGTGATGAAGGCTTGCTCCAAGTCAAAGGAAAGAATGGGACTTATATGGGAGATGTTATGAAGGGAGAAACAATAGGACTTGGCAAGTAGTTGGATATTGGGGTATAAGAGACAATAGGATATGAGATGACACCTAGGTTTTGAGCTTGGGTGACTAGAATGATGGTGATACCCTCAACCACAATAAGGAAATTAGAAAGAGGGGAGGCTTTGGGGGGAAAGGTAATGATTTTGGTTTTGGACATGTTGAATTTAAGATGTCTACATTCACTCAGTTCAAGACATCAAATAGCTGGAGGTGTGAGACTGGAGGTCAGGAGAGAAGTTAGGTATGGACAAGTAGATTGGAGAATCATCTCAATAAAGATGATAATTGAAAACATGAGAGCTAATAAGATTACCAAGTGAAATAACATAAAAGGAGAAAAGGGCTCAGAACAGAGCTTTGGTGCACCCCTACTGTTAGCAAGATCCAAGAAAGGAGACAGAGATGGAGCAGTAAGACAGATAGAACCAGGAAAGAGCAATTTCACAAAAACCTAAAGAGAAGAGAGTATCAATGAGAAGAGAGGAATGATGATGTCAAAGAGGTCAAAAAGGATGAGAATTAAGAAAAGGCCATTAGATTTGTCAATTAGATTATTAGTAACTTCGGAAAGAGCAGTTTTGGTTGAATGATGAGGTCAGAAGCTATACTATAAAGACTTAAGATAGTGAGAGGAAAATGGAAACACTTACTGTACATGACCTTTTCAAAGTTTTGCCACAAAAGTAGGGGAGATGTATGGTGACAGTAGAGATGGAAAGATCAAGTAAGGGGTTGTTGTTTGAGGATGGGGGAGACATGGCCATGTTTGTAGCTAGTAGGTAAACAGCCAGTAGATTGGGAGTGATTGAGGATTAGTGAGAGAGTGGGATGCACAGGGGCATTTTGCTGGAAAGAACTGGATAGAATGGGAATACTTGTAAATGGAGAGGAGTTTGACTTGGGATGGAGAATGGCACCTCTTCATGTGAGACAGGAATGAAGAAGGAAATAGTGGCAGAAGGGATATATATGGATGATATGTGATAAGGAACAGAGGAGAAAATCTTGGTTAGTCTTTCTCAACTTTTTTCTTCTGCTTTAAAATCTTTTTACTCTAAGGGATAGTTCTTGGAAAAGGAATGGGGAAGGACACAAAGGGAAATATAGGTGATGTAAAAACAAAAGATAACTTTTTTTTGGTTTTTTTGGGGGGGGGTGGCAGGGCAATTGGGGTTAAGTGACTTGCCCAAGGTCACACAGCTAGTACATGTGTCAAGTGTCTGAGGTCACATTTGAACTCAGGTCCTCCTAACTCCAGGGCCAGTGCTCTACTCACTGTGTCACCTAGCTGCCCCCATTTTTTTTAAATAAGAAAGTTAGGTATTCTACTTTAGATGTTCTATTATTTAATGACAATTAGGCTTTCCAGGTTTTGCTGGCTAATTAAATTGGTATCTGCCTTCCTCCACCATTTCATTTTCTTGTTCCATATTTGTATAGTACAAATGTGGTATTTACTTGGTAGTCTAATATGATACATCTTAAGAAATTGACTAGATAAAAAGACCTGATTGCTGGTAAGTTTTGGAGGTTACTTCCAATTTCTGTGGTTTTCAATTCTCAGAGCTGCTTTGAATCCCATATAATATTATAAGTACATGCCTTTTAAAAATCAGGTTAGAGGCTGGGCGTGTCAGCACACTACTGTAATGCAGGCTACCAAGGGAAGCTGAGAGTAGTGGATCCCTTGAGTTTGGGAGTCCTGAGTTCCATCAAGGCTAAAGCAGATCAAGTGTCAACACTCAGCCTGACACCAACATGGTGAGCCTCCAGGAGCTGAGGGCCAGCAGGCTACCTAAAAAAGACCCAACTGGTCTAGGTCAGAAAAAATAGAGTGGTAAAGTCTCTGGACCCATTAGCATTGGGATTGCCCCACTTGTGGCTGCTGTACTTCCAGCCTAGGCAAATTGGGGAGACCCAGTCTCAAAAAATGTGTTAAACTGGTTACTAGACTTAATGATACTATGAATCTTCAGTAATACGATCTCTAAAGAATCAAAATGGTAGGTGGCCCAAGGGGCATGGCAGGATTGAGGAGATGGTAATGTATTACTAAAGATGATTTGTGTACAAGAAGTGGCATAAAATACTTCATGCATGATCAGAAAAGGAAGTACACCAGCCATGTAGTGAGAGAGGATAACACAAGAACAGCCCTGAGCACTTCACTGATAATCCTGAATATTAAAAGGTTCCTGGGAAGATCTCTGGCACACTGGGCAGATCCTTTGTGAAGTATTTATGAGATTATACAGATAAGAATCATATAGAACGAAAGGATGGGTTGATTGGCACCACTAGAGGGAAAACCTAGATCATGACCATGGGCCCATTTTAAAGTACTGAAATGAGTGCCAGCCTAGCCCAGAACTTGGCACATAGTAGGATTTTCATAAATCCTTGATGAATGACTGATTGAATGCTGAAGACAAGAGTGTACCTGTATTTCAGCAAACTACATGAAAAAGTTGCTCATGAGAACCTTGTAGAGAAATGTGGGCTAGCTGGCTGCCTGCCAAGGAGAGAGTAGACAGGATTCTTGCATCAGATAAGAGTTTGAAACAATGATTCTCTAAGAGTTGAGAAATGTATTTTAAAGGTTATGGTTATTCATCATTGTAGTGCACAAAATACAATGCCAAAGGACATCAGCATTAAATTAATGGATTGCTAAATGGTCAGGGATGTTCCCTTAAACATATGTGCCACACAAGATTTTTTTTAAAATAGCATTTAGGTATTAATTAATGGATGGGGCAGCTAGGTGGTGCAATATATACAGTGCCAGGCCTGGAGTCAGGAAGTCCTGAGTTCAGATATGACCTCAGACACTTACTAGCTGTGTGACCCTGGTCAAATCACTCAACCCTGTTTATCTCAGTTTCATTATCTGTAAAATGAGCTGGAGAAGAAAATGGTAAACCACGCCAATATCTTTGCCAAGAAAATCCCAAAAAGGATCACGGAGAGTTGGACATAACTGAAATGACTAAACAACAAAAATTAGTAAGGGGTGGGTCCCTCATTTGCGTTTGCAAAATGTCATTAATATGGACTATAAACCAGAATGTGGTAATTATGTTATTGAGAATTAATTTGGTAACATGAGATTCTACCATTTTAACATTTGACCTGGTGCTTTATAGAACACATAGCTTCATGGAAGTGAAATATTGGTCTGGTATACACCTAAGCTAGGGATATCTTAGGCCAAGATCACCTATGACCCTCAACCTTGTAAATGAGCTTGGTTTCTGAAGTCAACCCAGGTTTCCACAGGAACTGACCCCACAAAACTGACCTTCAGTGGTCACTGTTCCACTCCAACCTCTGTAATATCTATTCTATGGCTCCCCATTAAGTTTGCTTTTCTCCATAATGAGCTTGCCCTTGAGTGGACCTCTGCTTCCAAAAATCTTTTGATAAGGCCAGGGCCCTGATCTCTAAGAACTTTCTCTAGACTAGTCTGGACATCATCCCTTTCACAGTCTCTAAACCCTGCTCCTCACTACATAGCTGGCTGATCAAAGCAATGGACAATAATAGCTTCCCCCTAAATGTATATGTTTATGTTTTAGGGACAGCTAGATGGCACAGCAGATAGAGTGCCAAGGCCTGGAGTCAGGAAGACTCATCTTCTTGAGTTCAAATCTGGCCTCAGACACTTACTAGCTGTGTGACCCTGGGCAAGTCACTTAACCCTGGTTGTCTCAATTTCCTTACCTGTAAAATGAGCTGGAGAAGGAAATGGCAAACCATTTCAGCATCTTTGCCAAGAAAACCCCAAATGGGTCAGTCAGACATAACTGAAAAATGACTGAAGAAAAATAGAATAACAATTTAGGTGTGCACACAGCTGATACCTGCCAGGCTGCAGGTGTGTCTGCAAATGGGCCCTGGATTATTGTTACTGCAAAGCACTCTATGTATATATTGTACACACACACCCACAGACACTATCATTGTTAAGGTACTTGGAAACAAGTCATTTAACAATATGTTTCAATGATTCCCTAGGCATGGCAGGTTGGATGGGGAACAGCTCAGTCAGCAGCTTCTCCAACAGATCTCATTCCTGTAGGTTCTCCTTCCAGCTCTGTAAGCGATCTACTTCTTCCTGTCATATGCAGTTCTTGGCCTTGATCTCCCATAAGGACCAAGATGCACTATGGTAACTGCTAGGGTCTATTCTTATTCCCATTTTACAGATGAGGAAACTGAGGCTCAGAGAAGTGAAATGACTTGCCCAAGGTCATCTACCTAATAAATATCTGAGGCAGGATTTGAACCCAGGTCTTCTCGAATCCCAGTGTCTTTCTACTTCCCAACACTATCTCTCTTTTTCCAGCTTTCGAGATTTCTACAAGTTCCTATATGACTTTGACAGTTAATTAATCTAAGTCACGGGTCGGGAACCTGAGGCCTGGAGGTCACCTGTGGCCCTCTAGGTCCTCAAGTGTGGCCCTTTGACTGAGTCCAAACTTCACAGAACAAATGGAGGCCTCAGGTTCCCTACCCCTTATCTAGACCTTAGCCAGTGGAGGCTTAAATATTTTCCTAATCTCTAGCCACATTATAGCTCTCTAATTTTTGAAGACTGAAGTTAAAAAAAAAGAAACTAATAAAAGTCTTAGCCTTTTTCCGTGTCCCCTGGAAAGATGTTTCCAACCTCCTCTAGTAGGCAACATTTTCCTTTATTCTTCTTAGGCCTAATGAATTCATCCCCCTACAATTCTTCCACAATTCCCTTTCATGTCATTTGCCAGTATTTTTTTTTACTTCATACTCTGCTATTGTGATTTTAACATCAAATATGTCTTTTCTCTACCAAGCTGACCTACCATCATTAAGCCACGAATTTTTTCAGAAGTGGTTATGAGTTATACTGAGCTGAGTCAGATGATATCACCGAGTCATAGAACTGAAAAAATGCTTAGAGATATGACATCAAAGTCTAAAACTCCCTGGTTTTAAAGCTAAAGAAACTAGGCCCAAGGAGGAAGTGACTCGCACAGAACCACATTGTTAGTTAGTGACTGACCCTGAACAAACCAATGAGCCTTAGGGGTATCAGTTTTTCTTTCACTGAATTAGACTGTGGGAGAGTGAGCAAAGCACTATGGGATGTAAAGTCCAGGAAAGCTTCATTTAGAAGGTGGTATTTGAGCTGAGCTTTGTGAAGGAAGCTAAAGATTCTAAGAATTGGACGAGAGGGTACAGTGAGCTCCAGGCATGAGGCACAGCCCCTTCAAAGGTGAGGAGATGGGAAATGGAATTTTGCATGAAGGACAGCTATCACTGGATTAGACGATCCCCAGCATGGCGAACCACTCCACAGTGGGAGAGGTGGTGCTGGCCAGGTCTGGGCTTAGAGGAGCAGCATTCAGAGCCTGTCTCTGCCACTTCTTAGGTGTTACATACCAGGCCAATCCTTCAGGCTGTCTGGGCCTGTTTTCTCATGCGGCAGATCTGGACTATGTGATCTCTAATATCTCTTGTCTCCCTGTCTTTAGTCTTTGCTCTCTCCAATCCCTCCCTCCCATAGCTACCAAAGGGATAATCCTAAGGCACAAGTTTGAGCTAGTCTATCTTCTTGGACCAAATGCAAACTCTTCTGTTTGGCTTTTATGATGTTCTTAATCATCCGCCTTCCCTTTCCAAGCTTTGTCAGTCGATAAGCAATTATTAAGCACCTAGTATGTACCAGGCACTGGTACATATATACATATACATACATAGAAAGGCAAAAGAAGTCCCTGTCAAGGAGCTCACAATCTAATGAGAAGACAACATGCAAACTATATGTAAACAAGCTATGTACAAGATAAATAGGAAATAATTAACAGAGGGAAGGTACTAGGATTGAGAGGGATTGGGAAAAGCTTCCTGGAGAAGGTGGGATTTTAGCTGAGACTTGAAGTGGGCAGAGATGAGGAGAACGAACATTCTAGGCATGGGAGACCCCAGGGAAAATGGCCAGGGCACGGAAATGAAGTGGCTTTTTGGAGGAACAATAAGGAGGCCAAAGTGACTAGATTAAAGAGCGTATGGGGGGATGTAAGGTATTAGAAGACTGGATTTTATATTTGATCCTAGCGATGACAGTCAGTCACTGGAGTTTTCTGAGGAGGGGGTGTGATAGCAAGCAGGTGGGACCACTGTTTTTCTCTCGGAGTGCTTCTCAGCACTAAGGCAGTCAAGTACCTTTGACCAGTTTTGCCTTTCAAATGTAATGGCAAGCAAAGTGGACTTTTTGTTGTCTTTTGTTCTGGAGAGCTTTTCAGCACTAAGGCAATCAAGTGACTTTGACTGTCTTGCCTCTGTTTCAATTGGGAGTCTTTGAATCAAAAATCTTTGATGACCTGCTTAAGAAATAAGAAAGACCCAGACCCTTTGGCTAAGTAGGTGCTAAGCCCCAGGGCCGAAACAAGGAATATATGCTTTAAGGTTGACATTTTGCTTTTGGGGGCATACTCATTGGAAGAGTGTTGCTGTGGAGATTCTGGGTAGCTGTTAAGGAGCACCCCCCCACTTTGAAAACCCAGATGTTCGTGCTTCTCTCTCTGGTAACTATGCATGTATTGCTATGGTCAGACAAAAGCCTGTCTGTTGATCTGCTTATATTTTCTCTGTTTTTAATTTCTGTTTGTGTTTTCTCTGAAGTTCAAGGTACTGACTTTTTCCCCTAAACTAAGTGAATGATATATGTATGTTTAATTAAAGTGGGATTGTAAACCACTTAAAGTTGCTTTCCTTAGAAAAGCAGATCAACAAACCTGTGCTAGCAGCCCTCCTGTGTACTGAGGTTACTGGCCTTACACAGCCACAGTAGCGGCAAGTAGCACTGTTGTTACAGGGGATCACATAGTCAAACCTGCACTTTAGGAAGACTAATTTGACAGGTGAGTGGAGGATGGACTGGACTGGGGTAAGACTTGAGCCTGGGAGGTCAACTAGCTGGCTATTGCCATAGTCCAAGAGTGAGGTGATGAGGGTCTGCACCTGGGCACCCGGGTGGTCTCAGTGTCAGGGGAAAGAGGGGTCACATCTGTGAAGGTAAAAAAACAACGAGCCTTGGCAATTGATTGGATATTGGGGTGGTGGTGAGAGATAGTGAGGAGTCCAGAAGGACACTAGGTTTTAAGCCTGGGGGACTTGAGGAATGTGGTGCCCTTGATAATAATACAGAAGTTTAGACATTGGGAGGATTTAGGGGAAGAGATATTGAATTTAATCATGACTTCCTTTTCTCACACTTCAGCCAAACTAGTCTACTTGCTGTCCTTCACATGCAAAATTCTATCTCCCATCTCCTCGCCTTTGAAGGGGCTGTGCCTCATGCCTGGAGCTCACTGTGCTCTCGCTTCCAATTCTTAGAATCTTTAGTCTCCTTCAAAGCTCAGTTCAAATACCACCTCCTAAATGAAGCTTTCTTGGATCTCACAGCTGCTAGTGCTTTCTTCCCTCCCCCACAATATTATCTTGTATATAATTTGCCGGGGCAGCTAGGTGTTAGGCCAGGAGTTAGGAAAATCTCGTTACTGAGTTCAAATCCAGCCTCAGGCACTTACTAGCAAGTCACTTAACCCTGTCTGCCTCAGTTTCCTCAACTGTAAAATGAGCTGGAGAAGGAAACCATTTTATTATCTCTGCCAAGAAAACCCCAAATGGGATCAAGAAGAGTTGGACAAGACTGAACACTGATATATTTTGTATATGAATCTGTTTACCTTATTGTCTTTCCCTAGTAGAATTTGAACTCCTTGAGGTCAGGGAATACAGCATTTTTATTCTTGTATCTCCAGTGATTGATTAGATCCTAAGGTCTCTTCAAGCACTAACTGACATTCTAGAATCCTATTGCTAAAAAAGGTAAAGTGGCTTTTTCATTCTGTTTTACAAATGAGGAAACTGAGGCAGACAGGGTTAAATGACTTAACCAGGGTCACACAGCTAATAAATGTCTGAGGTCAGATTTGAACTCAGGAAGATAAGTCTTCCTGATTCCTATGAAGTGATAATAATTCCAGAGTTTGTTTGTCCTTCACAGCCTCCCATGTCTACCATTTCCCTTCGTGAGATTTTTTTCTCAGTCTCCTGAGGTGAGCTTCCCCAGACTGCTCTATTATTTAAATTTCCTTCCTGAAGATATTTTGTTGCCATCCCTAGTCTGGTCCACTATTTTTCTGAGTTCCTGACATTGGTATATATAATTATCTTGTCTGCTGTATCTTCCTTACTGAATTCTGGGAGAGGCTTTTCTCCTTTCCTTATTTGGCTGCTGCCATTCTCCTCTGCAGCCTCCAGTCTCACCTACACTTCCTCTTATATAACTCCTTTCTAGTACTGAGACTCACTCAGAAAGCAGTTGGCAGCTATTGATAAACAATACCTGGGGCACAAGCCCTTGAGGAAGAGGAAGCACAGAATAGTGGAAAATGCATTGATTAAAATCGGAGGATGTGAGTTTGAGTCCTGCTTCTGTCATTTACTAGCTGTGGGACCTAGGGCAAGTCATTTAACCAGAGTCTCAGGTTCTTCTGTAAAATGATGGGGTTGTATTAGATGGCCTCTCCTAGCTCTTTTAGATTCTGTACTCTTTAGACAAAGCACTTAGTACGTCAGACAATAAACATTTATTAAGCATCTAATCTGCGCCAGGCGCTATGCTCTTGGCCACTATGTGCCTCTCCCTTGCCCTTTTAGTCAGACAACAAGCTGTTGTTACTGTTGTTTTTCAGTCATGTCTGACTCTTTATGACCCCAATTGGGGTTTTCTTGACAGAGATGGTGGAGTGGCTTGCCATTTCCTTCTCTGGCTCATTTTACAGATGAGAAAACTGAGGCAAACAAGTTCTCTTTCCACTGCACCGCCAACCTTCCCCCAACAAGCTTTTAGTTAGTGCCTACTATATGTTAGGCCTTGTGATAAGCACTGAGACAAAAAAAGGCAATTAACAGTCTGAGCCCTTGTAGAGCTCACAGTCCAGTGGAAGAGACAACAACATACAAACAAGATATATACAGGATAAACTAGAGATATTCAACAAGGGGGAGGCACTACCATTACGGGAGATCAGGAAAGGCCCCTACACAGCATAGTGTCCAAAGATAACTTCCTGCCATGGAGGCTACCCTCTAATATCTCCTTTTGTTCCTGTCAACTTGCTCTCTTGTCTGGGTTTTGCACATACTGCTTCTCTTGATATCTTCCTCCCCATTCCCCATCTGCAATGGAACATAAGCCTCCTGAAGGCAGGAACTGGTTTGTTTTTGTCTTTGTATCCCTAGTACCTAGCAGACTCTTAGTAAATGCTCATTGAGTTGAAGTAATAATATTGGGTACAGGGATGCTGGGGAATTCACCCAATATGTAAAAGCACAGATTTAGAATTGGAAGGTACCTTGGAACTCTTCTAGTCCAGCCCCTTTCATTTTACTCTGGAGGAAACTGAGGCCAGGAGAGGTGAAAGGCCTTGCCACCCAAGGTCCCACAGGTACCAAGTCCCAGGACTAGAATTTAAGCCCAGGTCCTTCAAGCTAGAGACAGAGCTGGCCCTCTTTCTATACCACTTGATTATCCAAGCTCCTCTCAAAGGAAAGGGTTAAAAGTGACCAGAGATTTGGTTGCCAGGATCCTAGATGTTGCTAGAAGAAAGGGATGAGGTAAATCTCAGACTCTGGTATTCCATGGATCTGGGAGTGAAGAGGCAGCAAGCACTCTGGATTCGGAGTCAGAGGAACTAGGTCTGGAATCTGGGCTCTGCTACTTAACTACTTGTGTGACTATGGGAAAATTACTTAACCTCTCTGGGCCTTAGTTCTCTTAATTGTAAAATGAGGGGACTGGACTAGATAATTTCCATGGTCCCCTCTACATATGACTTATTGTCTGTAGGAGGCATACATTTGAAGGACAATTTACTGGGCTCATAGATTGATTCAGAGCTACATGAGATATTAGAAGTCACCTAGACCAACATTTCACTGACACTGGTGAACAATGTCATCTGCAATCCAGCCACCATCATCAACCTCATCCCCATCCCAACTGTATCACAACACCATTTGGCTCTGAAAGACTTTTCTCTTTCCCAGAGCCAGGCCTTCACTTCCCAGCCATTTCCAAAGCCTGACTTTGAGTACCACTTCCCACCCCCACCCTTCCTTTTGACTCCCCTTATATATTGTCTTGCCTCATTAGAGTGTAATTATCCTGAGGGTAGTGGGTGTTTTGCCTTCATTTATTAATATCCCTGGCACAAAGGAATGTTTAATAAGTGCTTTCTTAATGTCAGCACCAATCCCCTCATTTTATAGATAAAACCATAAGTGCAGTCAGTGATCTGCCCAGAGTCACACAGGTGGCAGAGAGAGAAGTTCTGAACCTGGGTCCTTTCACTCCAGATCCAATGTGTCATACAGTGAACTTTTCACAAAACTTGTTCTCCTCCAAGGAAAATGAATGGGGCATCCCCTCCTGAGACCATGCCCTGGGTGACTTAACTCATTCAGCTTCAGAATGAGGGCCCTGAAAATGCCCTGGCTGGTGAATCAGTCAGTATGGATGCACGTGGCCCACTCTGTCTTCTTGATCCCAGATTTCTGATGGTGCTTCACATCCCATTTGACTGTCTAATACTTAATTCCCTATGACTGGCTCCCCACCAAGGCTTCCTCTTCTTACTTTGGCAAAAGTAAGTAATAAAAGTAAAGTAATCACTACTGTTGCTTCTAGAATGTCTCAACCGATTTTCCTTGGGCTTGACTTCCCAACCCCTAGGGCATTATAACCATTCTTCCTAGATCACTACTGCTGTATTTGTGTTAGCTTCTATATATCTTGTGTGGATCTTGCATAGATGTGGTTTGCTTGCATGTTGTCTCTGCCATTAGATTGTGAGTACCCCGTGAGAAGGGATCGTTTTTGCCATTCTTTGGATCCTCAGGCATGCCCCTGAACAGGTGGGGGCAGGGGGGTGAGGAGAAACAGGTTTAGATAGCCCTAGAGTGGCATTTGCAGCAGGCCCTTTGCTCATCATCTTATATAGTATGTGGGTTCTAGGCCTAGTGATGCTAGGCAGGAATACTAAAAGTAGCAGGAGCTGACACTGCACCTCTTTCCCAGCCCAAGGATTTAATTAAAATCTTATAAGCAATATACTCAGAGGACACTTTTTCCCTTGAATTCTTCCCCCCTCCCCCTTCTTCCCCTTCCAATTACAGAAAATCTAAGACCTGGGCAGGGCAGAAGGGAACTGCTCTGACCTTTTAATCCTTAACCCAAGAGGGGAACTATACAACAGGCTGAAGGGAGGAGGGTGAAGGGAGGCAATTTCAGCTGGTGTATTTCAGCTTGCCAGGCTTCCCCAATAATAGCTCAAAACCACGAGATTATCCTATCATCTTGTAGATAGGGGCACACACTCAGGTGATTGAGAAGAAAGATTATTGAACTTGGGTTGGAATCCTAGCTCTGATCCTACCCTCTCTGAGTGTAAATTTTCCAATATGTAGAACAGTGATGATAATATTTGCATCACCTACTTACTTCATAGGATAAGGAAAATGTTTTATTAATTCTAAAGCACTACATAAGTGCAAGTTGTCATTTCGTCATAGAATAGGATGTATAGTGTTAGAAGGGAGCAGGCACTGAAGTTATTTAGCCCAACTCCCTCATTTTACGGATTAGGAAACTAAGGCCCAAAGGGGGAAAGAGGCCAGCCCAAGGAAGCTGGAAAGTAGGTAGGAAAGTAGGCAGAATAGCCCTCCAGCACCAAATCCTGTTCCTTTTCGCAAGAAAGACTGAGGGAACCAGGAAAAGCTTTGTGCAGCCTCTAAGAGTCCCTAACAACTGTGAAATTCAGCGTTCATCTCTCGGGCCCCGCAGTGCGCTACAGCCCGGGTGGGGGGCGGGGCGGGGAGGGACGGAAGGGATGCGGTCAGTAGAGCGGGAACTGAGCGAGTTAGGCAGGGGGCGGGGCCGAGCTAGGCCCGGCCAAGTTGAAGCTCAAGCTCTGGGGAACTCCAGGCTTGCGTGCAGCAGCAGTTGGGGGCCCAGCCCAGGCTCCTAAGACAGGCCAAGGGCCACGTTTTAAGCTGGCCGTGCGGCCTCCCCGGGTGCGCCCACTCCAGTACTCCACCCACGTGGCCCCCCCCTCACCCGGTAGTCGCGGGCCGTGCCCTGTACTGGCTGCACGCGGTGGCCCTGGTGTCGCGGGTCGCCCTGGCACGAGCCACACAGCAACTCCTTGTCGTCCAGGCAGAAGAGGCTGAGCTGGCCGTGGTGCAGGCGGCAGAAGCGGGGCCCCCGCGGGCGGGCGGGGCAGGCCTCCTCGCGCAGCAGCTTCTCCACCAGGTTGTTGAGCGTGTGGTTGGTGCGCAGCCCCGCCGGGGACGCCCGCTCCTTGCACACCGGGCAGGCTGGAGCGTCCTGCAGCTCCCAGCAGCGGCCCACGCAAGCCCGGCAGAAGTTGTGGCCGCAGCGCAGAGTCACCGCGTCGCGGAACGGGTCGTAGCAGATGGCGCAGAGCAGTTCCTCCTTGAAGGAAGGCGACGGCCCCACAGAGCCGCCGGCCCCCTGCTCCATGCCTCTGCTCCGGGTCTGACGCGCCGCCCTGTGCTCCCAAACTTTCCAAAGTGTGCGTGGCTCCTCCCCGAGGGTGACTCAGGCGTGGGCTCACCCCACCCTACGCACTGCCCTGAGTGACACCGCAGCTGGCCAACCACTGTGGGGACGGTTTGCCCATTTTCCATCAGCCTTGCTTCTCTTAAAGCTACTGCTTTCTGGGAGGGGCTGGAAGGTGCCCTGCAAGAGACGGGAGAGGCTTGGCGCCTCCATTCCTATTCCACACCCCACCCTCACCCCTGCCCGTTCTCAGTCTGCCTAGCTAAGCTGAAATGCAGAGATTCTGCCCACCTCTGTAGCAAAAACCTCAATGCAGTGCTATAACCCTTTTTCCCACCTGAGATCATCATCTGAGTGTCTGGAAACCCCTCCCCTTCCCTCTTCATTCCCATCCCAACTCCAGTGGCCAGAGCACTAAGGGCCTAGGTCTGAGATGCAGGAGCTAAGAACAGTGATTCTGAGAACAGAATTCTGAGATTCTAAGAACAGAATAGATTCTGAATCTATTCTTAATTCATCAGAAGCGGGGGCACGCCCTCTGTCGGTGAAGAATGCAAAACCACCCCGACCCTTTCATCCTTGCTTTGTTTCTGCTTTTCAAAATGCTTTTATGCCTATCACCTCCTTCATTCCCATTTTACAGAAAAACGGGGGTACGGTGCAATGAAACTGGGGCTGGTAAGGGACCCAAGTGGGGAGGAAATAGAGGTAATGAAAATATATGGATATAGAGAAGACATGGCATGGATCTGGACTGCAAGAACTGTTGTTTGAAAGGCAGCTTGGGCAGTGAAAGGGACTATATCTAGGTTCAGTCTTGAGTTCTGTTTACAAATGACATCACAGTCTCTGCCGCTATCCTATCAATGAAGGAAATTTCCACACTGGAAGTTCCCTGCACCCATGAAATCATAGGGGAAAAATACACCTGAAATCATTTTACTTTATATAAAAATTAATCAGAGAAAGTAGATCTGACAAAGTGTAAATAATCCTAGTTCTCTCAGAACCAGAAGGGAGCCAAATTGTGTATTAAAGGGAGGGAAAATGGGTAGTATCTGAGAGCACTCAGTGTACCAGGATTGTATCTCAGCCAGCCTCTGTATTGTTAGAAGAGTGTGCGTCTATAAAACTGAAGTAAGCTGCCTGAACAATGTGAACTAGCAGTGATGGGACTTCTCTGTGTGTAACTCATGCCCTGAGATGCCCTTTTGACAGAGAATGAAAGAAAACACTAGGATCCAGGGGGAAGTTTTTCATGGGGAAAAAGGAGAAATCCTTTATCCCTAGTTCACCCTAATTTTTTTGTATATTTTTTTTGGGGGGGGAAAGGCAGGGCAATTGGAGTTAAGTGACTTGACCAAGGTCACACAGTTAGGAAATGTGTCAAGTGTCTGAGACCGGATTTGAACTCAGGTCCTCCTGACTCCCGGGCTTGTGCTCTACTCGACTCTAATAGTTTTTAATACCTATGGTAGGGTAACTAAAAAAGGGGCCTGAGAGATTTAGTAGCAAATGACCAAAAAGCATACTTCTCTGGAATCTGGTACACCAATTCATGTGTTAATCTCTGTTTGGATGTCCCATTGTTAGCTCAAAATCAACAAAGCCAAAACCAAACCTCTCACTTTACTCCAGGTCAATGGATTTTCCATTCCTAGAAATAGCATTCTTATAGATCATAAACTCCCTGAGGGCTAGAACTGCTTCCTTTTTGTCTTTGTAACCCCAGCGTTTGGCACGATGCCTGGTACTGTAATAGTATTGACTTCTAATTCCTACCTTTATTTCATAGAATCACAGAATATTTTTTCTAGTTGAAAGAACCTTCTAGAACACAATGAATAGCTAAAAGGAGTCCCCACTCACATCTCTGAAAAGTAGACCATCTAACTTAATAGCCTTTTATGAGGAGGAATCTATTATCCTACCACATAGGCCATTCTACTTATGCACAGCTCTAATAGGAAATTTTTCCTGACATCAAACCTAAATTTATCTGTTTTTAACTATTACTCCTTGCTGTGCTCTTTGGGGTTCTAATAGAATAAGACTAATCCCTCTTCCATTTAACAGATCTTCAAATATTTGAATTCTATTTTATTTCTCTCTGAGTCTCTTTTCTCTAGGCTAAAAACCCTAGTTCCTTCAAAGGATTCCTCATATGACATGAACTCAAAGCCCTTCACTGTCCTGGTAGCCTCCATTTGGATGCTTTCTAGTGCTCTTAAACAGTGATGGGTACAATTGAGCACAATACTCTAGATTGGTCAGATCAGGGTATAGTTCAGAGTTCAAAGAGATCATTGCACCCTTATTCCTGATAACTAAGGCTCCATTGATACATCCCAAGATTGCACTAACTTTTTGACTGCCATATTATTTTGCTGATTCAATGGCCTTGGGGTCCATTAAAACTCCACATATTCACATACACACACACGCCCCTACCATCTAACCATACCTCCACCATCCTATATTTGTGAAGAAGATTTTAAAAATTTTTGTAAGGAAGATGAGATGTGATTTTCTCTCCCCCACCCCCATTCCCGCTCCTACCCCCAGTTAATGTAGTCACAGAATGTAGTTGCACTTGACGTTTTCTTAACTTCATTTTATTTAATTTTCAGTTCTGAATGTCTCCTTTCCACTCCCATCGAGAAGACAAGAAAAAAGCCCATTACAAATATGTATAGTCACGCAAAATAAATTCCTGAATTAGTCACGTCAAAAAAAAAAAGAGAAGAAAATATGCTTCAGCCTACACTGAGCCCATCAGCTTTCTGTCTGGAGGTGGATAACATGTTTCATCATGAACACTTTGAAACTGTGGTTGGTCATGTTGATGAGTTACTAAGTCTTTCAAAGTTGATTATAATTACAATATTGATATTATTGTAGAAATTGTTTTCCTTCTTCTGCTCACTTCATTTTTGTATCAGTTCATACAAGTCTTCCTGGGTTTTTCTGAAACTATTCCCTACCTCACTTCTTATAGCACAATAGTATTTCATCACAATCATATATCATAACTTCTTGAGCCATTCCCCAATTGATGGGCATCTTCACAGTTTCCAATTCTTTGCCACCACAAAAAAGCCTCTATAAATATTTTTGTACATATGAATCCTTTTCCACTTCCTTTTATCTCTTGAGTATAGACCTATTATTAATGTGGCTAAATCAAGGGTATCCAGGATTTAATAGCTTTTTGGTTATAATTTTAAATTGCTTTCCAGAATGGTTTGATTAGTACATAGCTCTACCAACACTGCAGTAGAGCCCTGTTTTCTCTATCATGTCATTTTTCTTATTTTGTTACCTTACTCAATCTGATGGATTTGATTAGGTACCTCAAAGTTTTAATTTACATTTAATTTACATTATTAATGATTTGGAGCATTTTTTTTAACATGGCTATTGATGTCTCAGATTTTTTTCCTCTGAAAACTGACTCTTCATACCCTTTAGCCACTTATCAATTAGAGAATGGCTCTTTTTCTTGTAAATGTGACTTACTTCCCTAGATATCTTAGAAATAAGACCATTATCAGAAAACTTGCTGCAAAGATTCCCCCTTCCCCTCCAGTTTCCAGCTTTTATTCTAACTTAGGCTGAATTGGTTTTGTTTGTGCAAAACCTTTTTAATTTCATGTAATCAAAATTATCCATTTTACCTCCTGTGAACTTCTCCTTTTGTTTGATCTTGAACTTTTCCCCTATCCATAGGTATGAGGTAGTTTCTTCCATGCTCCTCTAATTAGCTTATGATATCATGCTTTATGTTGAAATCCCATACCCATTTAGAGCTTGCCCTGTTATATGGTGTGAGATATTGATCTATACCTTTTGTCAGACTACTTTCCAGTTTTTCAAGAGTTTTTTGTAATAGTAAGTGCCCCAATAATTGAGATCTTTGGGTTTATCAAGCTCTAGGCTACTATGCTCATTTGTTTGCTTCTGAAATATAGTATATATCTAATCTGTTCCACCGATCAACTTCTGTCTTTTTTTAACCTCTATCTTTATTATACAGTACCAGATTGTTTTGATCATTACAGCCTTGTAATATAGTTTGAGATCTGGTACTGCTAAGTATCCCCCTTCCTTCCCATTTTTTTTCATTGAGTCACTTGATATTCTTGAACTTTTGCTCCTCTAGATGAATTTTGTTATTACTTTTTCTAGCTCTATAAAGTAATCCTTTGGTAGTTTGATTGGTAAGATGCTGAATAAATAAAACAATTTATATAGCATCATCACTTTTTATTATATTGGCTGAACCTATCTAAGAGCAATTAATAATTTTCTAATTATTTAGATCTGTATTTGTGTGAAAAGTATTTTGTGTAATTGTGTTCATATAGTTCCTGTGTGTGGCTTAGCAGGTAGACTTTCAAGGATTTTATACTGTCTGTAGTCATTTTAAATGGAATTTCTCTTTCTATCTCTTTCTACTAGATTTTGTTGGTAATATACAGAAATATTGATGATTTGTATGGGCTTATTTTGTATCCTGCAATCTCATTGAAGTTTTTCATTGTTTTGATAAGTTTTTTCATTTATTCTCTAGGATTCTACAAGTAAGTCATCATATTATGGGCAAAAAGTGATGGTTTTATTTCCTCTTTGCCTATGCTTGTTCCTTCAGTTTCTTTTTCTTGTCTCATCATAGCTAGCATTGCTATTGCTACAATATTGAATAATAGTGGAGATAATAGACATTTTTATTTCACCCACCCACCACCCCCCATCATTGGAAAGGCTTCTAGCTTATCTCCATTACAGATAATGCTTGTTTTTTGTTTTAGATAGATACAATTTATCATTTTAAGGAAAGTTCCATTTATTCCCACGCTTTCTAGTGTTTTAAGCAGAAATGGATTTCATATTTTGTCAAAAAGCTTTTTCTACTTCTGTTGAAATAATCATATACTTTCGTTTGTTTTATCATTAATATAGTCAGTTATGTTAATAATTTTCCTAATATTAAACCAGCCTTGCATCCATGGAATAAATTCAGTCTGGTCATAGTGTATGATCTTTGTGACATCCAGCAGTCATTCTCTTGCTAATATTTTACTTACTATTTTTACATCAATATAACAGAAATTGGTCTATAGTTTTCTTTCTATTTTTTTTTTACTTTCCCTGGTTTAGGTATGAAGATTATATTTTTGCCATGGGATGAATTTGATGGAATATCTTCTTTACCTATTAACAAAATAATTTATGTATTTTTGGAAATAATTATTCTTTAAATTTTTGATGGAATTCATTTGTAAATCCATCTCCCCCTTCCCTCCCCTACCTGCTTTGGGAGTTTACTTATGGCTTGTTCAATTTTTTTTTTAAGATTAAGTTATTAA
This sequence comes from Phalanger gymnotis, assembly GCA_028646595.1. NCBI lineage: Eukaryota > Metazoa > Chordata > Mammalia > Diprotodontia > Phalangeridae > Phalanger > Phalanger gymnotis. Next base: position 159,530,060 of record CM053625.1, on the reverse strand, counting down.
AGCATTCTGTTTCCTCTTCTGTTAATCTAGGCAATTTATATTTTTTGTAAATATCCATCCATTTAATTTAGATCGTCAGTTTTATTGGCATGTAGTTGAGTGAAATAGCTCCTAATAATTGCTTTTATTTCTTCATTGGTTGTGCATTTACCTTTTAAATTTTTGATCCTGGTAATTTGGTTTTCCTCTCTCTTTTTTTTAAGTCAAATTAGCTAATGACTTACCTATTTTGTTGTTTCTTTAAAAATAATTCTTAGTTTCATGTATTAATTCAATGTTTTTTTTAAATTAATGGTCATTAATTTCACCTTTGATTTTTAGGATTTCTATTTTGGTTTAATTGGGACTTTTTCTTTTGTTGGTTTTCTAGTTTTTTTGTCACATGCCTAATTTGTTGATCTGTTCTTTCTCTCTTTTATTAAAGTAACTCCTTAATGAGAGACGGCAAGTATCTAAGCTTCTCTCCTTCCCTGAGTGTAATAGGGGTGTGTGTGTGTGTGTGTGTGTGTGTGTGTGTGTGTGTATGTGTGTGTGTGTGTATGTGTGTGTGTGTGGCGCGCGCGCGCGCGCGCCTCTCTGTCTGTCTGCCTGTCTTGAGTGTTTGATTACACAAGTACCAAGACAAAATAGTTTATTTTCTCACCAGAAGGGTGAAGGGATTTCCAGTTAACTTCAGGTTCCTAATTCCTGTGGCGAAAGAGCCCCATGTGTTCTCTGTAGGGGCCAGATTTTCCCTATGAGAGAGGATGCTTAATTTTCTTTTTCTTTTCTTTACTGTCTTTGGGTTGAAGGACACATTTGCAAGTACCAAGACAAGGTAGTAACTTATGAGAATTTCATAAAATGTTACTTGCTTGTTAAAATTGTGTTACCATGAATTTGGATGAGTGTAACCTCTAGCCCCATTTGCTGCGGTAGGTCTGTATCTTTGTTGAAGAATAGTCACTGCCACATTTTTTTTTGGTTGTTGCCAAATGGACTTTGCCAAAAAGTGCTTTGGTTAATTTACTGAGATCAACAAATGTTTAACTGGTGGAAAAGTGTAGGTAGGGGAGAGGTAATCTTCACCCCCCCTCCGGCTCAGCTGATGGAGTCACAGAATGTAGCCATACGGATATAATTGTAATATGTTAACAAGGTCTTGTAACACCCTATGATCCCTTTATGAGGTATGAACACCTTTCTGATTGAGTGAAAAAGAGACCAACTTAATTGGCTAAGAAAACAAATTAGCCATGCCCCTGCGAACTTTAAGTAGCTAAGCTCTAAATGATTTCAAGTTGGTGAGTGGGAGAGATTGAAAGCCAGGAGCTTACTGTGGAGGAGACCCTGTCAGGGGGTAAAGAGGCAATTTCTTTTACCTCCTGCCCTCATGTTTGCCATGTAACTTTGAAGGGGAGCTACTGGCCCGGTAGCCAACACTACATCCAGTGTGTAGCAGAGATATATAATCTAGTTACATAGAGACAGTCATTGAAGGGAGGAAGCAACTTCAAGGAGCTTAGTACTTGGCAACAAAGAAGAAAGTTGAGTTAGTAGCAGACCCTGAGAATCCAGTTGAGCAGCCCATCTAGAAGGGATCCTATGCCTTCAGATAGCTGTGAGTTGCTTTAACAACTGTTTATTCTATACTGCCATAGACTAGATTGGCTCAGGCTGGCTGGTACCTTGGATCTGAAATTGCAATGAATTGAAATGTTTAAGTTGACAAAGGTTTACTTAGTCATACCAGGAGAAGGAGACAATGAACATTCAGCTGAGCACAGCATCCCAGTTTTGGTGATGCTAGTGTTCTACCCATCAGAAGCCTTATAGAGGAGTCTTTGACTCCTACTCTGTGAGTTTTTTGTTTGTTGTTGTTTTGCTAAGGTGATCAAAAAGCGATGTCATCAGTTTGAATATTGGTGCCCTGAGCCAATCAGATTTTGAGGACAACTTCAATGCCTTTTAAGGCAAAACTAGCTTAAGCTATGTGGGGTAGAAAAGTTATCCTAGCCTATATTGCAAAGTCCTAAGAAGTAATGCACCAATTACATATACTGTACTGTCTTAGTAAATTCCTTTCCTAAAACTAATAGATCTACTGGTTGATTGTTAGTGGGAAGCACATGGGTGGGGCCTCCTGAGCAATATTACTGTTAAGAGTGCAGACCCATGGGATTACCCCTAGAACCTGAGGTAGCAGCCACCTTCTGGAGACCTAATCTTTGAGTATAAGTGCTATTGCAAGAATTTTTCAGGGTCCTTGGTAGCCATTGTATGAATAAGCCAGCGCAGGTTACAGACAGACAGGAACACTGTGGTTTGTTTATCTACTCAAGAGTATGATATACTATATCAATACGTGATGGATATTTGCATCTCACAATCCCACAGATTACACACATATATACATATGTGTATTTGTGTATATATGTACCAGGATATGTGTATATATGTATATATAGTATATATGTGTATGTAGTATGTATGTATGTATATGTGTGTATGTATATGTGTGTGCATGTGTGTGTGGTCTTTCCTCCTGATCTAAATGAACCAGAGTTTTGGTAAGATCAGGTAGGGCACATAGACAGGAAAAACTAAATTTTTAACAAAAGAAAAAAAAAATGCCTGAACTGTTATAAAGCCCTAGTATAGCTACTTATAGAAGACCAATGAAAATATTATCAGTCAGTTTGTTGATTAACATTTGTTAAGCTCCTACTATGTGCCTTATTAGAATAAAAGAAATGAGTTCCTAGAACTATTCAAAGTCCTATAAATTTTCTTTTGTAACTATGAAGTAATTGAAGGAAGGGAGGTAATGAGAGAGGCTTTCAGTACTTTCAGCGTCACATAGCAAAAGAAAGAAATATGATAATGGTAAATATAGTACAACATGGAGTCAGTTATGTCCTCCTAAAACCTACTTTCAATAAGTTGAGGAAGGACACCAGAGGAGATATTACACAGGTATTCTATGTAACAGGTTTGTTGATCAACTCTTGTTTCTTCCTTTGAAACATAAGAAATTCACCCTTTCCTCCATGTTCCGATTGCCACCACCTTAACTTAGGCTCCTATCACCTTATTTCTGACTTAAGACAACAGCTTCCTAGAAGTCGTCCTTTTCTCCCCTATCCCAGCAATCCTGTATTACCTACCAAATTAACCAGCACTGACTAGAAATATTTTTTGGAGGCAGAGCTGCGGGGGTGTAGCATAGGGATGACATGCAATCATACTGGGAGAGGGGGTGTTTTCATTGTTTGTCCTCAGAAATTTTTTTCTTTTAGTAGGAGGAGGGCCAATATGGAATGGGAAGCTTGCTTATGGAGGGAAGAAGCACACCACCTCCATCATGTTGGTCCTTATGTTTATTAGGGTTCTGCAGATTATAGGACTGTAGATTTAAACATGGAAGGGACGGTAGGTTAAGTCCATCCCACCCGTTTTACAGCAGAGGAGACTGAAGACTCTGAGAGGTGAAGGGTTTTGCCTATGGTAATATAGGTAATGTGTCAAACATGAATCATGAACCCATGACCTCTAACTCCATGGTACCACACTGTCTTTCATTGAGAAATTATCCGAAATTACCGCTATGTCACCATGTCACATCTTTGTAAAGAAATTCTGTGTAAATTTCTGTTGTGTTACTTGAAAAATATTTAAAAGATTCAGAAGAAGGGGGGGGGGAAACCCACACAACCTTTCAAAGCAGAGTGCTAGCAGTCAGTTCTTAAAATTCTAAAATGGTTTTGTTGGCAGTACAGTAGTAAGAAGCTTATTCAGTGCTAATTAACCTGAGCTGCAGGAATGAATGATTGAAGGTGCAGGTTGCTATGGTAACCAAGGTAAACTTTGGTCTGATGGGGGTAGGGGGTGGGAATGGAGAGCCATGACTACTACTTGCTTGGCAGGGCCTTGTCCTAATCCCTTGGAGAAGAAAGGAGAATGGAGAGAGGGTGGGGTGTTCTGGCAAGAAAAGAGACCCTAAGGATGGAATGTAGAATTCTAGTGAGAAGCACACAAGTAAAGGCAGCAGCCAAAGCAATCTTCATACTAATATTATTTACAAGAAAGAGACTTGTACAGGGCATAAAATCTGGGCATAGTCTAGAAACTGAGTCATTAGGCAAATGGAACCTTAGAGCTGGAAGGTTGCTTTTGGGGATGGGGTGGGGGTAGTATGAGCAGGGTTTCTCAGAAGGAAGATCAGCAATACTCTTTTTGGGCCAGATAAGAAGCAAGTTGGCCACCTTCTAAGTCAGGCAGATCTGAGGACAGAATTAAGAAGAGAACCAGCTATGGAGGAAGAACACAGCTCTTGAGTTTTCTCTTCTCTTTTTATCTTGTGCCCTTTGGAGAATATGCAAAAGGACATGGAGGGGGGTAGCAGGGAGGGTTTCTATTCTCTCTTCTGCCCCCTCTTCCCCTCCACCACTCCCACTGACAATGGTATCTTGTAGCAGAAGTACATGGAGGGAGATCAGTTGCACAGTGAAGTCAAATCAAGTCAATGAGAGGAACTAAGAAATGCAGTTGAGATCTTCCTTGGAAGATGGCAGACCTAGAGTCAACTCTTGCTGGTTTTAGGGTAGGTATTCTGGCTCTTTTGTAAAAAGAGTACCATAAGCCAGGACTTCATCTGAGCCTGAACCTGGAGGTGTTGGAGACCTTGACCAAGCAGGAGAGCCATATACCTAACATGCAATTAGGGACAGAATGACTTTGTTTAACAGAGACACTACTGCTTGTGAGAAACATCTTGAAGATGTAATGAGAATACTCGAGGTGGGAGGGAGGACATAGCTGCACTGGAGTAAGATGCTTTGGCCATACTTGTTCCTTGTGCGTTTCCCTCTCCACTTATGAAATCTTTGTGTTTCAGTTCTTTCTACTGGTATTGTGTAGGTATATAGGAGAGCACACCCCAAGTATGTAGGTGAGATATTTTGTTAATACTTTTTCTTACTATGCCATTTCTTTTTTAAAATTGCATTTGCAATTTAAAAAAAATCCATTTTCTTTCTCATTCATTTCCTCTTCCAATGAAAAGAACAAAAACAAAACCCTTGTAACAAGTACACAAAAAAAAATCTCTTCATTATCTGCAAGAAAGATGTCTTATTCTACACCCTGAGTCTTTCATCTCTGTCAGTAAGGATAGATACTTTAACACTGATCCTTGATATTAGGGATTGGTTGTTGCTTTCATCAGAGTTTATGAGTTTTTCAGAGTTGCCTGTCTTCACAGTGTTACTTAGCATAGTATCTAGAATATGGTAAATACTTAATGAATATTTGTTGGCTTGACTTATTGACGTATTGTTTAAAATGTTCCCCTTGTGTTCAATCACTTCGCATCAGTTCATACAAGTCTTCCCAGGTTTCTCTGAAACTGCCCCTTTTATAATTTCTTATAGCACAGTGGTATTTCATTACTTTCACATTTTATGTACCTATTCTCCAACTGATGGGCTTGCAAACAGCTATGAGATATATCTATCTCTATATACACACAAACATAAATATGTACATATATACATACTTTTATGTATGTATGTATGTATAGCCTTAAGCTCTTTCCTTTGTCTCTTTAGGGGCATAGGTCTAGTAGCAGTTTTGCAGAATTACAGGGTATGCAGTTTAGTAACTTTGGGGGCAGAGTTCTAAATTGTTTTCCAGAATGGGTTGACCAATTCAAACCTCTACCTATTCATAGTTCATTAACGTGCCTATTTTCCTGCAGTCCCTCTAATATGTCATTTTTCGGGGTCAATTTTGCCAATTTGGTGAGTGTGAAGCAGCACCTCACAGTTAACTTATTTAAAATTTTTCTAATTATCAATGATTTGTAGCATTTTTATAAGGTTATTGACAGTTTGGATTTCTTCCTCCGAAAACTGCCTGTTCATATCCTTTAACCATTTATTAATTGGGTATTACTATATCATTTCAATAAATACTTTTGCTTTGAGCTAATTGTGTCCTCTGACTGTCGAAGGTAAACACATCAATAGGGACTTGTAAGCTATAGTTTTAGGAGGGCAGACCCACAAAATACACTGAGAACCTGGGATAGTCACACACCCTCCCATCCCCTTTCAACATGTGAAGGGATGAGATTGTCCTGAGGTATACTATGTATGTATGCATATTATATACACACATATATGTATAGTATGTGTATATACATACATCCCAACCCCCCACAAATATGATAAGAACAGGAAATGATTCTGCCATAATACAAATCTTGTTGTTTACCTGTGGGTCCCTACAGGAGAAAAGCCATGACTGTGTGATGAGCAGAGGAAAGCTTTTAGTAAGACATCGAGTTTATTAGAGTTATCATATAGGAGAAATTCTTTCAACGTAACTTTTATGGAAAGAAGTATATTAATGACCATCTGCAAATTCACTTATGGTAGAAATCCTTTAACTCTTATGTGATATGGACAGTACAGGCAGTAAATTCCTCTTTTTAATAAGATTCTTCTGGAGATTTCCAATTCAAAGGAAACCTTAAGTTCATGGAATGTTTGTTCCAACTGTTCTGGATTTGAATCCCTAGTCCTCTCCAGGCCTTTGCTGCATTTCAGGCATATATCATTACCTCTAATTGACACCAGTGCATCAAGGCACATCCTACATACCAAGTTCATCAAATCAACAAACAAAGCTTTATTAAGTACCTGTTACACACCAGGCCCTGGGGATGCAAGTATAATGAATGAAACAAGTTCTACTAACCATATCCTTAACTTCTTTATTTTCTTTTTTTTATTTTAATTTATTTTTGACATGTTTGGTTGTCAGCATTGATTTTCACAGGCGTTTGAATTACAAATTTTCTCCCCATTTCCTCCCCGCTCCACTCCAAGATGGCGTACACTCTGGTTGCCCTGTTCCCCAGTCTG
>CM053625.1:159485478-159522652 GCA_028646595.1 Phalanger gymnotis | reverse complement strand
CTGTCCTGGGCTGGAGCCCTGCTTCTCTCTGCCACTTTGTGGATTCTGCAGCTCTAGAATTGGTTCAGAGCCATTTTTTTTATAGGTTTTTGGAGGGACTTGGTGGGGAGCTCACGCCAGTCACTGCTTCCCAGCCGCCATCCCATATCCTTAACTTCTAATGGGGGGTGGTAAGGTGGGACAGGCAATAAGTAAATATATAAATACAAATTAGTCAGTCAACAAGCATATATTAAGTACTTATTATGTGCCGGGTACTAAGATAAGCTATAGGGACATAAAGGTGTAAAAAGAAAAATGACCCTGTTCCCAAGAAACATTCTTTGCAATGGAAGAAACAACATGTAAATAACTAGGTATGTATGTGTGTGTACATGTATGTTAAATGGAAGGTAATCTGAAAGGAGAAGCATTAGTAGCTGGAAGGATCAGGGAGGGCCTCCTATGGTAGACTTTGAGCTGAGTCTTAAAGGAAGCCAGGGAATTTAAGAGGCAGAGGTGAGGGGGCAGAATAAATACAAATAAATACGAAGTAGTTAAATACAAGGTAGTTTAGAAAGGAGAGCAGTGGGATTTGGAGGATCATGAAAGCCATCATATAGAAGGTGATGCTTGAACTGTATCTGGTAAGAAGGGTAGGATTCTGAGGCAGGGGTGAGGAGGGAGTGCATTCTATTTGTAATAAGCGATTAGCCAATGAGCCCACACTTTACAAGCCTGCACAGAGTGACACTGATGGAATTCTTCACATGGAAGAGACTGGGGAAACTGCTTTAGGAAGAACTGGAAAGACTTTGGACCACATGTAGACATTCTATAACCAGTTCCAATCTGGAGGCTCTTTGACTGGCTAAGAAGGGATTCAGAAGGATATTAGTTGGCCTCTACTCTCATCTCCTCCTGGTAGACTTCTTTCTGGTAGAGTGTCCATGGAGAGTAAGTGCTGCCAAAGGAGTGATCTTGGGCACACTCTCCACTTAGTTAGATATGTAGCCCATGAATACAGGCCTTGAGTTCTTTCACTTAGTTTTTGTTTTAATTTTAGGGCAAGAAGATTGATTTGTATTCTGTGATCTTGTGAGTTTCAAGAGGGCAGGAGATTGAGCCATCTGGTAGTAAAGAATGTGCCAGGTTTTGCAGCCAACCCAGCATAAATACTTGAAAAGTGACCTTCAGGACCCGGGCCATCAGTAGCTGAGATGAGGATTCATCTATCAGTGATGACATATTTGGACGTGAATTTGGTGGCACCAATGCTATACAGAAACTGTGATCAATGTAAGCCCACTCTCCCCAGTGACTAAGTTAGTATATGGGGAGGTATGCCCCCAAAGTCTTGAGGGCAAATATTTGTTGTTCTCTTCTTATTCTAACTTACAAAAATATCCTTTTGTAAAAGCTAATTGATGTGAAGTGACTAAATGGAAATGGGGTGCTAGTCACTGCTGAAGAACAGTGGGTAGAATATACTTGGATTAGAGGCTTGAACTGATGGCATTAGAGAAAGATAACTCAATCCCTCATTTAGCTACATCATATTTATTTGTATTCATTCTTTTTACAATTATTTAATTAATATGGATTATGTATTTATATTATATTATATATTTTATATGTATAAATTATATATTATATCATATCATACATATATTTACTTCTTGTCTCCCGTATTAGAATGTAAACTCCTTAAGAGTCAAGATTGTTTCATTCTTTGTCTTTATATTGCCAGTATCTTGGACATAGTAGTTATATAATAGTGCTTGTTGGTTGATTATCAGTTTTTGACAAAACAGAGGCTGAGAGAATTTAAAGGACTTGCCCAGGGTCACACAACTAGTAAGTGTCTGAGGCAGAATTCAAACTCATTCTTCCTGAATTCAAGCACCTTCTGCACTATACCTTCTAGAATAGAGGTGATAATTGAAGCTATCTAAGGGGATGACATTGGCAAAGGGAAGAGTACAGAAGGGGACCAAGGACAGATCCTCATAAACACTTAGAGGGTGGGAGGTGGAAGATGAGAACATGGAAGATGAACCAATGAAGGAGACAGAGAAGGGGTGGTCAGACAATTAAGGAGAAAACCAAGACAAGTGGTGTCAAAGAAGCAGAGTGTTAAGGAGACTGTGACCAGCAGCTTAAGCTGCTTTAGAAAGGCCAAAGATAATAGAATCAAGGGAAAAAAGTCACTGAATGTGGCAAGCAAGAGATCATTTGACCTTTGAGAATAGTTTTGTAAGGTGGATTGGAAGCCACATTGCAAGAAATGAAAGAATGACTGGCTGATGAGGAAGTAGAAGCAGTGAATGCAAACTACATTTCCTGAAAGGTTAGCAGTGAAGCAAAATCAATGTTGGATTGTACCTTGAAAGGATCATTTTTAGTGGTAGGAAAAACCTGAGAATGTTTATAGCCAGAATGAAAGGAAGCAGCAGAAAGGGAGAATGATCAGTGGATTAAAGTCCAGAGGAAAATGAATGAAGCATTTATTAAGTTCTTACTATGTGCAAAGAAAGCACTGGGTATACAAATAGAAAAGTAATACAGACCCTATTCTCAAGGAGCTCACATGCTAATAGGGGAGACGTATGTGCAAAGTTGCAGCTGCAAGGGAAAGGGAAAGGACCTATGGTCCTTTGGGTGCAGCAGTGAAGTGGAAGGCAGTGCCTCTTCTTTAATATCAATTCCACTGATAAAATCACATCAGTTTATGTTGTGGAACCACTTACAGTTCAAAGGACTTTGGTGAAGAGAACTTTCTTTTCTAAGTCTTCAGTAACTTTAGGTAGAACACATTTAGGAGTAGTTGTCAGGCTCCATCTCCACAGGGATTGCTTCCCAAGATGAACGCTGTGGGATGGAAGGACTGGATGCATTGCTGTTCCAAACACTCTTGGATTTAGTGTCTTGGGCTGTCTCCATCAGAGTCTGTGGAGAGATGGTGGTCAAGGTGCTGGCGATGGGTTGACTTGGCTGGCATATGCTACTTTCCATTTCTCCCTTAGGGTACCTTGCCTGTCCTAGGAGTGGCAGTTGGTTGGCAGTTGCTGAGGATAGCTGACTCCTTCGCTGCAGGAGTTACGAGGATTGTGAAGGCTGGGCTGGTGTTCTTAGGGGGATATGCTTCTTTTTGTGCTCATCTGACTGTTGATGGCAGTTGGTTAGCAGCTCTATTGCTGATAGTGATGAAGAAGATGAACTCCTTCACCATAATTTCTCACTCAAAGATGGCTATGGGGGCTGGACACAAGTCAGTTGATTTGGGCACTCCAGTAGTCCCAAAGCTCTTAGCTTAGGTTCCGAGTCTGTATCCATCAGGATCTGAAGGTAAATGATAGTCAAGGTGGTGGTGGTGGTGGCGTGATTTGCTGAAATATTCTGCTTCTGGACTCTCCCTCAAGAGACAGGAAGGAATGAGATACATGTGAAATGAATAATAATGACAACATTTGTAAGTATGATAGCTTGCGTTTGTATAGTGCTTTAAGATTTACAAAGCACTCAATTATTTTATGTACTTTGGTCCTCATGATCATCCTATAAGGTGAAGTCCTATTATTATCCCCATTTTACAGAGTTGAATGTAGTAAGATGTTCCTAATAGTTTCTATCTCTTCTTGCCCCACCCCACCCCCTAGAAGTGCTGATTGGGAAGGAGACAGGTGAGGTACTGGGGAACTGATGTGGCCATACATAACCAAAAATAATTGCTGTTGGTGGTTGCTAGGAAGAACAAAAGTAATCAAGGAATGCACTGGCAGGGCACAGGGTGAATGAACTGAGGAAGATTCAGTTTCCACCAAGGCCAAATATGCTTCATGTAGGGCCATTGGAACAAAACAAAGGACTTGCTTTAGTGCAGCCAGGTGGCATAGTGGAGATAGATCACAGGGCCTGGAGTCAGGAAAATCCAAGTTCAAATGTGGCATCAGACATTTATTAGCTATGTAACCCTGGGCAGGTCACTTAACCTCTGTTTGCCATAGTTTTCTCATCTCTAAAATGGGGATAATAATAGCACCTACCCACCAGGGTTGTTGTGAGGACCAAATGAGATGATCACTGTAAAGAGCTTATCATAGTTCTTGGCACACAGCAAGCACTATACAAAGTGTTAGTATTATTATTGTTGTTATCATGTTCACTGGTCACACTGATTCAAGAGCAGTACAAAATAAAACATGAAACTTGTTAAGAGACAGAACTTCGGACAGAAACATTCCCCTTGGAAGATAAAAGGTCGAGTCAGCTGAGGACATAATAAGGTGGTTTAAAACACCATCAGCAGAGGCCAAAAGCATCTCTTGCTACTACTTTGGCCTGGATGGACATATGAATAATGAATGGACTTGAGAGAAGAATACAGAGTTCATGTGTCAGAAGCTGCATTCCAGGTAATAGGTTTGGGAAACAGAATGAGAGCAATGATCCTTCCCTGCTCCTCCAAAACAGCCAATTGGACTTCACTATTTGCTTCTGGGTGCATTTCATCTTGACTCCATGCAGAAGTAAGAGTGGTAATTTAAAAAAATGCATTTCTACACTTGAGTGGATCTCAAGTGACCATGGTACATGAATAAAGGAAACATGGAGGAAAATACTTTCATAGCCTCTGAGAGAGTTAGGACTCCAGGGTCTTAGTGACAAAGACTATGCATATTTTGGATATATCAGAATAAGCCTGAAGTTTCCAACAGAAGTTATCAATAGGAAGATGACATTATGACTTCGGTTTTGTTTATACCTACCAGTTATCTCCAGAGTACAAGCATTGACTGGAAGCAACTCCAATCTATTCAAAGTATTAGCTGGATATTGACAGTAAAAGGCTGGAATTTGCTACCTATACAATTCAGTCATTCAAGCAGCCTGATCAGATGATTCTGGGAAGATGGGCACAGATTGTGGCTGAGAACACTTCAAGAGCACTGGTTCTGCCAACTTAGAACTAGGCCAGAAGAAATTTGATGTTGGTGCCTGTGTGCCTGAGGAATGGAAAAACCAGTTGAGTGAGAAGTGGGGCAGGAGGATAGGAACATTCTCTAACTTTAAAAATCTTACATTTTTGTTTTTATATAACATTAATTTCTGAATATATTCCTATCACTACCCTACCCACTGAAGAAAGAAGGAAGGAAGGAAAGAAAGAAAGAAGAGGAGAAAGGAATGAAGGAAGGAAGCATTTATATAACTTTTATCATGTGCCAGGCATTGTGCTAAGGACTTCATGAATAATATCTTATTTGAGCCTCACAACAACCCTGGGATGTTGTTGTTCAGTCCTTTCAGTTGTGTCTGAATCTTCATGGTCCCACATTTGGGGTTATCTTGGCAGAGATAATATAGTGGTTTGCCGTTTCCTCCTCTAGCTTACATTACAGATAAAGAAACTGAGGCAAACATGGTTGAGTAACTTGCCCAGGGTCACACAGCTGGTAAGTGTCTGAGACTGTATTTGAACTCAGTTCTTCCTGACTCCAGGCTCAGTGCTCTATCCACCATGCCACCTAGCTGCCCCACAACCCTAGGAGGTAGGGTGCTATTATTAAGCCATCTTTTGTAAGAAAGAATAAAAAATAAAGAGGAAAAAAAGCAGTTCTGCAAGACTAACACATTATCTGTCTGACAATATATGTAACATTTCATATCCATAATCGCCCACTTTTACAACGAAAGGAAGGGAATATATTTTCTCAATTCTTCTCTGGAGCCAAATTTGGTCATTATTTTTACACAGCATTCAGGGATTCCCACTTGCCCCCCTGCCCCGGTTCTTCCTTTCAATTAATATTGTTGTAATCATTGTGTATATTGCTTTCCTGATTCTGCTTAATTCAATCTACCTCGGTTCTCTGAATTCTTCATATTTGTAATTCCTTATGGCGCAGCAGCATTCCATTGCATTCTTGTAATACTGTTTTAGCTTTCTCCAACTGAGGATGAGGATCTGTTTTGTTTTCCTAGTTTTTCTTGGTAACACAAAAAGTGCTGCTATGAATATTTTGGTACATACGACATCTCTCTTTGGTCTTTGATCACTTTGTGTGTGTACACATACATTTATACATACATATACATACATGCATACATACATACACACACACACACATATATATATATATATCTGCAGGATCTCTGGGCTAAAGGACAGAGTGGTCTCATGACTCAACTTTACATATAACTAAATGCGTACATGTTGTCTCCACACCCCAATAGAATGTAAACTCCTTGAGAGCAGTGACTATTTTCACTTCTGTCTTTGTATCTCCAGTACTTAGCCCATTGTACGTGTTTAAGAAATGCTTGTTGATTGATTGACTGATCCTACCTAGGAGTTAATATTTCAATTTTATTTCTGGTTTGTTTATGTGTTCCTCATATTCAGCTAGCCAATCGGTAAGCATTTATTAAGTGCCTACTCTGTGCCAGACACTGTGTTAGATGCTAGGGATACAAATAAAGAGCAAAAGCGTGGTATTTGCTTTCTAACAGTGGAGCCAACATGTAGATAAATTGGTACATGCATGTTATAAACAGAGTAGAGAGAAGATAGCCTTAAAAGGGAAGGCACTGGGAGCTGGAGTAATGTTCATGTTTTTTTTTTTTTTCTAGGATGTTACTAGATCCTCTGTAAAATGGGGGGAAATCATCCTTGCCCTCTTTTATTCAGACAGAACTGCAACTGGGGGTGGGGTTCACGGCAGCAACTAGGCTTGCTTTAGATGAACAATTTAGAGGGTGGCTCCTCTTGGGGCACACTACCTTTTCCCTTCTGGTGTTTCCATTCTAGGAGTTTCATGCACAGATGGAAACACAGATTTGGACCAATATCCAAAAACACCAAAAAAAGAGGACTTTAGACAATTCTCAACCCCTCTGGACCTCTGTTTACTCATCTGTGAAATAGGAACTATACTTTTTATACCTATCCCATCAATCAATCAAGCATATCTGTGCCTGATATGTGCTAGGCACTGGGCTAGGCAGTAGGAGGAATACAAAGATAAAAGATTAAACAATCCCTGTCCTCCAGGAGCTTATGGTCTGGTTGAGGGGAATGACAGGTATGTGTATTTTGTTGCTGTTGTTGTTGTTGAGTTGTTTCAGTTGTCCAACTCCACATGACTCCATTTGGGATTTTCTTGGCAAAGATACTAGAGTGGTTTCCTTCTCAGTTCATTTTATAAATGAGGAACTGAGACAAACAGGGTTCAGTGACTTGCCCAGGGTCACACAGCTAATAAGTGTCTGAGGCTGGATTTGAACTCATGAAGATCAGTCTTCTTGATTCCAAGCCCAGTGCTCTATCCACTGCACTACTTAGCTGCTCATTTACATGTATAGTTACATGCAAAACTTTTCATAGGGAAGGCTCTAGAAGCTTGGGACAGCTTACTATAGGAGGTGGTGCTTGAGTTGAACTTTGATGGAAATTACAGATTCTTAGAGATGGAGTTGAGGAGAAAATACATTTCAGGAATGGGGGATAGCCAGTGAAAAGATATAGAGCCAGGAGATAAAGGGTTATATATAAAAAACAATAGGTTAGCCCGCTCCCTGCCCTTATTATTGGGGTAAAGCAGGATCTCAAGCTTTATATCCAAGGCTTGACTCCCTTCCCACCAATTACTAGTACCACAATGAATACATATAGCACTTACTTAGCCAAGAAATCCATTCATCTAAATTGGTAGCAAAACAGAAATCAAAGAAAGTCTACATATGAGAATATATAGTAAGCAATACAGATTGAAGGAGCTCTCCTATTGGGAGTGAGGTAACAGCTCAATCAAGAGAAGTCTTAGATCCTTCCCTAAGGGGATGTTCCATGGTCTCTAGTGCAGCAAGCCTGAGATAAGGATATGATAAAGACTGTTACCTCCTCTCATGTTGGTTTCTTCCCAGAGTCTTTTCCTTTAGCAACCTGAAGTGGGGTTGCATCTTCCATCTTTTCTCTCAAAGCTAGAAGTCAGATGTGTTCAAAGTCCAAAGAGACTCAGCGACTAGAAGAGAACTTGAATTAGACTGATAAGACTGGAAATCTCCTGCTGTCAATAACTCTGCCCTGCCCCTTTTTAAGGGGCAGGGCATTGATCACCAACTGGGAGAAAGTCTCATACCAATGGGCATTGGGACTGGTTTCCAAAGTGGGCAAGAGGGAGTAGAAAGATAATCAATGTACAATGTAAATCAGGTATGGGGCAGCTATTTATTTACTTAATACAAAGAAATACTTAAAGACAAGTGTTCATTGATAGAAAAACTTAAATGAAGGGCAGTAATAACCTATAACTATCATTGCACTCCACAAGTTGGTACTTAACTTGAAATATTTTATGGGACTGCCAAATAAACATTTCACATTTCATCTAAACTGAATTGCACTTACACCCTCAATGTACATATCTTCTGGTAAGCCAGACCAGATATTAGGCTCACCTTCCTGACAAGTGTTCATCTTCTCCAAGAAGCCCTAGGGTAGCTGATTCCTCTCAGACTTTAGCTAGCACCAGCTGAGGAACCCAACCACCCAGAAGGTCCCTATCAGGATTGTCATTTACTCACCTACAATTAGACATGTAATGAAACAGAAGAGGCAGCCAGAGGCCCAGGATAAAGCTTGTCTAACTGAATTCCTATTTTGACTTCCATATAGAAGAAGTTACCATGCTGTCATGGTGGGGGAAGGGCACTTAAGGGAAGCTTCAATAGTACCGACTCAGTTGGCCAATGGAAAAAAGAGAGGGCAAAACTACACTTTCTCAACGTCTCTACTTAGTGACCAACAGCATCAAGGAGATAGCTAGCCAAGCAAATGGTGAAGCCCTGTGGTCACCATTATCATAGACTTAGTATTCACTTTTTAAGGTCCACTGAGTTGGGCCACTCTAATTGGCTTAGTGGCCAATGGCTCTGATATGGCTTTGACATAGCCATCAAAGCCCCCTGAAGCAGGGCTGATACCACCTTCCTTTAGCTGTCAGGGGGTGGCAGAGGGAAAACTCAGGGTTTCCTGCCTTATTCCAAAGCAACAAATTTTCACTGGTGAGCCATGTGTTTCCCTTAAACCACCTCATGGTCCTGGGGTCCAATCCCTGCTACTTACGTCTATGACTCATCACCCCTACTAGAATATAACCTCCTTGAGAAAGTGAATTACTTCCTTATTTTTCTTTGTAACTCCTTCCAGCAGCTTGCACAGTACATTTCCATTTGCTATAGATATTCAATGAATATTAGGTGACAGGGTGACCACATGATCCTGGAGCTCTCTTTAGTTCTGGCATCTCAAAATTCTAAGAACTGAATTGAATTAGAAGGCAGGCACAAGGTCCAGAAGGCAGCAGTACTTGGAGTTAGGGCTTGTTAGCTTAATTGGTTAGATCACAAAGATAGAATCATTGTTCAGTAGAAAAGACTATATTTGGAGTCAGAGGATCTAGGTTTAAATACAAGCTCTGCCAGCAGTGCTACCTGTTTGACCTTGGGCAAGTTTCTTTGAACCTTATTTTCTTCATCTGTAAAATAGGGAGAATGATACATGGACTACTTGCTTTATATAGAGCTGCTGTGCAACTTTATAATCCTTAAAGTGACTATGGAGCGAGTGTGACACTCTCCCTCCCCCACTCAATAAATACTAGTGTCTTCCTGCTACCTAGAATAAAATCTTTGGCATTTATAATCCTGCCTCCTTCCCACTTTTCCGGTTTTCTTATACGTTCCTCCCCTCGCTCTACGTTACACATATACTTGCCTACTTTCTATTTGCATACAGGATACTACTTTCCACCTCCATGCCATTGTACTAGCTGTCCCCAATGTCTTAAATGTACTCCCTCTATGGCATCTGTACTCTAGCCTCCTACTCAACCTCTTCTCACTGGAACTGGACTCCCACCCCTGGGATGTAGGCGCAGATAGGTGAGCTTTTGCCTTACCTTACCCTAGTCTTGGGCTCATCACATCACTTCCTTGGCCAACCATACCACAAGCTTGGACCTTCTATTACACCCTGTTATTCTTTACTCTTGCTCCCTTGGAAGTGTTATCTTTCCCAATAGAAGATAATGTCCTTGAGAATAGGGACTATCTTGCTTGTATTTGTATCTCTAGCTCTTAGCATAGCACCTGGCACATAGTAAGTGCTTAATAAATGCTGTTTTTTCCTTCATTTTCTCACCTCTGTATCTTGGAATCCCTGGTTTCCTTCAAGACCTGATGACCTCCAAGATTGCTTTCAGCTCTTAATCCAGGACCATGTGCCCTGTGACTCAGTCCAATCTCTACCTTCTACTTGGAATCTTTCCTAATCTTCCCCTGCCCCCCACTCCAAGCTGCACTAGTGCCTTCTTTCCCCATTTTGTATATCTAGAGGAAACTGAGGGAATTGAAGGGATAAAGATAGCTAGTGGTTAATTGTGGGAATTGAGTGAACCATGTAGATTCCATCTTGTGACTCAATTATGGAGCTGGCTCAGTTTCCTTTCTAATAAATTATGGGTCTAGACCAAATTCTGTACTGTGAGAAAACTTTGTTCAATTGTAGGAATTGGGAGAAAACTATTGCATTGTTTGAACCTAACCCCATGTGGCTGGGAAATGGGCCACCCCTATCTGCTGCTTAGAGACCCTTGGTTACAAGGAACTAGGTTATACTGCCCAGAAACCCAGTCAGATCCAAAGACTGATGCAAGGAGTTTTTTCACAATAGTAAATCTCAAGAAATCTATATGTCTTATCTGAAAATTAGCTCCACACTGATCATGTTTCCATGTTCCTTTGATTGTTCATAGGCACTTGGAACGGGAGTGCATACCTATTTTTCTGAATTTAGAGAATTTTACCTGTTCACTCTCCCCCTCCCAATGTGGAAAGTTCCTAATCTTTCATCCAATTAGGAGTCAGATTACCTAATGTTGTATTTTTCCTTTTAATTAATTGGCCTTATTTGAGCAATTGTTTTTAATGTATAAAAGTCTGTCTCTCCCTGTATTTGGATTCCATCTCTAAGCAGAGGAAAGGGCCTGGTCCTGATTGGTTACTCAATTGCTGTGCATTGCTAAATAAATTGATATGCTTAGAAGATCAAACCTTTGTTCCCTCAGTCATTTCCTCTTTCACTCACCATAATACTCTAAACATACTTCTATGTGTCGGTTAGTCAATAAACAGTTATTAAGTGCCTACTATGTGGCAGGCATTGCACATGTCCTATAGGCATATGTGCACCTGCAGACTGTTTCCCAAGTTAGAATGTGAGCTTCTTGAAGGCAGGAACTGTTTCACCTTTGTCTTTGTATCCTGACCTTTTAGCTTCATGCCATACTGACTGGCATATTGTAAGCACTTATCAAAACTTGCCAGTTGATTAATGTGAACTGTAATGGGGGTGAGTTGGAGCCAGTTCTACTCAGAGCCCATTGTTAAATTTTCAGTGTGAGCACTTATGGGACTCTCAAATGCTACAAAGCAGGGCTTGGCTTATTGTTTTGATGATTGTCTAGACTTGAAAAAGTGATAGAGAAAATGTTAATAATGCAGATTAAACTTAAAAGTGTATGCAGAACACATTTTTCCAGAGAGGCTGTTGTTAAACATTTATCAACACACCATTGGCTAGAATGTATTTAAAGCATTTTGAAGACCATAAAGCACTATATATATGTCAGTTATTAATAATTATTTATATTAATAATAAAATAATATTAATAATATTAATTAGATTGTATACTATTATTAATAAATACCATTGATAGTAATTGTTGTCATCATTACCTACGAAGTATGTATCCAGCTGTGATGTGGCACAGGGACCTGAATTCAAATCATACCTCTATCACTTGTGGGACCTTGAGCAAGATAGTTAACCCTCCTTGACCTCAGTTTCCCCAAATACAAAATGAGGGAGTTGGACTAGATGGTCTCTGAGACTGTTTTCAGTTCTAAATCTATGCCTGATGACTCTAGGTCTAGTTCCTAGCTGGGCTTCCCCGTTTGTTTACCTTGCTCACCATCTCCTGGATGGATGCTGTTGGTCACTAGGTGGAGCTAATGATGAGAAAGTGGGACTGGATGAGAGCAAATCCAACTGCTCACCTGGTTTTCAAAACCTGCTCAGTAGTTTCACCTTCAGATATGTAAAGAGTACCGTTGAGCCCTTAATGATATTGCCACCCAGTGTGCCACCTTGTGGCCACAAAAAAACTACCACATTCATATGGGGAGGTCTACCCAGATAGACTTCAATCCCATTCTATCCCATTCCATTCCAACCAACACATGCATATTTTGCCTCTGTGCTAGTATATCATTGCCCCTCCTTCCCACTTTCTCTCATTTGCAGTCTCTCACTCTGTGCTCTAGTACCTGCCCTCAAGGAGTTTATAGTCATAGGAGGTTGGGCCCAGAGGGCTGGAAGAGACCTCAGAGACCACTTAATACAACTCTCTTATTTTATAGATAAGAAACCTGGGGCCCAGACATGCCAAGTGATTGACTCAAGATCACACAGCTAGTAAGCAGCAGGACCCTCTAGTAGGGGTATGATTAGAATGGTATTAATGCATATGAGAGGTCCAACAGAGAGGGCTGAAAGATTGGGGAGGAAGGGAGGAATGGATCACTTTCAGCTAGTGGGGCAGGATCAGGGAAGACTTTAGGGAGAACATAGCTGGCACTTGAGCTGAGTCTTGAAGGAAGAAAAGGATTTCAGTGGGTGGAGAAGTAGATGGAATCCATTCTAGGCTTGGGGGACAACCTAAGTAATTGCTCTAAGGCAGCAGAGGGCAGAGTAGATATGGGAGCATGGCTAATATTCTAATAGGGCTAGAATGTAGTAGGTGGGAAGTGGAGTGAGGCAGTTTGAAGCCAGATTGCTGAGAGACTTTTATGCTAAGAGAAGGAGTTTGTGTTTTACACTGTAGGTAATGGGGAGCCACTGAAAATTATTGAGTGAGTGCCTTATTAGATCTATACACTAGGCAGATTATTTTGATTGAAGTGTGAAGATGGGCAATGTGGTATAATGGAAAGAGCTTTACATTTAGAATTAGCAGACTGGGTTTTAAATCTTTACTGCAATTAATTCCCACTTCATACATATTTTTTGAATGGACGAATGTATGGCTCTCCTCAGTACCATTAGCACTCAACACTACCATAACCCATTCTTGCTCTGCTGGCAGCAGTGGCAATAAGACATGGGCATAGGGACTACAGGGTTCCAGATTTATAGAAGATGGACTTTGAAAGTTGGGATTACTCTCTTTTTTTGTATTTTTAGTCCCAGTTCCTACAATAGTACTTGGCACTTAGTAGGCACTTAATAAATGGATTAATTGATTGGGGGGGGGTTATGCTGGTGGCAGGGAAGGTGTCTGCCATCCTGATCCTGCCTCCTTGATGGGGCCCTTTGAGTTGGATTTGTTTGGGGGAGGAACTGGCTGAGGGACATGAGCTCCAAGCATGTTAAAGGATCTTATCAGCACCTCATTCCATTAGAAAAAGCTTCTCCCTCCCTCCCACCCACCTAAGCTTTAAATATCTCAATCTCCTGGGAGAACTGAACATTCACATCGAAGTGGGGTGGCAGATCCTGAATTCTGGAAGATCTCTTCAATAAAGAAGAAATCTGAGCTGAAGTCTCCAGGCACTTGAGGGAGAGACGTCATGAGTAGGAAGGGACCGTTACTTTCCAACTTGTCCCTCTGCCTTGTGCCTGCCAGAACCCACCCCCTCTCACTAAGCAACTGATAGAATAGAATAAAATGTTAGAGCTGAAGGGAATGCCAGAGATCAGCATCCAAGTGCAAGACATTCATTTTACAGATGAGGAAGCTGAGTCCCAGAGAGGTTGCCCAAGGTAACAACTAGTCATCAGGGTCTGAACTGGGACTAGACTCCAGGACCCCTAATTCTTCCTTGTTTCTACTATATCCTGCTGATGTTAGAAGAAGGGGGTTGGGCTTGGAGGAGGGCAGAATTTTGCCTGCCTGGTGAAGGGAAGAGGGGAAACTGCCCCCACAGGGGTCTCCAAAGAGCACTGGACTGGGATGGAGCCGGAGGACCTAAGTTCAAATATGAATGTTTCTTACCCATGTGACTGTGGGTAAATCATTTAGCTGTTCGGTGCTTCAGTTTCATTATTTGAAAGTAGGGACTAGATGGTCTGTGAGGTTCTTTCCAGCTCGGAATCTATGCTCTTATGGAGAAACTCCAGCACAGTGACGAATGGGGGTGGGAGGGCTTAGAATCTAGAAGTCCTGCATTCCAAGCACCTGATTTGAAGTATAAAGCTTGGCTATCGCCTGGACCCAATTTGGAAAGTTGGTTTCAGAAGTCGGAAGTGTGGGAGCAGAGGAATAGGGGATAGCATGGTGAGAGCTGTGGGGCCCAACTCATGACGACAGAAAACTTCAGTTTCCCCTCCTTTTGAATGAGCAGCTGTGGCAGAATTTCCCTTCAGGTCGCCGTTAGCAACTCCGGGATTCGAAAGCAGCTTCTATTTCAGAGTTTATGGTAAGTGGCTGGTGCAGGCACACACTCACACACACACACAAACACATACAACACACCCAGCCCTTTAAGGAAGTGGGTAGCAGAGAAGCGGGGTGTGGTTAGCAACTCAGAAGAGGAAAGGGGGGCGGGGGGAAACCTGTCAGCCCTCCTCTCACTCTGCACAGGCAGCTACCGGCTGAAGGCAACTCACCGCTCAGCCCCTTACCTGTCCTGCGTAGCATCCCCCACCTTACAACTCCAGCTCAGGGGAGACCCCCAGAAGAACCAGATTCTTTGCCACTTCTTCCTTCCACGTGAGTCTCCCCTCTCTCAATTCCAGTGGGTGAGGGTGGGGGGCGCGGTTGGGTAAAGTTGTCGGCTTTCCCTCAGTGGAATCGTCTGGCCTGTGGCTCTGGTTACCTGGACGGGACTGGAGAGGGGTGTAGTGCAGAGGAACTGGGAGTTACGAGGAAGAGGAGGAGGATCAGGATCAGGAATTCATAACCGAAAGGTATTGGGTGTGTGAGTCTGGGGCGGGGGTATGTGTATGTGTGTGCCTGGGTGCGCCCGAGGAGTGTTCAGCAAGGGAAAGGTGAACCTATTTTGAGATGTGAGTTGAGACCGTGGGGTTAGATATCTTTTTGGTCCACTTCACACACTTGGAAGGAGAAAAAAGGTTATATATAGATGAAGGCTCGGAGACCCCCATGGGTCTTTAGAAGTTAGGTTTGAGAGA
Source organism: Phalanger gymnotis (assembly GCA_028646595.1). NCBI lineage: Eukaryota > Metazoa > Chordata > Mammalia > Diprotodontia > Phalangeridae > Phalanger > Phalanger gymnotis. Next base: position 159,507,417 of record CM053625.1, on the reverse strand, counting down.
TGGTTAAACCCGGTCAGGGGCTTTCACTGCTCAGCCTCAGTTCCATCTCAACAGCTTCTCTAAACATCAATGCTCCTTTTTCTCTCTCCCTCTAATCCCTCTGGTTTTTCTTTAAAAGCCTTCTAGCTATATTTTCTCCTTTCCACCTCCACCCCTCACATCCTCCACCCCCATATCCTCCAGCCTCTATTTCCTTGTTGTCTTTTGACAGGGAACATTATGAACGTGGTACCACAAAGCAGGTGGTATCTATGGGGCTTGATCTCTTTGGTGGGGGACAAAGTTAACATCTTCTAGGCCAGTAGTTTTCTTAAACTCATTCCTTCTGGTAGCTACTAAAGGGTTAAGTTCTGTGCTCCTGTCTCTTCTGGCTGTCAGGCTGTGCGTGGGCAAAGCCCAGGGCTGCAGCCTCCTGGTGGGTGAATGCAGAACATATGGGTGATATTCCATGCCCACCGAATTCTACCACCTGCCCTAACCCTCCATCACATGACATAAAGATTTCTTACCTCCTGGTCTCTCTCAGAGAGAGGATGGGGATTTGACACACCTGGGCTCCCTCCAGGTGCTGGAGTGCAGGCTCTAGCCAGAAGGATGGCACACAATGCATGTTGGGTCAGCATTAGGATGTGGATATAACATTTGTTGTCTCCTAGACCAGAGGAGTGATGGCTTAAAAAAAACAATTATGCTTGAGTCAGTGAATTTGGGGGAACGGAGAGCTTGCACCCCTTCTGACTTCTCAACAAGGCCAAGAAAACTATTCTGATCTAGAAGCCAGAACTAAGACATTTTGCTGTTAATGCTTCAACCAGGGCATACAGATGATACTTAAGGCTCTAGTTTAGGTTGAAGGATCAGAGGGTCAAAGCTACAGAACTAGAAGGGACATGTAGTAGCTATTTAGGCCAAACCTTTCATTTCACAGATGAGAAAAATGAGGCCCAGAGATGTTCAGTGACTTGCCCAAGGTGACGTAGACTTCTTCCCCTGCTATTCCTAATGTGGCAGTGCTGGGCATTTTGCACCAGGCTCCAAATTTCCCAGGTACACTACTGGCTCTAAGAATAGCTGTGGATGCTCTACAGACAGGGCAGCTAATGTGGGCAATGCTCAGTTCAAGGAGAGAGATTCCAGGAGACAGATCTCTGGTTTGAGAATCAATTCTCTTCCGTTCTTCTTTAAGCTACATCCTTGATTTTCCATATGAACATTGACAAGATACCTCCCTGGACTGGACTTCAGTTTATTCATGTAAACTATTGAGAGGATCTTTTAGGGTTGAAAAGAAGACCATAGAATGATGACCTTATAGAGTATCATGGCGACACCTTGGTCCTATCTCCCAGAGAGGGGATGACTAAGATAATAAGTAGCCAGGAAGTACTTGGAGTTCCTTAAATACAATTTATACTTATCTTTCAGAGGATTAATGACTCTTTACTAGGCACAAGGAAAACGTATTATGGTATTATTGTGCCTCTGTGAGTGGTGGGCTGAACCTTGACTGAGAAGAGGGTATATTATGTTGAAATTTGGATGCAAGAATTCTTTTTCTCTCTCTTGGTCTGCTTCAGTTCAAAATATTCATCCCAGTCTTGTTTTGAAGGGGGTTAGGTATAGGTGGGACCAGCAGGAGGAAAGGTGAAGCTCATATTGGAAGAAGGTAGAGACAGTGCTTAGTTTTACAGATGTGAATATGCCTTGTGGAGCTGTTCTTAATTTTGGATTTATGACTTGTGGTCCAGTACTAAAGGCTTTGCATTTATACATACTGAGCTCAATCTTGGAGGCGGCCCTTCATATGAGAATTCCTTGGCTCATCTTGCCCTCAGCTATGTTTGAGTCTTGGAAATCTTAAAACAAAGTATATCTTGTGTAGATTTCCACAAATGTAGGTAAAAGAAAAACTTTTATACAAGCACTCAAGGTAAATGATGCATATCAAGGACAGGACAGTCTTTATTTCACTCCACAGTAAATATGGAAAACACATCAAGGATGTACAATAATATGTAAACAATCAATGCAATTATTCCTGTCTCATTAGTGAATTCCAATTTTCTGCTAGGGCCTTATGTAGTTCCCCCAACATATAATGCTACCCTATGCCTTGGGCTCTCCTTGGAAAGGAAGTAAACTTGGGGTTCCTAGAGAGGCAAATCCCTAGCATTCTGGTAAATTCTATGTTTGCTTCAGAGATACATATCAGCCTCCAGTCTTATGGTATGATTAAAAGCTATAATTCCGATTCTCTGTGGGATGTTTTTTAGGGGTAAACTTGGGAAGGGTCTATTGATCCTACAAGGGGGGCCAGAAGAAGTTAAACATCATGTAAAGTCATGTTTGTCTCTGGGGTTTTCCTTTCTATGAGGTTGCTGTTGTTTTACAGTTGTTTTAGTCATGTTCATCTCTTCATGACTGCATTTGGGGTTTTCTTGGCAAAGACACTGGAGTTCTTTGTCATTTCCTTTTCAAGCTCATTTTACAGATGAGGAAACTGAGGCAAATAGAATTAAGTGACTTGTCCAGGACTACACAGCAAGTAGGTGTCTGAGGCTGGATTTGAACTCAGGTCTTCCTGACTCCAGGCTTGGCCCTCTACACACTGTGAAACCTAGCTAATAAGTCAAAGAATTGTATCTCTAAGTACTCTACCATCACTGCCCTTTGTAAAGGTGCCATGCACAGCTGAGAAATGTTTATATTCCTTTCTAATCCCATTTAGTAATCACCACAGAGCTACTATATCTAACTTTTATAAAATTCTATTCATGTCCTTAGTAGTTTTATAATTTTATTTTTGTTAATTTTGTCTAGGTCTGAAAGGGGCATGGTAAGATCCTCAACTACTATAGTTTTGATGTCTATTTCTCTCTGTAGTTCAATTAGTTTTTTCTTCAAGTACTTAGGTCTGTGCCATTCAGTGCCTATATATTAAGTATAGCTATTATTTCATTATTGATGATACATTTAAGCAAATATATTCTCCCTATTTATTTTAACCATCTCTATCTTTTCCTATTGCCTTGTTTGAGATCATGATTGCTATGCTTCTTGAAACAAAATGAATTCTATCTCTCCCCTTCTGGGACTGAGAGGATTTTCTAGTAGCTATTACTGACATGGCTCCAGGCAGAATGTGCTTTACTATTCTTCATATCTTTTTCTATCAGGAAATTCTTTCTGATGTCTATCCTCCTGACTTTGTAATGCAATTTGACATTGGTTTATTTGTTCATTTCTTCAACAAACATTTATCAAATGGCTTACTTTGTGGAAGGCATGTGATCTACCTCTTATTCGGATGAGACAAAGAAGGAATATCCAAACTTCTGATCCTCATCAGACTAGGGACACTATAACTCTTCTAGTGTTTCATACCTACCTAATGGTGACTGTGGCTCCACTGTGTACTGTACGGGGTTTAACACATGAGTGGGCAACAAACATGAGTTAGGATAGAAGAGCCTTATGTGATCAGCTCCATTTGTAGCTGAGCCAGTGCCACTTTTGAAAGTAGAAATGGATACCCCCAGAACCTGGGTTTTCCGTGAAGGTTACATGGTCATCTAATCTAAGCCTAACCAGTCTACTGAGGGCTATGTCATGGCCACGAAGGGTGATTTGAAATCCAGAATGATTATTATCATTACTAGTACTATTAACTAATAGTTATGTAATGCTGTAAGATTTATAAAGCATTTTACAAATACTAACTCATTTTATCATCACAGCAATGTTTTGAGATATACTTTATTATTGTAGCTAGAATTTACTTCACTAATTTACTACTTTATTGATGAGAGAACTGAAACTGAGAATGGTTAAGTGACTTGTCTGGAGTCGTATAGTAATTGCTTTGAAGCGTAAGTCTTCCTAACTCCAAGTCTGCCATTCTAGACATTACACTCTCAACTATTTATAAATAATGTAGGACTACTTGGGGTTGAAAATACAGAGCTAAACCAAGCTCAATAGAAAGAGTACTGGTGAGTGCTGACTCTGAAGTCAATAGGTTTTGTTCTTGGTCATTTCAGTTGTATCTCTTTGTGACCCCATTTGGGATTTTCTTGTTAAAGATACTGGAGTGATTTGCCATTTCCTTTTCCAGCTCATTTTAAAGATGAGGAAATTGAGGTAAACAGAGTTAAGTGACTTGCCCAGGGTCACACAGCTAGTAAGTGTCTAAGGCTGGATTTGAAGTCACAAAGATGAATCTTCCTGACTTCAAGCCTGGCACTCTTAACATTATGCCATCTAGCTGCCCGGGAGTCAGAGGACCTGGGTTCAAATCCCACCTCTGATGTTTATTACCCATTTGACCTTGGGTAAGCTACTTAACTTCCCTGAGCTTCAGTGTCCTTATCTATAAAATGAGGAGGTTGGACTAGATGGCCTCCATGGTCCCTTCCAGACATATGATCTTTATTGGTCACATTGTGAAGTTTGAAAGGAGAAATTATGTGTGTGTGTGTGTGTGTGTGTGACCAGTGGCTATGCTGGTATTCCCAGTTCTAGGACTAGAGGATCTGATAAGAAAAGGGAATAGATGATTAGAGACATGAGGAGAAAGTGGAGTTTCTTCCTTTGAGGCTCACAATATTCTGTTTCCACCAGAGGCTGTCCATCGTCCTCAGAGAAGAAATGGAGCATTGCTTATGCCCTTTCAAACTCAGTGGCCTACTGTTATTAGTAGTAATATCATGACTGATTCTTTTCTCCCCAAGCTCCCTCCTGTCCTCCTCACCCCAATAAGGAGCTTTTCCCACTGATCGGAGCAATCCTTTGAAATGCTGCAGGCCAGAGAAGATAGTGGCTGTACCTTTGTGGTGTTGTTCTGGTGGCAGGCAGCTCTTAGGGAGAGGTCTGAGGGGGCGGAAGTGGGGGATGGGGGAGCCTTTTGAGTCACTCAGCTGTTTCCCATATAATTATTACTCAGATGGCAGTTTGATTAAGAGAACAGAGCCTTAATATCGCATGTTCACTATTTTTTTTTCTTCCAGACTATGTTATTTATTATTGACTATGGGACAGGGACATTCAGAGGAGGGAATATTTCTTGGATTTTGGAAAAGGGAGGCAGTGTGGTGAAGTAGAATAGGGTAGTGGCTTGGGTTCAAATCCTGCCCTTGCTACTCTCTACCTTGGGGATGTCACTTAATATGCCTAGGTCTCAGTTTCCCCAAGTGTACAATACGGGAGGGGGGATTGGACCAGATGGCCCAGAAGATCTTTGCCAGCTCTAAATCTGTTTTCCTTTGCCTCCAAGTCACCTTGTAGCAAAATGGGATTATGGGAGTTTACTGTTTTTTGGCTTCCTGAGTCTTCTCTAGCTTGTCTTTTTTTTCTCACATGAACCCCTTGCATTACTGTTACCACCAACTAGCAAGCTGTGGGAAGATCCTCTCTCCCTTTTTTACCCCAGGATTCTGGTCACTGGACTCCACATGACCTACCTTCTATCTCTCACTGTCCCTCCCTCCTCCCTTTCTCCACCCCACCCCCTTTTCTTTTCCCCTTCTGTGTAGACAATGGCAAAATGTCGAGCAATTTTACTGAGAATGGTGAGGGGTTGTTAGGTATAAACATGTTTGCTACTTACAGAATGTATTCCCAGTTGAAGGTAACCTCTTCGAGGACAGTGACTCTCTCCTTTTTGTATTTGTATCTTTGTCATCTAATACACGACCTGACGTAATAAATGCTTTTTTGAATGAATGAATGAAGAATTCTGATTCTGTTCCGCCTTCTGTCATGTGTCTCTCTGAGCTATTTGCAGGCATGTTCTCTTGAATATTCCTACTTTTAATCAGTCAACAAGCACATATCAAGTGTCTGCTCTGTTGCAGCCATTATGCTAGACTAAGGATACAAAAACAAAATGAAACAATCACTACCTGTCAGGGGCTTATCTTCTGATGGAGGGACCATCATTTGTGCTATTTTGCTACCCGCCCAAATCCTACCCATTCTTTAAGGCTCAGATGGCCCATTAATAGTATCTAGAGCTAGAAGGGACCCCAGACCAACTAATCCAAGTCCTTCACTTTACAGATGAGGAAACTGAGGCCCAAGGAAGTTAAGTGACTTGCCCAGTATCATACAGGTAGTAAGCATGAGAGGCAGTATTTGAACCTAAGCCTTCTGTCTCTGGAGCTAGTGCTCTTTCCACTCTAAGCCCTAAACCACCCCTACCTCCCTTCCTGACTCACTCTAGCAGCATCTAGCTTAAAGGAACCTTCTTCTAGACTCTTAGAAGCTTTGGTCCTTGGCAAGTTCATTTAATCTGTCTTTACCCCAGTCTCACCTGTGAAATGGGGACAATAATATTTGCAGTATTTTCCTCACAGGGTTGTTGTAAGGCTCAAATGAGATAATGTATGTGAGGCATTTTGCAAACTTAAAAGGGCTCTATCAGCTTCTATGAATCTCAGTTATTGTTATTAACAAGAATGGTTACTATTTTTCTTGCTCTTAGTCCTTGTTCTGAAGTCTCAGTTAATGTCAGCTGCCTCCACCATTGGTGTTTTGAGCTCTCAATGCTCTTTTGGTTCCTAACTTTGTGGGTTTGGGGCCTTTGATCTCTAGAGAGCTTCTGTTTGGGTATCTATTACTTAATAGTCTTGGTAGAGGCTTGGAACTTAATAGTTTTCAAAGCAACCTTTAAAGTTCTTCCTCAAGGTTTACACAGAGTTGAAATCCCTCCAATTTAGGGAAGAAGGGGGTATCTCATCAGAGCCTAATTCCTAATTTCCTTCAAGGCTTGGATCAACCGACTCTGCTGACTGTGGATTTTCCTTTATTCTCACAGTGGTCTGGCTCCTCCACTTCCCCTCCCCCATATTACTTTGCATTTTCTTTTTATATATTTCCTATTTTTGTGTGTATGTATGAACTACATAAAATGGAAACACAATATAGTACAAAGTATATATGTACATATACACTTAGTAGTATATATATTTATGTACTATCAATATATATATATATATTACAATATAACATATGGAGAATAACTGTCTCTCTCCACACACAAACACACACACACATCACAGTTGTCCAGCTCCTCCACTTCCCCTCTCCCAAATTACTTTGCATTTTCTTTTTATATGTTTCCTATTTTTATGTGTATGTATGAACTATTTAAAAAGAAACATATATATATATTACAAAGTATATATACATGTATACTTTGTAGGACATTTGTATATGTACTATATATATATATATTACAAAGTATATATACAATTACAATATAACATATGGAGAAAGAATGTCTCCCTCTCTCTCCACACATACACACACACACATACACACAGAGAGTTTTTACCGTAAGTGAACCATTCCTCAGAACTTCCCCTACCCTGGAGGGGTAGCCCTTCCTCCTCTAGAGCACACACATGGGTATGTCTATATACATACATAAATACATACATACGTATATATACATATACACGTTTGTGTATGTATATGCACACACATACATACACACATATATACACGTTTCTTGAGGGCAGAGTTTCTGTCTTCCTATCCCAGGTATCACACAAAGGTTAGATTCTTAACTAAGTGCTTTTTGGGTGGACTAAATGAATGAATGAATAACCTTTTGACCTTCTGGCCAGGCTTCTAGCTCAAAGTAGTTACAACTTTGCAAAGAAAAGATATGGAATCATTAACTATGTCAGTAGAAGCAATGCATTTTATAGAGCACTGGGCCTAGAGCCAGAAGACCTGAGTTCAATACTGCCTCAGACATTTACTACCTGTGTGACCAAGTCACTTAACCTCTATCTGCCTTATTTTCCTCATCTGTAAAACTGAGATCATAATAATACCTATTTTACAGGGTTGTCATAAAAATCAAATGAGATAATATTTGTAAAACACTTAGCATACTGCCAGGCACATAGTAGATGCTTAATGAATTCTTGTTCACTGACCATTCCCCATGTGGGGTGATGGAACAGACACTAAAATTTTTACCTTCCTCCACCTCCATTTGGATTGTGAGTTCTTTGAAGGCAGGGACGGTCTTTTGCCTCTTTTTGTATCCCCAGCACTTATCATAGTGCCTGGCGCATAGTAGGAACTTAATAAACATTTATTGACTGATCCATCTTTTTTGACATTTTGTATACAATTGTCCCCATCAGACCATTTCTTTGGGTTAATCAACCATTGTTTCCAAGGAGACCCTGTTAAAATGCAGGTACAGTGAAGCCAGAGGTTCAGAAAATTGTGGTATGATTCAGGAGGCAAAGGATTCTGCCATCGACCAAGTAGAGCCCAGAAGATCATTTGTTAGTAGTTAACCTTGGGGCTCTGGCAGTTCTTGGCTCTGTCCTCTTTCTCCACCTCCTCCTCTAGCTCTTTCTTATGCAGATTGAGGGAAATGGAGTTCAAGAGTAGCCATGACTCATAACAGGGTCACGCAAGATCTCCCTGGTGAAACTGGCATTCTGATTCAGAGACCTGAGGTTTCATTCTGTTTTTTGTTTCCTGTATTTCTCTGGAGTTTCTGGCTGAACCTCAGAGGTTAGACAGGATGTTAACATTCCAGTAGAAAGGTTGGCACAGCCAGAAATAGGATTCCCAGTCACTTTTTTGCCATTGACTTTCTGTGAAACATTCTTAGGAGGTTAATTCCTAGTCTTTTGGCAAAGCGGAACAAAAGCAATAATGATCATGGATACACACACGCATAGGTATTTATCACTTTTAAATATACAAGGCAATTCACATACATTATCTCATTTGATATCCCACAATGGCTTTGTGAAATAGCCAATAGTAAAACCTCTAGGTTTTACTATTTCCATTTTACAGATGAGGAAACTGAGGCTTAGAGGAATCAAACAGCTAGTACTGGAGGAGGAAGGATTCAAACCTAGGTCTCACTTGGCTCTAGTTTCAGGATTTATCACACTAAACGAGGGGAGGGTGAGGAGAGAGAAACTGAGACTAGGTGATTTTCTTTCTACCTCTAAAGTGCTTTGATTTTTTGTTTCAATTTAATTTGACAGGTATTTATTTAATGCCAAATACGTTCAAGGCCAAAGAGCAGTGTGGCTCAGCAGCAGAGTGGAGTCGGGGAGACCTAGGTTAAAGTCTGGCCTCTGACATAAGCTGGTTGTGTGACTGCACAGGGGGCTCGCCACTCAGGAAACTTTCTTAGACTGTTGTTGCTGTTGTCTGTCCTTCACTCTTGAAGAAGACCATGACATCAGGGAGGTGATGCCATGAGCTGCAGTTGAATTGCATTTAAGTGAGTCAGGGCTGTGCAAAGTCACCAGCCTCATTTTCTCCTCTGGAGCCATCTGGGTCTAGTGGTGGCCAGATACAGATCAGGACACCTGGAGATGGCCCTACAAGACTACAACTTGTAGAGAAGGTACCAGTCTGCATTAGCAGAAAATGGTCCTTGCCAGAAACTCCATTCACTGATGAAATCTCAAGTCATTCCCTTCCCCCAAATGACTGAGGCGAGGTTCTGGTTTCAAGGAACATAAAGACAAGTAATTCTGTCCTTGCCTTCAAGGAACTTACTTCCTATATGAGAGGATGTAAGAAGGTTATGGGAGGTGTGTTGTTCTGTATGAAAGAACTTTTGGAATTTTTAAAGGAAAGGAGTTATAGAAATAAAATATAACCTGAGTCTTAATGCCAGTTGTTATAAGGCTCTCCTTACTGGTAGAAATAAAGCTGTTTGAGGGGCAGGGTGTAGTTGGTGAGAGTAGGAGAGAGAAGAGAGCCAGGCTCTTCCAGTCTCTTTGGTTTCTATAGTCACTTTGGATGCTTCTCACTTCTGGCTTTGAGAAAGAAGATCACTTCAGGTTGGTGAAGGAAAAATAGGACTCTGGGAAGAAGCTGACATGAGAGGAACTAGCATCTCTATCATGTCTCTATTCCCAGATTGCTGTACTAAAGACTTTGAGATCTAGAATGTGTCTCTTGATTGAATTGAGCTATTTCACTCCCAATGGGAGAGCTCCTTCACTCTATATTGTATGGTACATATTTTCCTATGTGTGCTTTCTCTGATATCTGATTTGCTCTTGACATGGGTAAATGAATTTCTTGGTTACCTACTATATGTATTCATTATGGAACTAGTATTTAGTGGGAATGGAGCTTGGGTATAAAGTTTGGGGTCTTGCTTCCTAATGAACAGTGAAAGTTTAATTTGAGCCTGTAAACTACATCCCCTAGACTAATAATATTTAAAGGAGCAGATAAATATAATTCTAGCCTGGTATCCTCTTTCTCTGAGGAGAGCAGAGTGGCTAGACTTCGGGTCCCAATCTCTTGCTTCTCCTCTTGGCAAGAAATACAATCTCCCCACCTTTGGAGAAGGTTGGTGGGGAGAAGAGACTAGAGATGTCTACTCTGCCTCCTTTTGAGCCACAGAACAACACCCTATGCTATATGTGGGGGGATAGTCCTTGCTACAAAAATATTCTGTGATAAATGTTTCAGAATAACCCACAATGTGGAAGATATAGAAGGTATAGACTATTCCCTTGGAGAGCTGACATGTTTAGGAGATAAACACCAATTTAAAACATTTTCTTGATAGTCAATTGTTTAATCTGTGATTGGGGGGGGTTGAAATATGTCTACTGGCTGATTTAGGGGCATGAAGAAGAGTTTGAGTCACCATTTTCTAGTTCTAGCTGACTAGATACCTCAGAGAAGGATACTGAGGTCACTATTGATGTAATATAGGGTTTGTGGAGGGTGGTAGGAAAGATTGTCTAGGACGGTTATTTGAGGTATTATCCTCTACTTCCTCCTTCCCACCTTGCTCTCCTTTTCTCTGTTCTTGGTTATGAAGAAGTCTTCCTCCAAATAATCCACATTTCAGTTTTGTTTCCTCTCTGCCATCCTATCTTTGCCACATATGCATTGAAAGTCAGTGTTTGTGGTCTCCTACAGGAAGAAGATCTGGGGCATTTAGGGTAGTGTAAGCTTAGTGAGTCAGTCAAAATATGGCAGCCTAATGAGTGAATGGTGATAATCCCGCTGTGCCTTGTCCTGGCTAGAACATATCTGGAGTATTAGATTCAATTCTGGGTACCATATTTTAGGAAGAACATTAGAGATGAGACGAAAAGAGAGTATCCTTAGGAGGGCAATGAGGATGGTGGAGTGCCTTGAAAGGCCATATGCAATGTAAGAATGCAGAAGGAACTGGGAATGATTAGCCCAGAGGAGAAAAAAGATGTAGGGAAAAGACCTTCAACTTGTTGTGTTGGAACCCAGAGGGAACAGTAGGGACAATGAGTGGAAATTGCAAAGAGCTGCAAAGCCCAAATTTGGGTTTGACTAAGAAAGAAGATTAGACCTATCCCTGAGTAAGACTGGCTGCCTTGGGAGCCAGTAGCTTCCCCCACATTGGAGAACTTCAAGCAAAGGCTGGGTGGCTACTTGTTGGACAGAGGGGATTTCTGTTCAGGTATGGGTTGGAATGGGTGACTTCTAAGGTTCTTCTGACTCTGAAATGATGTGATTATATTGGTTTATTTAACTCTGTAAGATGGGCTTCTACCACTCTGAATTGCCAGGTCTCCTCATTTTTTTTCCTATTTCCCATATACCTCTTCAGAGAACTTGCTACTATGGAGGTGACTTCTACTACATGTACAGCTTTAGTTCAGAACTTTGTCCCAAACTCCACTCTTGTAATTTCAGTAACAAGTACAACAACAATAGCCAGCATTTGTTTTGTGCTTTAAGGTTTGCAAAGCACTATACATATGGTTTATGGCTATTGGTAAATGGTGCTAGTATTATCCCCATTTTACGGATATGAGGAAACTGAGGCTGAGAGAAGATATATGATTTGCCCAGGGTCACCTGGTGTCTGGCAGGATTTGAAGTCAGATTGTCTAAACTCCAACAGTCAACGCACTGTTCCACCCAATTGCCTCAAATAGCTTGTCTTTCAAATGCCTGACATTTCTATTCAAGTGTCTGATCACCCCCTCAGATTCAACCTGTCTAAAACCCAGCTCAGCATTTTAACTGCACTCTGCCCCAGGCCTGACTTCCTTAACTGAGTCATCCAGACTCAAAATGCCAGTCTTCTTTCAATCTTTCCCCTATCTCACTGTCCACAGCCAATCAATCACTAAAGATTGCAGACTCTTTTTTTAATGATGTATTTGTCCATCTCTTCTTTCCTTATTTCCATCCACACACCCCTAGATTAGACCCTTATTTCAAATGTCTCTGGTCTCTCTGCCTCTAGTCTTTTCCATCTCAAATTCATCCTGTACTTAGGCACGCCAACAGATTTGGGATCTCATTGATGGGGGTTTCCCTCCAACAGTGTTGATTACAGCCCATCTGTGCCTGCCCATCCTGTGCAACCCCTGTCCATGCCTTATACCCTCATTTCCCACATGGGATACACCCAATATGCTGGGGACTTTTCCAGGTTTGTTTTGACCTTGTAAGGGTACCAGTGGAACATGTGACCTCCCCATTGGTTACCCTCACCATATGTTATTTTGGTTTTTGTTATATTGCTTACTCTTACCATATGACCAGCCCATTTTCTTCTTCCCACAAAGGTTTCTTTGATGATATCTTTTACTCTACTTCTTGTTTGGAATGTGTTGCCACCTGCTTACACCAGCCCTGAACCTTTCCATTGCCCTCTGGGTGATTTCTCATTCACATCTCCAGTGATTCTAATGTTCCTTGACTTGCAGTAGCCATACGACATCCCAAGAAGAATATTAGTATCAAAAAGAAAGACCTTTGTTTCAGGAAGAAGTTTAGAGTCATTAGAGGAACTTTTTCTGCGTTCCCCAAAGCAATCCAGCCCATTTTCCTTCTTCTGTTTAATTCTGGGTCCAACTCACTGTCCATGTTCAGAGTCCATCCAAGATATGAATACTGATGGGAGAGCTTGAAAATGCTCCATCCAGCTTTTTCTTGTCATTCCTCTTCTCTAAAATCTTCACTGGGGCCTCACCATCTGTAGGATGAAGTCCAATTTTCCTTTATCCCTATAATCCCTACAAAAGCCCCTACAATTTTCCTTTTTTCTACCTTTCCGGGCTTATCACTCATAATCAGCCTATGTAAAACTTCTGCCCTAGCCAGCTTTGTCTACTTACCATTCCCTGAACATGACTTGGACATTCTTACCTCAATCAATTAACAAGCACTTAATGAGGGTCTACTAGGCTAGGTGGCACAGTAGCTAGATCTCTGGACTTGGAATCAGGAAGACTTGAGTTCAAATCTGACCACTTTCTGCCTCAGTTATTTCATCTGTAAAATGGATATTTTATTATTTTACAGGTAGCACCTACCTGCCATGATTGTTGTGATGAAATAAATGAGTTAATATTCATAAAGCACTTTGTAAACCTTAAAGTACTATATAAATGCTTACCATTATTATTACTATGTTGCAGTGACTATTAAAGGCTGGAGATACTTAGACAAAATGGAACAATCCGTGTCTTCAAAGAACTAATATTCTAATGGGAGAGCCATTGCTTGCACCATTCTGCTACCTGCCTACATCCCACCTACCCTTCAAGGCCTAACTTGAGCTATTCCACTTCTGTGAGGCCCTCCAGACCCATTCTGACCCAATGTGGCCTCTGCTTTTGAACTCTTAAAGCACATATAGCCTGTAGCACCCTGGATTTCCCTGTTTTGTTAGTTAATTTGTTTGTGTCCTGTCTTCCCAGCTAAAGTGAAATGTCCTCATGCACAGGGACTGTGTCAAGCAGTAACTAATTGCTTGACACTTCTGGCCTGTGTCATGCTTGGCCCTCGGCTGATAGGGGACAAGCAGCACTTTTTTTCCCATCTAACTCCCTGAAGTGCTGGGAAAGTGTGATTTAATGTTTTATAAATAGTCACGCGCTACTCACCCAGTCCAGACACTGCCTTCCTCATTCCCCAGACTTAGTCACCCGAGCTAGTTTGTGGAAGTGGAAGATCAGGGATTAGAATCCAGGTCTCCTGCCTGGAGTTAGCTCCAGCTTTGCTTTCTCCTTGGCTCTACTGCCCTTCAAAGAAAGCAGCAATTTAGATAATAAAAGTCAGAGGAAAGGAACCAGTGATTCGTGGCCTTGACCTCAAGGATCAAGCCACTCATTTACTCCCATTAATCCTGCTGAGTCCTGTTTCCTTTCCCTTCTGTCAGTCTTCCATAATACCTGCTGCCTGGCGAGTCTGGGCTGGTCTGGAGAGCCAAGGAAAGTCAATAACGGGGTGGAGGTGGGGGAGAGAATCTCTGGGATGGATAGTGACACACAGTTTGGGCACTAGAGGAAGGGGGAGGGAATCAGTCCCAGGGCTTGATTTTTTCAATAACTTGGACTTTGTCCCAACAGTTAGAAAAGATACTGGTGGTGATAGTTGTTGTCTGGTGAGTGGACTTTGAGCTTGATTTCTACTCTCCCCGATTCAGTTAACTCTTTCATCCCTGTAGTGCCATAGGGAGGTTCATGGCCCCAGTACCACTCCTTTCCAAACTGCTCACTGCTCCCTTTATCCATCTATTCCTAGTCCACCTTTGAGCCTCATTATCTTCCTCTCCAAACCTATCTTTACTCCTGATTTCATTGTTTTTGTTGTTGGATAGTCACTTTCAGTCCAACTCTTTGTGACCCCTTTTGGGATTTTCTTGGCAAAGATACTAGAGTGGCTTGCCATTTCATTCTCCAGCTCATTTTACAGGCAAGGAAACTGAGGCAAGCAGGATTAAGTGACTTGCCCAGGGTCACACAACCAGTAAGTGTCTGAGGTTGAATTTGAACTCAGGTCTTCCTGACTCCAGGCCTGGCCCACTATACATTGTACCATCTGGCCGCCCCTAGATAGCTTTGTCTTTGTTGAAGTCTCCACTATTCTTGCCATCATCTAAGTTCCTGACGTAGAAGTCATTCTTGATCTTCCTTCTTCTTCTCCCTTACCCTCTAGGCCCAATCATTTGCCAAAGCTTGTTGCTTCTACTTCTGCAGGGTCTCTTGCATCCTTCTCTATCTCTCCATTCAGGTTGCCACTACCCAGGGTCCTGTTGGAACCAGTTTGTTTATTGCACTCCCCTCAAACTCCCTTTGTTATATTTTCAGTGTGAGTTTTTATACCTCAGAAATCTGCAAACGCTATAAATCCAGGCTTCATTTATCATTTTGTTGATTTTTTTAGACAATAAAATGATAGGAAAATCTTAATAATGCAGATTAAACTTAAAAGTAAGTCTTGGGTACATTACCACCCCCACCCCTACCCCCAAAAGCCAGTTGTTAAACATTTCTTGGCACACTCTTGCCACTACCTTAGTTCAGGATCTCATTACCTTTGTCTTGGACTATTGCAATAATCTCCTAACCCTAATTGAAGTCTACCTCACGTTTTTCCTCTCTCTAATCCACCTTCTACACAGTGACCTAATTGATATTCTCGAACCATGCAGGTCTGATCATATCACTCCTCTGGTCAAGAAGTTTCAAGGGATCCCTATTACCTCTAGCATAAAATATAAACTTGTTGGCTTGGTATTTAAAGCCCTTCAGACTCTGGATCCAGCTTGTCTTTTCAGACAGATTGCACATCACTCTGCTTCATAGACTCAACCTTCTGGCTTAACTGCATTCCATCTCCCACCTTAGTTCTGTAGCTGTGTGAAACATCTAACCAAGCTAGCCTCCCCTTTCTCTAGAGAGCCATCTCCCCAGACTTCCAAAGTTCCCATCTGAGATCCATTCACAAAGGGACCTTGAAAGGACTTCACTACAGAAGTGGCCCCGTGGTCAAAACGCAGGCAGCTGTGGTACAATGAATTAAGCGTTGGACCTAGAGTTAGGATGACCTGAGTTCAAATCTAGCCTCGGACACTTGGAAGCTGTATGATCCTGGCCATGTCACTCAATCTTGTTTGTCTCAGTTTCCTCAAGTAAAATGGGGATTAATAATAGCACCTAACTTTGCAGGGTTGCTGTGAGGATCAAATAAGATACTATTTTAAAGTGCTTAGCACAGTGCCTGGCACATAGTAAGTACTTACTATGTTAATTCTTATTCCCTTCCCTTCCCAAACCACAGTGGCTCAAACTGGTGCAATAGCCCAGAGTGGTGATCAGGAATTATAGCAAAGTTTTGAGGCTGAGATGGAACCCAGAATGCTTTTCCTCTTCACTTCTACCTTTTAGAACCCCTAGCTCTCTTTGAGGCTCCATTCAAGAGTCACCCTTTGAGAAGCCTTTACTGTTTTCCCCAGTCCTTCCTCCAAATTCCTTTGTATTTGTCTATTTTTCTACTTCCTTATATTTGTACATGGATTACCCAGTAGAATGTAAACTCCTTGAGGTCAAGGACTACTTATTTTTTGTCTTCGTAGTCCTATAACCATGCCAAGTACACATAGTACGTCTCAATAAATTCTTGTTGAATAGAATTGAATTTAGTGTACTCTATGAGTATCCTCTGACACTTTACTCTCACTTTCAGCCTGATTGCCCTATTTTAATTAATTTATTTTTAGTTTTTGACATTCACTTCCATAAGTTTTTAATTTTCTCTGCCTCTCTCCTCTCCCCCCTTCTCAAGCCAGCATGCAATTTGATATAGGCTCTACGTATACATTCTTATTAAACACATTTTCACATTATGTATAGAAGAATTAGAATGAATGGGAGAAACCATGAGAAAGAAAAAACAAAACAAATTCAAAAAAGAGAGCAAATAGTCTGCTTTGATCTGCATTCAGACTCCATATTTCTTTCTTTGGATGTGGATGGCATTTTTCATCATGAATCTTTTGGAGTCGTTTTAGGTCCTTGCATTGCTGAGAAGAGTTAAGTCAGTCATTGCACAATGTGGCTGTTACTTTGTATAATGTTCTCCTGGTTTTACTCACTTCACTTAGCATCAGTTCATGAAAGTCTTTCCAGGTTTTTCTGAAGTCTGCCTGCCAATCATTTCTTATAGCACAATAATATTCCATTACATTCATGTACCACAACCTGTTCGGCCATTCCCCAATGGATGGGCATCCCCTAAATTTCCAGTTCTTGACCATTACAAAAAGAGCTGCTATAAATATTTTTGTACATGTGGGCCCTTTTCCCATTTTTATGATCTCCTTGAGATACATTCCTAGAAGTTGTATTGCTGAGTCAAAATTTTTATAGCCCTTTGGGCATAGTTCCAAATTGCTCTCTAGAATACTTAGATCAGCTCACAATTCCACCAACAATGATTACCCCATATTGCTAAGCTGTAAGTTATTGTTTATAAACTCATTATAAGGGGTAGTGTGGTATAGTAATAAGGGCCAAGGGTCAGGAGACCTGAGCTACATGATGTGGAAACAAGACTTAGAAGAGGTAAGGTCAGGTAGCGACCTTCCTAGATGTAAAAATACTCTGGTCTCCCAGTCCTCCCATGCAAGGGCCATAGATTCTTTCCATGGGGTAGCCTTGAAGACCTTCTCTTTTCTTACTTGTTCATAAGATGGCAGCATGACATAAATGCTTCAGTCCTATGGCTACTTCCTCTGCTAGTATAGAGCCAAAGCCATCCACATACTCAAATGTTGTGACATTCTTATGTATGGCTTTTTGGAAACCCTCCATAGGAGATTTGCTGAGAATAATCAAGGTCACCTTCTAGATCTTTTCATGTTTTGTGGCTATTGGTACAGTGCTCAGTCAACAATCAGTCACCAGTTATTTATTAAATGATTACTTTGTGTCAGGCAATGTATCAAGGGCTGAGGGAAAATGAAAGGTAAAAATAGCTCCTGGCTTCAAGGAGCTCATGTTCTGATAAGGTGCACAACATGAAAATAACCATGTACATACAAGATGGGGTGTTTTTCAGTCGTGTCTGACTCTTCATGACCCCATTTGGGGTTTTCTTGGCAAAGATACTGGAGTAGTTTGCCATTTCCTTCTCCTGATCATTTTACAGAAGAGGAAACTGAGGCAAACAGGGTTAAATGACTTGCCCAGGGTCACATAGCTAATGAGTGTCTGAGACCAGATTTGAACTCAGGAACATGACTTCCTGATTTCCAGCCCAGTGCTCTATCCTGTACCACCTTGCTGCCTACATACAAGTTATCTACAGCATAAATGGAAACTAATCTCTGGGAAAATACACTAGTAGTTGGGGGTGGCAGTAAAGGAGGGGACAGAGAAGACCTCCTGCAGAAGATAAGCTTTGGGCTGAGTCTTGAAGGAAGCCAGGGAAACCAAGAGGCAGAGGTGAGGGCAGAGAACATTCTGAGAATGGAAAACAACCAGCCCGTACAAATCACCAAGATGGGAGATGGAAAGTCATGTTTGAGGAATGGCAAGTTGGCATAGGGTACATGGAGGGCTGTGAAATATAAGAATATTGGAATGGCAGAGGGTCTCAGGTTGTAAAGAGCTTTAAATGCTAAATTGATGATTTTATATTTTATCTTGGGGGTAACAGGGAGCCATTGGGAGTTTCCTGAGTGGGGAAGTGAGATAGTTAGATCTGTACTTTAGAAAAATCATGTACAGACAGACAGACAGATAGATAATCCTTGATCACATCTCATATACCACACCTCAAGCCAGTTATCAGTGGTAATTTGATCCAACACAAGACAAAACTATACTCAATAGGATAGAACTGTACCAAAGACTTCTAATTATAAAGCATTAATTTGATCTCTTTCCCCAGTCAACCAACCCTAACATACATATTCTTATCCTAAAATCTGTCTTTTGCATCTAAAATCACATCATTCTCAAAATCCCCATCTCTTTCTCTTATGGATTTCTCCCTTTAAAGCCCTTTTCTAAATTTTCTCCTCTATACCTTTTATAATGTTTTTTCTTTTTAAAAAATGTTGAAGCTTTTGTTTCCTTTGTGTTACTATCCTTTCCTAATGCCCCTACTTCATAGAACCCCTCCTTGTAACAAAGAAATATAATTCAGCAAAAAAGACCCTAAGATGTTGGCCACATCTTACAACAGATGCCTCATTCTGCACCTATAGACCACCACATACCTGCTGAGAAGGTGAAGGTATGTTTTATCATTAGCCTTCTAAAGTGAAGATAGGATCCTGGAATTGATCAGAGTTCTGCTAGGGCCTTATTTCTTTGTTTTTTTTTTAATGTTGTTTTCCTTTGCTTTGTTGTGGCCATTCTATTGCTTCTCCTCTTGGTTCTGGTTGCTTTACTTTGCTCCTGTTCCATTCCTATGTCCATCCTAAGTCTCCCTACGGCTTGTTTCTTCTGAGATGTTTCTGGTTTGCTGTCTATGACAGCATCACCGGGAGAATATTGGTATTAAAAAGCTGGGCCTTTCTGGCAGTGATCAGCCTGAGATCCTTCACATCCTGTGGCTGACTACCGGTACAATACTAGCTAGGTATGAGGTATCTTCCCTGCACAATCCCACTAAATCTCTTCCTTCTATTCATTTCTGGGCCCAGCTCGCTGTCCCTCTATAGCACTGTAAAAGATACATGTTATAACTTGGGTAATTCTTCATGCACTTGATTCTTTCTGCTTAGATTATTTGACCAGTCTCCTTTGAGTGACCAACTCAACAAAAAAAGTTTTGTAGGACTCTGGGGCTGGAATCCAGCAGCACGATGTCATCCACAAACAGGAGCATGCATAGAATCTCTTTTCTCAATAGGAGATCTCCCTTCTATGTGAACAGCCCTCTGTGATAATGGTGAACCATGTTGGTGAATATCTATCTCCCTATTGGGTGCCTGACCTGATGGAGATATTCACAGGAAGTCATTTATGCCTGTGGTTGCAACTGTCACAGAATCTTGAGCTATCTTTACATGAATGCAGGAGACACTATGAATTTTTTGGTCTATAGAGCAAATGTTTTATTTTTTTTCCCTAATCAGCATACAATAGATATAGTAGGATTTTGTAATTACAATGCCTTTCAGTCATTTGTATGATTATGAAGATGTGATTGGAATCATGAAATCACAGGATTGTAAATTTAGAGCTGGAAGGAATCTTAGGGACCATCTAGTCCAATTCCTTTATTTTACAGATGAGAAAATGGAGGCTCTGAGATCACAGGATCATAGATTTAGAGGTGTAAGGGTCTTTAGAGTCCATTTAGTTCAACTTGTTCATGTTACAGATGAGGAAACTGAGGACCAGGTTAAGTGATGTGACCAAGATCACACAGGTAGTAAGTAGCAGAAACTGGTTGTGAACCACTGACTTCAAAAACAGTTATTTCTACTCTAAACAGAGTTATCATGGTAGCCTTATCTAGAACCAAATCATTCCCTGTTTCTTCTCAATCCTCTTAAAAAAAATTCTCATAAACTGGGGAGAGATAGTATTTTTTTTTACTTTTATCATTTGCATTTTAATATTTTAGTTTTCAACACTGATTTCCACAAATTTTCTACCCCATTTCTACCCTCCCCCTATTCCAAGATGGCATATATTCCGATTGCCTCGTTCCCTGGTCAGCCCTCCCTTCTGTCACCCTATTGCTCCCCCCATCCCCTTTCCCCTTACTTTCTTGTAGGGCAGGATGGATTTCTATGCCCCATTCCCTATATATCTTGTTTTGCAGCTGCATGCAAAAACAACTTTTTTTGAGCATCTGCTTTTAAAAATTTGAGTTCTAAATTCTCTCCCCTCCTCCCTTCCCACCCATCCTCCCTAGGAAGGCAAGCAATTCAACATAGGTCACACATGTATCATTATGTAAAACACTTCCACAATACCCATGTTGTGAAAGGCTAACTATATTTCCTTCCATCCTATCCCATCTCCCTTTAGTCAGTTTTCTCCTTTGACCTTGTCCCTTTTCAAAAGTGTTTGCTTTTGATTACTTCCTCCCCCTATCTGCCCTCCCTTCTATCATCCCCCCTTTTTATCTCCTTCCCCTTACTTTCCTGTAGAGTAAGATACCCAATTGATTGTGTATGTTATTCCCTCCTCAGGTCAAATCTGATGAGAGCAAGATTCACTCATTCCCGCTCACCTGCCCCCTTTTCCCTTCCAACAGAACTTCTTTTTCTTGCCACTTTTATGTGAGATAATTTATGCCATTCTATATCTCACTTTCTCCCTTTCTCAATATATTCCTCTCTCACCCCTTAATTTAATTTAATTTTTTAGATATCATCCTTTCATATTCAACTCACCCTGTGCCCTCTGTCTACATATATGTATATTCCCTTCAACTACCCTAATACTGAGAAAGGTCTCATGAATTACACACATCATCTTTCCACGTAGGAATATAAACAAAACAGTTCAACTTTAGTAAGTCCTCTATGAATTCTCTTTCTTGTTTACTTTTTCATGCTTCTCTTGATTCTTGTATTTGAAAGTCAAATTTTCTATTCAGCTCTCATCTTTTCATTGATAAATCTTGAAAGTCCTCTGTTTTGTCAAAAATCCATATTTTGCCTTGGAGCATTATACTCAGTTTTGCTGGGTAGGTGATTCTTGGTTTTAATCCTAGCTCCTTTGACCTCTGGAATATATTCCAAGCTCTTCGATCCCTTCATGTAGAAGCTGCTAGATCTTGTGTTATCCTGATTGTGTTTCCACAATATTCAAATTGTTTCTTTCTGGCTGCTTGCAGTAGTTTCTCCTTGACCTGAAAACTCTGGAATTTGGTGACAATATTCCTAGGAGTTTTCTTTTGGAGATCTTTTTCAAGAGGTGATCACTGGATTCTTTCAGTTTCTATTTTACCCTCTAGTTCTAAAATATCAGGGCAGTTTTCCTTGATAATTTCTTGAAAGACGATGTCTAGGCTCTTTTTTTGGTCATGGCTTTCAGGTAGTCCAATAATTTCAAAATTGTCTCTCCTGGCTCTGTTCTCCAGGTCAGTGATTTTTCCAATGAGATATTTCACATTGTCTTCCATTTTTTAATTCTTTTGGTTCTGTTTTATGATATCTTGATTTCT
>CM053625.1:159439696-159485378 GCA_028646595.1 Phalanger gymnotis | reverse complement strand
TTTTGGACCTCCTTTTCCATCTGGCTAACTCTGCCTTTCAAGGTATTCTTCTCCTCATTGGCTTTTTGGAGCTCTTTTGCCATTTGGGTTAGTCTATTCTTTAAGGTGTTGTTTTCTTCGGTATTTTTTTGGGTCTCCTTTAGCAAGTCATTGACTTGTTTTTCCTGGTTTTCTTGCATCACTCTCATTTCTCTTCCCAGTTTCTCCTCTACTTCTCTTACTTGCTTTTCCAAATCCTTTTTGAGCTCTTCCATGGCCTGAGACCAATTGATATTTTTCTTGGAGGCTTTCGATGTAGGCTCTTTGACTTTATTGACTTCTTCTGGCTGTATGTTTTAGTCTTCTTTGTCACCAAAAAAGGAATGTAGAGTTTGAGTTTGAGTCTGAGTTCATTTTCACTGCTTCTTCATGTTCCCAGCCAACTCCTTGACCCTTGAGCTTTTTGTCAGGGTATGACTGCTTGTAGAGTAGAGGGTACTTTGTCCCAAGCTTTAGGGTCCAAGCACTGCTGTTTTCAGAGCTACTTCTACTCCACTGTAACCCCAGGCTCTGTCACAGCAGTGCTCCTCTTCTCCCAAGAATTGCCAACAAGAACTGCAATCAAGATCCAAGCAGGGCACAGCAATAGAATCTGCCTCTGTGCCCACAAAGTTCTCCTTGCACTCCCACTCTGATCTGCTGCTAGATTCCTCCCAGCATGTGAGCCAGGGACTTGGGAAGCAGCTGATGCTGGAGCTCTGGAGGCACCCTAAGGAGCTTCCTGCTGCCGCCACCGCCACCACTGCATCACCTCTGCCACCCCCAGGGATGGGGCCGGACTGCACTAAACTCAATCCCACATTTTTCCCACTAACCTATTCTTTGGCGTTTGTGGGTTGAGAAGTCTGGTAACTGCCACAGTTTAATGATTCATGGCCCTAAGGCCTGTTCTGGCTGGCTGACTCCAGGTCTGGTCTATCCTGGTTTGGCCCACATTGGGTTGTGCTCTGCTCCCAGCATCGTGCAATAGACCCTTTCTAGTGACCATGCAGGCTCTCCTGGGCTGGAGATTTGTTTCCCTCTGCTATTTTGTGGGTTCTGCAGCTCTAGAATTTGTTCAGACCCATTTTTACAGGTGTTTGGAGGGATTTGGGGGACGGTTTAAGCAAGTTGCTGCTTTCCAGTCATGATATTGGCTCTGGCCCCCCTTCCCCCCACCTCGATAGTAGAGTATTTTGTATACACCTATTAGTACATGTTGACTCTTCATTTGAATGTAAACTCCTTGAGGGCAGGAATTGTTTTTGCTTTTTCTTTGTGTCCCTGGGTACTTAGCAAAGTGACTGGGACATAGCAAACATTTAATAAATGCTTGTTTGTAGATATCAGGAGATGTGCATTTAATTCTGACTGCCACTAATTACACATGTAACTTGGACAAGGGGCAGCTAGGTGGCACGGTGGATAGAGTGCTGGCCTTGGAGTCAGGAAGAGTCATGTTCCTGAGTTCAAATCTGGCCTCAGATGCTTACTAGCTATGTGACCCTGGACAAGTCATGTAACACTGTTTGCCTCAGTTTCCTGCACTTTAAAATGAGCTGGAGAAGGAAATGGCAAATCACTCTAGCATTTTTGCCAAGAAAACCCCAACTGGGGTCACGAGGAGTCAAACATGACTTAAAATAACTGAATAACAACGACAGCTTGTACAAGTCTCTCTCCAGTGCTTTACAATTCAGTTTCCTTATGTATAAAGTGAAAGTATTGGACTAGATAAATCTAGAGACCATCCAGGCCCCTTCTAGTTCTAGCATCCCATAAATCTATGATAAGATGGGCCTTGGAGCAATGAGGTAAGAGAAAAGAAGGTGATGTGGTGAACTTAAAAGTTACAGGACTTGAATTCAAATCCCAGCTCTGCTATTTACTAGGGTGTCAAATCATTGTCAAATGATTTAATCTCTATGTCTCGGTTTCCTCATCAATAAAATGAAGGGGTTGGCCTAGATGGCTTCTAAGTTTCAGGTCAGCTTTAGATCCATGATCCAAGGCGACATAAAGATAGAGAATGAGAAAGTCAGCTAAGGCGAGCTATGTGGGGAAGAAGCAGTCTCAGGGAAGGAAACTAGTGGCAATGTTGTTTCAAGTTACTCACTCTAGGAAAGGGGAAGGAGAGAGAAAAGAAGAAGTTAGACACACTTGCCAACTAGTTGACCAAGAGATTAGGCCAGTGGTAGATGGAGCAAAGGCTCATGGGAAGTTTGTCTCTGGACAGTGGCAATAAAACAGACCGGGAGCTTTTTGTCATTCCTTATGGAAATTCTATGATTTTGTGACAGACTCTAAACCAGCCAACTGAGGAATATGTCATCCAAGGTAGGAGATTCCATAGCCTCCCTCCATGAATCATTGCATATTTCCTTTATTGTATTAGGAATCTAGTGGCTTTCACGTACTTTCTCTGTGGTCTTGATTGCCAGAAATAATGACATGACTGAAGGAAATTGCTAGAAACCTAAGGGTAGCAAATTGCAGCATCCCTGATGCCACCCATATGGTCACAGTTTTCTGTCAAGAAAAGATGGTCAGAGCTGATTTTTTTCAGTTTCATTTCATGTTTCTCCCTCTTGTGGACTCTATGTTCTAGCCAAAATGGCCTATTTGCTATTTCCTGATTACAGCACTCATTCTCCCACCTTCAAGTCTTTGCCCAGACTCTTCCTCATGCCCAGAATGCGCTTCCTCCTAACATGTTTTTTCAGAATGTCTGGCTTTCTCTAACACTGGGCTCAGGAACTCTCTCTGATAGGAAACCTTTCTGTTTAGTAGGTCTGTCTAGGAGTCAGGATAATAGAGTCACAGAAGTTGAATTGGAAGGAACTTTAGCGGCCATCTAGTCTAACCTATATACCAAAGGAACTCCTATTATAACATACTCGACAAGTGGTTTGTTCAGCTTTTGCTAGAAGACCTCCTATAACAAGGAGGTCTTTTATATATAGGCTTTACATACATATATACATACATACATATATACATATATATATCTACACACATATATGTATATATATAGTGTGTATATGTACATATGTATACATATATGCACACACACATATATATGTGCTTTTAATTATCTTTTCTTATCCTTACTACAACCCTGGGAGGTAAATACTACAGTTATCATTATCATCATTTTACAAATTATGAAAATGAGGGGCAGAGTATCTAACTTGTCTAGGGTTCTATAGCTATTAATTGTTGGAGGTGGGATTTGAACCTAGTTCTCTCCTAACTCCAAAACCAAGGCACTTACCACTAGGGCAAACAATCACCTGTCATAGAATACTATGGAAAAGTGGTTCCTGGCCTGGGAACTGCAGACTCCTAGGGTCCATGAAAGTTATTGTGAAGGGTTGCTGTGTGTAACAACAATGCTGCTTGCAGCTACTGTGGCTGTGTAAGGCCAATAACGTCAGCACACAGGAGGACAGCTAGCACATGTTCTTTGATTGGCTTTTCTAAGGAAAGCAACTTTAAGGGGTCTATAATCTCACTTTAATTAAACATATTTATATCATTCACTTAGATCAGGGGAAAAAGTCAGCACCATGAATTTCAGAGAAAACACAAGCAGAAATTATATAAACAGAAAATAAATACAGATCAACAGAAAGGCTTCTGTCTGACCATAGCAATACATACATACATAGTTACCAGAGAGAGAAGTACCAACATCTGGGTTTTAAAAGATGAAGGGCTCCTTAATGGCTACCCAGAGTCTCATCTGGCCAAATCACATGAACGTTTTTATAATGAGTGAACCCCCAAAGCAAAATGCTAACCTCAGAGTATATATACATTTCTTCAAGGTCAGCCCACAGAGGGCATCACAACCATGTGACTCAAACTCATGTGATTTAGGCTTTCTTGTAACTTAAGCAGGTCATCAAAGACTCTTGATTCAATCAAAGATTCTTAATTCAAACAAAGGCAAGGCTCGATGAAAGGCACTTGATTACCTCAGTATTGAGAAGTGCTCCAAAAAAAAAGATGACAAAAAGTCCCACTTTACTTGACATTACACTATGTCTAAGCATTTCAGGGAAATAAATAACTAAACATACCTTCTGTGAACTGAATAAATCATATAGCTTGCATTCACATATGTGATTTTTCAAATGTATTTAGATGCTATTGTGATTGATAAAATGCAAATTCATTTAGAATGTAAGTTCCTTGAGGGCAGCATGGCGTAATGGATAGAGAGCTGGCCTCAAAGCTAGGAAGACATGAATGGGTCTAAGACCTGCCTCTACCAGAGGTCAGTGACCTATGGCCAAATAACTCTTGCCTGCTGCCAGTTTTTGTACATCCCAGCTAAGAATCATTTTTACGTTTTAAAATATAACAAAACTTTACCTAAAATGTGAATGCTGAGTGCCATACAAAAACAGGAACGTGCCAGAGTTTGCCAACTCCCACAGTCTAACTTAAGTAGCCAAGCGACCCTAGGCAAATCTCTTAACCTCTTGATGCTCCAAGCAAGACTCTAAAAAGCAGAAAACGTACTACTCTACATTAGCAGAGGGACTTTCCTCATTTGGGAGTTCTCTCGATCATTGAAATCACAGGTTTAGTCTCTATCCTATATCTGGAGCACCTGGCACATAGTGAGTGCTTAATAAATGTTTTTGTTGGTTGATTGAGTTCAAATCCTAGTATGGATATTTAACTCAATAAACTCTTGTTGATTGATTATTGAATTCACAGTAGCCTTTTACCATTGTAGGTTTCTTAAATTAAAAGATACAGCTTCTATCCTACGAGGGAATCTATGAACTTTTTTGGCATTAAAAAGGTTTCCTTGTCATTAAAAAGTTGGGAACCACATCTCTAAGGAAGCCTTGGCATATTTGCATCCTCAGGACCTGAAGATGCTCTTTCTATAAGACAGAGGAGGAGAACTAGGGATTGGAATATAAAAGAATTAGAAAATGCCAAGGATTCCATTTCACCTCTTCCCTAAAAGTCTTTTCTTCTTTCTCTCCCTCTAACTTCCCCGCCCCCAGCAATTGCTTCTCTTTTCTTTGAGCCCCTACATACTCTTATCCCATCCCCTACCCCTTATACTCATCTGGCATTTACATTTTTCCTGTTAGTGTCTTTTTGAGAATACGTGTCTTATTGCCCCAATTAAAATGTAAGCTCCTGGAGGACAGGTCAGGAGTCCAACACTTCTTTTTACTCCTTACAGAACCTAGCAGAGTGCTTCATACAGATACAGTAGGTGATCAGTAAGTATTTGCTGAATGAATGAATGAGTGAATGAAGTTAAGAACCAATTAATCAAGCCACTGGAAGACAGATGAGGAAACTGAGCCCCAGGAAGATTTACTGACTTGCCCAAAGTCATACTAAGTAGCAAGTGCTAGAGATTTGAATCTAAATCCTCTGGATTCTGGATCCATCATTCTTTCTGCTGAATACTGTTTCCTTAGGTCTGTTAAGTTCTGGGAAGGTGAGTGGCAGGTATGTCTCAGACCAGAGTATTTGGGATTGGAAAATGGGGGAGAACAGAGGGTAGAAGAGGCTAAGGTTGAAGGAGCAAAGGATGTCAAAGTTTGACTGAAACTGGTTAATTCTGGCTATTCAGGATCAACATTTAGGGAATTTTCAGCCCTGAAAATTCTTTGGGACTTTTGTCAGGCCAGTATTTCTGAATGTTTTTCACCTTTAGTATGAGTCAACTTCATAAACCCCTTGGTGTGGGTAGTAGCCCTCGATTTCCTCTTCTTTCTGATACTATAGACAGATTTCTTTCCATTTACATAATTCTTACACTTACCCACTCCAACCCCATAAATAACCTCCAGCCATTGTCCTCTCCCTCTTAGTATCCCTCAAATTCTTGTTCCTTTACCTCATACAGTCATTCTGCACCAAGTATCTTTAACTGGTTCCATAGAAACATGATGTTAGATGAAACAATGCTAACTGGGGTGGGGGTGGGCAGCTAGCTCCATAGGAACCATGGGAGACAGTGGGTGTTTGTGACTTTGTGGTGGGGCTTAACTATGATATATAATTTTTAATTTTTACTGATATCTTTTATTTTTCCTCATCTTCATTTTCCTATGTATCCTTCCCTCTTCCAACCCTCAGAGAACCACCCCTTGAAACAGAATAAAAAAGAAACAGATCTTTAAAGAAAAACATTTCAGCAAAACTAACCAACATATCAGTTGAGCCTGACAGTATATTCAACATTCCCTATTCATAGTCTCCCACCTCTGCAAAGAATGGAGGGAGGGAGATGTTATTTTTCCTCTCTTCTTCATGGATAAGTTTGGTTATTATACTTATACAGTATTTACTCGGGTTTCTTTTGGCAAGGTAGTGGGGGGGTGGTTCTTTCCATTTATATTATAGTCATTATGTATGTTGTTTTCTTGGTTCTGTTTACTTCACTTTGATTTAGTTCATCTAAGTTTTCCCGTTGTCTATTTGAGTTCTTCTTGTAAGGTTAATGAGCCTCTCTTACAGAGAGGGGCCATGTATTTTGAGGCCTGAGTACCACATGTTGTTATGTGGCTCATAGGGAGGCAAAATAGACATCTCTAGTCTTTTCTCCCACCTTCTCCAAGGAAGACTTTCATTCCTGCCAGGAGTAGAAACAGGAGGTTTGGGCCAGAGGCTACTCTGCTCTCAGAGAGAGGGGGTACCAAGCTAGAATTATATCTATCTTCCCCTTTAAATATTGTTTGTCTAGGGGATATGACCAGATTTGAGCTACCATCTAATTACTTTGTCATTTTGAGTGAGGAAAGAAGGCCCCAAGCTTTATATCCAAGGCTTGATCCCTTTCCTACCAAATATCAGTTCTGCATTGAACACACACGGTGAATAGCAAAGAAACCCACTTATCCAAATTGGCAGCAAGACAGAAATCAGAGAAGGTCTACATAGGAGAATATATGCCAGACAATACAGAGTGAAGGAACTCTCCCTTGGGAGAGAGATAACTTAGTCTAACCGAGAGAGAGTGTCCTAGATCTCACCCAAGGGGAAACTCTCTGAAGTCTCTAGAGTAGCAAGCTGGAGAGAGGGATATTATGGAGACTGCCAGCTATCTTCATGTCTTCCCAGAATCTTTTCCTTCAGCAACCTGAAGTAGAGTTGGCCTCTTTCTTCTTCCCTCTTAAGGCTCAGTAATACTTGAAGACTCAAAGCTTAATAAGTTCCAAAGGTGGACCGGCCCTTGGAGAGTCCCAAAGGGGACTGGCAAAGGGGGGAACTCTTTCCCCTTTCACCAACTCTGCCCCATCCCTCGGGGAGGGCAGGACCTTTATCTTCACCAATAAGGAGAGAGTCCCATACCAATGGGCTTTGGGACAGGGCTCATTCATATTCATTGTTCCTTATAGTGTAGTAATGTTCTTTTACATTTACGTGCCATACTTTGTTTAGCTATTCCCCAGTGAATGGGCATTCACTTTGTCTCATTTCTTTTTATCTGTAAATATATCAGGGGTGTTATTGTGAAATGACATTACTCAGGATAACCTTATTTGGTTTCTGTCTATAACAATTAGGTTCTTCCCATAACATTAGGTTCAGTGCTTTGAAGGTGATAAAGTGCTTTCTTTGGAATAACCCTGTGAGATAGGTAGTGTAAGTAGCATTGTCCCTATTTCACAGATGAGAAAACTGAGGCTGAGAGGCAAAGTGAATTGTCATCGTGCACATTGTCGTTATTCAGTCATTTCAGTCGTGTCTGACTCTTTGGGGTTTTCTTGGCAAAGATACTGGAGTGCTTTGCCATTTTCTTCTCTAGCTCATTTGACAGATGAGGAAACTGCAACAAACTGGGTTAAGTGACTTGTCCAGGGTCACATAGTAAGTGTCTGAGGCTGGTTTTGAACTCAGGTTCTCCTGACTCCAGGTCTAGAGCTCTATCCTCTGTACCATCTAGCCGCCTCCATCTTGCACATACCATGCCCTTAATAAATATTTGTTGAATTCAAAGTATCAGAGCAGGCATTCAAACCCAAGTCTCCCGAATTCTGGGCAAGGGTTCATTCCACTTTATTAAACTGTCTCCTAATTGCGATCACTTCTGAATTATATCCAGGGATGCTTCACCTACTAACATAAGGAATTCTAGAGACCCTTAGTAGACTCCAGATGCATCTTTTGGAAGTACTGCTCTGTGGTTTTTCCTCCTCTCTTCATGACTCAGTCAGTGGTCTCCAAATTTTTTTGATTGTATACTCCTATCAATGAAAAAAATTATTGAGCTTGCACCACATATATGTGCATGTATATACACATATAAATGTATGTATTTATTTATTTAGTACTACTGTACTGACATTATAAACATGATGTAATGTATACAAATATAGAGATTAAAAAGGAATGAGATAAAGATGAAATAAACCCAACACTTAATTTTTAAATTTATCAACAGAAGAAAAAATATTTTTGTTCTTACTAAAATATTATTGAGGAACTAGGTAGTGCAGTGCATAAACTGGCAGGCCTGGATTCAGGAAGACCTGAATTCAAATCCAGATTCAGACACTCGCTAGCTATGCGATCCTGGGCAAGCCACTTAACCCTGTTTACCTCAGTTCCTTATTTGCAAAATGAGCTGGAGAAGGAAATGGCAAACCATTCCATTGTCTTTGCCAAGAAAACCCCAAACGGGGGTCACAAAGAATCAGACATGACTGAGATGAATGAATGACAACAAAAATTATAAATGATGATAACATTTAGTGAGAGGAAATTATTATTTTCATTATTTTTGAAAAATCCCTATTTTATCCTGGGTGAACATGTAAACATTAAATTCTTTGTAAATAACTATTTAGTTAATTTAATCAATGTAGCTAGGCACACAGGTGAATTTCTTTCTTTTAGATACTTTTTGTGGAAAGATATACATATAGCAATGGAATGATAGTAATAAGTATACATAACAGCTTTTAAGTAGGAATTATATTTCTCTCTGTGTATTCATAAGCAATGCAAAAGCAACAAGCAAAATTAAATTGTTTCTAAATTCAATTCAACAGAAAGTTTTAAATATAAATCCCTTCCTCTTTCTTTATGTGGCTTGGTTTAATGGATAGTACTATATCTTAATTTCCTATTCATGTTTGAATATTTGGGGGTGGGGTATGGATATGAAGAATAGCAAGGAAGGGGCCCAGTCAAAAGAGAATCGCTGGACTTAATGGAGTTGGAAGGGAAGGGTAACATCATCAGAGCTGAACTTTAGGACAATCATGTTAGTAGCCAAGTGAAGAACTCTTAGGACTGAGGAAAGATTCCAAACAGAGAAAACAATTAGAAAACTCCTGCATATGAGAGGTGATGAGGGCCTTGGCCAGGGTGCTGGCTACGTGAGTGGAGAGAAGGGGCTGTGCACATAGAAAGGACAAGATTTGCCAACCATTTGGATGGGTCTGCTGATTAAGAGTGAGGAATGGAGGACACCATTGGAGGACTGGAAGGAGAATAGTGTCCTTGATTGCAGTGGGAAAGTTTGGAAGGTGGGTAGATTTGGGGGAAAGATGAAGCAATGAGCTCTGCATTGAAAATGCTGTCCATCCATGTCTGTTCATCCTGTAGGACTCACTTTGTGCCACTCACAATGAAAAGAGGGGGTGGGGATCTTATTCCTTGACTCCAGAGCACAGAGCTTGCCTGTGGAAGGGTACCCTGCTATAGCAATGGGTTTCTCCCAGGGGATAGGAGGTAGGTTGTTGGGGGAGGGTAGTTCCCAATGGTATGTGCATAGCTGCTATTGGGGGTCTCCAAGTGGCAGGCAGGTTATAGCTGTCCTGAGAGGCTGAAGCCTGGCTCTGAGGCTGGTCAGTTGGGGACTTGCACAGTGGTGGGAAGTGGGGGAATGTTGGGTGAAAAAGAAGAAGAGTAGGTGTGTTGTATTGGAGATATTGGAGAGATTAGAATTAGGTGGCTATCAAGTGAGGGGAGGGTGGGATATGACCTATCTTCTGACCCTCTGATTGACTGATCACACATTTACTGGGGTCTTGTCTCAGAGGGTCTGGAGCCACCCCTTTGGAGATCATTGTCCTAGGTATCACTGATACCTCAGAACATGACCTGAGAGACAAATAACTCATGTTTTCCAAGGAATTAGTCTTAATAGCATCTTCTCCCCACACCCCCTTTTTGGCCTTGTCTTTTTATCTCTTATTTTTCTTTTTTCATTTTTTGTCAACTAATAATAACCAGATTTTTATTTTTTTCAAGTTCTACTTTTCCTGTCATCTACTTCTCTGAGCATAAGGAGCTAATGGAAAAGAGACTAAATTGGGATTTAGATTCCTGGGATCTTCTATTGGCTGTAACACCCATTTCCCTGCTTTTACTAAAATGACTTCTGAAGTTTCTTCCAACTCTAACATTCCATAGTTTTCTGACTTCATGGTCAGTGACCTGTCCCCACATTCTTCTTTGGCACATCCACTGGGGGATTAAATCACATTCTGTTTCTCCTAAAAAGAAGAGGGGGAGAGAACAATAATTTATTAAGTGCCTTCTATGTTCTAGGTTCTGTGCTAATTGCTTTACAAATATTATCTTGTTTGATGATCACAGCAACCCTGGGAGATAGGTGCTATTCTTATCACCATTTTACAGGTGAGGAAACTGAGGCAGACAGCGATTTAGTGACTGACCCAGGATTATACAGCTAGTAAGTGTCTGAGGCCAGATTCCTAATCTAATTACTAATTAATAAAATTAATTCATCTTCCTGACTCCAGGCCCAACACTCTATGAAGAAGAGTATCTCCCTGCATATAATTTACCTGCATTAAGTGGGAGTATCCTGTCCCTTCTCTGCTTAGAAGTTCCATATAGACTAAAGAAGACATTTTAGCCCACTTACATTCAACCTTTGGGGAAAATCTCAGAACACTAGGATTATTTAACCCCCAGATAACAAGGCCGATGAGAGATGTTGATGGCTTCCATAGAGAAAAAACTTTTCTTTAAAGAATTTATTTTGTTAAAAATGAATTTTATCTATATCTTTTGTTTCTATAGCACTGTCATTCCTGGAAGTGGGAAAAAAACAAACTTCTGACTTTTCTAGGTTTAATTTCTCCTTTGAAGAAAGAAAATAAATAAACAGGGATTATATCTAATAATGCATACAACATTTGCCCTAGTAATCCTCCACCTCTCTACTACGAGAAGTCTGTTTAACTATGTGCTCTCTGGGGCCATCATTAGTTATTCAGCACTCCATTCTTTTTCATCTTCCTAAGAACAGAACCAGAGTAGCAAATGGGCTTAGGTTTGATCTCTAAACTTGTTTTGCTTGGGCCCAGAGGACAGATGAACATAGATTTAGAGCCGGAAGGAATCTTAGAGACCATCTAAGTTCCTCACAAAGGAGGAACTATGATCCAGAGAAATTAATAGTCTTGCCCGACATCACGAAAGAAGTAACTAGCAGAACCAGAATTTGAAGCCAGGTCTTCTGACTACAAATGAAGCCCATTTCCCACTGTACTACCTTGCCTTCAGTAATTAGAAACAATAGGTGAAAGTTGTAGAGAGGAATATTTTGACTTAAGGAGAAAAATCCCAACAAATAGAACCTCCCAAAGTAGAATAATCTTCTTTGGGCCATCATGGATTGCTGCTAACTAAAGGGTTCCAGACAAAGATGAAATGACCACTTTTTGATATGCTATAGAGTGGATACTTGGTAAGATACTGCAAGAGATCTGTGGTCTCACTGATTTGAATGTTTATTCTTCCCAATGATGCAGATTGCAGCTCGTATATGCCTGCCCATCCAATGCTGTTTTTGTCCATCTCCTCCCCTAAGTTTGCCGTCATTGTTTCATTTTGAAGCATTTGATTGGATAGAGCAAAATACCATCTCAAAGGAATTATCACAACAAGGAAGCTCCAACCTATCCTTCAAAATCGTCCAAGATGCCTTAAAAGACATTAGAAGATATGATTAGTGACTCCTTGTAAACATCAGGTGAGTCATGAAACAGGAAGATGTCTGTTTGCCAAAGATGTTTACCACTCGATAGAGGAGATGTAGAACAAAGTCCAAGTTGAAAAGCAGTTCCCTGTGAGTGGTCAGGTCTTCTAGGTATTTGTTTCTTTTATATCAAGACAATCCATGTCCATATAGGCTCCATCCATTTGTCTTAATTCTGGCCTCTAGAACAGCACAAAAAAGGCTTCCTCTTCCACATTACAAACTTTCAGACACTTGAAGGTAACTGACATGGTCCCCTGAGTCTTCTTCAGTCTAAAAATTCTTATTTCCTTTAGTTATTTCTCATATGATATGTTTTTAGGTCCTTCAACCAAATGGGTGCTTCTCCTCCGCGTGGTCTTTAGTTTGCCACTATCTCTTGTAAAATTTAATACCCAGAATTGAACACAATATTTAGTAAGTAATAAAAGACAAAAGTTGGGTTGAAAATCCCTCCCACTACCCCCAAGTTGCCACAATAAGGAATGTTTGTGGCTATTTTCCCATACCTCTTTTAAGGAAGGCAGTCTAGAGTAGGGATGGTACACTCTTTTGGACCAATGGCTGAGCATCAGACTGAAAAATTAGGAGTTGGGCTGGGAATGATAGTGATGCCTGTAATCCCTGCTAGCTATTGAGGAGGGCTGGGGCAGGTGGATCTCTTGAGTTCTAGAGTTCTGAGCTACAGTAGGCTAAGTTGGTCAGGTGGTCCAATTAAGTTAAGCATTAATATGGTGAGGTCAGGGAATGTGGTTGGGAGGCAGTGGACCAGGTTGCCTAAAGTTGGAAATGAAGCAGGTCAATACTCCTGAGCCAGAGTGGGCTCATGAGTATCTCTTCCATTTTCAGACTGGGCAAGATAGTGAGACTTAGTTTAAAAAAAGTTGAAAACTGAGTAATTTTATCTTAAGAGTTAGCCCTCTCACCAGTGGATTCTGTATGGACTGCTGCTAGTGTGTCACTTAAACTTCCTAGTCTCAGTTTACTCATTTATAACAAGGGGATGGTCATACTTACCCCATCTATTACCATCTTGTGACAGTTAAATGAGATAATGGATGTACATGAGATAATGGATATACAGGTGTCTTGTTTAGTCATTCAGTCACAGGCATTTATTAAGCACTTACTATATGCTAGTAAGTACAAGAGATGGTGAAGTGTTATCTTCTGCATTAAAAAAATTAATTGAATGAGGTGGATTTAAACTTTTAAAAGTATCTTGAAGCAATGATGTTTGAGAAACCCTTCTTAGTAGTGTCTCTGGATAAAGTGATGAGTGCAGAAGGGATGCCCACTAATGGTACCTCCAGCACTAACATTCCATGACTGGGATTCTGGACATACACATTTGTGAGGAAGGTTGTTCTTCTCCCTGGTCTTGGGAGGCTGGCAGATGTGGAAGGCAGCAGCTCAAAGGAGAGGGAAGTCTGGACCTGACTCCTGGCATTGGGGTAACTCAAATATATCCTTCCTGGTAACTTCCATGATTCAGATCTCTTATCGCATCCACCATTTCCCACATGGGCTGAACTGGGTCCTCCCAAGACCCAACCTGCTTTGATTCCCCAGCCAAATCAACATCAGCAGGTCCTAATTTTAACCTCATTACTCCCCCCCCCCCAACACACACACAGAGCCTGAAATTTCAGCCTTGCCCTTCATCTAATTTTGTTGCTTAGCAACCATGTGCTTAGCAACCAATAAGGGAAGTGGGATCACCCCTCCTCCCGACAAGGCACAGGTGTCCTAACAATACAAACAGTTCCCTGGTCACTCTCCAACCAGTGAAAGGTTGTTTTCAGAGGTGGACAGCATTATGTTCTGGAAATAGAGGTTCCTTTCCCTGGGGCCAGGATTGGTTACTGCGTCAGTTACCTTTTGAGTTTGGCAATATTTGTGTGGGGGCGTCTGGGTAGGTGGTTCTCAGAGCCTTGTATTTCTCCACTTGCTCTTGCTTTCTTGATGCTATGTGATGCAGGCAGGGCAGCTTAGATAATTGTCTCTGTTCCCACGCAGCCTGTCATTGTACACTGCCTGCCCATGGTTTACAGAGCCCCCTCATGTTCCATTCTGGGGGTACTTTCCTTTGTTCCATTATTGCAATCCCTTCCTTTGCCCTTTATCTTTGAGATTCTTCCTGACCTCGGTGTATACATAACTTGGTCCAAAGGTAAGGTCTATTGAAATATGAGGCATCATGATGCAATGGAAAAGAACACTGGTTCTTGAATCAGAGACTGGCCTTTAAATCCTCACTGTAGTACCTGGGGTCAGTCAGATAATGCGGCAGCTAGGTGGCTGGGTGAATAGAGTGCCAAATCTGGAGTCAGGGAGACTCATTTTCCTGAGTTCGACCTGGCTTTAGGCACTTACTAGCTGTGTAACCCTGGGCAAGTCACTTAACCCTGTTTGCCTCAGTTTCCTCATCTGTTAAATGAGCTGGAGAAGGAAATGGCAAACCACTCCAGTATCTATCCCAAGAAAACCCCAAATGGGGTCACAAAGAGCAAGACACAACTGAAACAAATGAACAATAAGAAGGCAGATAACATCTCCTGGCCCCAGTTAATCATTGGCAAAATAAGGGGTTTTTTTAGATGGCCTCTGGGGTCCCTTTTCACTCTAGATTTGTGATTCTGTGAATTTAGCAAAGGGCTTGAAGTCAAAAGATCTCCTTCCAAATCCTGGTCTTGCCTCTTACTAGTCAAACATGCTTGGGCGGGTAAGTTAAAGGGGAGCTTAGACACTATGTAATCCAACCCCTTTACTTTTCAGATGAGGAAATTGAGGCCCCAGGAGGTTAAGTAATTTGTCAAGGTCACATGGATAGTAAGTTGCAGGCAGAGTCAAAATTTGAACCCAGGTCTCCAGTGTTGTTCTATTGTACCACACCTTTACCTAACCTCACTAAGCCTTGGGCTTCTTATCTGTAACACGAGGATAATCATACTCACGCCATCTCCTCTGCCTTATGACAGTTAAATAAGATAATGCATGCAGAGGTGTTTCATAGGTAGTGACTTGTTCTGAAAAGGTATGGTGGTGTTTTTCCCACTGCCTGGCTGTGTTTTCTACATTCTAAGCACAGAGTGTCCTCCCCTCCCGCTTCCACCATCAGTTTCTGGGCTTTCCCTTGCACTGCAGCCACCATGTTCTTTGGGGTAACTATTTGGAGAGTCAGTCCCAGGGCACAACATTTGTAATCCAAACCCAGCTACTTTGTCTGTTTGCTCAGCTTCTCCCACAAACCTTCCCACTCTGATTAGCTCCATATCTGGTCAGGTCCTGTGAGATCCCTGCTATAGTGGAATGAACGGTGGTCTGGGGAGGTCAGGAAACTTCCGCCAATCCATTGTGTGACTTTTGATCAGTGATTTCCTCTTTCTGGGCCCGTTTCCTCATCTATAGAATGATGCGACTGAGATAGAATTAATAGATTTAAAGCTGGAAAGGAATTTTAAAATCTACTCATCATATTCAATTCCTTTATAATTCAGATGAGGAAATTGAGGCACAGAGAGATTAAGTGACTTGCCCAGAGTCACACAGGCAGTAAGTGATAATAACGTTATTTGTACCCAGGTCATTTTGCTCCAAATCCAGTACTCTTCAAAGACCTCCCTTAGGCAGTAGCTTCCCAACTATTTTTTATTGTGCCACTATTGGTAAAACATTGTTGTTCACATCCTCCCTAGCTCCCATCAAGGCTCAGGTCCAATACCACTTCCTACATAAAGCCTTTCCTGACCCTCCAGATGCTGGTGACTCCCCCAAATAATTTGCATATAGATTTTGAGTTCCTCAAGACCAGACTGCTTCACTTTTGTCTTTGGACTCTCTAAGCCTAACACAGCCTGGCACATAGTAGGTGCTTAATAAGTGCTTGTTGATTTTCTTACTTCTTACCAATCCCTGAGTCCAGTATCTTGATGCTTTTCAGCTGCTCTGGCCCCTTGCTCAGCTTTCATCTGTGACCCTTCTTCCTCATACTCAACATCAACCCCCTCTCCCACCACTGGCACTATCCCAGGCTTGGAGGGAGGTAGGAAGGAAGAGAATAAGCAGAAAGCAGTGGCACAGGGAATAGAGTACTGGTCCTTGAGTCAAGAGGACTTGAGTTCAAATCCAGCCTCAGATACTTCCTAGTTGTGTGACTCTGTGCAAGTCACCTAACCTCTGTCTGCCTCAGTTTCTTCATCTGTAAAATATGGATAATAATAGCAATCTGCCTCCCAGGGTTGTTGTGAGTATCAGATGCAATAATAAGTGTAACATGCTTAGGACAAAGCCTGGCACATAGTAGACACTATATAAAGGTTAACTGTTATTATTAGTTATTCTTATCGTTGGACCCCAAGCTTTGCTTTGTCTTCTGTGCTGCTCCTTCCACCTCTTTCTCCCCAGTCTCTTGCAGTGGCACCATATAGGATTTCTGACTCTTGGCCAGAGTCCTGGTCCTGCAGCTGCTTTCCCAGGCCTCTCAAAGCTATAAGCCCTTGAGTCCCAGGCACCTACCTCACCCAGGTCTTTGAGTCAATAGCTGTCTGTCCCTGCCTTCCAGGTCCTAGCTCAGTTTGACCCCACCTTTCCAAGCTCCTCCCTCAGGCTCTTTCCATCTTGTCCCCCAGGGCCCTCATTCAGCCTGCCTTTGCTCTGGTTGCTTCTGCCATAGCCCAGTTCTTGGAAGGAAGTAAACAGAGAGGAAGAAACCTGTATCCAATTGCCACAGCAGCCAATCAGATATGTCAAAGTAGGGAGGACCTGGGTCTTTATGTTCTTCGTGTGCCCCTGCCAATTGTTTTATGCACCCTTGTGTGTCATGGCCTCCACTTTGGAGACCCATTGAAGGTCTCTGACAGCCCCATCACTTGAGGGTTCTAAGAAATGACAAGAATACCACCGACATCCTCCCCCTTCCCTCAGCCATTAGTTACAGGCATTGTTAGTCCATGAGCTTTAATTTTATACACACAGCTCCTCAACCCAGCTGTCCCAGATGCCTTCTAGAATTAGTGACCAAGTAAGCCAAAAATATCACCAGGTGAAAAACCTGAATAGGAAAATTCAGTGTCTAGTCTGAAACTTCTAGTTGTAGCTTGTATGTTTGTATTGTCCTCCCAACTCGAGAAAGAAAAAAACACCACACCACCAAATGGGTTTGTACATGCCCCAGATGTAGTTTGTGTGCTTGGGAATCAGTCCCTAGTCTCTGTATTCAAAGCCGAGTGTCATAAATCTTCCCTCCATAGTTACAAGAGTGGGGGTTCCTTGGTTATTGGGTACTACTTAGTGGTCTTCAGGAGCTAACACACAGACAGATACGCACACATGACACATGTTCCTACGGTGTATCAAGAGATCTATTCTTTCACTATTTTTATTAATGTAGGTATCCTCTCTTCTAAGCTCCTTCTCAGCCCCCCCCCCCCACCCCAGATTAGTAGACAGGTTTTATGACCTGCTAAGGCCATCCCAACTGACTACACTAAGTTTCCCCTGAACTTATGTTGGAGAAAACATTAGTAAGGCTGATTAAATTTAAAAGTATGTCTTGTGTATACATTTCCTCCCCACCTTCCTTCTCTTGCCCTAGATAGCTGATTGTTAAACATTTACCAGCATGCCTCTGGTAAATGGTCACTTCCACACCACAACAAAGTACCAGGGAACAATAGCAGTAGAAGTTAATGTGTCTTATTCTAGGGATGAAAACCTCAGAAATAAAATACCTTTAAAGCAAAAGTTCTTTTGGCATGTCATTAGGCCTAAAAACATTCTTGGAAGGAGAACTGAAGCTGCATCGGATTCCTTTAGCCCACAGCCCATAGACCCCTCCAGTTAGAGGAGAGGGAGTCATTGCTGATGGTACTGTAAAAGCAGTACTAACTTCTGCTCATCCTGGCACTTCTCTTCTCCTGTTCTCAGTAAATATGATTCAGATTCTTGTTCAGCAGGGCCTGATTCCATTCCTTGGGCAGTGCTACCCACTATAGCTAAGCATTTTTAGCCATGTTCACTGGAATATGGCTATCTTCCTATCAACATTCCCCCTCTCCCCCTTTCCAGGCCTGGAATGGTAATCAACTCAATGTGTCATTCTTACCGGAAAGGGTGTGTCAATCCGTTTAGCACCCAGGTGACTTTCCAAATTAAAATAAGCCACCCTGGCCACTACTTCCCTATGTGTATTGTCTCTACTTACTAGAATCAATCATTCATTCAATATTTATAAAGCACCTAGTATGTGCCAGGCACTACGTAAGCTCCTTGAAGGAAGAGACTGTCTTCATTTTTATATTTTACCCTCAGCACGTAGCATTGTGCTTGGCATATAGTAAGTGCTTAATAATGCTATTATTATTATTAATTATCTGCCCATCTGCATTTATGGAAAATTACTTTGTCAGTATATGTAGACTGGTCTAGAGTGGTGAGACCCTTGAGTCAGGGAGATCGATTATATTGTAATAGTCAGAGGAGAGATGAAGAGCGCTTCACCTAAAAGTGATGGGCTTGTACCTAGTGAAAAGGGGTCAGATGAGAGGGATGTTGAGGAGGTAAACAAGGCAAGATTCAGCAATGGCTTGGATATGTGGGGTGAGGGAGAATGGGGACTAAGCTTACAAACCGGGGATGCTAGAAGGATGGTGGCATCTGTGAAAGAAGAAGGGAAATTTAGAGGAGGGTGGGAGCTTAGAAGGAAAGATAAGGAGTTCAGTCTTGGACATGCCCAGTATGAGATATTGTTGGGACACTGAGTTTGAAATGCACACTAGACAATTGAGGAGAAAGAACAAAAGTTTCAGCGAGGCAGAGTAGGATGAAGGTTGACTATGTAGTTCGACTGCCATTTTTATAGAGCTTTAAAGTTTGTGGGGCACTTTGAATTATATACTCTTACTTGATACTCACAATGACTCTAATGCAGTGGTTCCTAAAGGTAATATTATTCCTACTTTCTAGGCGAAAAAACTGAAGATCATAGAGTTAGAGTTGGGATGGACCTGAAAAGGTGCATAGTCCAAACCCCCTCACTTTCCACATGAAGGAATTAAGTAAGGCCTAGAGAGATGAAATGACTCGGCCCAAGTTCATACAGAGTCAGGATTTGAACTCAGGTCCTATGACTCTGGGATCTGTATTCTTTCATTGTACCATCCTATCTCCTCTAGGCTCAGAAGGGTTCATGAACTTGCCTATGATCAGAGTTTGTGTCAGAGGTCTAATTCAAAACTAGGTCTTTGCAAAACCTATCCCCAGCGCTCTTTCCACTATACCAAATTGGAGATCATGTCAGCAAAGGCGATGAACTTTGCATATGGGAAATCATTTTGACGTTTATTGAGCACCTGTCATGTTCAGAGATCTATGCTGGATGCTGGGGGTGTAACAACTGAATAAGATGCAGTCCCAGCCAGTTCATTAACCTGTCTCTACCACTGCTGCCTGGATTCCCAATCCATTTACTAACAGGAAACCATTCAGGACCAAGGTCAGTTCAGCCCCACACACTGCAACCAGTTCACCAACGAGCTACACTCTTAATCTTAAGGGGCTCAGAGTAGGGGTTAAAGAGGAAGTCTACTATTATGGAAATATCTCTGAACTAGGAGTTAGTATACTTGGATTTGAGTTCCATCTCTGCCATTAATTAACTGTGACTTGAACGAGACTTTTC
This sequence comes from Phalanger gymnotis, assembly GCA_028646595.1. Taxonomy (NCBI): domain Eukaryota; kingdom Metazoa; phylum Chordata; class Mammalia; order Diprotodontia; family Phalangeridae; genus Phalanger; species Phalanger gymnotis. Next base: position 159,465,672 of record CM053625.1, on the reverse strand, counting down.
TTCTCTCTAGGCTTCAGTTTCCTCATCCATAAAACAAGAGAAATGGACTAGATCAGAGATATGAAACATGGGGCCTATGGACCACCATGAGGCCTGCACTCTGCTCCCAAGTGTGGACGATGCAAAATGTAATTGGGAAATATTGAACAAAATAAATATACAATAGAACATAGATACTGTTAATGTATAGTTTTCCAAGTCAATATGGGGCCCACAGAGATCTTTAATATATGGTTAATTTTCTATTTATTTGATACCATTGACCTAGATGACTCCTAAGGTTCTTTTCTAATGTCCTTTGATATATAATTTATAACCCCTTCTCTTTCCTTGATACATCTTTCTTCTTTCTTTCCACAGTTCCAGTGAAGCCTGACCTTACTGAGATCTGACCCGTGACTTCCTGGCACCAGGTAAGTGCAGCTCTTGCTCCTCATGGCTTTGTCTCTCATTTTTCTTCCTTCCAAAGTTCTCATACCAATTCCTCCCCTTACTTAGGCACGCAGTTTTACATCACCATTCTCTCCATGAATCTGGAGTCATGCCTAAGCAGCAGCATACAAAATGTCTCAGGGTTAAAAACCCAAGTAAGAATAGATGCATAGGATTTGGTCATTGGAAAGGACCTCAGCAGCCATCTAAGCTACAGCATCCACCAAAGGATTGCTCCCCATACCATACCTGACAAGTGGGAGCAGTGAGCTTTTCTTTGAAGGAATCTAGAGATTCTGTGAGATGAAGGTGAGGCAGGAGGCATTCCTGGCATGATGGATGACTTGGGCAAAGACTTAGTGAGGAAATGTTGTGAACAACAAACAGACGAATTTGGCTAGAACATAGAGTTCACGGGGGAGATGTGCAATTTGTTCATAAGCATGAGCTGGTATCAGATTATGAAAGGCTTTAAATAGCAAATAGAGGCATTTATATTTTATTCTAGAGACAACAGAGAACCACTAACACTTCTTGAGTAGGTGAGTCAGACCTGGGCTTTAGGGATATTAATTTAACAGCTATGTGAAAAATAGATAGCAGCATGGGGAGGCTGAGGCCAGGGGGCTAATTTGAGGGCTCTTGCGGTATTACAGGCAAGAGGTCACGAGGGTATGAACTAGGGTGATGGTCATGTAAGTGGAAATAAAGGTATGAATGTCACAGATGTGGAGGTAGAATTGATGGGACTTGGCAACTTATTGGATATGGGGGCTGATTGAAGGTGAAGAGTCAAGGATAGATGACCCCATGGTTGGTGACCTGGGTGACTGGAAAGATTGTGGTACCCTTGACAGAAATAGGAAAGTTAAGAAAAGATGATGCCTGAAAGAGGTTACAGATACACCTATCAATTCAAATGAGTTTACCAGAAAACTTCTTAGAGCAAGTTTAGATGTGGGGAGAGAAGGGAGAATATGGAGTTGAGTAGACTGAATGCCTAGGGAAAGGAAATATGTATTGATGAAAGAAAGTAAGGGAATTTCTTTTTTAAAAAAATTAATATTCTGTTTTCCCCAGCTTTATGTAAAAACAATTTTAACCATCATGCTTTCTATAATTTTGAGCTCCAAATTCTCTCCCACCCTCCCTTCGCTCCCAAGAAGGGGAATTTCCAGACAAATTTTATTGACTTCACAAATTTACCAAGAGCTGGCCATGGGCAGTGGGCCATGAAGGTTTAATGGAGAAGTGAGAATTTGTTGGGCTGACTGTTCCCGTTGGTAAAGGGCAAGAATATGTTTATGCCTGGGAAACATGAACCATGGGCAAAGAAACCAAAGCACAGGACAGATTTGGTTTTCCTTCTATCTATGAACTAGTGTGGTCATTCTGCTTATACCCTATTGTTACCAGCCCAGTTCAATTAATCAATTAGCATTTATTGAGAAAATGTTATGTCAGTCAAGCAGTCCACCAACATTTACTAAGTGCGTGCTATGTGCTAGACTCTGAGGCTACAAATTAATGCAAAGATATGGTTCCTACCTTTAAGGATCTCCAATTCTAATGGGAGCCATATTTTAATATGCCGAACACTGTACTGAGTACTGGGGATGCAAAAAGAAAAATGAAAGAATCTCTGCCTGCATGGAACTTATATTTTAATGAAGGAGACAACAAGTATATAAAAGATACATAAAGAGTAGGTGAAAAATAATCTTTGAGGAGAAGGCACTAGCTACTGGAGGTTGAGGAAAAACTCCTGCAGAAGGTATCAAACTGAACCTAAACCCCAGTCTGCAGAGCAAGACATCAGCTCAGAAAAGAATGTTAACATTCTTTGCCTGGCTCTGAAGCCAAGGGCTTTGTAATGGGCCAAGTCCCAGATTGTTTCTCCTATCTCTCTCTACTCTCCCCTGGCATAGGATCATATTCTAGGCAGCATGGCTTTAAAGGATTCGTAATCCCACTTGCAGGGCAGCTGGGTGGTGCAGTGGATAGAGCACTGGGCCTGGAGTCAGGAGGACCCCAATTCAAATCCAACCTCAGACTTAGTAGCTGTGTGACCCTGGGCAAGTCACTTAATGCTGTTTGCCTCAGTTTCCTCATCTGTAAAACGATCTGAAGAAGGAAACAGCAAACCACTTCAGTATCTTTGCCAAAGAAGATCCTGAAAAGTGGGACATGACTGAACAAGCAAACAACAACAACAAGTCTCACTGGAATGACACCAGATTGAGGATACTTCCCACAGAAGCTCGTAGAGTCACAGGAGTTGCACCTACATAGAACCTTACACATCATCCAATCCAATATCCATTTCACAGATGCAGAAGTTGAGACCCAGAGAGGTTAAATGAGTTGCTCGAGACCACACAGCTATTTAGTGGCACCTTATTCCATGCCCCACCATTCCTTTTACATCACATTCCATTATTTATTTGTTTGCTTGTTTACTTATAGCTTTTCAAAATTTGAGTCCCAAATTTTCTCTCTCTCTCCAGCCTTTCCTCTACCCAGTTAGAAGGCAAAGGAATATGTGAGTTACATATGTAAAATACATGCAAAATATATTCTATATTGACCATGGCCATCATGTTCTTATAATATGGATTTGTTTACATGAACTAAGACAGATGTTGAGTAGATCCTCAACAGAAAACTTGCAGAAAGACATTGAAAAGGATGAGAAGGTATGGATGGATGGTGGTCTGTACCAGTAGAGGAAGTGTTCTCAAGAGTAAGATCATGGAGCCACTGAAACACTTAAGGGCGGAATTTGAGCAGATGTCAGGGACATCGGAGGGGAGGTGGTCCCATAGGTCAAAGGATCACAGATTGAGGGCTAGAAGGGAACCTAGAGCTTATCTGCTCTAACCCACTTATTTTAGATAAGGAAACTGAAGCCCACATAGGTCAAGTACTTTGCCCAAAGTCACACAGGTAGTATTAAGCAGCATAGAAGGATTTGAATCCATATCCTCTGACTCTAAGGACTGATTCCATGGAAGGATTGGTTGGATCAGGGAAAGTATCTAAGGATACAAAGCCTGGAGAAGAGAGAGTGCCAGAAGGAAACCACTAGTTGTCCTCAAATATTTGAAGTGTTGTCATGTTCAGCTTGGTCTGTTTGAATCCATAAAGCAGAAACAGTCTGGAGAATTAGCACAATATGCAAATTTAGGCTTGAGGTCAGGAGGAACTAGAGCCATTCCAATGTGAAATGGGAAGTAATGAGTTGACTGTCCTCAAGTAGAAGACAGCTACCACTTGTACAGTAAGTTATAGAGGGGGATTCTTTTATATGTATGGATTTTAATTGACTAGATGTCTGTCAAAGTCCCTTCCAAGGCTAAAATTTTGTGATTGATTGACTCCAAGATCCAATGTTTTTTCAACTGTATTATAACTAAAATGGGAGAAGGAAATGGCAAACCACTCCCATATCTTTGCCAAGAAAACTCCACGGACAGTATGGTCCATAGGGTCATGAAGACATGGATGTGACTGAATGAACAAAAACAATAATTAAAATGGAATTTTATTTACCCTGGTTAAAGTGTAAATATAGGGGAGGAGAGAAGAGGGGATCATGTAACAATCATGGAGAACAAGTGGTGGATTCATTGTTGTTGTTCATCCTTCATTCCTGAAGAGGACCAATGACATCGGAAGGGTGATGTCTTGATCTGCAAGTGACTTGGATTTAAGTGAGGCAAGGCTGTGCAACATCATTAGCCTCACTCTCCTCCAGGGTCATCAGAATCTAGGGGCAAGACGTGGGTCAGGATGACTGGCGATGGCCCCGTGTAGATCCATTATAATAAAGCAAAAGACCAAATGAAGCTTTTATCAACTGAGGAAAAACTAGTAAATTTATGAATAGTACTTCAACTAATTTATTTATTAAGTAGTGTTCTTTGACTTGGCTATAGCTGTTATAAAGTATTAACTAAGCTTGCTTGTTGGTTGTTTTCTTATGTGTTAGCTCATCTGCCCAAAGTATAAAGAGGACAATGAATATATTTGCTAATTGTTCTTCCCCTGGCTTCAGATATATTATATCTCTCTATATACACATACATATTTAAGTCTTTTTTTTCCCTATGGAACTCTTCTTATTAAAAGATAATGTTTTTGCTATCCTGTTTGTGGGAATGGTTGAAAAAACCACATTGTCCTTTGGTCTGTGACAATTGGCTGAATATGTAAGCATCCCTTGCCTTTTGGAATTTTCCCTTTTCACCTCATAGACTGGGTTTTGCCTTTGCTTGAAAAGAGTCTTTCAGTTACTGAGAGCTACACATCAAGTTGGTCACACTACCACTAGTATATGTGAGCAAACCTTTTTAGGCATTTATATATTTTGGGGTTGCTTTGTCTTCTGTCCTGGTAGACTATAGGCTCTCTGAAGGCAGGTTTGGTGTGTATTTTTAACTATGCATCCTCTGGGCCTTAAACCTTGCACTTTGTGGGAAACCATAAATACATGGCCATGACTGACTCCTCAGGCCTCAAATGTACGTTAACATTAAAGCAATTAGTCATAGACAGTCAGAACTGGATGAGACCTCAGAGGTCCTCTAGTCTAACGCCTTCATTTTACGCATCTGACCTCTATGGTCCCTTCTCGTTCTAAATCTATGATCCTGTGAAATTCGGAGAGGTTTGATTATATGGCCCAACCATTGTTACTGACAGATCAATAATTATAGCTAATAACATAGATATTAATAATAATGACTGATAATTAATGTGAATGATAATAAACAATCTAATATTACAGCAGCATTATTGTATTCTATGGCATTCTATAATTATTATCCATTATTATTATATATTATATATATAGTTATTATAATAAACCTGCAGCATGATTTAATGGGTAAAGAACCAGCCTTAAAGCCTGGAAGGCCCAGGTTCACATCCTGCCTCTCACATACGCTGTGCATATGATCCTGGACAATCCTAACCTCTCCATGCTCTAGAAGCTCTTTATAGCTGTAAGTTGAAGAGGAGCTTCTAACCTGCATAGCTTCCTTAACCTAGTTGTTCCATATATATATATAAGTGAAATCAAAGGCCCATCTTTGTCTCTAATCTTTGTCTCTAATATTATAACTTTACTATAGTAATATTATTGGCAGTAATAAATGTGTTGTTATTGACAGAGGTTAGAAAGAACAGAGAAAGAGTACAGATATATCCTAGGCCATCTTATAATTGAGGTTATGGTGTGAAAATATAATTAAATACTAACTGAACTCATGTCAAATAGGCTGGAAAATATAACATGGGCATAGGAGTCTTGGAGCAAAGGAACAGAAGGGAAAGGATGGGAAGAGCAGGATTTGGAGTCAGAGATCTGAAACTGCTTTGCCACTTACTGGCTGTGTGTCTTTTAGAGAAGTCACTCGCCATCTCTGGACCTCACGTACTCATTTGTAAAATGAAAGCATTAGGTTAGATGGCTTCTGAGGTTCTATTTAGCTCCAGCTGGATAATTCTCTAACGTTTCCTGTTACAGTGTCAATGTTGGTGTAAGAAGGAGTGTAGACTAGAGCTGTGTTCAGACAGGGAAGTGATGATAGGAGGAAATGAAGAGAAATCTAGAAGAGGACTGATGGATGACCACCTGGGCACCATAGGCCACACGAAAAAACCGAGAAAGAAGAGACAGACTCTTTTGTCTCCAGAAACTCCCAGGAAGAGACCTTTTGGCTGTCGCAGCTGGGTTAGTTCCTACTTATCCTCTACAGGGGAGGAAGAAAGACTACTCTGGTAGGAAAAGGCCTTGCCCAGCTATTGTGATAGGTAATCCTTTCTCTTCCTGTAGCCATCCCAATCAACCTGCAGGATTAAAGTCAACTCGATCTTCAGGGCTGGTAGTACCAGGACAGTGGAAAGAGTAATGTGTATAGAGTAAAGAGGCTTGAGTTTCAAATCCTGGTTGTATCACTACGTGAGTGGTCTTGTGCAAATTACTAAGTCACTCAGCATTTGTGGGCTTCAGTTTCTCACCTGTAAAATAAGGGGGTTGGGTGAGATGATCCAGAGGTCTCTTCCAGTGATGAATCTAGGATCCTAGGATCTAGAGTGATTTCAAAGGTCCTCTTGCTTCTGCAAGAAATTTGTCTACCTGGTGGCTGAAATTTTCTATAACAGTGGCAACAGACCTTCATTCTTTAATTTGAGCTATGTTGTAGTGAAAATATGTAATTATAATGGAAATATATTACTACAATGTATCTCAAATTAAAGAATGAAAGGTCTTTTCTGCAATTGTATAGAAATTTTCTGCCGTTATGGAAATTTTAGCAATCAGGTAGACAAATTTCTTGTGAGGGAAAAAAGGCCTTCTCAAATCACACTGGATCATAGGATCGTAGATTCAAAGTTGGAAGACACCTCTGGGTCATCTCATCCAACCCAATCATTTTACAGATGAGGAGACTTATCTTCCTGACTTCAAATATGGCCTCAGACACTTCCTAGCTGTGTGACCCTGGCAAGTCACTTAACTCTGTTCACCTTCATTTCCTCATCTGTAAAATGAGCTAGAGAAGGAAAATGTAAATCACTCCGGTACCATTGCCAAGAAAACCCCGAACGGGGTCACGATGAGTCAGACACAACTGAAAAAATGACTGAAAAGTGATAACGAAAGTGGTTGAGTTGAATGAGCTCGAGTCTTGGCCTGGACGCTTAGTAGGAGTATGACCATGGCCAAATTGCTTCACTGCTTTGGGCCTCAATTTTCTTACCTATAAAATTGGGACAATAATATCCACATTACTAGATAATAATATTTGCACAGCTGGGGGGGTACAATGGATAGAGCACTGGACCTGGAGTTAGGAAGACCTGAGTTCAAATCTGGTCTTAGATACTAGCTGTGTGACCCTGGGCAAGTCACTTAACCTTACCGTGCCCCAGTTTCCTCACCTGTAAAATGGGGATAATGATACATATATGTAATAACGCATGTAAAATGGAGATAATAATAATAACACCTACCTCTCAGGGTCGTTGTGGGGATAAAACCAGATAAGTGCAAAGTGCTTAGCACAATACCAGGCACATATTAGGGAACATATAAATGTTAGCCAATTTTAAAAATCTAACTCACAGTGTTGTTGTATGGAAAATGCCTTTAACCTGAAAATACTATATAAATTTGAATTAGAATAATAATGATAATTAGTGATTATAACACTTTCAGGTTGCAGAGTGCTTGACACATTATTTCATTGGATCCTCAGAACAGCCCTCTGCGGTAGATGCTAATATTATTCCCATTTTGGAGATGAGGAAACCGAGGCTGAGGGAGGGTAAGGTGACTTGCCGAGGGTAATGCTGCTTGTAAGGGCTTCCTGAATCCAAGTCCTATACTCCATCCACTGCACTACCTAGCTGCCTATTACTAGTGTTATTGTTGATTGACAGTCATACACAACAGAGTCCAAGCAGCATGGATGTTGTTGACTTATGTCATAGATTTCTTCTGAAGTCATTTTGATGGGGGAGCTATGGAAGTAGGGCACCATGTGCCTAAAGTAGGGAACGGCTCACCAGTGAAGAGAGAAAAGGGGGGAATGGCACGTAGAGGCAGGGAACCAGTGGGACACCAAGAGGTGCACTGTACATTAAGGTGCTGCTATCTCCTCACTGCAAAGGCATCAGCCCTGTTTCAAGAGGTTTGCCAAGTCTTTTTTGTTTTTCTATTCGTATGAGATTTCTTCATTTTTAAAAAAGGTTTTTGATCCCAGAGGATTCATTCTCTATAAGAGCAAAAATGGCACAGTACATTGGTAACCAAGGTGGAACTTTCTTACCGTTTTAGAATGATAAATTAATTAAATGTCTTTGATTGAGCCTTACTAGGTACAAAGCCCCAGGCCCAAACCTCTATCTACTAGGTGCTAAGCCTATGTGGGCATGAAGCCCTAAGGGTCCTAACAGGAGTTGCTAAGCCCAGAGCCTAAGTTCTGGTTGCTCAGATGACATTTGATAACGTCCAAAGACTATATAAAAAGAGAGAACAGAGCTATTTGCTTGGGGCTTTCACTCACTGGAAGAATGTTGATGTGGAGACTCTGGGCAGCTGTAGTTAAGAGCCCTGCAGCTTGATGTTGATGCCTTCTTGGTAACTATGAATTGTGTATTTAGTCTGTTTATAACGTATCTTTGTTAATTTGTTTCTATTTGCTCTGAAGTTCAGGGTGCTGGCTTTTCCCCTGAACTAAGTGAATGATACATGTATATGTTGGATTAAAGTAAGATTGTTAACCCCTTAATGTTACTTTCCTTAGTAAAGCAGATCAAAGAACCTGTGCTGGCAGCATTCTTGTTGGGCTTCTGTTGGTCTTTCACCCCCACAGTAGCTGCTAGCCCAATTGTTACAACACACAGGGATGGTGAGATGAATTTGCATCATAGGAATACATATTTAGTGCTGGAAGGAACCATCCCATAGTCTACCTGGTCTTGAGTTTGAATGCTTTTGCCAGTGACTGGGGGGAGGGGGGTTGACATTGGACAAATGACTCCTCAAGTAAGCCTAGTTTCCTTTTGTATAAAGTCAGAAGATTAAACTAAATGCTCTTTAATGTCTTTTCCAGATCTAAGTCCTATTCTATCGGAGGCATTTTTTTTTTTTTTTACTGCAGAATTCTATTCGTGTGTATAGAAAGCTTTGTTTACATTTCCCTAATTTGTATTTAAATATCATCATCCTAGAAATAGGAAGACTTTGGTCTTGCTTTCCTTCCCTTTTCCATACACACTTCTCAGGCTGCATGTGGCCCTTTTGTGGCATCTTACAAATTGTTGGAATATTTCACCTCCCATTTGTGTGCCTTTACATGTCTTGTCTGGAATGCATTGCTTCCTCACCCTAGGCTCTTAACATCCCTAGCTTCCTTCAAAAGCCACCGGAGGGACCACCTCCTACAGGAAGCTTTTCCTAATTTCTATCCTCTTCCCCCGCCACTCAGAGGTTACTGCCTCTTCCTCTAACCCCCTTGCCTCGTAATTCCTTTGTATATATTTTGCATTTATTTCTCTGTGTACTTGTAGTTCCCGTGTTAGAAAGTAACCTCCTTGAAGGAAAAAATGTTTCATTTTTATCTTTGTATTCTCAGAGCCTAACACCTAGAAGACACTGAATAATTGCTTGCAGATTGGTTGATTAGAATCAAGGCAAGCAGGTGTGGCTAGAGTGCTGGGCTCTGTTACTTAATACCTGTGTGACTTTGGACAGATCATTTCATCTTTCTGGGTCTAGGTTTCCTCTCTAAAGTAAGAAGTTGGACTAGTGGTTCTCCAAGCTTTCTCAGGTCTTCTGGAGTGTCTGTCAAAGCTGCTTGTTCTTATTGTCTGATTCCTCTCTCTACCTTTATTCACCTAGCATTCCCATTCCATCAGTGCATTTCAGCACCATCCAAGAGCACACAAAGGCAACAGCTCACATCTAGTCTTAGGCTGGTTTTAGCAATTCTGGGGGAGGTTCATTCACTCTTTATGTTGCTGCATAGAGATGAATAAGTCAAGTTCTTGTGTTCAAGAGGAAAATCAAGTAGGTGAGATGACTCATATGCAAATAACTACCAAAGTGGAAGAGAGGAAGCAACCAGAGATAGCCATGAAGTGAGATAAGGATTCATAAGACCTAGAGCTCCCTGGAAGGATCTGAGAAGGCTTCATGAAAGAGGTGACATTTGGGCTGGACACTGAAGGATGAGTAGAAACTAGATGCCATATTTTGAAGCTCCCTTTTAAAAGTCCATGCGAATTAACTTGTAAGTGTTTTTGTCTTTCTAACAAAGTGTGAAATGTTCTGCTAAATTAAAAAAAAAAAGTATCACTTCCCTGGGGCAGGGAGGGCTGAGAAAGAGTGACTTTACAATGCTTATCATTTCCTGGTGACACTCTTAGATAAACTCTTACATTTATTTTTTTTTCAGGAATTGTTTATTCCTACTTTCTTTTGACAAATGCAGATTCTACTTTTCATTCCACTTTTTCAAATAAGGATAGCCTCAATTACTTTAATTCTCCTTCCCCTTCTTCCCCACTAAAACCAGTTGTGACATTGTAAGGTTAATGGGGAATAAGATCTTCCTCACCCATGAATAGGCCTCATGTGGAGCCCATTAAGGGAAGCTTGATTGATTGTAGGAAGGCTTACACACCTTTTGTTAATTTCTAATTAGGCCCCGAGTCAGGAGCTAATAGGCTCTGAGCCTATTAGCTGAAAGAATATATATTCTGAGAGGTGAGCTCTTGCTTTGGAGTTAGGTCACAAGAAGGATTTTGTGATTCCCTGGTTGAGACTCTGAGTAGCTGTATATTCAGAGCTCCCCAACAGCTCAGAGGTAAGGACTCTCTTGATCCAGTGGTGAATGTGAAGTATACATAGCAGTATTGTTTTGATTCAGGTAGTAGAGCCCTGTCTGTTGGTCTTTATTTCTTTTCTCTGTATTTTTTCTGCTTAATTAAAGAAGATCATTGACCCCTTTTAAGTTGCTTTCCTAGTAAAGCAGATAAAAGAAACTGCACTAGCAGCCATCCTGGGAATGCCAGTATGGTTGCTGTTACAGACGCACATGTACAAAGTTCGACATCTAATGGAACCATGATACTACCCATCTCTTGATGGACTGAAGGTACAGAATGAGACATATTTTTGGACATGGCCACATGCAGTTTTGTTTGACAAGGCATATACGTTATACATATTTTTTCTTTTTTTGCCCTAAAGGAGGGGAGAAAATTTTAATTACAAAAAATAAAAACAAACAAAAATGTAGTCAAACAGAGATCTAGGTTTTTCAATATATTATCTGTTGCAAACAGATTAGTTCTAAGGTCCAGGCAGATCTTAGATTCAGAGCTCTAGAATGTTGGACCTGGAGTTAGGAAGATCTGAGTTCAAATATAGTTTCAGACACTTGCTAGTTGGGTGACCCTGAGCAAGTCACTTAACTCTTGTTTACCTCAGTTTCCTCATCTGTAAAATGAGAATTTTATAATAGCAGCTACCTCCCAGTATTATTGTGAGGATCAAACGAGATAATATTTGTAAAGCACTTAGCATAGTACCTGGCACAGAGCAGGCACTTAAGTCCCTCCCTCCTTCCCTTTCTCCCTCTCTCCTTTCCTTCCTGCAAAAAGACATAATTCTGAACAATTCATTTCCGGCATTGGCTAGAATTCTGGGGAACTAATCTCTTGAGGGAAAACAAAACAAAACAAAATGGGAAATAAATGATGCTCCTATTCATCAGAGGTTAACGTGTTCATCCAATTTGCCACTCTTACTATAAAAACAAAGTTTTTCAATGGAAGAAATCCCATCAACAACAAAAATTTATATCAAAGAGGTATAAATGCTATGGGCAGTTAAGTGGCACAGTGGATAGAGTACCAGGCTTAGAGTGAGGAAAACTTGTTTTCCTGAGTTAGAATGTGGCCTCAGACACTTACTAGCTTTGTGATCCTGGGCAAGTCACTTAACCCTATTTGCCTCAGTTTCCTCATCTGTAAAATGGTTTGGAAAAGGCAAACCACTCCAGTGTCTTTGCCAAGAAAACCCTAAATGGGGTCACAAAGAGTCAGACATGACTGAAATGACTGAGCGACAAATAAGTACTAAATCTGGAGTCAAGATCTGGGTTTTAACCCTAGCTATCTGTGTGACCTTGAGCATTTAACTTATCCAGGCCTCAGCTTCTTTGTCTGAAAAGCAAGAGTTGGATTAGATCAGTGGTTCTCCAAGGATGTGCTACAAATGGTATAGAATTTACACTTGCAATTGCTTATGGTTGAGCAAGTCTCCCTACTTTTTGAAAGTGCTCAGTGTGCAAAGAATTATAGTGCCATGAGCCCAAAAAAAGTTTGAGAACCACTGAACTAGATGGTCTCTGAGGTCTTTTCCAGCTCCTTGTGATAGCATCTCTATACTATGAGAAGTATTTGCCACTTCAGTTTCCTTTAACATGCTGATAAATTTTGTTTGTACATACATTTGAGGAGAGTCTAGTGATATAGTGTTGTGGACAGAGTGGTTTATTGGAGTTAGGACCTGGGTGCAAATCTTATATCTGACATGATCTGTGTGAGCCTGGGCAAGTCACATAACACTTTGGGGCTCGGGTTTCCTCTTTGGGCTCGATAGACTTCAAGGCATCTTCCATCTCCAAATAGATCCTGCGATGACTGGGGAGAGAAGGATATGACTGGAGAAATAGAGGAGGAGTAAGAAGAAGGGTGTAGTGTGGAAGGAGGGTGCTGTCGTGGATAGGGGTTAGGCCAGACTGGTAAATGTACACATGTAGGGCCATCCTTCTCAAGAGGCAGATCCCTCTGGGCTCCCTCTCCCCAGTGCTGACATTTTTATACAGGTGATTAGGCTGAACATCAAGGGCAGCTTTCAAGAGAAAGGGAAGGGACAACTCAGCACAGTGGGAATAGCATTGGACTTGGAATCAGAGTATATGAGTTCAAATCCTGGCTTTGCTAATTACTAGCTGTGTAACTTTGGGCAAATCACTTAACCTTTCTGAGCCTCACTTTTCTCATCTATAAAGTGAGGGAGTTGAATGACATGACCATTGAAGTCCTTTCCAACTCTAAATCTATTATCTGGATGCCACAAATGCTTCTAAAGGAGAAATCTAAACTACTACTTCTTCCCAACTCTCTTCATTTATTAGCTGTGTGACTTTGAACGAGGCACTCAACTTCTCTGGGCTCCAATTTCTTCTTCTGGGAAGTGAACTGGGGAGACTAAATGATGTCTAAGGTCCTTTCCAGCTCCTAAAGGTTATAGCCCCAAACTCAAAGGATCTGGGACTTCATCAAGGAGAGCTCCTTGTGGGAAAACTCCCTGAACTGACTCAGATCCAAATTTATCTGACCTTAGTAGATGAGTCTTTGGGTAGTACTTGAGGCACAGAGAAGTGCCAAAGGCAGAATTTGAACTCTGGTCTTCCTGATTCCACACCCAACAGTCTAACTACACCAGTATGCTTCTATTCTAACAATTCGTAAGATGTTACAGATAGTCTGAGAGGTGTGTCTGAAAAGGATAAGGGAGGCACGACAATTCCCTATTTCTAAAATCATAGATTTAGACCTTGGGAACATTAAGTCCTATGCCCCCCATTAAAAATGTGGAAATTGCAACCTGGTGAGATTAATGGACTTGCCCAGGCACATACATAGCTTTTATCTGAGGAGGTATTTTAAAAAAAATTAATATTTTATTTTTTCCAATTATGTGTAAAGACAATTTTCAACATTCATTTTTTTTCAAAGATTTTGAGTTCCAAATTTTTCTTCCACCCTCCCTCCCCCCTTCCCTAAGACAGCAAGCCACCTGATATAGGTTATACATGTGCAATAAAGTAAAACCTATTTTGAGGAGGGGAATTTGAACCCAAGGCTTCCTGATTCCATGTCTGATGCCTAATCCACTAGACCACACTGTAGTTACCCCAACTTCCACTTCTCTGACCTAAAGCAGCAAAGAGGAGTGAGGAAACCAAGGATAGGATGACACACCAAGGATGTTTTACAACTTGACACTGTCCTTACACATTAGTTGTGAAATCATGAGAACTGTTGAGAGGAGGGGAGAGAGAGGACTAGATGGTTTGGTGACGAAGTGATTCCTCTGTTCTCCATATTATTTCCTCTTGCTAGGTTTGCTACTCTGCTCTGAGTGGCACAGAACCCACAGCTGGAAAGCAGCAATCTAATCCCACCCAATGAGCGTTTATTAAGTGCCTTCTTTGTGCCAGGCGCCATGTTAGGTGCTGGGAATACAAAGAGCAGTGAGATAGTCTCTGTCCTTTGTATCGTTGCTTAGTCATTTTAGCTGTGTCCTACTCTTGATGACCCTATTTTGGAGTTTTCTTGGCAAAGATACTGGAGTGGTGTCCCATTTCCTTTTCCACCTGATTCTGCAAATGATGACACTGAAACAAATAGGATTATATAACTTGCCCAGGGTCGTAGAGCTAGGTATCTAAGGCTGGATTTGAACTCAGGTCTTCCTGACTCCAGGCCTAGCACCCTATCTATCCATCATACCATCTATCTGCCCCTAAGAATAATAAATAATAAATAATAAAAATAATAATAAATATTGTTGTTCTCTAGTTGGGTCCAACTCTTCATAACCCCATTTTAGGGTTTTCCTGGGAAAGATACTGGTTTGCCATTTCCTTCTCCAGGTTATCTTACAGATGAGGAAACTGAGACAAACAGGGCTAAGTGATTTGCCCAGGGTCCTATGATTTGAACTCAGAAGGAGGAGTCTTCCTGACTCCAGGTGCAGCTCTCCCTCCTTTGAGCTACTTTCCTGCCCTTAACTAGCTAATATGCCGCCGGGAGTGCCACAACAAAGCGCTGTTTCTGAAGCCCATTTAGTATATGTGGCACAGTGTACATAGAATGCTATCTCTGAAGTCAGAAAATCTGGGTACAAATGTTGGCTCTTCCACCAAGTCTTCTCTTACAGAATGTAGGCTCCTCAAGGGCAGGGACTGTTTCATATTTGTATCACTAGGGTCCATAACCTTAGGCAAACCAATGAAACCAATCTCCCTGGGCTTGTTTCCTTCTCTATTAAGTGAAGGGTTTGGATTGAAGACCTCCAAGGTTCTTTTCAGTCTAAATCTATGATCCAACGATGATGACTATTCCAGGAAATGGGAGACATTTCTCTATTTTTAAATTAAATTTAATATTTTTAATTAACAAAAATGTATGCTTTCTCCCACCACCTCCTCCTTAGAAATAGAAAGAATAACAAAACCCTTGTAACAACTACACTTAGTAAAGCAAAACATGATGGGAGAATTTTCAGGGCTTGACTTGATCTCTGTGGCCAAGGGCGAATGATCTCCAATGTAGTCTGGGACCTCTGTAGGCAGCATAAAGGCTAGGGAAGTCTGAGGCTGGTGGGACGTCCCTCTGGAGATTTGGTGACCGATTGTACCCATTTGCCATATGAATGTATGTTGTGATCCTTTATTTGGTCCAATATCTTAATTTTTCAGGTGAGGAAGCTAAGGTCCATAAAGATTAAGGATTTGCCCCAGATGACATAGAAGTGCTTTGAGCTCATGTCCTTTGTCTCACAGTAACATGCTGCTTCTTCATAGAAAAGTAATGCTACCAGGAAGCAACAAAGGATGTCATGATTCCCTCCTGCTCTCTCTCTTTTGTGTGTGTGTGTGTGTGTGTATGTGTGTGTGTGTGTGTGTGTGTTTAAATTTTATCTAGTGGTGACAATAGGGTAACTAGCTGGTACAGTGCTAGGTTGGGAGTCAGGGAGACTCATCTTTCTGAGTTCAAATCCATCCTCAGACATGTGTGATCCTGGGCAAGTCAATTCACCCTGTTTGTGTCAGTTTCCTCATCAGTAAAATGAGCTAGAGAAGGAAATGGCAAAGCACTCCGGTATCTCTGCCAAAAAAAAAAAAACCCAAATGAGGTCACAAAGAGTCATAGGAGACTGAAACAACCAAACATCCAGTGGTGACAATTTCTTTTTTTCCTACTGTGCAACAGCAGCTGCCTAGTCTCTGTAACAGCCTGGGACCTCCAATTTGTGGGTACATGGAGCTGTTACCAAGATTTGGTCACACCTATTACTTCTCGCAGGATACTCCAGCAATTTCTCAGATATGTTAATACCTTTATAAAAAGGTTGTGAGATGCTATGTGGTTTTTGGTCTTTAGGAAATGAGATTGTAGGAAGAAAGGCATAAAACTTTCCTGTACACTCAGATCCTTCGGATCTGTTCTCAGTAACTGATAGAAATAGAGTATCATTGAAGTCTGGTTATCTTATATTCCCAGTTTTCCTAGCCATGTACTTATCCCTTGGGCCTCTGTACTCTGACAGCCAGGAATTCAGATTTGATCAAGGCTAGAGGTGCTAGTTAAGCTGTCACTGTGTTCTGAACTGGTCAGCATGTGTCCGAAATGCCACGTACAGTTCTTAGGATTATATTTCTAGAACCATGCTGACAAATCATGTGGAGTCTAGAGGAGGGTGCCCACATTGAAGAGTGGATGATACCATTGCACAAAAGAGTGCGTGACTTGGGAACCAGAGCACAAGGGTTCAAATATTACTTGATGATTCTAGGCAATTCACTTAACTTCTTTAGGCCTTCATTTTCCCTGAGGTCCCTTCAATGATCTGTGATGTGATACCCTGGAAACCATGACACGTGAAAGAAAGGTTGAAGGAACTGAGAGTGTGTATAGCCTGGAAAAGAGGAAGCAGGCAGAGTTTGAATTCTTTGAAGGTTTGTCATATGGAAGATTAATTAGACTTGTGGCATGACAAAAGAACTAGGATCAATATGTAGGAATTTTAGGGAATGATAATAGCAATAACAGAAAGTAGCTAGCTTTCATATAGCATTCTTAGGTTTGCAAAGGTGTTTTACAAACATCTCATTTTATCCTCACAACAATCTTGGGAAGTAGGTGCTGTTATTATCCCCATTTAACAGATTAAAGAAAAAAAAATGTTGCAGACCAAAACTAAATTACTTGCTCAGGGTCACATAATCTGAGTCTGAATTTGAACTCAGATCTTCTTGACCCAGGCCCATCACTCTATCCACTGCGCTACCTGGCTGTCTCTGGGAAGCAGCTTTTAACTCAGTATATATATAAAAAAAAAATTCCTAGCAATTACAATGGTCCAAAGCTAGAACTGGCTACCTTGTGAAATAGAATAGTGAGGATCCCTGTTCCCCCATGCAGTTGAACTGACTTCACTGAGCATTTATTAAGCATCTTATACATGCAAGTACTGTGTTATACACTAGCACTACAAAGGCAAAAACAAACCAGCTGTTGCCCTCAAGGAGATACAATTCACAAAATAGTAAATGCGAGAAAATTTAAGAGAGAACAAACGTTTAGGCTTCCCATAGGAAGTGGCACTTGAATCTAGCCTTAGGTTAATCAATTAACACACATTTATTAAATGCAAAACATTTTTCTAGACAAGCACTGGAGAACCCAAATGCTCAATGGATCTGTGATTTCATTCAAGTTTCTTTCAGTGGTGTAGACAGTAACCCACCCATGCCTGCCTATACTATGTGACTTTTGTCCATATTCTCGCATAAATTTGTCTTCAAGTCCTACCCAACATGCTGGAGGTCTTCTTTGATTTATTTTTTAAATGTAACTTATTTTACATTCCCCCCCCCCAATGAATAAATATTTTCTCTCCCTCCTTCGCAACACCCATTTTTTTCCCACAACTAAAAAAGAAAAACAAAACGCCTTGTAACAAGGATGCATAGTCAAGCAAAATAAATTTCCTTTTTGGTCATATCCAAAAGATAATGCCTTAAAGGAAATATGGATTCTAAGAGGCATAATTAAGGAAGGAATCATTTCAGACAAGTACTACAAAGGCATGGAGAACAGAGATGGAATGCCAAATTCTGGGAACTGTAAATAGGCCAGTTTTTGTGTAACAAAGGGTGTGCTCATTCTGTATCCGCAGGAGTCAAGTCAAATCAACAAGCATTTATTTATTAAACACCTTCTATGTGCTAGGTACTGTGCCAGCATGTTTTATTGTCTGTTCTCTGGAATTCCTGTTGGTCAGTGAATGAATCAGAGTTCTCAAATCTCTCAAATTTGTCTTTACAATTATTCTAGTTTTGCCGATTTTACCCTGCATCAGTTCATATAAGTCTTCCCAGGTTTCTCTTAAATTATCCTTTCCATCTTTTCTTTATAGCATAGTAGTATTTCATTACATTCATATAGTATAAATTTTTCACCCATCTCTAGGTGCACCTTTAATTTCTAGTTCTTTGCTACTACAAAAAGAACTGCTGTAATTATTTTTTACATACGAGTCCTTTTCCTCTTTTTAAAATTTCTTTGGGGTAAAGGTATGTACAGTTTAATAGCTGTTGGGGGAATACTTCCAAATTGCTTTCCAGAATGGTTGGATCAGTTCACAGCTCCACCAACAGTGTATTAATGTATCCCTTTTCCCACAGCCCTTCCAGTATTTGCCATTTTCCTTTTTTCATCAACTCTGCCAATCTGATGAATGTGAAGTGGAACCTGAGTTGTGCCACTGGGTCAAAGGATATATACAATTTAGTGACTTTGGAGGGGACATAGTTCCAAATCTTCTCCCATGGCTAGACCAATTCACAGCACCATCAACAGGGCATTGATGTGCCTGTTTATTCTATAACTCTTCCAACGTGTGATGTTTTCCATTTTTGTCATCTTTGCCAATCTGATGACTGTAAGGTGAAAGCTCAAAGTTGCCTTAATTTGAATTTCTCTAAACAGTAGTGATTTAAAGCACTTTTTTCATATGATTGTTCATAGCTTGGATATCTTCCTTTGAGAACTGCCTGTTCCTATCCTTTGGTCATTTGTCAATTGGGGACCATTTCTTAATTTTTCCTGATATCACCAGGACATTAGTGGAGGCCTCTGGCTGATCACATGTCACCATTAGTGCTTTCTACAGGACTAGCTCATTTTCTCTTCCCATCATGCAATTCCTCCATAGCATCCTTTATTCCTATTCTTCTTTGGATTTCCTTGTAGATTACATGTTGCAGTCTACTCACACCCACCACGAGCCTCTCCATTGCCTTCTGTGTGACATTTATTTTTTAATGCTTTAGAGACTGTTGAATTCCATAGCTTGATTTCAACCCATGAAATAGAAGCATTAGGGAAAAAAAAGACAAAAATGTCCCCAAGGAGCTTCCATTATTGGGGAGGGGGAAATGTATACTTATATAAGTAGATACAAAGCACATGAAGTAAACAACAGGTAATTTGTGGAGGAGCTGGAGACAGAGTAGTGCAGCCTACAATAGACTTTGTGTAGGAAGTGGTGCTTGAATTAAGCCTTAAGGGAAATATGGATTCTAAGAGGCATAGTTAAAGAGAGAATCCATTTCAGACATGTACTACAAAGGCATAGAGACCAGAGGTAGAAGGCCAAATTCAGTGAACAGGAAATAAGCCAGTTTGTGTGTAACATAGGGTGTATATAGAGAAACGTAGAATGGGGTCAGACTGTGAAGGTCTTAGTCACTAGAAATGCTCAAGAAGAAGCTGGATTACTTCCTAGTAGAGATGTTATGAAGGGGGAATTCAGGTGGGGGTTGTACTAGATGACCTCTGTTTTACCTTGAACTATGGGAGTTTCCGATTCATCCAATTTCCCCCATTTCAGGTTCAAGGTCTGCTTAACATGTCAGAAAATAATTTATTTAATATGAAATGATACATGTAGTAAAATAACGACTTATGTCTAATGTTTGCTTATATGACTGGCTTTGGGAGGGTGAGGCATCTGTCTCACTCTGAGATTTCCCTACCTGCGTGTATACAATGACCAACCCAATGGCAGCAGGTGCCTCCTCACCCCATCAGACTCAGGGCTTCCTGGGTTAGTTACCCTGCCAGAGAGCCAGGAGTAGAAAAGTTGAGCCTGCTGGCAGTCCCATGTCTAGTATGATTCTCCCAGGGCATTCCTCATTCTCTCTCTCTGAGGACCTCCTTCTTTTCTCTCTTTGCCACTTCCCGGGTGTGATTCATGCCTCCCTCCTCCCTACTCTGCCTGGCTGCTATGTGTCATTTCCTGACATTGGTGAAACCCAGAGTTGCACTGGTCCCCTTGTGACTGGCCCTTGGGGGGATTAGGGCTGAAGGCTGTGTCCTTCCAGTCCCCCTTCCCCAAAAAGAGCTCAGTAGCTGTTTCAACTGTATAAAGAAGAGTTCCCTGATTTCTTGACAAGATGAATTTTTTGACTTTGGGTTCAGGGAAGGTAAGACTTGGACCTTGTAGGCATGCCTTCTGCATGCATCTCTGGCTCTCTACCATTCCCGAGAGCCCTCTCTCTTCCCCTAATCTATAGCCCTAAGCCTTCTTCCTCATGTCCTCCAAGGGGGCCCCTTCTGTCTTGCATTATCATCCACCCCTTCAGAATTCCATAGCAGTGGTCTGATCTGTGGACTTTTGAGATTTTGCGAATGATTAAAACATGTTTTCAATTCAATTCAACAAGTATTTATTGAGATTATCCAGTGCTTAATACAGTGCCTGGCACACAGTAATTAATTTAATTAAATTAATCTGTTGATTAAGAGGCACATTGAAAAATTAGTCCTTGTCCTTAAAGAGCTTACATTCTATTACTAGGGGGAAATAACATGTACACAGATAAGTGGATATAAAACAAATGCAAGGTAGTTTCCAGGGTGGGAGAGGGCAGGGAGATCAACTGCAGAGGATGGAGGGAGATGGGGATCATAGTAAGTGGAGGTGAGGAGCATTGGAAAGAATGGTTAGAGTTTTGGATATTCATTGGAAATTCACCTTCATTTGAAAGGTTTTAGAGTCAGATGACCCAGATTCAAAACCTAGCCTCATAATTTTTACCTATGTAGATGTGGGCAAATGTTTGTGCCTCAGTTTCCTTATTTATAAAATAAAGAGTTGAGTTAAGGTCCTTTCCAACTCAAAATCTGTGATTCTATGAGGATAAAGAGCATTCCAGGAATGGGGGCAGGGGGACCAGCCTAGGCAAAGGCACAGAGGCAGGGTTTGAATTTGGTGTAGTTTACTGGAAAAATTCCCTAGGGCTGGGACTCTCTTTCTGTCGGTGCTCTGAATAACTCAGTCCCACCAGCCTTCTCTGAAGGAGGCTGAGCTCTAGCATAATGAAAATTTAGCTCGGAGCTGTAAGGATTTATTATCTCTAGGACCAAGTCTCCTCTGAGCCCCAGTTCACTCTGGCCTGTGCCACTTTTGCTCATTAAAAATGAGTCATTGGGGAAAATACCAACTGATCTTTATACAGAGCCTTAAAGTCTACCAAGCTGTTTGTATGCCTTCCTTCATTTAATCCTCACAATAACCCTTCCAGGTAAGTAGTGAAGATCATGGGCTCATAGATTTAAAGCTGGAAGAGACCTTAGAGCCCACTGAAAGTGACCTCTCCCCTCCACATTGATTTATAGAAGAGGAAACTGAAAAGACAGGTAAGGTCATTTCTCCAGGGTTGGATCTTGCTAGTAAGTGTTTGAAACAGGATCCAAACATGGGTCTTTCTGATTCCGACTGCAGGGCCCTGGCTACCATGCTACACTAAAAAATTATAATACGTAGATGGAATTTCAGGTTTCCTCAAACCATGCTATGTATATGAAGCAGCTGAGAGGTGCAAAGGATAGAATGCTGGACTTGAAGGAAGACCTGAATTCAAATCCTGTTGCAGCCATTTAGCTAGGTGCCCTGAATAAGTCACTCTCTTAGCCTCGGTTAGCACCTACCTGAGGGTTGTTGTGAAGAATAAGGTAAGATTTGTAAAGTTCTTTTCAAATCTTAAAGCACTATATAATTCTTCTCCCCCTCCCCCTCCCCCTCCCCCCAAAGCAGGCCAGGCAGGTAGACCATGATACCAGTTCACTTCGCAGATTTTTCAGGTACACTCTCCACTAAGGAAAGCTTCACATAGCCTCCTCTATTCTATACTACACAGACCTCATTTAGAAACTTATTTTTATTTTGAAGAAGCCTAGATTAACTACAGCACCTTCAGTGCAGCATGCATAGAACACACCTGGAGTATTTTATTCATGGAGGGGGGGATTCCAGATAAACTGAAGCACTTTCAGAGCAGGGTGAATAGAATACACCTGGAATATTTTATTCATGGGGGGGGGCGCGGGAATCCTAGATAAAAAGAAGCATCTTCAGAGCAAGTCAACCAGGATGGTTAAGGGTCTAGAAACCATGACAAGATGGAGTGGTCAGAGGAGCTGGAGATATTTAGCCTGGAAAAGATGGAGTGGTCAGAGGAGCTGGAGATATTTAGCCTAGAAAAGAGAATTGGTAGGAAGGGAGATAGATGAGCTGTCACCAAATACTTGAAGGCTTATCATTTAGAAGAGAAGACTTCTGCCATTTTAGAGGAAAGAAATAAAACCAGTGGGTGGAAGTTTTAGGGAGGCAGATTTTGGCTCAGCAAAGGGAAGGGCTGTTAGAATATAGAACAGGTAGCATTGGGAGATACTAAGTGAACTCCCTGTACTGGGACTGTTGAAGCACAGGCCCTCTGGCTATCAGCCAGGGATGCTAGAAGGAGGGTACTTGCATGGAGGTGGGAGTTGGGCTAGATGCCCTCTGAGGTCCCATCAAATGTTAAGATTCTATCCTCAGAGTCTCCTCCCACTCTGCCTATTCTTCCAGCCCAGAGATACCTTTGCTATAGCCTATTTCCTTCTTCAGATTAGGGTTTTCTCTTCTGAGTCAGAATGAGACTGTTAGTCATTCCCTCCTGTGTCCATGCCTGCGCCTGTGGTGAGCTGTGTGCTGATTCTTAGCATGAGCACTGGGAAGGGCCCATTTCTTGATGAGCTGTTTGGGCCACTTAGCACTTCAGCTACATTTTAAATATGCATTTTTATTGGTTGGTCATTCCTCCCCCTCTGAGGCCTGTAGGTCAAGATTATTCTTCCCTATGTTACTGACTGGGAAATAGAGATAGACAGAGGCCACTGTTGGATTAAGATTAGAAGCCAGAGACCTCAGCATCTTGGTGGCTGAGGCCTCTCAGTTTTGCTGTCTCTGTTGCCTGAAGTAGAAAAGTGAATTCCATATGTCTAGTCACAGATGGTGATGATACTGAGCCCATGAACCTTATGATTTGCCTGTCTCCAGCTAATTATTTAAACCTAAACAAGGTTATGCCTATAAATTTGTTGTTGTTTTAAATAACTTCATAGGATCATAATTTTAAAGCTGGAAGGGATTCAGAGGTCATCTAGGCTAATCCTTTCATTTTACAGGTGAGGGAACTGAAGACCAGGAAAGGTAGTACTTTGCCTAAGGTGAAGGGTAGTATCAGAGGCAGGATCTGAACACAGATCTTTGGATAATAGTGTTCTTTTTTTAATCATCCTTTTAAAAATAATCATTTTTTTAAAAATTTTGGGTTCCTAATTCTCTCCATCCCTCCAACACTTCCTTCACCCATTGAGAAGGCAAGTAATAGGATATCAATTATACATATGAAGTCACGCAACACATAATTCCATGTTAGCCATGTTCCAAAAAAGAGAAAAAGCAAGAAAAATGAAATGAAAAAACGCATGCTTCAATATGTACTCTGAGTTTATCAGTTCTCTCTCTGGTGGTGGATGGCATTTTTTTTCACGAGTACTTTAGAATTTTCTTGGATCATTGTGTTGATTAAAGTAGCTAAGTCTTTCTCAGTTCATCATTGTTACAATCTCCTGGCTCTACTCTTCTTTGTATCAGTTCATACAAGTCTTCTTAGGTTTTTCTGAAACGATCCTCTTCATTATTTCTTATTACACAATAGTATTCCATCATTGTCATATACCGTAACTTATCCAGCCATTCCCCAAAAGAAGAATATCTTTCCAATTTCCAATTCTTTGCCACCACAAAAAGAGTACTATAAATCTTTTTGTACATATGGATTCTTTTCCTTTTCCTTTGATCTCTTTGGAATATAGACCTGTAGTGGTATTGCTGAGTCAAAGGGTATACACAGTTTTATAGTCCTTTGGGTAGAGTTCCAAATTGTTTTTCAGAGTGGTTGGACCAGTTCACAACTCCACCAATAGTGTATTAGTGTACCTATTTTTCCACATCTCCTTCAGCATTCCTTTTCTGTCATATTAACCAATCTGATAGGTATGGCATGACACCTCACAGTTGTTTTAATTTGTATTTCTCTGATTAATAATGATTTAGAGCATTTTGTCATATGACAACTGATTTCTTTTATTTCTTCTTCTGAAAACTACCTATTCATATCCTTTGACCATTTATCAATTGGAGAATGGCTCTTATTTTTATAAATTTGGCTCAGTTCCCTATATATGAGAGAAATGAGGCCTTTATCAGAGGAACTTGCTGTTAATTTCTCCACCCCCCCCTCCCCCAGTTTCCTACTCTCCTTTTGGTTGGATTGGGTTTTGTTCATGCAAAAACTTTTTTTAGTTTGATACAATCTAAATTATCCATTTTACTTCCTGTGGTTCTCTCTGTCTCTTGTTTGGTCATAAATGCTTCCCTTATTCATAGATCTGAATAGTCAGTGTTCTTAACATGATGCCCTCTGTGTTTTTATGTTAGTCATGTCTGGCTATACTCTACTTCTCTCCATCCCAGTTTTGTAACTGTTCCTTTTAACAAACAACAAAAGTTAACCAAAGCCAAAAGACATATGGACCATACCTCATAGTATATGCAACATTCTGCACCCATAGTTCCTCACCTCTTTATTTAAAGGAGGGAAGTATATTCTTATCCTTTTTCCAGGGTAAAGATATGTAATCACAATCACATAGTATTCTCATTACTATATATTCTTTTTTTTTGAATTTTTTTTCATTACTATATATTCTTGAACTTCCAACAAGACCATATGACTTTGTATCTCCACTTTCCTTTGCTCCTAGATCCCATAAATGTTATCCATAGACTTTAAGAGATAGAAGACACGTTAGTGTTTGTCTAGTTTGCTCCCAAAGAAACGTGATAGCTGTCATCAAGGGGTTAAGTTTGTTCTACTTATCTCCAGAAGACAGAACTATGATAAGTGGTGGAAGTTGCAAAATAAGCAAATTAAGGTTTGATGTCAAGAGAAACATCCTAACAATTAGAGCTTCCCTTGGATTAGTTAGCCAGGGAGGTACCTTCTGACAAAAATCCTATGATTTAAAGGGACACTAGAAGGAAATGGTGGGCAATCTGTTGAACCAGCAGCTTTACACTGAAAGCATGCTCTCTTCATTCTTCCCTAGTTTCTGAACATGGCAAGAGGTTGTCTTGGGTACCCACTTGCAAGACAGCAATAGGGACCAAGGGTAGGCTACAATTCTGGGGAAGGAGGAACAGTTCTGAGGGATGTTCATGGGGAAAATGGCCTTGCTTGACCACTAGCCCATGTAGAGCATATCTTTCCCACAGGAAAAACACCAACGAGGCACAAAATAGGACCCATATGATATCATGGAAAGAATGCTGGATTTGGAGTTAGACAATGTGGGTTAAAACTCTAGCTCTGCTGCTGAATGATCACAAGTTTGGACCCTCCCTTACTCTGTCCTCCCCAAAATGAGCAAGGCTCTGTGCTAGGCCTTAGGGATACAAAGATTGTGGTTTGTCTTTCATTCTCAAAGAGGACCATGTGTGCCAGTAAGGCAAAATGGGCTTAGTTTAACGGGTGCCCTTGAGGAGTTTTGGCTTTTGTTTATAGTGAAAGTACTTTCAGCTGTTAAGTGCTGAGCCCCAGGCCCAAAGCCCTATCAGGTGTGAAACCCTGTGGGCGTAGATTAATCACTTAAGAGGGGCCAACTCGGGAACCAATGGGTCTCTGGACTCTGGTCTCTAGTTGTTGAGGCGGGACTAGAGAACGCCAGAGGCTTGGCTTCAAGGAGAGGCGAGAAAACTACAGCTGGAAAAAAAT